>OZ012741.1:188142273-188742273 GCA_963859935.3 Lathyrus sativus | reverse complement strand
ACGAAGTTTCTGGATTTACTTTACCCTTCTTGGTCGACAAAGCCCGGGAGTATGCTGACAAGGGTTGTTGGGTGGTTTTCAGTGCTATCTTGGCTCTATGTGTCTATGGTATTGTGTTGTTCCCCAATGTACCGGACTTTGTGTATTTTGATGCTTTTTATATCTTCACTTCCAAGAACCCCGTACCTACTCTTCTAGGAGACTTGTATCATTCAGTGCATTACAAGAACAAGAAAAGAAGAGGAAAGATAGTTTCTTGTTGCGTAAGAGGGATGTCCTTGTTAGAGAGTTGGTTGCCAGACCAGATCACCCTGACACAAAGGAAATGCTCAAGGAGTCTGAAGACTGGAGTAGAGATCATGGCTACTAGGGAGTTTTATCTTTTGTAGTCTTATTTGCTTTTGTATCTTGATCATCACCAGGGATGTTGGATGAGATCAGTACCTTTTTGTATGCGAATATTTCTCGTTTGGTTGTATTATCTCGGCTTTACTTGATATATGAGAAGATTATTGTGATTTTCTTATCTATCTCTGCCGTTCTTGTTTATTGAAACTGGAATCAAGGGGGAGATCACCCTGTGCATACATAGACATGTTTGCATTTGCATCTTGCATTCTCATTTGCATCGCAGGTGTTCTTGGTGGCCTTTTGTTCCTAACTCTGCTTGGTTTTCTTCAGTTCAGGATTGAGGAAGTTGAGGAGTTCAGTTTCTACAGGTATCCAACTCGAGGGAATCAGCGAAAAGTGATGGATCAGGTTCAAGCCGAATTGCAGGAAGTCAGGGCTCGCATGGCCCAGTTCATGGAACTGATGCAGACTGTTGCTAGTGGGCAGGAATAGTTAAGAACTTTAGTCCAGCCGTTGATAGCACGGGTTGACGAGGACAGTGTTTTGCATGGAGGAGCTGGTGTTATTCCTCCACATATTGGTGGATCTATTCCACAGGATATCCCTACTGTTGTTGTAACTCCGGGCGGAGGAGCTGCGAATGAGAATGGTAATATTTATGGTAATGGAAGTGTGTGCGCTGTGCACGGGGCTACTGGCCCTCATTGGGAAAATAATCAGGATGATATGTTTTCTATGAAGGATATGGAGGGTGGTCTACCGACTGAAGCTGAACGAAGGTTTAAACTGATCGAAGAGAAAATGAAATCGTTTGAGAATCAGAACTCTTTGGGCCTTGATATGTCTGATCTTGGTTTGGTTCCTAAGGTCAGGATTCCCCCCAAATTTAAGGTGCCCGATTTTCATAAGTACAAAGGGACGACCTGTCCTAGAGTATACATCTGAGCTTATTTCAGGAAGATGTCAGCTTATTCTAATGATGAAAAGCTGCTAATGCACTTTTTCCAAGACAGTCTGGAAGGGGCTTCTTTGGAATGGTATATGGGGCTTGAGAGAACTCATGTCCGCAGCTAGAAAGAATTGGCCGAGGCTTTTGTATGTCACTATCAATATAATAGTGATCTGGCACCAAATCGGGTACAATTGTAGAGCTTGTCGCAGGAAAATACTGAGAGTTTTAAGGAATACGCTCAGAGGTGGCGCGATCTGGCTGCAAGAGTGCAACCCCCTTTGGTTGAAAGGGAGTTGATCGACTTGTTCATGGATTCGTTACCTGGTGTGTACTTTGAGAAGTTGATAGGCTGCATGTCTGCAGGGTTTTCTGATCTGGTAACCGCTGGCGAGAGATTAGAGAGTGGATCAAGTCTAGTAAGATTCCGAATGGTGGTGGATCCTCGTCGGGAGGAACAAAGAAGTTGTATTCTGCAAACCCCAAGAAAAGGGAGGGGGATGGAAATGCTGTTTCTTATAAGGGTAAAGGTAGAGCTCGGTCCTGTTATCCTCAACAAGTCACTACAGTAGATATCCCGGCTGCAGCTCATCAGCAAGCCAATGTTCAACGACCTTATGCTGCCAGGCACAGAATGGCTAATAGGCAATTTGTGAATCCTCCGATGTCGTATTCTCAGTTGTTACAACGGTTACTGCAGTTACAATTGGTTCAGAAGAGGATCTTGGCTCCTCTCACTAGTCCGCCACCTGCTGGGTACGATGCGAACGCTCATTACGAGTTTCATTCGGGTGCTCCAGGGCACGATATTGAACATTCAAAGCTTTCAAGCATAAAGTATAGGACTTGCTTGATTCCAAAGCTATCAATTTCACCAATGAGGGGCCTAATGTGACTCAAAACCCGATGCTGAATCATGGGATGGCCGGAGCCAATGCCATTATCAAGGGGGAGAAGTTGAATATGATAACTGATGTTGAGGATTTAAAGACTCCATTGGGTTTTGTGAAGTCTAGCTTGTGGAAGAAGAGGGTGTTTTCTGGTTGTTCTAATGACTACTCAGAGTGTGAAGCGCAGCCTGAGGGTTGCGATCTTTTGAAGAAGGAAATTCAGAGAATGATTGATGAAGGTTGTTTACAATTTGATAAAATTGTGAAGGAAGATGTCGAGGATAAAGTGAGTAATGATGGAAATGAAGTTGCTACGATTTCCATTCCATACCGGACAATCAATATTTCAGCGCCTGCTAGGCCAGCTCCGGTTACCATTATTGTACCTGGACTCATGTCGTACGAGAGCACTAGAGTTATCCCATGGAATTATGGGGGAGAGGTGTTCTGTAACAGGCAGAAGCAAGAATGGACAGGGTCTGCAAGCGGAAGTTCGTCGATTGAAAACATAGTTGGTGTCGGAGGTATCACCAGAAGTGGAGGGTCTTTTCTCCACCAGAGGTTAATGTTGATAAGAATGACAAAGGTAAGCGTAAGGCTGTGATTGAGGACAATGTCTAACCACAGGTCGGTGAAGGTGAGAAAATTACTTAGAAGGGGGGGTTGAATAAGTATGACAAATAATCCAAGATTGAAACACAGTTATTTTTATCCTAGTTCGTTGAACTCAACTACTCCAGTCCACCCTCTCAAGAGTGATTTGCCTTTCTCAGTCAAGCACTTAATCCACTATTTAATCAAATAGATTACAATAGTAACACCTAAGAACAACTGTTCTTAGTCTTCTCAAGAGCTACTGATCCCAACTGGATCCTCTTAAGGAAACCTTTTACAATCACTGTAAAACTAATACAAGAGTAAGAATGCTTCTAAAAAGCTATTATCACAACTGTGATATTTCTCTTAAGTTTTAGAACAATGTTACAGCAAATAAGATAAAAGAGCTTTTGAGAGATTTGCTTTTAGTAAATTTTTCAAGTAGTTCGTTACTGAAGAAGATGGAGTGGACTTCTTTATATAGGCACTTAGATCCATGAAGTCATCTCAACGTTGAAGGCTGTGCTGAAAAGCCTGAAGCCTTTTGTCTTTACATTGGAGGCTGTGCTGAAAAAGCCTGATGCCTTTTGTCTTTTACTTTGCAGAAACTTTCCTTAGAATGGAATGCACAGATAAAACCTTTTTGTCTGTGTTCTTGTATCTAGCATAAAAGAGGAAAGAGCTGTTGAGATATGCCAACGTACATATTCAAATCTTCTTCACTAAGTAAGTTCAGCTATCAACATCAGAGTCTGGATCTTCAGAATCTCCAGAGTAGAGATCTTCTGGATCTTCAGAGTCTTGGGATGTTCTTCAGATTGTGCTGAATCAGAGTATGTGCAGCTTGTGTGCTTGAGCGTGTAATTCTGTCAGAGCAGAGTCTTCTATATCAGATTCTCAATACTTATGCAGCGCAGTATCTTCAGAGTCTTCTGATGACTAAGCTTCTGAACTCTCAGAGTCTTTTATTCTTTAGAGGCTTCTACTTCAGAATCTTCAGTAGACAACACTCAGGTTCTTCTGGGAGCAGCGTTCAGATCTTCATTTAAGATGCTTTTGAACCTTTGAAGCCTTTCATAATATCATTGTTCAGATCCAAATTTGCTCTTTAAGAATATTTTCTTTAGTACCTGTAGCAAACAGTCTAGAACAAATTTAGAGTATATAATTCTTGAATACAAAATTCATAAGTGTTATCATCAAAACATAGAGATATAACTAAGAAACTATTTGTGTTCTTACAATCTCCCCCTTTTTGATGATGACAAAACATGAGGAATTTTGTTCAATTAAAAAGATATGAATTATAACTCCCCCTGAGATTAACAATCTCCCCCTGAAATAAATACTCTAATAGAAGAAAACACTTCCCTTTTTGATTAAGTATATTTCAGATTCAGAGCCTGATGCAAGAGGTTTGACTTTCAGAATCAAATCTTGATACCAGATAATTAGGACTTCCTTCAGTCAGAGCACCTGGTTATCATCTTGCTTGAATTATCTTCCAGAGTAAAGGTATCAGAGTAAGCTATCAGAGTTGATTGAATACTCATATTTGCTTTGAAGATCAGGTTCTGGTTGGAAAAGTCTCAAGGTAACTTCAATGAATTATGTCAGATATATCAATGTAATCTGAAAGACTTAAATTCAAGGTAAGTTAATACAATGTCTGAATTTCAGTTTTAGTAATTGCTTATAGTTTGAACAATCAGATTCTCTTTTTCTCCCCCTTTTTGTCATAATCAAAAAGATTTTTAAAGACATAAAGATACAGAAGAAAAGAAGCATATAGAAGCAAAAACATCAACATTCATTTAAGCCGATCAAAGTTCACAATCAAACAGATAGATGCCAAAAAGCATAACACAACAATAAGAAAAACAACAGAAGCAATAACATGTGCAAAAACATCAAATAAGACTAAGTCTAGCATGAGGCAATAAGGGTCAGAAGCTCTGTCATTTTGGCAGTTGACTCTTCTTGCTTAGACATTCAGGTCTTGATCTCATCAGTTGTCTTCTCTTGCTTGACCATCCAATCTTTTATTTCCTTGACATCATTCACAAGCTCTGTGACCACAAATGAAGAAGGAGCAGATGCAGTAGCAGCAGTGTTCTCTTCAGACTGGTTCTCTTCAGAAGCTTGTTCAACCATTTCAGATTCAGGAGCCTCTAGAGGAGCAGCTTCCAGAAGCAACACAGGAGGAGGAGGAGGCATGTTCATCAGAGTTATCTTGATTAATTCTGCAAACTGAGTCTTAGCAAGCTTAGAGCATTTAGCTCTAACTTTTAAAGCAGCTTTGTTGAACATCCAGATGAAATGCTTCCAAGAAGCATTTGAAACAGTTGGATCCAAACTTGACATGCACACATCCTTAACACGAGCATATTTAGAATCTATCTCCTTCTTGAATATTTCAAACATAGCATTAACACATGATCCTAGATCTGACTGTTCAGACTGTTCAGAGGGTTTAGGATTAGGAGTGTTAACAGGAGTAGGTTCAGATGGTGTAGGTTCAGATGGTTGTGGTTGAGGTGATGTTGGTTGAGATGTTTGAATGTCAGATTGAGGGAGTTCAGATGTTTGAGGAATGGTTTGTGTTTCAGATAGATTGGTTTCAGATGGTTGAGGGATGGTTTGGGTTTCAGATGTTTGAGTTTCAGATGGTTGAATTTCAGATGGTTGAGATATGGTTTTCTGAGGTGGGGAGTTGGGTGGAGTATGAAACATAGAAATGTTAACATGTTCCTTCATAGCACTGTCAGAACGTGCTTGTTTGAGAGACTCTGGTTCAAAATCAGATGAATCAGATGATTCACAATCAGAAGATTCTTCTGAGTGAACAGATGTTGAAGAAATGATAATGGATTGATTGAGGGGTTCTATATCCAGAATATTGTCAGAAAGATTTGGATCTTCTGATGGAACTGGTTGTTCAGAGTGTTCAGTTTGAATAGTCTCTGGTTGGTTTGGTTCTGAGATGATTATATCTGGTTGGAGAATTTCTAATTGGGGATTTTCTGGTTGTGAAATTGCTGGTTGTGGAATTTCTGTTTGAGGAATTTCTGTTTGTGAAATTTCTGGTTGAATTGTTTCTGTTTGTGGAATTTCTGGTTGAATTGTTTGAGGGGGTTCAGATGTAATATGAGGTTGGGGTTCAGAGGGAATTGGTACAGAAAATGGTTGTGAATGTACTGGTTCAGATGAGGGTGGTTCAGATGAAAGGTTTGCAGATTGTTTGGGTTTAGAAGTTCTATGTCTAAGGTTTGGAGAGAGTTGTGGTGATGAAAGGGGTGAATGAACAGCAGGTGTAGGATCAGATGTTAATACCTGATGAACAGTGTCTCTAATCTCTTCCAGAGTGGCATCTCTAGAATTGATTCTGGCTTTCTTTGCTCCTTTCTTCTTCTTCTTCCTTGGAACTTCAGATACTTTCCTTTTCTTCTGAACTGAACCTTCTTCAGCTTTTCTCTTACTACGCCTTTCCTTCATCAGATTGGGCATTTCCTCTCCTTGTTTCTGAACAAGATTAGCAGGTAGAGGAATTCCTTCCTTCATACACTCTGCAATGTAAGTCCAGACAATACTTTTTGGTTCATCTGCGCTGAACATTGGAAAGTCTTCTAATGGTATCCTTCTGCCATTGACCTCCTCAGAGTTTATCTTCCTTAGTTTACCATTCAGCTCTGAAATGATTTTCATCCTTTTCAGAGTGAGTCCATTTATCTCAGATCCAATGATGTATGACAGATCCTCTGTTACCTTTGCATCTGTCAGATGCTTTACCAGCTTATTTTCTACAAGGATGTCTGAAATAAGTCTTCCCAGAGGTATCCAAGTTCTAACTTTCCCAGCTTTAGCTCTGACCTCTTCTCTAGTCTCTTTGACATGAGTCAGAATATGACTGAAGATCAGATAGGGCAGATCCACCTTAACATTCTGGCTGATGCAGTACATGAAGTACAGATGCTCTGAACTCACATAGTCTGGTGAGTTGGTTGACTTTCTGTGAAAGATTGTACTCATAAATATCTTTGCCCAGATCCTATAGATAGGTTTCAGATCTTTAACCTTACTTGTTGGTGTTCCAGCTACAGTGATTTCTTCATATACCTTAGCCATATCAATACGTGAAGAGGCTAGGTTTGTAACTCCATCAGATTCTGTATAAATGAATAGTTGCCTGATCAATTTCTCAGTAATCACTATCTCCTTCCCAAGGACAGATGAGTGAATAAACTTAGACCAGTACTAGCGTGAATCCAGGATTCCTTTATAAGAGTTGGGTACACAGGACCCATCAATCTCTCAAAGTACTTCTCCCAGCCTTGAGCTTTAATGGAAGCTGTTAGGTAAAACCTATTTTCTTCTATTGATTCAAGATCAACGAAACTCTCACATAGAACCTCAAGATCTACTACTGGAGTAAATAGAGTGCGTTCTGGTTTCTTGTACATTATATTTTTGTTGGAGATTTCAGCAGCATTTGATGTAGAAGCCATTGATGAAGAAGAAGATCTTGATTTGGGTTTAGGGTTTTTGTAGAGGTTGAAGAGAGAACAGAAACGCATAGGTGTAGTGAGTGTAAAAAGTGTGAAAATAGTGTAATAGGTGGTATTTATAGACAACTAAAAAATCAAGCATTGGGCACATCAAAAGACACATACGCATGTTTATACAACATTTAATGAAAGTAATCATTTCAAATTAAAATTATGACAATTGGGGGGAAATCCAAGAAAAATGAGATTTTCAAAGCAATACCTCAAACGTCAATTCAGTAGAGCACCCCATCTTTTCAGATACTGAGTGACACGTGTTTGCTTTGTATGTGCATTTGATGTCTCTCAAGAAATGAAACGTTTCCAACGTTCAGATCTTCTGAGTTTGTTAGTTCAGAGTTTCACACAAATAAATTAATTAAGGATAAATGAACAAATAGTTAGGTGAAATACTTCAGATCTTTAAACATTTTGCATCTGAGAAGTTGCCTCTGATAAATATTACTCTGGACAAAAATCCATACAAATATTTTTCAGAATGAACTTAAATCTATCTTCAGCAAGGGGTTTTGTGAAAATATCAGCCCATTGATGATCTGTATCAACAAAGGCTAGATTTATTACACCCTTCTGAACATAGTCTCTGATGAAGTGTGTTTAATTTCTATATGTTTGGCCTTAGAATGCAAGATTGGATTTTTTGACAAACATATAGCAGAAGTATTATCACAGAAGATAGAAAGATTAGTCTCATAGATCCGATAATCTTCTAACTGACTCTTCATCCAGAGCATCTGCGTACAACATCCAGTAGCAGCAATGTATTCTGCCTTTGTAGTTGATAGTGCAATAGTGGGTTGCTTCTTGCTGTACCATGAGATCAGATGACTTCCAAGAAACTGACAGCTTCCAGAAGTGCTTTTACGTTCAACTCTGTCTCCAGCATAATCAGCATCACAGAATCCAACTAATGAAAATTCACCAGATCTTCTGTAACACAGACCCATGTTAGTAGTACCTTTCAGATACCTTAGAATCCTCTTAACATCTGTTAAGTGTGATTCTCTAGGATCTGATTGGAATCTTG
This sequence comes from Lathyrus sativus, assembly GCA_963859935.3. NCBI lineage: Eukaryota > Viridiplantae > Streptophyta > Magnoliopsida > Fabales > Fabaceae > Lathyrus > Lathyrus sativus. The sequence goes on along the minus strand of OZ012741.1, from coordinate 188,733,894 downwards.
CACATAAGCAGACACTAAACAGAATATCTGGTCTAGAAGCAGTCAAGTATAGAAGAGATCCTATCATACCTCTGTAGAGTTTCTGATCTACCTTCTTACTTACCTCTTCCTTACCTAGAGTGCTTGTAGGGTGCATTGGAGTCTTTGCCATTTTACTATCAACCATGTTGAACTTCTTCAGAAGCTCTTTAACATATTTGGTTTGATGTATGTAGGTGCACTCTGGAGTCTGGTTGACTTGGATTCCCAAAAAGAATCTCAATTCTCCCGTCATGCTCATTTCAAACTCTGCCTGCATACATTTAGCAAACTCCTTTCCAAGCATAATATTTGTTGATCCAAAAATAATATCATCTACATAAATTTGACAAATCAACAAATCTTTCTTAAGAGTTTTACAGAATAAAGTTGTATCCACTTTTCCTCTGATAAAATTTTTCTTCAGAAGGAAATTGCTCAACCTCTCATACCAAGCTCTGGGAGCTTGTTTTAAGCCATAAAGAGATTTCTTTAGTTTAAAAATATGATCTGGAAAGGTTTCACTTTCAAAACCAGGAGGTTGGTGGACATATACTTCCTCTTCTATAATACCATTAAGAAAGGCACTTTTAACATCCATCTAATACAGAGTGATGTTACTCTGTGCAGCAAATGAAATAAGAAGGCGTATAGATTCTAACCTTGCCACTGGAGCATAAGTTTCAGTGTAATCAATACCTTCTTGTTGACTGTATCCTTGAGCAACCAGCCTTGCCTTATTCCTGAAGACCCATTTTGTTCCAATAACATTGAATCCTTTAGGTCTAGGAACCATATCCCAAACTTTATTTCTGGTGAATTGATTTAGCTCTTCTTGCATGGCAATAATCCATTCATTATCTTTCAGAGCCTCATCCACAGATGTTGGTTCAATTATTGACACTAAGCCAAACAATGAAGATTCAGATATTCTGAGATAGGATCTTGTCCTGATTGGATCATCTTTCTTTCCAATAATCACATCTTCTGGGTAAGATGCCTTGATTCTGGAAGAAGATCCTCTGACATTTGATCTTTCAGAAATGTGTAAGTTGTCCAATTGAGAAGATAGGGGAATAGCATCTGGAGTTGCTTCAGATTCCTTCTCTTTAGTCTTTTCTGCCTCTGATCCTTCAGAGTCTGTGAGAATCACTTCTCTATCTGCAGAATTCTCAAACTGCTTTGGCTTTTCAGAGCCAAGCTTATCATCAAATCTTACATGAATAGATTCTTCCACAATCTGTGTTTCAGTATTGAATACTCTGTAGCCTTTAGAGCGTTCAGAATAACCAAGCATGAAACACTTATGTGCTTTGGAATCAAACTTGTTAAGATTTTCTTTAGTGTTAAGTATATAACAAGTACATCCAAAAGGATGAAAATATGAAATGTTAGGCTTTATGTTCTTCCACAATTCATATGGAGTCTTTTTCAGAAGAGGTCTTACAAACACTCTGTTCTGAATGTAACAGGCTGTGTTGATTGCTTCTGCCCAAAAGTGTTTTTCCAGATTTGTCTCATTGATCATGGTTCTAGCCATTTCTTGCAGAGTCCTATTTTTCCTCTCTACAACCCCATTTTGCTGTGGAGTTCTAGGACAGGAAAAATCATGAGCAATGCCATTTTCAGAAAAATATTTTTCAAAATATTTATTTTCAAATTCACCACCATGATCACTTCTGACTTTTATAATTTTGAAATCTTTTTCAATCTGGACTTGCTTGCAGAAGTCAAAGAACACAGAATGTGACTCATCCTTGTGTTTTAAGAACTTTACCCATGTCCATCTACTATAGTCATCAACAATGACTAATCCATACTTCTTGCCTTTGATGGATGCAGTTTTCAGTGGTCCAAACAGATCAATATGAAGTAATTCTAGTGGTTTGGAAGTAGAAACAACATTTTTTGATTTAAAAGATGTTTTTGAAAACTTCCCCTTTTGGCATGCTTCACAAAGAGCATCTGAGGTGAACTTCAGATTAGGAAGTCCTCTAACAAGATTAAGTTTATTAATCTGAGATATACGTCTCATATTAATATGACTCAATCTTCTGTGCCAGACCCATTGCTCTTCATTAACAGACAAGAGGCATTTAACATTTTGAACTTTAAGTTCTGAAAGATTTATTTTATAAATGTTGTTTTTCCTCTTACCACTAAATAGTATAGAGCCATCCTTTTGACTAATAGCTTTAGAACATTTTTGATTAAAGGTAATATCATAACCATTGTCACTTAATTGACTTATGGACAATAAGTTATGTTTTAAGCCTTCAACAAGTAAAACATTAGTTATAGAGGGAAGTTTACCATTTCCAATAGTGCCAGATCCAATGATCTTGCCTTTCTGGTTCCCTCCAAACTTCACGTCACCTCCAGATCTAAGTTCCAGGCTTTGGAACATAGAAGTTTCTCCTGTCATGTGTCGTGAGCATCCAGAATCCAGGTACCATGACTGGCGTCCTGATCTTACTGCTAAGAACATCTGCAACAGGGATTATTTTGCTCTTAGGTACCCAGATCTTCTTGGGTCCTTTAGGGTTAGTTGGTTTGTCTAAACTTTTGTTTTTCAACATAATGTTTATTCTGACTTGCCTTGGGTTTAAACACATAAGTATTCTTCTCAGAGCTTGTGTGTTTAATGTCATTTAAGTGACCAAACTTAAATTGAGAGTACAGAGGTGTCTTCTTGATGAAGAGTTTGTCAACATATTTTGGACTACTTCCAGAGGAAGATTCATATCCAATACCTCTTCTGTTATTCCCACTAACACCATAGATCATAGAAGCCATCTTACTTCTATCTAAGCTCTTAGTAAGGAATCTCTGAAAGCTAGAGTCATATTTTTCTAAAAATTTTTCACATGACTTAGTCTCAGATTCAGATTCTTGTTGAGCTATTTCAAAGTCATTTTTGATTTTCAGATTAATTTCTTTTTGCTCAACAAGTTCTGTCTTCATAAGATCAATCTCAGATTCAAGACTGCTTTTCAGCTTCTTGTATTTGAGTTTGATATTGTTATAACTTTTCAGAACTTCTGATAATACTTTAATAAGTTCTTCTTTAGTAAGTTTAGCCATTACCTCTTCAGCGTCATCGTCAGATTCAGAATCAGATTCAGATCCTGAAGTTCCTTCCTTCTGATCTTCTATGCTGGCCATCAGTGCAACATTAGCACATTCTTCTTCTGATTCAGAAGATGATTCAGATTCATCTGATTCATCCCATGTTGCCATCAGAACCTTCTTCTTTTTGTCAACCTTCTTCTTGGGTTTTTCTCTTTGAAGTTTGGGGCAATCATTATTGTAATGCCCAGGTTCTTTGCACTCATAGCATACAATTTCTTTCATGCCAGATCTTCTGTGCCCAGAAGATTCCTTTCTATGATCAGATTTTCTGAAGTTGTTGAACTTCTTTCCCTTGTGCTTCCAGAGTCTGTTGATCCTTCTGGACAACATGGATAATTCATCTTCTTCTTCAGAAGAAGATCCTTCAGAGCTTTCTTCAATGACATGCAAAGCTTTAGCAGATTTATTAGATTTTAAAGCGATAGATTTACCTTTCTCTTTCTTCTGAGGTTCATCTTCCTCAAGCTCAATTTCATGGCTCCTTAGTGAGCTAATGAGTTCTTCTAAAGAGATCTTGTTCAGATCTTTAGCCATCTTCAAGGCAGTCACCATTGGTCTCCATCTGGTAGGTAGACTTCTGATGATTTTCTTTACATGATCTGATGTGGAATATCCCTTGTCCAGAACCTTTAGACCAGCTGTAAGGATCTGGAATCTAGAAAACATAGTTTCTATATTTTCAGATTCTTCCATTTTGAACGCTTCATACTTCTATATAAGCGCTAGAGCCTTGGTCTCCTTCACTTGAGAATTTCCTTCATGAGTCATTTTAAGTGACTCAAACATTCCATGAGCTGTTTCTCTGTTAGTAATCTTTTCATACTCAGTATGAGAGATTGCATTAAGCAGTATTGTCCTAGCCTTATGGTGATTTTTGAAATCCTTCTTCTGGGCTTCTGTCATTGATTTTCTGTCAACTTTCTTGCCATCCTCATTTGTAGGATGTTCATAGCCATCAATAACCAAGTCCCACAAATCAGCATCATACCCAAGGAAGAAACTTTCTATCCTGTCCTTCCAGTAATCAAATTTCTCTCCATCAAACATGGGAGGCTTTGTGCTGATTCTATCCCCTTCATATTTGTTACAGTTGGATGTAGAAGTATCACCCATAATGACAAACAGATATTTATCAAAGTAACTTTTCTCACTGGATCTTTACTGACACGGTTAAGTGGTAGCACACGCAGAACCGGAGCTCTGATGCCAACTGAAGGTGAGAAAATTACTTAGAAGGGGGGGTTGAATAAGTATGACAAATAATCCAAGATTTAAACACAGTTATTTTTATCCTGGTTCATTGAACTCAACTACTCCAGTCCACCCTCTCAAGAGTGATTTGCCTTTCTCAGTCAAGGACTTAATCCACTATTTAATCAAACAGATTACAATAGTAACACCTAAGAACAACTGTTCTTAGTCTTCTCAAGAGCTACTGATCCCAACTAGATCCTCTTAAGGAAACCTTTTACAATCACTGTAAAACTAATACAAGAGTAAGAATGCTTCTAAAAAGCTATTATCACAACTGTGATATTTCTCTTAAGTTTTAGAACAATGTTACAACAAATAAGATAAAAGAGCTTTTGCGAGATTTGCTTTTAGTAAATTTTTCAAGTAGTTCGTTACTGAAGAAGATGGAGTGGACTTCTTTATATAGGCACTTATATCCATGAAGTCTTCTCAACGTTGAAGGCTGTGCTGAAAAGCCTGAAGCCTTTTGTCTTTACATTGGAGGCTGTGCTGAAAAAGCCTGATGCCTTTTGTCTTTTACTTTGCAGAAACTTTCCTTAGAATGGAATGCACAGATAAAACCTTTTTGTCTGTGTTCTTGTGTCTAGCATAAAAGAGGAAAGAGCTGTTGAGATATGCCAACGTACATATTCAAATCTTCTTCACTAAGTAAGTTCAGCTATCAACATCAGAGTCTGGATCTTCAGAATCTCCAGAGTAGAGATCTTCTGGATCTTCAGAGTCTTGGGATGTTCTTCAGATTGTGCTGAATCAGAGTATGTGCAACTTGTGTGCTTGAGCGTGTAATTCTGTCAGAGCAGAGTCTTCTATATCAGATTCTCAATACTTATGCAGCGCAGTATCTTCAGAGTCTTCTGATGACTAAGCTTCTGAACTCTCAGAGTCTTTTATTCTTTAGAGGCTTCTACTTCAGAATCTTCAGTAGACAGCACTCAGGTTCTTCTGGGAGCAACGTTCAGATCTTCATTTAAGATGCTTTTGAACCTTGGAAGCCTTTCATAATACCATTGTTTAGATCCAAATTTGCTCTTTAAGAATATTTTCTTTAGTACTTGTAGCAAACAGTCTAGAACAAATTTAGAGTATATAATTCTTGAATACAAAATTCATAAGTGTTATCATCAAAACATAGAGATATAACTAAGAAACAATCTGTGTTCTTACAGTCGGTACTGAGGATCTTTCAAAGGATGCAGAAGAATTTATGAGGCTAATTTGGAAGAGTGACTACAAAATTATGGATCACTTGAATCAGACTCCTTCGAAGATATCTATCATGTCATTGTTGATGAGTTCGGAGGCGCATCGCAAAGCTCTACTAAAAGTCTTGAATGCAGCGTACGTACCTTAGGAGATTTCTGGCAATCAGTTGGAAGGGGTAGTAGCTCATGTGAACACCGGTAATGGTCTCGGTTTTACTGATTTGGATCTGAATCCTGCTCGGAGGAACCATAACCGTGCCTTGCATATATCTTTGGGTGTAGAGGATCTTTGATGTCACATGTCTTGTTTGATACAGGATCATCCCTCAATGTGCTTCCGAAGAAGGCATTGATGAAGTTGGACATTCAAGGTTTGATATGCACACCAACTGATTGGGTCGTAAGGGCTTTTGATGGATCTAAGAGATCAGTGTTTGGAGAAATCACATTGCCTATTCAAATAGGGCCAGAGATCTTTAATGAAACTTTCTACATTATGTATATCCATCCAGCATACAGCTATTTGCTTGGCCGTCCTTGGATACACGCTGCTGGGGCAGTCACCTCAACGTTGCATCAAAAGCTAAAATATATGGTGGAAGGGAAGATAGTCACGGTATGCGGTGAAGAGGATATTATGGTTAGCCATTTGTCATCCTTCAAGTACGTGGAAGTGGATGGTGAGATCCACGAAACACTCTGCCAGGCGTTTGAAACAGTTCAGATTCAGGGGAAGTCTCCTGTAGAAGCTAAGGGCCCAGAGGTTTCGATGTCACCGCTCAAGGAAGCTCGTGCTATCGTAGAATCCGGCTCATCTCAGAAGTGGGGCCAAGTTCTTGATGGTCCTGTCAAGCAGGACAAGTTCGGCCTGGGATACAAACCCTCCAGTTCTTCTCAGAGTATTCCGAAGTACAGGGGACCAGTGCAATTCACTAGCAGTGGTGTGATATTTGACAGGATTAATGCTGTCGGAGATGATGAAGGTTATAGTGACTGCGATATGGATGCTTGGATTCATCCATGTACTCCTGGCCAGAAGTTGTGCAACTGGACTACTGAAGAAGTCATTCATGTTACTGCTGCAGAGTAATGTTCATTGTTTTGATTATGTTCAGTCCTACGTTCTGCCCAAGACGTAGTGACCCATTTGTGGGGCCTTCTTGTTATTTGCACTTTATCATTAATAAAAGACGTTTTGCATTCAAATATTGTGATCCCTTTTTTTCTTGTTTTTGTTTTACATTTATATTAAACAGAAAAATGGCAATGTGTTTTGTTTGTTGCATCGCATAATAAACATAACATCCTCATGCAAGTCTTTTCTATCAGATGCCATCGATTCAGGTTCAGCTATGACTTCGTATGACTTTGATAATCCCATTTATCAAGCTGAAGATGAGACTGTCAAAGACTGTGAACTACCCGAAGGTTAGCCAGGCTTCTAAAGCAAGAGGAAAGGGTCATTATGCCTTATCAGGAGGATATTGAGATTATCAATCTGGGTACCGAGGATGATAAGAAAGAGGTTAAAGTGGGGGCTGCATTGGAAGACAATGTCAAGAGAAGATTGGTTGAAATGCTTCGTGAGTATAAAGATATCTTCACTTGGTCTTACCAAGACATCCCTAGGCTGGTGTTTCCCTTGAAAATCGGAAAACAACCGCTGATCTTCCAAATCTAACTTTGGTGACTCACAGGATCGATCAGATTGATCCTAGGACATGTGCTAAAGGCTTTTGTTTTGGAAATCTATTTAAGTTTCACACTTAAACAGTATTGGGGTAAAAGAATCTTAAAGAAACATCTATTCGACTACGGAATAACTTAAAAGATAAAATAAAGCTTTCAATAAAAGAAAGAAAGAAGTTTGTTTGGAGAGGAGAAATTGCGTTAAGGGCGAAGAGGAAGGAGTTGCATAGGAAAAAGAGGATAAGGAAAGAAAGTAGGGAAAAAGGGTGCAAAGACAATAAAAGACTTTGTAAAGTTTAAAGCAAATAAAGTATATTTCATTAAGATAAAAGATGGTGTGTTTACATCACGTATATTCTCTATAATACTCGCTTTCTCTATGCTCAGATACTTGGAGTAATTCTAAGAGTAATTTGTACAATGGTAAATTACAACACACCCTTTGCTTATGTCTTAGACATCCTATTTATAGTAGTAAAAAATAACTTCTAATAACCTCCGACATCACCTCCTCTCGCCACTTGTCACAATGCATGGATCTATTGCTCATAAGGTGCCACGTGTCTTCTTAAGTATTTGGCAAACAAAACCATTCCCTCCAAAACTTTCAAATTTCAAACCTTTCGACGAACCATCCACAACAGCAAGCGGTCGAACTCCTAGCTTCTAGGTGAATTCTTCGACTCCCTATTTTAGCTGCCTTACACCTCTCGACCAACTTTCGTTCTCAACTTATTCTTGGCATTTTCATCTTGAATTCCTTTCTTTTGCACGAGGCGTTGAATTTAGGAGCTAACAAATTGCCCCCCAAAAATGTCTTTTTGACTTCTGATGTGGAAAAGCACATTTTTTGATAATGTCTGACTTTCGACGCCGCTTGTCCTCTTCATACGTGTCGTCTGATGTTCTTTCAACCAATGCAAGTCTGGAAAGGTGAAAGGGAAGAAAGAGAAACAAGAAAATAGAGGGGAACACGCAAGATACTGCTTCGGCACCTTGATGCACGTTTCTGACGTCACTTTCATCATGGCAATTTTCTCGGGAACCACCAAAATCGTGGGCCATCATCACCTTTTCAACCTCGAGGACGTGAATTGCAACTACTATCTCTGCCACCCTACATCCAAGCGCACACGTGGCCCACTAACTCTAGCCCCTAAATGATGAAAATATTTCAATTCCATACACTATATAAGTAATTCTCCTCTGATATTTTCATTTTTTCCAACTTCTCTGACTCTTAACAGCATTCTTGCATTTCTCTTCCTCTAATCTTTTGCTCCCCAACCAAAAAACTTTTTACTTCCTTCAAAAATGGCTTATCATCAAAAGAAGAAAATGCAACTCAAAGGACAAACCTCTACATTAACTCTTCCGCCCTTTGCCAGCTCGAGTGGTCCTCAGGTAGTGAAGAACCAACCGTTCATTCGCGAACCCTTGTCAGAAGAGAAATGCCACATTTATGAATCGCAGGTAATCATTATAGTTACTGTTGCAGGTAAACCCTTAGCCATGTCTGGCCCTTTACCTCCTTTAGGTCTTGATTATTCCACCATTAAAGACCTTTTCCCTTCCTACAGAGTCACTAAACCTTTAGGGAAAAAAGATTCTAACAAAATCTCTGCTGATGGCCCTGATAACCTAACCCTCTTCGACGTAGATCTTAGGTATCTCCATGATGGAGCCAGATTATTTAGGGCTACCCCCTACTTTAAAGATTCTGAACTTTACCTTAATTGGCTGGCAAAAATAGAGAAAGTGAAAGCCCAAGATTGGAAGGACACTGGGATTTATGATTTGATAATGATGTCGAAGGTAGGTCCTACTTACTGCCCCCTTATGCTGGCTTCTTCCTTGTTTTTTTAGGATAGCACTCACAATACTTTCCACCTTCCTTGTGGGATGATGACACCCACATTGCTTGATGTAGCTGCCATTGTAGGCCTCAAACCCTACGTCCTTGTTTACGACCCTGAGATTGATAGCCATGACAACATAGGTTTCGCCAACACCAAACACACTTACACAACCTTTGTTCAATATTATCATAACAAAACCAACGCCTCAGTTGATAACGAGGAACATATAGCCTTTCTGGCCATGTGGTTATCTCGTTGTGTATTTTGTACAAAGTCCTTGCAGGTGGCACGAAAATATCTTGTTCTAGCCAACCAACTGCACCTGAAGAGAGGCATCTGCCTAAGTGAGATGATTCTGGTCAGTCTTTATGAAGCCTTGGGCGAAGGTGCTGGTAAATTAAAAGACCCTAAAAGCCATGGCAACTTGCTGTTATCAGGCCCCTTTTGGCTCCTCCAGTTGTGGCTTAATGCCACTTTTGAACATAATCTTCCCAACAGAGGCGAGTTCGATGAAGGCTCGTCTTCGGTATCTGAGAGAAGAGTCGAATGGCCTCGCTTGGCCCAACTTACTCCTAGCGAAGAAGGACACACTCTTCGATCCAACTTATCCAACTTTATTCACATGTTCGCAAAACGGTACGAGTTCACCTCGAAGATGGATCCCTTTGCAGAACGAAGATGCGGCCCAGAGTGATTTACCAGACCCTTCCCTGATCCATTAAAAAAACAAGAGGAGTCAAAGCTGATTTGGGAAAGATTCCTCATACCTCGATTACTAGTCTATAAATTAAACCTTGTTAGAGGTCTGACCAGCTTAGTAGCCTACGAACCAAACTTGGTGTCCAGGCAGTTTGGGTTAATACAGACTTTACCCAAATGCCTATATGACATACTTCCTCTGGCGGTGCTATCTCCCCTTGACTGTTCGACACAATTGGTGCGCCATGCCCATAAGTCTTTCCTTACGCCTGTCCACTTTGAACCTTCTTATTTCTGCTCCCAAGACTTCTACGACTGGTGGTCGAAACATTATGCATCAGAGTTTCTCGACGCTTCGAGTTTTGCTCGCTTGATTGACCAAGCTTTCGTTGATGTGCAAGAGAAGATCAAGAAAGGTACATCTACTCATATCAAAGAGATTCAAGCCTTCCAGAAGTACTTCGAAACTGCCTATCGACCCGATGATGTTAGTTGAACCATCCGTGAGGCTGCTGTTACTTTGAAAGAAAAGTTTTCTAAAAAATTGGACAGTTTAAAGATTCCCTCTTCTGTTCCTCGTGAGAAACGGTATGAGGTTGCCTTTAAACTTTTTCCCCCAAAAGTCCCTCGACTACCAACTGCTGGTTTTGGCGTGGCTCTTGCCCCTCCATTCCCATATTGGTTTATTTGTGGAGACGTCATAAAAATTCTTCGACAGCAGTCGAAGCCCAAAGCGCAGCGGGTAGTTCTGACTAAACATACACTCGATACGTTTAAAGGGCACCTTCATGTTAGTATCGAAGATGTTCGCATCGAATCCGACATTCTTGAAGGTTCATTCCCCTTCGATTTGGACTTTCCTCTCTGAGCTTTATTGTTGTTAACTGGCTTTGGTATTATTTATTTTTCAGCTGCTCCAAAAGATGCTGCCCCAACAACCAAAACTGAAGGCAAGGTCGAAGACCAGAAGGTAATCCTCTGCAACTTTCTACTATTTCGACCTCCTTAATCACTCTTAACACTATATGTTGCTTTCAGGTTTGTCGAAAACCACCCACCCCACAAAAGAGACTAAAAAGGGCTTCTGCCCAGATTATCATCGATTTTGATGATGAAGATGGATCTCCTCGTGAGAGTCTTCAAGTAAAAAGAAAACGAAAGATCATCCATGATGTGGATACTCCTGATGTTCCATCCGCTCCTCTTGCAACCAACATACCTCAAACCAATATTCCCCCTCAAGACCTTACTAAGGCTCCCACAGGGGATGCTTCGATCCAAGCTGTTGTCCCTATGGAGAGTGACAACTCTAGCCCTGCTGATGAAAATGTCAAGGTATATTGCGCATCTATCTTTCTTTGGGTCTTACACTGATTTTTGGTCTCATTCTTTTTTTTTAATGTCTGTCTTTTCTAGGCTGATGCTGGGGCTCCACAATCTGACCCAACCAAGCTTCCTCTGTCGCTCTATCCATTGAATAGCTAAGGTGAACCTACCTATCATCCCACCTCTGATTTGGGTTCTGGTATGAGTTCTCTTGGTGAGATTAATAAACCTGATTCTTTCACAGTCCCTCTTTCACATGCAAAGACAACTACCCAACAGTCTCAAACTGATGGATCTGACCATGAAGACAACAATATTCTGGTCGATCCTATCATAGCATATGATGAAGTCAACACTTTGGAGGGGGCACTAACTTGGTCGATACGAACAGTTCTCCCTTGGGTCAAACAATAGTTGTGGACGAAAGGGATGTCGAAGGTGACCATGCTGTTGAAGATCAGGCCATGCACCAGTCTGAATTGAACGAGTCCAGCGATAAAGGTACTGGAGACGAAATGGAAGAGGATGGCGCAGGGGTAAAGGAAGGTCAAGATAAAGAATTGAAACCTGTGGAAACTTCCGCCGAAAAAACCACCACTGCTGAAGTAATAAAGACTCCTGTTTCTTCTGCCCCCAAGGATACTCAAACCATCCCCCTCCAAGGCGAAACTCAGCTTACCGCCGCCGAACTTGATGCATTGAAGGTTTATAACCCTCGACAATACATCAGGATTCTGTTGAGCAGGCGAAGTCATTCTTCTGGCCGAACTCCCAGCACCTCGACATCTAAAGGACAAACCTCGAATCAGCCAACTGACAGTGCTCTCGATAAGACTAAGAAAAAGATTTTCAAAGGGGATCTTTTCACCCTTCCGCAGATGGGCCCAGCCAGCCATCTTCCCCTCAAAGCTCTTCTCCAACAAGTGGATCTTAAATCCATTACTCCTGAGGCAGCAAATGTCATTCAAGAAGTTGGCACCTTGATTGACCAGGTTTACAAAGACTTTCGATTATTGCCCCAACTTTAGGGTGACATTCAGATGAAAGCAGGCAGTGAAGCTGCCGCTTGGACTGCTGTTGTCGACTCTGAAGAAAAGATCGCTGCGTTGGAGGAAACGAGGGAGAAAAATAAACAAGAGGCCCTTACTAATGAGGCGAACATTGCCTGTTGGGAGCGCAAGATCAAAAGACTTCGCAGTAAGATAACGAAAGCTAAGAAGAAGAATACTGAATTATCTTCTTTCGACGATTCCTCCCTAACAATTGAACTTGAACATGCCGTTACCTATGCTGAGGAAGCCCGTCGCTTGGAATCTGAAGTTGCCTAGTTGAGAACAGACAGAGCTCAATGCCAGAGCCGCCTCGAACTTCAAAAATCGAACTACCTTAAGATGAAGGCAAATCTTCCTTTTTGATTTATTTAGGTTTTGTAATAGAGCAGATTCTACTGGCCTTTGTAAGCCATTTTAACTTTGTTTGTAAGATACTGAGCCATTTTGGCGTATTTGCTAATCACCATTTATGGCTTTGCTTTATATTTGTCTGTTATTCTGCTGATATCTTTACCTCTTGAAGTGCAGGCTTATATTTCTTTAACTATTTGCCGTTTACTTTTAATATTCTCTTTTCTTTACTCAACTCTGTCACTTCATATGCCCCATTAAAGAACACTTTCGATACCTGGAATGGTCCTTCCCACTTTGGGGACCACTTGCCTAAAGACCTAACCTTTCGATCCATATGCAGAATTACCCTCCATACTAAATCTCCGACCAGGAAAGCCTTTGCTTTGACCTTCTTGTTATATGATTTCTCCACTCTTTTCTTTTATCTTCTCAAGAGTTCTAGAGCTTTTAATCTTTCTTCGTCTAAATCGACTAACTCATCAAGCATCATGTCCCAATAAATCTCTCGAGGGATTTCGTGATGCCTTTGAATTCTGACCGAGTGTATGTATATCTCAACTGGCAACACTGTGTCATAGCCGAAGGTCAGTCGATAAGGGGAAGTGTTGGTTGCTTCCTTCGGGGATGTTCGACATGCCCATAAGACTTGATCCAACGTCTTATGCCAATTTCTAGGCTTGCTTCCGATCTGCTTCTTTATCATGCCAATTATTACCTTGTTTGCCGCTTCGACTTGGCCATTGGCCTGGGCATAATAAGGCGTCGAAGTAAGAAGTTTGAATCCCATTTCTTTGGCAAACTCCTGCATCTTCCTACCTGTAAACACTGACCCTTGGTCTGTCGTTATTGTTTCTGGTAGCCCAAATTTGTAGATGATATACTTTTGAATGAACTCGATGACATCTTCTTGGTCTACTTTTGGTAGAGGTATAGCTTCGATCCACTTGGTGAAGTAATTTATCCCTACCAAAATATACTTCTGGTTTTTGGAAGAGACGGGTCGAATCTTTCCTATCAAGTCTAAAGCCCAACCTCTGAATGTCCATGGCTTGACTATGGAGTGTAACTCGCTTGCTAGGACATGTTGTATGCCAGCGTGGACTTGGCATTCCTGACAACCTTTGGCAAACTAAATGCAATCTTTCAGCATCGTGGGCCAGTACATCCCTTGGCGAAATAGCATCCATTTCATCTTATGGCCTACTTGGTGCACCCCACATGTCCCACCATGGACTGATGACAACGCCAAGTATGTCTCAGATTCACTGAGGCATTTAAGTAAAACTCCCTCAGAGGTTTTCTTAAATAACTCATTCCCTAAAAGGACATAGCTTAGCGCTTGATATTTTATTTTCCATTCTGTGGTTGCTAAATGGTTCTGAAGGTACTCGGCTAAAGGTTTCCTCCAATCTTTGTCTGTCAGGCTTTCGACTGTAAAAATCTCGAAGGTTTCCTCGTCAGCATAACCAAATTTCATAACTTCCAAATCTGACGGTCTCAAACCTACGAACACAACCTTACCTCTGGCTTCAATTGCTTCCTGCAAGTTTTCCTTCGAGACCCTATATCCTGAAGTGACTTGCGCCAGATCGTTGGCTATCTGATTGTGTAGTCATGGTATATGTCGAATAGTGCAAACTTCGAATTTTTTGAGTAGCCTGTTGGCTATCAAGAAATACATAATGAGATTTTCTTTAACGCATTTGTACTCCTTTATTAGCTGTTTTACGACCAACTCTAAACCTCCCATTATTTCGACTTGGGTTGCCCCCAATTCTAACAAAATTTCAAGTCCGGCAATCAAAGCTTCATATTCAGCTTCGTTATTGGAACATAGGCCCTCGAATCTATACTTGAATTTTGTTGGAATTTTGTCAGGCGAAATGATCAGCAGACCTATGCCTGTCCCGTTTTTGTGACTAGACCCATCGAAGTATAGCTTCCAAGGCTCTAGTTCAACCATGTTCAGGGTATTTTCATTTATGGAGTGGTCGAAGATGAAGTTTGCCACTATTTGACCTTTGACCGCTTTTAACGGTCTATATGTTAGTGAGTACTCAGTTAATGCTAATGCCCATTTACCAATTCGACTATGCAAAATAGGTTTGGACAACATATGTTTAATAATATCAAAATGCGACGAGACATAAACATCAATTGGTTTTATATATTGCTTCAACTTCATACATGAGAAATACAAACATAAGCATAATTTCTCTATCTCGCTATACCTAGTTTCTGCGTCATTTAAAACTCTGCTAAGGTAGTAAATGGATCTTTCGACGTCATTCCCATCCTCTTGAGCAAGCATGCTCCCTAGAGTTTTATCTGACACTACTATGTACAGTCTCATGCTTCTGTTTCGACATGGAGGTGACAGGACTGGAGGATGAGTCAAGTAGTCTTTGATCTTGTCGAAAGCTTCTTGCTAATCTTTCCCCCATTCGAATTTCTCCCTAGTGGCTCGAAGCAATGGTGAGAAGGCTTGTGTTTTTCCACTGAGGTTTGATATGAACCTTCTTAGGAATTTTATTTTGCATAGCAAGGATTGTAGTTCCTTTTTGTTGGATGTCGCTTTCGCTTCCATGATGGCATTTGTTTTGTTTTGGTTGATTTTGATCCCCTTTTTGTGGACTATGAAACCCAAAAAATCTCCTGCTTGCACGCAAAATGCACACTTTTGAGGCCAAACTTCCTCATCCTTATGAAGGACTTGCACAGATGTTCTACATGAGCTTTTCCTGATACAGATTTTATCATAATATCATCAATATATATCTGCATAAAGGACTCAATGTAATCATGAAAAATCGAATTCATCGCCCGCTGGTATGTTGCCCCAGCATTCTTCAGGACAAAAGGCATCACTACCCATTCGTAAGTACCTAAGGCCCTTGGGCAACGGAACGCCGTTTTAGGAACGTCATCCTCAGCAATGAAAATCTGGTTGTAACCAGAATATCCATCCAGCATGCTAAGGTACTCGTGGCCAGCGGCTGAATCGACTAGCATTTCTGCCACTGGCATCGAATACTCATCTTTAGGGGTTGCTGAATTTAAATCCCTAAAGTCTATGCAAACTCTTAAAGATCCTTTTTTCTTAATGACTGGTACAATGTTTGCCAGCCATTCGACATACCTGGTCGTACGGATGAACTTACATCGGAGGAGTCTTTAAATTTCTTCCTTTATCTTTGAGAGGATCTCAGGAGCGAAACGTATTGGGTTCTGTTTGATTGGTCTTTTTCCAGGCCTGATTGGTAGCCTGTGCTCGACTAGATCTCTCTTTAGACCTGGTATTTCGTCGTAGTCCCAAGCAATACAATCCATGTACTCTCGCAGCAACTGGATGGTCTCGACCCTGAGTTGGGGGTCGAGGTTGGCGCTGATATACGTTGGTATTTTAATCACTTCATCTCCAAGATCCACTTCCTTCAATGGATCTTGTGCCAGCATTTTAACATCGTTGGCCAAGGGGTCTTTTTCAAAACCCAGAGGTTCATCATCATAAATGGCGTCGAGTCTTTGCCCTTTGTACTGAGTCTTGTCAAGAGGCTTAGGGTCGAAACGCCCACCTGAGCCTATTTTTTCAGATTCTTCATTGGCTCTCTCAGCCATTTTATTATTGGCAGCCTCCAAGGCCATTTGTAGCTTAGTTTCGGCCACATAGGCCGAAATCCTTTGAAGCGCTATAGCTTTAGTCATCATCACTAAATTCACTTCCCCACCCAGTGGGGTCTATAGGAAGTGTGCCCAGGTATGGTAGCCTCTCACCTGGCACTTCTTTGTCCCATCGGAAACCTTCAATGGGATGCAGATAAAGTGAGCAATACACTTCGTCGTTTGGTGTAAATTCAAAATCTGCAGGTTGGCATGGGCCTATGCTGGCCAAATGTTTGTCGAACTGTCTTCTATCAACATGGTTTATAGGTGCTTTGAAATATCTTTGATCTGCTTCAATGTTTTCGACGATGCCATCAGGTCTCCAAATGGTGATCCTTTGATGCATCGAAGATGGTACTGCCCCCACTCCATGGATCCATTCTCTTCCAAGCAACAGATTATAGTTGGCAGTGGTTTCTACCACCATGAATACAATTGGGCGGGTAATGGTTCTGACCATGACATTCACTTGTATGACCCCCATGGTCGAGCCCACTTTACCTTCATAGTTTGATAATACCATGTTGTATGGCTTTGTATCCATCTCGTTTTTTCCAATTTTGTTCAACAGAAAATGCGGCATTAGGTTCACCGTAGCGCCGCAGTTCACCAATATTTTGTTAACTGGGACCTTCTCTACTTGAGCCGTAATATAAAGAGGTTTCAGATGATTCTTCATCGCCTCCGTGAGCCGTTCGAAGAATGCGTTTTGCTCCTCGACACAACCATTATTCATCACATAGTAACATACCGGCTTATGAGCCGCCATCTCCCAGTCTGTATAGGTGTCCAAGTTTTCAACCACGAAAATCCTGTATAATTCCGTAGGCATCACTGATACTACGTTAACCAAAATATCCAGAGTATCGTCAGAGTCTTCATCAAAATTATCATTCATTTCGTCATCGACCCCGACCGATTTCCTCTGCTCTTCGACCTGTGTCAGAAACAACTTTCGCCCTACAGGTGTGTTCCCAAATGCTTTCGTTCGACCTACATTTTTGACATGAACGTTGGTACTGGATTCTGGTTGGTCCCTTTGTGCACCTTCCCTGAGTGCTTTTCTTTTTCGCTCCATTGTGATCGAGACATGGGATTTTTTCCTTTATAATTTTCTGATACACGGGCAGCCTTAGAAGACTGAAACTCTTTTCAATAACTTAACAAAAATCCTCATTGCACTTCGAAATTCTTCCACCTCTTTTGCCCCTGCTGCCTATTCTCATTGGGCTTTGTCCACTTTCCATTAGTGGCCTCAGCGTTGGGCTTAAAACTGGTGGGTTTGTTTGTAGGAGGCCTTATGCGGGGGTCAGATCTATTTTGAAGACTTCTTCGAGGGTCGAATTTGTGCCTTTCGTTATCTTGCCTTAGCCTTCGTGTTCCCTCTAGCATCTGTGCATCCTTTTTGTCAAATATGGCACTGCATCAGGGACAAAGCATCACACTAGATCCTCTCTCTTGGCAACGGTGAAAGAAAGCAACGATCGATTCTTCCTGCTCTGGGTATGCTTCCCTAGTGTGTGTCCCCTGGTAATTTGACTCACTATCCGCTACCTCTTCATGTTGGGTGATCTCTACCATGTTAATTTCAACTTCTTCGACCAGATTAAGCTTCCTCAAGCCTAGCTCCACGCCTCTAGTGGCTTGATCAATTCTGACAAAGTTATCAGCAGTTTCTTTGGTCACTATCTCCCAACCTGGATTGCTCTTGTTGTTTGAACTTATGGCTTCATCCCTTTGGTCATAGTCATCAATTGCCATTTCCACACAGTCCTTTTGTCCGAAGCTCATGGTAACTTTCGCCATCACAACCTCGTCTATGGGATTGTCAGTAGTTTCTGTTATGTCGATTGAAAGGTTGCAGCCATCAGTAACTTCGACCATGTTGGCTTCCATTGGTTCCGTATAGTGTGCATCCGCCATTTGCAGAGGGTCTGTGTCGACCTTCATCTGGCCACTAGCCTTCTCTCCAAACCTTAGACGTCCTTCCTGGATTGCATTTTGAACAAGGTCCCTGAAAAGAAAACATTGAGACGTTTTATGACCCAGGAAATTATGGTATTTACAAAACCCTCTTTTCTTCCTTTGTTCTATGGACGACATTTTAGCGTCGGGTGGCACTATCATTTGTCCATCTTTAACTAGCAAATCGAAGATTTCATCACATTTTGTGATGTCAAAAGTATATGTTTTCTTTGGGAACCTATCGTTCTTTTTGGACTCGACATAACTCTTCCCTTGTAGGGGAGCTAGCACTTTACATGAGTAAGGTGGCCTTGTTTAAGTTCAGCAAGATCCACCTCGCCATCGTCGAAGCTCACAGGATCATCGCATAACCCTTCGACGTTCTCATTATATTAGACAAAAGCTACCTTCTTATTTTTATTAAACTTAGCTTTTCGTCTTTGAGCCTTTCTAATTACCGAACTCGATCGGCTAGTTGGGCCACGTCCCTTAGATACTGGGTATCCAACTTCTTCCTAATAGAATAGTTGAGACCTCCAGCGGCCATTTCGACCAACTCATGTTCAGGGACCTGTGTGAAGCATCTGGCTTTAAGCAAACAGAATCTATTAAGGTATTCCTCAATTGGCTCAGAAAACTTACGCTTCACACTAGCGAGTTCCTTTAAGCTAATTTTAGTCTGGCCCATATAGAACTGTTCATGGAACAAACGCTCTAACTGGATCCAGTTACACACCGTATTAGGGGGAAGCGTTGTGAACCAGGTGAAGGCATTTTTAGTAAGAGAACTTGGGAAGTATTTTATTCTAAGGCTTTCATCATTCGCTATCTCTCCAGTCTCGATTAGGTAACGAGCCACATGTTCAAGAGTAGATTCTGTTGTATCTCTTGAAAACTTTGTAAACTTGGGTACTTTCGTCCTAGGGGGTAGTTCCGCTTGAAGGATATAGTCTACTATAGGTGAAGTGTAATTTGGCCTGGTGAACCCAGTATTTAACCCATTTCTGGCCATAATTCTCTCGACCATGGCTGCTAGATTGTTATCGACGGCCACGTTATTTCGACGAACCTCCTGGACTACATTGTCCGTGTCTTGGTTCCGATTCACAACCACCTCTCCTGGGTCTCTTTCTCCCAAGACACGAGGCTGATTTCGTAATGGCTCTTCCCTAAGCACTTCGACTACAGGAGGGGCCATCATCCCTTGGTTTCCTACATCAATTTCTGCCATATTTACCAAGTTTTCTCGTGGGATATCTGCTACTGCACCCTGATTTCTGGCTAAGGGAGGTACCCCCATGAATTCAGCCAATCTTGTCAGTTGTACCACCAATTGTTGATTGGTCTGAGTTGTATTTTGGATTAATGGTTGAAAGATTTCACCCATGGTTTGTGACAAGGTCTGAACCATTTGTAGGTTACTTTCGTCCATCTGTTGTCTCAAACAAGCAACTGAGGTATTGGTCAAATTGGGGCCTTGCGTCGAATACCCTGAGCTCTGGCTTTGGGGATTTCGACCCATGTTCACGCCTGACCCTGATCCTTGTAATGGCGAAGCCATTGCCTGATCTGAGAATATGGGGGTGCACTTTGGAGCCCCTGCATCATAGCGGTGGGCATCCCATATGGGGGATTTCTTGGTGACTATGAAAAACCAGGGGGACCAAACTGTCTGGAAGTCGAACTTCCCCCTAACAAAATCTGGGGATTTGATGTTTGATGGCCAATATATTCCAACACTGGTTGAGTATAAGGTCTTATCACTGTCGATCCAGCCCCAAGTACAGAGGGTGTCGATACTGGCCTCACAGGAAGCACCTTTTGTTCTCTAGTCGACGGTATAAGAGGGGGAATTCCATCGTCTCTTATTCCCTCACTGGAACCGTCTCCCTGACGGTTGAGGTTATCTGGTTGGTTCGTATTCGTAGCCATGTTCCTAATGTTTCGTCTTGGTTGTCTTTCTTTGTTTACAACGGTAACTTTACCACTTCTCAGTAACATAAAATGTACTTCTCACGAAAAGGACCAATACGACTGCAAAATTTCTTGTAAGTTGGTTTTGTAAAAAAAAAAAACTTTTTAGCACTGTCCCACTGGGCGTGCCATTTTGTTTCTCTTGAAAATAGGAAAACAACCGCTGATCTTCCAAATCTAACTTTGGTGACTCACAGGATCGATCAGATTGATCCTAGGACATGTGCTAAAGGCTTTTGTTTTGGAAATCTATCTAAGTTTCACACTTAAACAGTATTGGGGTAAAAGAATCTTAAAGAAACATCTATTCGACTATGGAATAACTTAAAAGATAAAATAAAGCTTTCAATAAAAGAAAGAAAGAAGTTTGTTTGGAGAGGAGAAATTGGGTTAAGGGCGAAGTGGAAGGAGTTGCATAGGAAAAAGAGGAGAAGGAAAGAAAGTAGG
This sequence comes from Lathyrus sativus, assembly GCA_963859935.3. Taxonomy (NCBI): domain Eukaryota; kingdom Viridiplantae; phylum Streptophyta; class Magnoliopsida; order Fabales; family Fabaceae; genus Lathyrus; species Lathyrus sativus. The sequence continues at coordinate 188,713,260 of OZ012741.1, read as the reverse complement.
GAAAAGGGTGCAAAGACAATAAAAGACTTTGTAAAGTTTAAAGCAAATAAAGTAAATTTCATTAAGATAAAAGATGGTGTGTTTACATCACGTACATTCTCTATAATACTCGCTTTCTCTATGCTCGGATACTTGGAGTAATTCTAAGAGTAATTTGTACAATGGTAAATTACAACACATCTTTTGCTTATGTCTTAGACATCCTATTTATAGTAGTAAAAAATAACTTTTAATAACCTCCGACATCACCTCCTCTCGCCACTTGTCACAATGCATGGATCTACTGCTCATAAGGTGCCACGTGTCTTCTTAAGTATTTGGAAAACAAAACAGTTCCCTCCAAAACTTTCAAATTTCAAACCTTTCGACGAACCATCCACAACAACAAGCGGTTGAACTCCTAGCTTCTGGGTGAATTCTTCGACTCCCTCTTTTAGCTGCCTTACACCTTTCGACCAACTTCCGTTCTCAACTTATTCTTGGCATTTTCATCTTGAATTCCTTTCTTTTGCACGAGGCGTCGAATTTAGGAGCTAATAGCTGGATACAGATATTGTGGTACACCGGTTACCTCTCAGAGAAGGATGCTCGCTAGTCAAGAAGAAGCTGAGACGGACAAGGCCTGACATGGCAGTCATAATCAAAGAAGAAGTTCAGAAGCAGTTAAATGTTGGGTTTCTTGCTGTCACGAATTACCCTTTGTGGGTCGCTAATATTGTTCCTATGCCTAAGAAGGATGGAAAGGTCAGGATGTGCGTTGATTATCGAGATCTGAATAAAGCGAGCCAGAAAGACGATTTCCCGCTCCCCCATATCGATGTGTTGGTTGATAACATCACTCAGTATTCTGTATTTTCGTTCATGGATGGCTTCTCTGGGTATAACCAAATCAAGATGGCCCCAGAGGACATGAAGAAAACTACTTTCATCACACCGTGGGGGACTTTTTGCTATAAGGTGATGCCCTTTGGATTGAAAAATGCAGGGGCAACTTATCAGCGGGCGATGGTCACTTTGTTTCATGATATGATTCATCATGAGGTGGAAGTCTATTTTGATGACATGATAGCAAAGTGACAAACGGAGGAGGGACATATGGTCGATCTTCTGAAATTGTTCGAAAGGTTGAGGAAGTTCAAGCTGAGGCTAAATCCTAACAAATTCACCTTCGGGGTGAGATCTAGAAAGTTATTGGGCTTCATTATCAGTGAAAAGGGTATTGAGGTAGATCCTGCCAAAATAAAAGCTATACAAGAAATGCCTGAGCCGAGAACAGAAAAAGAGGTTTGTGGTTTCCTAGGCAGATTAAACTACATTGCAAGGTTTATATCTCATCTTACAGCCACTTGTGAACCAATATTCAAATTGCTAAGAAAAGATCAAACGGTCAGGTGGAATGAAAATTGCCAGAAAGCATTCGAAAGAATAAAAGAATATCTGCAGGAACCTCCAATACTCATGCCTCCAGTTGCAGGGAGACCATTGATCATGTACCTCACGGTTCTTGAGAATTCAATGGGATGTGTGCTCGGTCAACAAGACGAGTCGGGTAGAAAAGAGCATGCCATCTACTACCTGAGTAAGAAATTCACTGATTGTGAGTCGAGATACTCGATGCTGGAAAAAACATGTTGTGCACTCGCTTGGGCCGCTAAGCGTTTGAGATAATACATGTTAAACCACACAACCCTATTGATTTCAAAGATGGACCCGATCAAGTACGTCTTTGAAAAACAAGCACTCTCCGGAAGGATTTCCCGTTGGCAAATGGTTTTAACGGAGTATGATATTCAGTATGTTTCCCAGAAAGCCATCAAGGGAAGCGTTATGTCGGAATATCTAGCAGAACAACCGGTTGAGGATTATCAGCCGATGAAGTTTGACTTCCCAGATGAAGATGTCATGTTTTTGAAGATGAAAGACTATGATGAGCCTTTACCTGACGAGGGTCCTGAGATTGGATCTCAGTGGAAACTGGTTTTCGACGGAGCGGTTAATTTATATGGTAACGGAATTGATGCGATCATTACTACTCCTCACGGTTCTCATATACCGTTCACCGCCCGATTGACATTCTCCTGCACCAATAATGAAGCCGAGTATGAAGCTTGTATTATGGGTTTAGAAGAGGCCGTTGATATGAGGATTAAGAATCTGGATGTGTACGGTGACTCAGCGTTAGTCGTTAACCAAATCAAAGGAGAGTGGGAAACTCGTCAGGCCAACCTGGTGCCTTATAGAGATTACGCAAGGAGACTGCTGCCTTTCTTCGATAGAGTTGATTTCCATCATATGTCGAGGGCTGAGAATCAGATGGCAGATGCCTTGGCTACGCTATCTTCGATGTACAAAGTGAATTTCTGGAATGAAACTCCTGCTATCACCATCACGCGTCTTGATAGACCTGCTTTTGTGTTTGCATTGGAGAAAGCATCTGATGGAAAGCCTTGGTATTTCGATATCAAGCATTTTCTCAAGACTCAGGAGTACCCTTCTGGGGCATCCAGCAAGGATAAGAAGACTCTGAGGAGGTTAGCCGAATATTTTTATCTGAACAAAGACGATGTGCTCTACAGGAGAAACTTTGACATGGTCTTGCGGTGCTGTGTTGATGAACTTGAAGCAAACCTGTTGATGGAGGAAGTCCGCGAGGGTTCTTTTGTCACTCATGCCAGTGGACATGCAATGGCTAGAAAATTGTTGAGAGCTGGGTATTATTGATGACTATGGAATTCGATTGTTTCAAATACGCCAGAAAATGCAATAAATGCCAGATTTATGCGGATAAGGTGCATGTGTCACCGGCTCCTCTTAATGTGTTAACATCTCCTTGGCCTTTTGCTATGTGGGGAATCGATGTGATTGGAAAGATTGAGCCTACTGCTTCTAATGGACATCGCTTCATTCTGGTCACGATTGATTACTTTAGAAAGTGGGTAGAAGCAACGTCCTACGCTAATGTCACGAAACAGGTGGTCGCTCAGTTCATAAAGAATGACATCATTTGTCGTTATGGAATTCATGAGAGAATCATTATTAATAATGGTTCAAATTTGAATAACAAAATGATGAAGGAGCTATGTCAGAGTTTCAAGATTGAGCATCATAATTCTTCTCCATATCGTCCGAAGATGAATGGCGCTGTTGAGGAAGCTAATAAGAATATCAAGAAGATTGTGCAGAAGATGGTTGTGACCTACAAAGACTGGCACGAGATGTTTCCCTTTGCTCTTCAAGGTTATCATACTTCGGTGCGTACATCAACCGGGGTAACTCCTTTCTCACTGGTGAATGGTATGGAAGTTGCCCTACCATTAGAAGTTGAGATTCCTTCTTTAAGGGTATTGGCGGATGTGAAGCTTGACGAAGCTGGGTGGGTGCGCACCAGGATGAATCAACTGAGTTTGATTGACAAAAAGAGATTGCCAACCATTACGCATGGCCGGTTGTACCAGAGTAGGATGAAGAAAGCCTTTGATCAGAAAGTGCATCCTCGGTGCTTCCAGACGAGTAATTTGGTGTTGAAAAGGATTCTTCCTCCTCAGACAGATCACAGGGGAAAATGGACTCCTAACTACGAAGGTCCGTATGTGGTAAGAAAAGTTTTCTCTGACGGAGCCTTATTACTATCTACCATGGATGGTGAAGATTTGTCGTCCCCTATGAACGTGGACATGGTTAAAAAATACTTTTCTTAAAAGGGACCCGCTGGACACAAAAAGAAAAGTCTAGGAAAAAATGGGGCATCCCAGCGAACCCCAAAAAGAATGGGTTCTGGCAAAAATTAGGGATAAAAAGAAAAAGAATGAACCCGCAAAGTTGAAAACCTGAAAAGGCGACTTTGGCAAATATGGGTATCCTGGTGGATTGAAAACCCAAAAGGGCGGTCCAGGAAAAAGTTAGGGATTTAAAAAGCAAATGATCACGATCTATGTTCGATCTGTAAGCTTGTGAGCGGTTATCCCGAAGGAAAGGAATCAGTCAAGTCAGTCTTGTCAGAAGGCGAAACATGGGGAACATCGAAGACATACAGGTCATAGCCGAATCGACACATGGTGGTTGTCTGTTTCCACATTTCCGACATTTGTATATTGTATTATTTTTCTTGTTTTTGAGCAATTACCTCTTTTCAGGAATTGCATCTGAATTTTAATTCTCCTATTTACAGGCCTTTCATCAATAAAGTGTTCACTTCAGTCAAAGAGCTTTCTTTTCTTGTTCGTTTTACTGTTTTGTTTGCGAAATGTCTGTTATTTTGGTGAACATTGCAGGTAAAAGCAAGAGGCTTTACAGAGCATAACGAAAGTGTTGACTTTTCTCGAGCAGCGAGTATCATGAATGGTAACTGAAGTAACCATTTAGCATATAGAGCATTTCTTGTGTTTTTTCTTTGTTGCAGGTCAGCAGGGTTATCCTCCGCCGATGGAGATTTCCTTATCCTTAGCAGTTCAAAATTGTAGCAAATGGCAGTTGTTGTCAGCCGGGTATTCTCAGCAAGTTAAGTTTGATACCTCCGGCAGAATGGACTCGTCCCAACAGGTTGAATGCAGTTAGACATGAGCAACGAGGATGTTTGATTCCCCATAGCAGACATTTTGCTTCCCCAGTGAAGTCGTCGCGGAGTCCGATTATCAAGTCTGAAATGGTGTACCTTTAGTAGGACAAAGCTTTGTTTTCATGAGAAAGTGAATCCCTAGTAGGGTAGAGTATTTCCCAGTAGAGCAGGATAGAAGGGGTCCCCTCAGCGGTAGGGTAGTTTGTAAAATAGTATTCTTCTCCTGTGGAGGCAACGTCTGTGACGCCCTTTCCCAACGGAGTCGACATTCAGGTGTTTTACGAGTAATATCGGTATTCAGGATTTTCTCCAACAGAGTGCAATGTTGATTCCCATGCCAGAGTAAGTGGTAGAACAGGAGTGCGGAATTTCCCCAGTAGAATGGAGTTCCTAGTAGGAGTATCTGATATTCCTCAGCAAGACAGGTTGATACCCGATGTAATCCCAAGCAGGATGGAGTTTCCTGGAATGCCATTCAGGGTTGATTTCTCGAGCGGAGTAAAGTCAATCTCAAGCGGTTGGTTGTATTTTTCCTGCAGGGTTGGTTTCCTCAACAGAAGAGGTTTGATTTAAGCAGAAGGTCGCTTGTTTCCCAACCGAGTTTTTCAATTTCCCAAAAGAGTTGTATTCTGGAAGGCCATCTAGGGTATTTTTCTCAGTAGGATGTGATTTAATCCCTAGTGTTGCACCCTAAAATTTGCTCAACATCTTTTACCTGGTTTATGTTTCATTGCATTATCATGTGCATAGTTCTATCATTTGCATATCATGGCATATCATTCATCCAACAGGGGATCAAGTGTGATTATTATCAAGAGAAGTCTAGCAAGAAATCTTATCCAAGCTTGAGAAGTCATCCAAATCATCAGGAGGTGGTGGGAGGTCTTGATCAGCTGAGGACCATCAATGGGATGTGAAGAATGAGGTGTGAATATGAGATGTGTATAGAGCTCATGGAGTGCCTAGAGAGCCATGTTGGAGCTAAATCAAGTCATTGTGTCAAATGCAAGAGCCACAATTGAAGTGCAGACAATTAGGGTTTCATCTGGATCAACCCTAGGTCAATTATGCAATTGAAGAGTATCAAAGCCTACTTTTAGGTCATGGAGTTCATGAAATGATGTGATAAGACATTTTTGGTGTTGTGCCAAGATCAAATCAAGAAGAATCAAGAATGTGGGAAGTTGCTAAATTAGGGTTTCAGTGCAAATTACCCTATTTAGTTCCTAACTTCAAGGCCACATAAGTCAAGATACAAGTTTCAAATGGATCTTTGGACAACATGAAACTTGTATATCATCTCAATACCTTTAATTTGAGTACTATAAGTCCTCCATTGGATTTATAGAACTCAAGTTATGACCCAGACAAGTTACAGGTCCTCAGATGCTTCTGAAATTTGTCTGTGAAAATCATCTGACTTCAAGGCTATTTTGACCTAGAAGGAGGTTTCACCTGAACATTTGGTCAACATGAAAGTTGTTCCTCATGATCTTATCTTTCTAAATTGTACTAGAAGTCTTCCATATGATTTGTAGAACTCAAGTTATGAGGTTTACAAGTCAGGGGTATTTTGGGAAAGTAAGATTATAGGTCATTTTCAATTATAGGCCAAAATATCCAACTTGCACTTGTCAAATGCAATTTTGTTCAACATGAAAGTTTCTCAAAATGGGGTTTTTAGGCTAGCCAAGTGGTCATGAGAGTTTGATTGATCTCATAGCAAGAGTTGGTTTGAATTGGTTTCAAAAAGGGGAAAATTCAAATGTGTAAAGGAGGGAAAATTGACATTTTGTGCTAGATGCCTCAAACCAAGCAAATGAGTACATTTTATGATTGGAAATCACATTCTAAGAGCTTTGGCAATACCAAAATTTTGAGTGCAAGTCATATTTTGAGAGATAGCATATGGTTACTTCACTTGTAAGTTACATATGCAAAATCATACACAAGGCAATTCAGGCCATTCTTCCATTCCAATTTCGCTCCAAATGACATGTGCAAGGTGTGAGAAACTTCTAGAACCAATGCAAAGCTTGCAATACACGACTGTCATAGTGAATTTGGATGAAAAAACCAGAAATTGCAAACCACTGTTTTGGGCTTCAATTTGGATCCAAAAGCCCATGAAACTCTTCTATATATTGATTAGAATGAGTTCAGATCAAGGTTGAGCCTCATTTCGCGCCAGAACCAGAGAGAGCATTTGAAATTCCACAGCTGCAAATTGAAATCGTGTTTTGTGATTCAGACCAATTCAAGCCAAATTGAGGTGTGCAATCTCTTCGTTGTGGATCATTGAAAGTTTCTGGAGCTTTTTGAAGCAAGCCACGAGTTCTAACTGCATCTATTTCAAGATCTATACCAGGTTAGCATCTCTCAAAATTCAGCATGATTTAGCATGATTCAGATAGCTTTATACTTGTGGTTAGGATCTAGACATGGCTTAGATCGTTTTAGGCTTGATTTGGACTCAATTGGTGATGTTTGAAGATGACATAGCAGATCTGTTTGGACTTGAATCTCTTGATTCATGAGGTTTTAATGCTAGTTGTTTAGACCAGGTTGATGTACGCAACGAGATGAAGAGATCTATACCATTAGTTTTGAGTTTAGTGAGAGTTGTTGATGATGCTATTTCTGAAATTTGGATCGTGTTTGATTATGTGTTGAGAATTAGAACATTTTGATGATAGATCTGGAATGTACGTGAAATTCTGAGCAAAATTGTTATAGACTTTGTCATTTTTGATGACCTGAACCTGGACCCTCGCCGGAGAAGACGACCGGAGTCTTCTCCGGCCATCACCAACCACCAGCCTGAATCTCCACTCTGATGACCTAAGATTTGGAGAAGATGAGCTGTAGACCACAAGATCTTGCCTTGACCATTGACTAACCTGAAGATCCAACGCATGTGATTTAAAGTTGGTTTGGAAACTCTGAGATCAAAACACTGCCGTTTCATTAAATTGCGTGGCATCACGAGGAGTGCTGGATGTGCCTTGACTCGTTGACTGGCTTACTGATCCAAAGGTTGTGGATTATTCGTGGCTTTTATTTGATTTTTATTCCATTTTGTTTTTTTTAATTGTTTGTTGATTCCAAAAATCATATTAATTCCAATTTTGATCCAAAAATTATTTTAAAAATATCCTCATGATCCTTATGGAATTTATGATTTTCTGGGATTAACAAAAGGTAATTCCATGCATTTTTCAATTTTATTTGATTTTTCACATTTTATTGTGTTCTTTATTTTTTGCATAATTCTCCATCTGTTTTGCTGAATTTTGTTCTTCCAATTGGTGATGAGTTTCGCTTTGATTTTTTAGTATGTGTTAGGGTAGGCATGTATGTTCCCTTAGAATTTTTGGTGGATTTTTAGAATAACATTAGGTTCTGTTTTAGGTGTTGAGATTAGAACCTTCCCAAACTTGTGGATCCCCTTGACCTATCTCACTTTAGGAATTGTTTAGATAACTTAGAAGTTGAATTAGGCTTCTGATAACGCGAAATCGTATATATATTGACGTATAATTCAACTAATATTTGACTGGTTTCAATCCGATTTCGGGTTTTTCCATGTTATTTGTCTGATATTTTGCAGGTATTTGAAAACCATGTCCAAACAAAGCAATATGAAGAAAAGAAGCAATTACAGATGAAATATGGACGAAGACCAGATGAAAACAACATGAAAACAGCAGATGCGGATTTTGCTGATGTGACGACCGTCACACACCATGACGACCGTCATGCAGGCAAAAACGCAGAACTTCAGTAAACGTGCAAAAACCAGTTCCAAGTCCCAAAATAATGGACCACTACTTCCTATTTTCTCTGACTCCAAGTCCACCTTCTGCAAGATATAACCTTTAGTATTTCACCTCTATAAAAGGAGAAGGAGGGGAGCTGAGAAAGGGAGCCGCATTCAGATAACGAAGTGCTGCCCAAATATTTTCCAGAGCAAATTTAGTTTAAGTCTTGTTTTTGTTCTCCTTTCTTTTTCCTGTATTCTGTTACTGAAATTTCCTTTGTACGCTTTATTGGCTTGAAGACACAATCCTGCCGACATCGTTGGGATTTGGCCAAAAGCCAATTGGATACTTTATAGGTTTTTATTATTTCGTTAATTGTAACTTTACTTCCCAGCAGTATGTATGTTCTAAATTTCCGCTTTTATTTACGCTTTACCTGTTCCAAATCCATGTCTAGCTAAACTAGAGTAATCGGTATGTAATAATAATTCAGACGGGATTTGATAATAACCGGTTAAAACCTTTCTTTTTCAAAAGTTGTTTATGGCCTGAGTGTTTAAACTTATTTCCTGAATAAACGTTCGTCACGACAGCGAGAACTTATTTAAAAGTAGTTTTGCCACGACAGTGGGAAATTAATTAAGGTACGAACCAACAAGCGACAGCTGCGGGTAGGGCCAGATAGTAAACACTAGGCATTTGTTTTAATAACAGCGAAAGCACTTTAAAATAGATTAGAATTTAGAGATTTCCAAAAAGCGATTTTAACCCCGAACGGGATAGCGACAGCATACGTTCCGCCTTAAAGTTGCGACTAGCGTCAACAACCATCGTGAGACAAAGGTCTTTACATCACTATTTTCTTCTTAAATAAATTCTGAAAATATTTTATATACCGGTAACTTGTCAAATCCCCGAAGAACATAATTATTGCATATCGATTCGCGAAATTATACTTTAAGTAACGTTTTTTAGTTCCGTTTAGTAATAGCAATTATTCCCTTAAACATTATCTACCTAGCTAAACATAGTAACTCCCGTGAACACTAGTTTGATTACGAGTCCTTGTGGGATCGATATATTTTATTACTACGCGATAGATTGTGCACTTGCAGTTAAGTTGTATTAGACATAGAAAGTCGCGATCAAGTTTTTGGCGCCGTTGTCGGGGACCCGTTTAGTCAATAGTGTAATCCTTTGTTACACAGTATAGACTAGGTTAACAATTCTCTCTCCCTCTACTCGTTCTTCGATTGTATGCCAAGTACTCGCTCACAAGGAGAAATCTTACAACCTACAATTGTTGAACTAGAGCGCTTCTTACATCTAAGAAGGCGCATCGTCGAATATCAACGAAGACACAACATTCCTGATCTTCTAGCTCATCCGCCAGTTAAAGAAGAAAAGATGGCTGAAGGACCTGAAAACAAACCACTGAAGGCATACGCTACACCCTCTTAGATGGAGCCTAGAAGTAGTATAGCTTCCCCAGCTATAAATCGAACCGATTTCGAACTAAAACCGTCATTGCTGTCAGCTGTACAACAAAACCAATTCTCAGGAAATGCAACTGAGGATCCTAATGAACACTTAACGAAGTTTGTACAATACGCAGACACAGTGAAAGCAAATGGAGTAACTCCAGACGCAATAAGACTTCGTCTTTTCCCTTTCTCTCTTAGAGATAGAGCTTGGACATGGTTACAATCCTTACCATCCAACTCCGTTACGACATGGGAACAGTTGAAGAACGTTTTCTTAGCGAGATATTTTCCGCCAAGCAAAACTGCTATGCTTAGACCTCAAATCAACGGATTTCGACAAAAAGATACTGAATCTCTCTACGAAGCATGGGAAAGGTTCAAAGATATGATGAGAACATGTCCTCACCACGGTCTAGAGGACTGGGTGACAATCCATACTTTCTATAATGGAATTTTATAGAACACCAGATTAACGGTAGACGCCGCCGCGGGCGGTGCACTTATGGATAAGCCATACGACGAAGCCTATCAACTAATCGAAAACATGTCTCAGAACCATTGCCAATGGGGAGGTGAACGCATTCCAGCAGAGAAACCCGCAGCGAAAGGTGAGATGTACGAGATCAGCAGTCTTGAAAAGTTCAACGCTAAAGTAGATGCTCTAGCACAGAAGATCGACAGTCTGACCGTTAACCTCATTGCAACCGTCGCTGCCGTAACTCCAAACTGCGAGTTATGCGGAATCGCCACTCATAATGCGCCCGAGTGCCCATTGCTGGTCGGAATCCCACCAGACCAAGTAAATTACGCTCAAGGAAACCCTTACGCAAATACTTACAACCCAGGATGGATGAACCACCCAAACTTTTCCTACAAGAACGATAATGCCTTGTAAGCACCAGGTGCTCCGCCAGGATATCAGAAACCAGTTGCTGCCCAGACTGCCCCTAGGAAATCAAACCTCGAGTTGATGATGGAAAAATTCATAGCTACTCAAGCTCAAACAAACAAAGAATTCCTAAATCAAAACATACACACTAGCGAGCAAATTAAACAGCTGACCGGAAAAGTAGACGCTTTAGCCACCCACAACAAAATGCTCGAAACGCAGATATCCCAAGTGGCCCAACAACAAGCCTCTGCCGCTGCCCCAGCTGGAACATTTCCAGGACAGCCCGAACCTAATCAAAAAGGTCACGCAAATGCTGTTATATTAAGAAGTGGGAAAGAATTGGAGGGCCCAACAGACCCTAGGAACGAAGATTTAGTAATGTAACAGAAATCCGATAAACCAACCGAAAAGGAGTCTGAAACAGAAAAGAAGGAATGTGACGAGCAAAAAGCCGCCAAAGATGAAAACACATATGTGCCTCCAGCGCCATATAAACCACCTATCCCTTATCCTCAAATATTAATAAACTCCAAAACTTTAGGACAATTTAAGAAATTTGTCGAACTTCTGAAATAACTAAACATTACTATTCCTTTCACAGAAGCGATAACTCAAATGCTGTCATACGCTAAATTTCTTAAAGAAATTTTGTCTAATAAAAGGAAAATAGAGGATAACGAGACAGTGACACTTACTGCCGAATGTAGCGCAATCATTCAAAACCACATGCCTCCTAAACTAAAAGACCCAGGTAGTTTCTCCATACCCTGCGTCATAGGAAAGTTCGTAATAGATAAAGCTCTATGCGATCTAGGAGCCAGTATAAGCGTTATGCCTTTATCTATATGCAAAAAGATGAATATGGGAGAACTAAGATCAACCAAAATGTCCGTACAATTGGCTGACCGATCAGTCAAATACCCCGTCGGAATACTGGAAAATGTTCCAGTACGCATAGGACAATTCTACATCCCAACCGACTTCATAATCATGGACATCAAAGAGGACTCTGTTACCCCAATTATCCTAGGAAGACCGTTCCTAGCTACAGCCGGAGCTATTATAGACGTAAAGAAAGGAAGGCTAACATTCGAAGTAGGAGAAGAAAAGATAGAGTTCATTCTCACCAAGTTCTTACAAGCACCAGCCATAGACGATACCTGCTATTTAGTAGATGTAATTGACGAATGCATAAGAGAACTTGAAAATGAAGAGACCACGTATTCAGAAATAATAAAGATTCAAATACCCGATATTTCTAAAGACGATGATTGGCGTAAACCGTATAAAGACGACAGTCTAAGCGAAAGCTTAGCACTAACCCCAAACAATATGCCAGGTCCGAAGAACCCATCTTTAGAACTTAAAACACTACCCAAAAACCTTAGATATGAATTCCTAGACGATGAACTAAAAAGACCAGTGATAGTCAACGCCGACTTAGGACAACTAGAAACCGCAAAGCTATTAGAAGTCCTAAAGAAGTACCCCACCGCGTTAGGCTATAACATAAGCGATCTAAAAGGTATAAGCCCTTCGATCTGTATGCATTGAATTACAATAGAGGAAGACTGTAAAACCTCTAGAGAGCATCAGAGGAGACTGAACCCCATCCTAAGCACTGTAGTCAAAGACAAAGTAAAGAAATTGCTAGATGCAGGAATCATCTATCCAATCTCCGATAGTGAATGGGTCAGCCCAGTTCATGTCGTACCTAAGAAAGGAGGAGTCACAGTAGTTAAGAACGAAAAAGGCGAATCAATAACAAAAAGAGTCGTGACTGGAAGCAGAATGTGCATTGATTATAGAAAGCTTAACAAAGCCACACGAAAAGATCACTTCCCCTTCATAGACCAAATGTTGGAAAGATTAGCCAAACATTCATATTTCTGCTATCTAGATGGTTATTCGGGATTTTTCCAAATTCTGATTCATCCTGATGACCAAGAAAAGACTACATTCACATGTCCTTATGGTACTTTTGCTTACCGCCGAATGCCGTTCGGACTTTGTAATGCTCCAACAACCTTCCAAAGATGCATGATGGCAATCTTCGCAGATTTCATAGATGACATCATGGAAGTATTTATGGACGATTTCTCAGTATGTGGACAAAGCTTCGAAGGATGCCTACAAAACTTAGAAATGGTATTAGAACGTTGTGTAAAAGTGAACCTCGTCCTAAATTGGGAAAAATGCCATTTTATAGTCCGACAAGGAATAGTTCTAGGACATGTCATATCTAATAAAGGGATTGAGGTCGACAAAGCTAAAATAGAAATTATAAAAGACCTCCAACCTCCAAAATCCGTACGCGAAATACGGAGTTTTCTAGGACATGCCGGTTTCTACCGCAGATTTATAAAAGATTTTTCAAAAATCACAAAACCTCTGACCGGCCTGTTGATGAAAGATGCTGAGTTCGTCTTTGACGACGACTGTCTAAAAGCATTCGAAACATTAAAATCAGCCCTTATCACCGCACCAATTATGCAACCACCCGATTGGCGACTACCGTTCGAAATCATGTGCGATGCGAGTGATTATGCTGTAGGCGCAGTTCTAGGACAAAGGAAGGACAAGAAGCTTCATGCCATCTACTACGCCAGTAGAACCTTAGATTCTGCCCAAATGAACTACGCCACAACAGAAAAGGAACTTCTAGCAGTTATATTTGCGCTTGACAAATTCCGTTCTTACTTGGTAGGAGCAAAAATTATCATATACACAGACCACGCTGCCATTAGGTACCTAATAAGCAAAAAGGATGCCAAACCAAGATTATTGAGATGGATCCTATTATTACAAGAGTTTGACTTAGAAATTAAAGATAAGAAAGGAACCGAGAACGTAGTTGCAGATCACTTATCCTGAATAGAAGGCATTAAACATGAACCAGTACCGATAAATGACGATTTTCCATACGAACATCTGATAGCCAAATTAGAAAGTGACATGCCTAACTTAATCTCGGAAGATTCAGAACTCGAAAAAGCCGTAGAAGCCGTCTATGCCCAAGTCACATTACCTTGGTATGCCGACATCGTTAATTACCTAGCTGCAGGCGTGCTTCCACCGGATCTCACTTATCAGCAAAAGAAGAAATTCTTCCACGATCTGAAACACTATTATTGGGACGAACCTCTACTCTTCAAGAGAGGGGCCAACAACATATACCGTCGCTGTGTCCCAGAGGAAGAAATAGAAAACATCATTTCCCAATGCCATTCAGCACCATATGGTGGTCATGCCAGTACATCCAAGACGTGCGCTAAGATTCTCCAAGCCGGCCTATTCTGGCCTAACCTCTAGAAAGACGTTCACATCGCTGTGCTAAAATGTGATCGACGCCAACAAACTGGCAACATCTCACGACGCGATGAAATGCCTCAGAAAGGAATCTTAGAGGTAGAAATCTTTGACGTATGCGGAATAGATTTCATGGGACCCTTCCCGTCTTCTTTTGGGAATAACTACATACTCGTCGCTGTAGACTATGTGTCTAAATGGATAGAAGCCATTGTCGCTCCAACAAATGATGCACGAGTAGTAATCAAACTCTTCAAAAACACAATCTTTCCTAGATTCGGTGTACCCAGACTCATCATTAGTGACGGCGGATCACATTTCATATCGCGAATTTTTGACAAACTTCTTTCTAAATATGGAGTCCGACACCGAGTAGCTACACCATATCATCCGCAAACTAGCGGACAAGTAGAGGTATCGAACAGGGAAATAAAACAAATATTGGAAAAGACTGTCGCTACCTCAAGGAAAGATTGGTCATCAAAGCTGAATGAAGCTTTATGGGCTTATAAGACCGCTTTTAAGACACCAATAGGTACTACACCCTTCAAATTAGTTTACGGTAAATCCTGTCATCTCCTTGTAGAATTAGAGCATAAAGCCTTCTGGGCCATTAAGACACTTAATTTCAACTACACTGAGGCAGGAGAGAAACAAATCTTGAACTTACACGAATTAGAAGAACTTAGACTGGACGCTTACGAAAATGCCCGTATCTACAAAGAACGAACTAAGAAATGGCATGATAAACGTTCAGTCCGGAAACAATTCAGTGTGGGAGACATCGTACTTCTATTTAATTCAAGATTGAAACTTTTCCTAGGTAAACTAAAATCTAGGTGGTCTGGACCTTTTGAAGTGACTAAAGTACTTCAAAGTGGAGCTGTTGAAATTACCGATAAGACGAATGCACCGTTTATCGTAAACGGGCAACGTTTAAAACATTATAATAAGAACGAAAACAACCCTCAAGTCAGCAGTATAACATTGCTCGAGCTTCCTGCTCAAACCCCCGAATAGCTTGTCACCAAGCTATCGTCAGGCTTTTGACGTTAAAAACAACGCTTAATGGGAGGCAACCCAATTTTCCCGTATTTCCCTCTTTACTGTGTTTCATTCTCATTTTTATCTGAAATCTTACTTTGAAATTTTAACAAATTTTTAAACTTAAATTGCTACTATTTTTTATTTTTTGTTTCATTATTTTCTCTTTTATTTAAACTTTGTTTTTATTTCTACCACCTTTTGTTTCTAAAAATTCTGACTTAAAATTTCTGTTTTAAACTTTTCAGGATTTTAAAAGCCTTCATACCTTCCTCCTGTTTTTCTCCGACTAACCTGCGAGTATGGCCGAGTACGACTTCACAAAAGTTCATTTTCGAGGATTAACTCAAAAGGCAAGATTTGCAGCATTAACTGAGAGAGACATAGCCTTAACACTGTATTATGATAAGTCTACCATGGAGAAGCTAGGAATTACTGATAGCATTCAATTCCTGTTTAATCAATTAGGCTGGGAGAACACCTCCTTGAAAACCCGTTTTGCTACCTATAAGAACCTCACCTACGAATTCCTTAGTTCCTTCAAGTACTTACCCAACTATGGTTTTGGATCAAAAACAGAGTTGATAACCTTTAGAATGTTTGGAATGGACCAAACCCATAGCCGTATGTCATTAGCTAACCTCCTAGGATTTCCTAGCGGACCACATGTGTTCATCAGTGCCGAAGATGAAGATCTTGATTTTGAACTAAACCAGTTCTGGGGTAAAATCACAGGAGACTATCACCCTGACCCAAATGGCATGTATAACGATGAGATTCATAACCCCGCTTTCAGATACTTTCATAAGATCCTAGCTCACACCCTTTTCGGAAAGGAAGAAAACATTACTACAGTATCTAAAGAAGAGTTGTTCATCTTGTTCTATGCTTCTCAGGGACGTCCAGTGAATGTCGTGCCTTTTATGATGAGATCTTTCCTACGCCTCACTCAGGAATCACAATCACCCATTCTAATAGGAGGCCTCGTGACAATGATTACCCACGAGCTTGGCCTTAGATTCCACCTAAATGCAAGCACTAGTTTTGGCACCGTCTGACCCATGAATATCCAGTTTTGCTTTAACAGGCGCATTTTAAGAACCATGGGACCTGGACCTTACGAGTACCTTATCAATGAAAAACCTGTCCAGCTATTCACATTGCCAAATCATCAGATGACGAGTATCCATAACAAGGACAATTGGGTTTATGAATTGGATGAGCCTATGGGACCTCCTTCACCTCAATCCACACCACAGGATTACATGTACGACAGTGATCACATCTCTGAAGCACATGATTATATGTATTATGAGGATGCTATATCCGAAGCTGAGGTAGACCCTGAGACCCCTCTACATTACAACACCTATCCTGAGCCCATTCCTGAAGAAAACACTGACAAAATGTATACTGTTCTGCACCGATTAGACACCTTCGACGCAACTCTGACCACCGCAATAAATGAAATAACAAGCATCCACGCCGAATTATCAGTTTTCATGGACTTAGTTTGTGACCAGCTCGATTACTACGCCCGGAAGTTTGACGAATTGAAGGCACAAAAGGACTGAGATTTTAGCTTTAGTTTAGTTTATTTTTCCTGTTTTTCTGTACGCTTTCAATTATTTTAAATTTCGCATTATTTCATTTCACTTATGTATTACATTAAAAACAATCCTTTTTAAATGTTATTTCAATTTCATTCATTATTCCCTTATTCTGTTTTTATGTTATCATATGCCTTTTGGCTGATTTATTACATTGCGGTATCAATTACAATTTACAAGCCTTAAAAACATGTCAAAAGCACCCCTGTAGCAAAATTCTGCATTCTGCAGAATTTGTTGGTGTGACGACCGTCACAGAACCATGACGCCTGTCACACGGGTGACGATCGTCACGAGTCCAGAATCTGATATCTGCTATAACAGAGGTTACGTTTCTTCCCCCACTCCCATTTTATCAACTTCCCATCACCACACATCCAAACCCCATTTCAAAATTTCGTTTTCCCTCCTTACTACACATAATCCCAACTCCCATTTCATCTTCATTAACCAATTTTGTGCAATATCTCATTCCGCAGAAACCACATTCTTCCCCCATTTCAACAGCATCATCCAGCAAATGGCAAGAAACAATGAAACCCCTGACCTTAGCAATATCATTTTCAGCGAAGGCGACTCCGGCGAGAAACAGAGAGCAAACTACGTAGCCTTTCATCAACGGTCGCTACAGCCAACCCACTATCCGCACATACCATCTCTCACGGATCTCGGCCTCCTTGACGGCATCACCTGGATGCTACAGAGAGCCGGCATTTGGCATCTGTGCACAAATCTGCAGCCCACTTACGAACAACTCACACTTGAGTTCCTCAGTTCGTTCAGTTACTTCACCTCTAGCGGCGACCTTAGCCAACATATCGGCGCCGCTTGCTTCCGTATGTTCGGCACGAACTACCAATTGAATCAAAATCAGATTGCCGACATCCTACATTTCCCTCGCGGCGAAGATGCTCACCGCCGCATTACCGAACAATTTCAACATGAAGCTTTTGTGCTTTGGTCCCAATTGACCGGAATCGATGCCGACAGTTGGGATTCTCTGCATGCAACACACATCCACAACCCAACCATCCGGTATTTCCACAGAGTGCTGAGCAATACCATCTTTGCAAGAGATAGCAACCATAAGGTGAACTCCAAAGAACTTTTCTTTCTCCGCTGCGTGTTCAATTCCGAACCCGTCAACGCAGCACCTTTCCTCTTGGCCCACATTCAGGCCAACTGCAACCGCGGCTCTAAGCCTTTCTACTTTGGCGGGATTGTTACCTCCATTGCATTAGGCCTGAACCTCGGTAACCAACTCCAGAATCTCCATACAATTCCTTCGGTATTTCTGGACACCGACCATTGCAGAGCTTCCCACCTCATCCGCTCCAGGTCCGATAGAAAGTACCATCCGGTCGTGCGTGGCAAAACCATCAGAAGCATCATCATGTCGTCACGTACCCGGATGCACCCGCAGGATCGTGCCAACTGGCTTTTTGACCCGAATGCCTCTGCTGCTACTGCTGCCCCAACTCAAACCACCACTCAAGGTTCTGTTGACGAAATGCAAGATGAGTTGGACAGAACTGAGCAACCTGAGGCATCACAACCACCTCCTTCTGAAGGCACATCCTACCACCGTCGCCGCTACCATCCCGAGCCCGACTTCTCTGAAGAAGACCTCCGCCGATCCCTCGACCAACAAACACAGATACTCGCCATGATGCAATAACAAAATCAGCGAACAGAGCAATTCGAAGCTTGGCAGCGGGAGCAGTACGACTACACGAGAACTTCGATGCAACAGCTCCAAACTGGCCAGGAAGCCATCACTGAGAACTTGGCAAATCTTACCTTGCAATTCGAAGGACTCCGAGATTATGTCTATCACACTGGCGCTCTGAACTTTGAGGCCCGAGTCGAACAAGCCAGAGGTAGAGGTCGCGACAGAGGACGTGACCGAGGCAGAGGCCGTGACTAGTTCTTTCTTTCTTTATTTGTTTCCTGTATCTTTCCCTTTCCTGTATTTTCATTTTCTCTGTATTTCCATCTCGCATTCTTTCAAATCAGTGAGGACACTGATTGAGATAGTGTGGGAGCGGAGCGTTTATTTCCCGTTTCCTTGTACTTTAAATTCAATAATTTCAATTCAAGCATTTTCCCATTTTAGCAAATAAAAGCTCATTTATATGTCCTTTTCCGTTACGCAAATTTCCCCACTTTATTCGACATAAACAAAATTTTTTCAGTTGTTCCTCAAAAGCATCACGAGAATGCACCAAAGTTCAAACCAAGTTTTGAAACTCCGAGACGAAAATTCTAACAAAACCAGTACCGTCTTGACACCTTAGACCTCCAGTTTATGCGAGTCGGTTTCACTACCTACTTGTACCAAAGTTTCAAGTTTCTACGCAAACTCAGCCCCAAGTAGTTTATACAAGCAGTCAGCACCATCCTAAACACTTCTAAGCGAGCAACCAATGCAAATAAGTGTATGATCTCTGAAAGAATGAAAAATCATGAAAAGAAAGCTATATAGCCAGAGTATAGAGACATGTTCCCTATAAGTTAGGTGCTCCTCACCTGAGCATTTAGCCCAACGGTACAAAAACTCACTGAAAATCAATGGTATAAGCTCATGAGCAATGAAAAGATCAAAATAGTCGTGAGATCATAATCACAAACAGGTTGACTTGCCATGAAAGTGTATGGACAACGGGCTTAATGTGATTGCGCTAGAAAAAACAGGGTAAACTTGACGCGAGAACCTTGATACCAAGCTGTAGTAGCATGATTGGGACCGACTTGCATAAAAAGGAGACCTCTGAAGATTTATAGTCCAGTGTCGTCACCGTACTCGTTTTGTTCCTATTTAGAATCCCGGTTTTTCCCAACTTTCTGAACGAGGAACCTGCTGTGTGCTTGCCGACTTTTGTTTTTCCTACTTTTTACTTGAGGACAAGCAAAGATTCAAGCTTAGGGGAGTTTGATAATGCAAAATCGTATATATATATATATATATATATATATATATATATATATATATATATATATATATATATATATATATATATATATATATATATATATATATATATATATATATATTGACGTATAATTCAACTAATATTTGACTGGTTTCAATCCGATTTCGGGTTTTTCCATGTTATTTGTCTGATATTTTGCAGGTATTTGAAGACCATATCCAAACAAAGCAATATGAAGAAAAGAAGCAATTACAGATGAAATATGGACGAAGACCATATGAAAACAACATGAAAAATAGCAGATGCGGATTTTGCTGATGTGACGACCGTCACACATCCATGACGACCGTCACACACCATGACCACCGTCATGCAGGCAAAAACGCAGAACTTCAGTAAACGTGCAAAAACCAGTTCCAAGTCCCAAAATAATGGACCACTACTTCCTATTTTCTCTGACTCTAAGTCCACCTTCTGCAAGATATAACCGTTAGTATTTCACCTCTATAAAAGGAGAAGGAGGGGAGATGAGAAAGGGAGCCGCATTCAGATAACGAAGTGCTGCCCAAATATTTTCCAGAGCAAATTTAGTTTAAGTCTTGTTTTTGTTCTCCTTTCTTTTTCCTGTATTCTGTTACTGAAATTTCCTTTGTACGCTCTATTGGCTTGAAGACACAATCCTGCCGACATCGTTGGGATTTGGCCAAAAGCCAATTGGATACTTTACATGTTTTTATTATTTCGTTAATTGTAACTTTACTTCCCAGCAGTATGTATGTTCTAAATTTCCGCTTTTATTTACACTTTACCTGTTCCAAATCCATGTATAGCTAAACCAGAGTAATCGGTATGTAATAATAATTCAGACGGGATTTGATAATAACCGGTTAAAACCTTTCTTTTTCAAAAGTTGTTTATGGCCTGAGTGTTTAAACTTATTTCCTGAATAAACGTTCGTCGCGACAGCGAGAACTTATTTAAAAGTAGTTTTGCCACGACAGTGGGAAATTAATTAAGGTACGAACCAACAAGCGACAGCTGCGGCTAGGGCCAGATAGTAAACACTAGGCATTTGTTTTAATAACAGCGAAAGCACTTTAAAATATATTAGAATTTAGAGATTTCCAAAAAGCGATTTTAACCCCGAACGGGATAGCGACAGCATCCGTTCCGCCTTAAAGTTGCGACTAGCGTCAACAACCATCGTGAGACAAAGGTCTTTACATCACTATTTTCTTCTTAAATAAATTCTGAAAATATTTTATATACCGGTAACTTGTCAAATCCCCGAAGAACATAATTATTGCATATCGATTCGCGAAATTATACTTTAAGTAACGTTTTTTAGTTCCGTTTAGTAATAGCAATTATTCCCTTAAACATTATCTACCTAGCTAAACATAGTAACTCCCATGAACACTAGTTTGATTACGAGTCCTTGTGGGATCGATATCTTTTATTACTACGCGATAGACTGTGCACTTGCAGTTAAGTTGTATTAGACATAGAAAGTCGCGATCAGCTTCAGTCTTTTTACACTAGGTTGTTCAAACATGTATGTTCCCCTAGGAATTTAATTAGAATTTTGTGACTTGGTTTTCTATTTTAGTTGTATTTTTCAAGTGGCTTGTATTTGTGGATTCCTCTCTTGAGTGCTTTGGATTGTTTGGCTTGGTTGGCTGCTTTGGAGCTGGTTTAAGCTTGAGTTCTTTTTGATGGAGCTTCTGGATTCAATGAAGATGCTTGGATTGAAGATTGGAGCTTGGAGTTGAAGGCTTTTCCTCTTGTGGAGTTTTTTTTAGGAGCTTAAGAAATTAGGGTTTTAGGAAGTGCCTTAGACCTAGTTTTGATTCTTTCTTCAAACGTGGAGTGCATTGTTTGCCTCTATTATATCCAATGACATAGAGCCCTCCTTGGGAAGCTCCATCTCTCCTTAGGAGGGATGAGTGGTATGCCCAAGTGAGTAGAACTTTGAGGATACCTTCCATTTGCTATGTTGAGTTCTTAGTGATTTCCTTTGGTTGTCATTAAGTTCCTTAACATTATAAATTGATCTTGATGATTAATCCTCCTCTTGGAGTGTGCTTGTTGGAGCTTAAAGATTAATGAAGCTTGAAGATAGAAGCTTGATTGAAGATGAAGCCTTTGCTGTCAACTTTGCTGTCTATCCAACTGTGCTGTTTAGAGCTTGAAGTTGTTGTCTGTAGAAGTTGCTGCTGCTTGGGTTGCCTCCTCTGTATCTTTTGTTTTTCTCTGTATTGTCTGTTTGCTTGTGTTGATTACATCTAGGTTTGAGGTGGAGCTTGTCTCCTCTTGCCTATTGTCTTCTCTCTTGCCTCTCTGGTACTGTTGCATAGCATGCATTTTACTGTTTACTGTTTGTTTTCTTTTGCTATTTATCCCATAGGATCTCTGATTTCTTCTATGCAAGAGGAAATTATGAAAGACATTAGGTTTTGACCCATGCATGATAACATTAGGTTAGTTTCCCTTTCAACCATAGGATTTTTAGAGCGTCTTTCTCTTCTCATCTCAAAACAATTCAAAAACACAGTAATAAGGATAACGCGTGCTGTACGTTACAAGCCTTAAGCTATTTGAGAAAAGGTTGCTGAAGGGTCACTCTTCAGTAATCTGGCTGCTTAGTATGGTACCTTTAGGGTGACATGCAATGTAGTCACTCTCAGATCACAAGTCTTTAGTGCAGTACAAGTTGCAAACAGACTAAAAAACATTTCTTTCGTAAAAAAACTCAAACAAACATTCAAACTCTGCTTTTGTCCGCTTGGACCCTTAATCAGGAAAACCCTTTTCAGAAGGAGATAAAAACTGTCAGACAAGCTTGTGTCCTCCGTAGCCTGAACTACGTTTGCTCTGATCTTTCATGCTGTATGAAAGTACGTAGGCATAGGATGCGATATCCTAGCGAGCAACCTTTCCCTTCTTTCCTGTAGGTAGGCGAATTACGTTGACTCTGATTTCTCGTTTCAGACGGGAATATGTAGGCATAAAGTGAGATACTTTGACGAGTCATTTTCTTTTCTTTTTAACCTAGACCTATAGAGTAGATAGAATAACACACCCTTAGATAGAAAACAAGTGTGGATCCCGTCGAGTACGACGAACGTGAGGGGTGCTAATACCTTCCCCTTGCGTAACCGACTCCCGAATCCAGGATTTGGTTACGATAACCATTCCTTTCTCTCTTTGTGTTAGGTTTACTCTGAGCGTTTCCTTTCCCTTTTGTGGGATAAATAACGCACGGTGGCGACTCTTCTGTCATAGCCGGCGCCGATTTTCACAGTAGCGACAGCTGGCAACTCTACTGGGGACTCTACTGGTTCCCTATGCGAGTCAATCCTAGCGCTTGTTTTCCCGTCTAGGGGTTTTGTATGTATTTACCTTTCTGCCTTTACTTTCAGTACTCTATTATTGTTGTTGTGCTGGGTAGAGGGTTAGATTGAGAGATAAGCCGGACCTGGGCTTGAGGTTGCACATAGACTTAGAAGTGGAAAGTAGTGGTTAGCCTGCTTGCTTAGCTCGCACCAGCTAGCCACGAAATATGTGCTCGGACGAGATTCTCTTTGATGCTTCTTGCTTGGCCCTTAGGGCTCGACAAGTTGTCTGACCCGAGGATTGTCGACTCTGGGGACCTATCAATTGGGATTCAGCTAAGTGAGGCCGCTTCAAGGGATGATGATGCCACACCTTCTGGGTATCGTATCATCGTTCTTGAAAGTCTGTGACATTGAACCCGCATAGGATGTCGTACCTCGTCTGCGAGTTAAGTACATACCTGTGAGGGGTAGGTAGGTCTGTTTGCAGGAAACCTTTGACCTCAGAGTACCTGGTTTATCTCTGTCAGTGAGATATGGTTACAGGGTTCTATTGAGTGGTTGGTTTGGTTTGAGGCGAAGATTTGATGGTTCTCAGGCTTTAGTACAGATCATCACAGTTCATCAGCATTGCACTTGATCTCCTGTTTGCATATGCATGTGCATTTTCATGTTTGCATTTCATTAACGTGTATTTATGTTGCAGGTGTGATCATTCCCCTCTGATTCTAGGGTGTCTTCTGGCCAGACATGGAGTCCATGAAGAGGACAGTTGCTTACCGGTTGCATTCACCAGATATTAGTTCCTTGCTGGGATTAGTTGCTCTAGCAGATGAGAGAGTGAGGGCTGATTTCAGAGTATCTTATGGGAGATTGCTTAGTTTGTTGTACAGACCTTCAGCATTTGAGACGACTGGGGTGTATACTTTGATGCAGTTTTATGAGCCTCAGCTGAGATGCTTCCTGTTCCCCGACTATATTCTGGCACCCACTTTGGAGGAGTATTTTGCTATGTTGGGAGTTCCTGTGTTAGACCGGATGCCCTTTATACATGTTGATGCTGAGCCTGAGTTGGCTACACTTGCTGAGATTGTCAGTTTAGACGCTTCTGAGTTCCCTAGAAGGTTGGTCAAGCTGAACGGAGCCTATAGTTTTCACCTGTCTGTCCTGGTTGAGAAGGCTACACAGTGCGCGAAGAGTGGATGTTGGGTTGCCTTCTGTGCCATTCTAGCTGTCTGCATTTATGGGATTGTCTTGTTTCCCAATGTGCCAGACTTTGTTGACTCAGATGCCTTCTTGATTCTTGCCTCGAAGAATCCAGTTCCTACTCTCTTGGGCGATGTTTATCATTCTATTCACTATAAGAATGAGAAACGTCGTGGAAAGAATGTTTCCTGATGTCTTCCTCTTTTGTACAGGTGGTTCTAGGGACATCTTCCGAAGACAGGGCCTTTTGTTGATGCTGTTGATACTTTGGATTGGTCTTCCCGGTTGATGGGGCTGTCTGCTGAGAGCATCATTTGGTTTGATCGGAGTATGCTTGGCACTGATATTATATATAGTTGCAGTGGCTTTTCGAATGTCCCTTTGATTGGACGGAAAGGTTGTATTAACTATAACCCTTCTCTGCTGGTGAGACAGTTTGGTTATGCCTTGAGAGATGCTCCTATTGAGGTTGAGATATAGGAATCTCTGTATCTCACGGGCTTATTAGACGAGGCTGTTTTGATCAGGTTGAGACATGCATGGGCTAACATCCATGGGAGAGGGAAAGCTTTGCTAGGTAAGAGCAACAACAAAGCTTATGATCCTTATTTGGCTTGGATCCACGAGAGAGCTAAGATTTCCTTGATGCCATATCCTGCTGTGGAACCTTTGTATCTTCCAGTGATTGAGGTACCTACTTCGGTAGAGATTGAGAAGTATAACAAATTGTTGGCTGAAAACGAAGAATTGAAGAAAGCCAATGACGAGTTAGAGAAATAGACCTTCCAGTTGCGTCATGAGAAGAATGAAGCTACCTTCATGGTGAAGGAACAGATTGAGTTGATTAATAGGTTGGGTTCAGATTTGACTGAAGAGACCAACAAGAGGAAAAAAGTGGGAGTAGCCTTGAACGGTGTTAGCAAGGTACTTGCTTCCAAGAAGGAACTCTTAAACAAAGCTTATTCCCGACTTGGCAAGTGGGAAACATTGTGGAATACCACACTTACCAAGCGGAAGGAGTGCGAAGATGAGCTGAAGCTACAGATTGCCACGCTAGAGGCGCAGATTAGAGCCCAGGATGCAAAGATTGCAGATGAGACATCACTTAGGAGCGCTGTTGAGCTTAGAGTGAGTGGCCTTGGCAAGGAGCTGAGAGGTTGTGAATCGAAGGCCGGCTTCAAGAGATGCAGACTCGACGAGTGTTTTGGCGAAGGAACCTGCAAGGACGACGCCAAAAAGTTGAGATCCACTGTTGAGCGACATGCATTACTGATACAGGAGCTAATCTCCAGACTAGGTCATTCGGAGACGTTGAGGATATTGGAAGATGTCAAAGCGCGCCATTTGGCCTGATTTATCTTTGCTTTGCTTTTGTTATCCGTACTTGTATTTTGACCATCGTCAGGCTTGTTTGTCGAGGTTTTTTCAGCTGTATTCAGTTGTATTCTTGTACTTTGCCTCTGGGCATTTGTTTATGTATGAGGATTTTCTGATTCCTTGCTTGCTTGATTGGGACTCCATTGTCGTGATGGCCTTCTCTCTGAAACTAGAATCGGGGGAGGAAGATAACCTGTAGCATACTTATACATTTGCATCTGCATACTCATATTGCATGACCGGTATTTTTTTGAATCTGTATCTTATTTCCTGCATCTCACAGGTTTCAGGATTGACAACCAGAGAACGTATCGTTATTCTACCAGGAACAACTGCAAGAGAATCATGGATCAAGTTCAAGTCGAGATGCAGGAAATTCGTGAGAAGTTGGCACTTTTCATGCAAGCAATGGAAACTGTGGTCAAGGGCCAGGAGAATCTCCAGACTCTGGTGCAACCGCTGCTGGTGCGGGCGAATGGAAATACTGATTATCACTCTATTGGAACTCCTCGCAGGGAGGATGGGATACCTACAGTGGTCGTTCCCACAAGTGGTGGAGTTGGTGCCGGTGATGGCAATGGCAATGGAAATACTGGCGCTGGTGCTGGTAATGGTAACACTGGTATTGGTAACACTGGTACTAGAAACGCTGGAAATGGTGATGGGAATGTTGTTAACGATACTGGCAATGCTGGAGATGCTAATCAAGGGTTCGATGACAATAATGGTTTTGGAAACAATAACCAAGGGTTTGGCATTGGTAATCATGATGGTAATTTTGGTTTCAACAATCAAGGCTTTGGCTACGATGGCTATGGTAACAACAATCAAGGGTATGGATATGCTGATGTTGGCTTTGGTAACATGAACAACAACAGTGCTGGGATGGTGCCTTTCAACACTGGTTATAGACTAGGTGGGGTCAACCAAGGATTTGGTAACAGAGGACGGGATCCTATTTTCAATCAACAGGGATATGGCCGTAACACTGGTTACGAGGGATATGGCAATGAGAATCTGAACTGGGGCGAGGATCGCCAGGAAGATGCTTTCTCTGGACAAGGCGTGGGATTTGAAAGGCCTAATGATAATGATAGGAGGTTCAAAATGCTGGAAGAGCAGATCAAAGGGATAGCCTAAACTTTGTTGGGTTAGATATGACTACCATGGGACTAGTGCCTGGGCTGAGGGTGCCTTTGAAATTCAAAGCTCCAACATTTGATAAGTATAAGGGGGATACATGCCCTAGAGTTCATGTACGTTCTTATTACAGAAGAATGTCTGCATACTCTGACGACGAGAAGATGCTTATGCATTTCTTTCAAGATAGTTTATCAGGACCATTGCTGGAATGGTACATGGGACTGGAGCCCACCCAAATTAGAAGCTGGAAAGAATTGGCTGATGCTTTTGTTAAACATTACCAATATAATAGTGACTTGGCACCAAACAGGGTCCAGCTGTAGAGTTTGTCTCAGAAGAATGGTGAGAGTTTCAAGGAGTATGCGCAGCGCTGGCGTGATATTGTGGCTAGGGTTCATCCCCCTTTGGTTGAAAGAGAGTTGATTGATATGTTTATTGGAACATTCTCTGGAATGTATTACGACAAATTACTCAATGTCTCGATGGGTAGTTTCTCCGACATGATTCTCATGGGAGAACGGATTGAAAACGGAATTAAGATTGGGAAGATTCAGGTAGGTGAATCCACCTCAGCTGGAGGTGCAAGGAAAGCCTTTGGTGGAAAAAGACAAGGCGACGCCAGTGCGGTATATGGTGGTCGAGGTCGTGGAAGAGGTAGGAATCAGTATCAGCCACAGCAAGTTGCTAGTGTTACTATCCCGATACCTTAGCAAAAACAACAACAACAACAACGGCAACAACAACCGCAGCAACAGAGAATGCACCCTGCTCAGCGTAGAATTCAAGAGGGTAGGCCAAAGAGAGTATTTGAAGCACCTCCTTCAACTTATGCTAAACTTCTTCAAACGCTGTTGGGTTTGAATTTGGTTGAAAAGAGAACGATGGCCCCGTTGACGGGCACTCCTCCATTTGGTTTTGACGCTGATAAACATTGTGATTTTCATTCCGGGGCGCCCGGACATGATATTGAAGGTTGCCATGCTTTCAAACATAAGGTTCAAGATTTGCTTGATAGTAAGGCCATTAACTTTGGTCAGGATGGTCCCAATATTGTACAATAACCCATACCGAATCATGGAGCGAATGCTATCATAACGGAAGAGAATTTGAACTTGGTTATGGATGTGAATGAAGTGAAGACACCGTTGAGTTGTGTTAAAAGCAGATTATTGAAAGGGGGAGTATTCCCCGGATGTGACGAATATTGTCTGGATTGCTGGACCCAACCAGGGGGTTGCGCTGATTTGAAAAGAGGTATCCAAGCCATGATGGATGAGGGGATTTTGCAATTTTATCGTTTTGCTGTTGAGAAGCCTGTTGAGGCATTGTTTGAAAAGCAGGATGAGATTGCAACTGTTACGATCCCAAGGAAGACTATTACGATATCAGCGCCCGCCAAGCGGCCAACTATCATAATAATAAAAGCAGGACCTGTTCCTTTTGAGAGTACAAAAGCTGTTCCGTGGACATATGGGTTAGAAGCGTACTGTAACGGAGAAAAGATTGAGGTGAATAGCCAGCCGGCAGGGGCAGTTGACAATGTTGTTGGAACGGGAGGCATGACCCGTAGTGGAAGAATCTTCACCCCACCTGAAGTTGAAGCAGAGAAGATTGCTAAAGTCAAAGCCAAGGTGAATGAAAGTGGACCATCCCAATTGAAAGAGAAAAACACGTCGCTCAAGGATGTAATAGAGTTCATGAGGCTAATCCGCAAGAGCGATTATAAGATTGTTGAGCACTTACAACAGACACCCTCAAAAATTTCAATCCTATCTTTGTTGCTTTGTTCTGAGGCTCACCGAAATGCTTCGTTGAAGATATTGGACACGTCATTTGTACCTCAGGAGGTTTTTGTCAACCAGCTAGAGGGGGTACTGGCGCATGTCAATGCTGGACATAGTTTGGGTTTCACTGATTTTGATCTAACACCTAGAGGCCGAGAGCATAATATGGCTTTGCACATATCGGTGGAATGCCGGGGCACCGTAATGTCGCATGTTCTTGTGGATACCGGATCATCTCCGAGTGTATTGCCTAAGAAGGCTGTGATGAAGTTAGATATCCGGGGAATTATTTGCACGCCAAGTGACTTGGTTGTGAGGGCGTTTGATGGAACGAGAAGGTCGGTGTTTGGATCGATAACGTTGCCGTTGCAGGTCGGGCCGAAAATATTCGACACTGAATTTTATATCATGGATATTCATCCATCTTATATCTGTTTACTTGGGCGTCCGTGGACACACTCTGCAGGGGCTGTGACGTCCACGCTGCATCAGAAGCTTAAGTTTGAAGCCGGTGGTGGCATCGTTACTATTTATGGGGAAGAAGACATCTTGGTCAGTCATCACTCATCATTCAAGTACGTTGAAATGGATGGAGAAATCCACGAAACGCCCTGCCAAGCCTTCGAAGGGTTGCAAATCAAAGACAAGTCCAGTGTTCCCAGCAAAGTGCCAGAGGTTGTTGTGGCTTTGTACAAAGACGCTCAAGCGTTGGTTCAGACTGGTGAGACCAAGGGTTGGGGTCAAGTGCTGGAAATTCCTGTCAAGATGGACAACTTTGGACTAGGGTATCGCCCAACATCAGCATCTTCTTCACAGAAAGCACCCAAGTTCAAAGGACCAGTGGTGATTACTCTAAAGGGAGTCTGCTTTGAGACGATTAATGATGTTTCTGACTCTAAAGACGGAGATAGTGATTACGATATGGACGTGTGGATCAAGCCTAGTGTGCCAGGACAAAGTCTCTGCAACTGGTCCATCCGGGAAATTGTCCCAGTGACTACAAAACAGTAATAATTTGTTTTCTTGATTATTGTATAATCCTGTGTCCTACCCGGGGCATAGTGATTTTGTTTTAGGGCCACCTGCTTATGTTGTGAATCCCGTTACTCAATGCTCGAAAAGACGTGTTGTGCGCTAGCCTGGGCTGCCAAACGTTTGAGACAGTACATGTTAAACCATACAACCATGCTAATTTCAAAGATGGATCCGATCAAATACATATTTGAAAAGCAAGCACTCTCCGGGAGGATTGCTTGATGGTAGATGGTGCTGATAGAATACGATATTCAATATGTTTCTCAAAAGGCTATCAAAGGTAGTGTTCTGTCAGAATACCTAGCGGAGTAGCCGATTGAAGATTACCAACCAATGAGGTTTGATTTTCCTGACGAGGATATCATGTACTTGAAAATGAAAGATTGTGATGAGCCGTTGCCGGATGAAGGTCCAGAGTTGGGTTTCGAATGGCAGTTGATATTTGATGGAGCTGTTAACTCCTACGGTAGTGGAATAGGGGAAATTATCACTACTCCTCAAGGGACGCACATTCCCTTTACTTCCAGATTGACCTTTCCAGTTACCAATAATGAGGCTGAATATGAGGTGTGCATCATGGGTCTTGAGGAGGCTATTGATTTGAGAATCAAATATCTTGATGTATACGGGGACTCTGCTCTAGTGGTCAACCAGATTAAAGGAGAATGGGAGACGCGTCAGTCCAATCTGATACCCTATATGAATTATGCAAGGAGATTGTTGCCTTTCTTTGACAAGGTAGAATTGCATCACGTGCCACGAGCAGAAAATCAGATGGCCGACGCTCTCGCGACGTTGTCTTCAATGTATAAAGTTAACTTCTGGAATGAGGCTCCCAGGATTGTTATCTCTCGCCTTGATAGGCCCGCCTTCATATTCGCCATTGAGGAGACATCCGATGGCAAACCGTGGTATTTTGATATCCAGAATTTCCTGAAGAACCAAGAGTATCCGGCTGGGGCGTCCAGTTGAGATCAGAAGACTCTTAGGAGATTGGCTGGCAATTTCTATTTGAATCCGGATGGGGTTTTGTACAAGAGAAACCACGACTTGGTGTTGTTGCGATGTGTGGACGAGAAAGAAGCTAAGTTGCTCATGGAAGAGATCCATGAAGGTACATTTGGTACGCATGCTGGTGGACATGCAATGACGAGAAAACTATTGCGGGCAGGTTACTATTGGCTGACGATGGAAACAGATTGTTTCATGTTCGCGAAGCGGTGTCATAAATGTCAAATTTATGCGGACAAAATTCATGTGCCTCCGAGCCCTCTGAATGTTGTCATCACCGTGGCCTTTCTCGATGTGGGGAATTGATATGATTGGCAAGATTGAGCCCACGGCATCAAACGGACACCGGTTCATTTTGGTAGCTATTGATTACTTCACCAAATGGGTGGAAGCAGCGTCATATGCTAATGTCACCAAACAAGTGGTAGCCAGATTTATCAAAAGAGATATTATCTGCAAATATGGAATCCCAGAGCAGATTATCACCGACAACGGCTCAAACTTGAATAACAAGATGATGAAAGAGTTGTGTTAGAATTTCAAGATCGAGCATCACAACTCTTCTCCGTATCGGCCCAAGATGAATGGCGCTGTCAAAGCGGCCAATAAGAACATAAAGAAGATTGTTCAGAAGATGGTTGTGACTTACAAGGACTGGCATGAGATGTTGCCTTTTGCTTTGCACGATTATCATACGACGGTACGCACGTCAACCGGGGCAACCCCTTTCTCATTGGTGTATGGCATGGAGGCAGTGTTACCATTGGAGGTTGAGATTCCTTCTTTGAGGGTTTTACGCGATGTCCAACTTGATGAGGCAGAATGGGTAAAAGATAGACTAAATCAGCTCAGTTTAATGGATGAGAAGAGACTGGCTTCTCTCGCATATGGTCGGTTGTATCAGAGCCAGATGAAGAAAGCTTACGATAAGAAGGTATGCCCTCGAAGCTTTCAGACGGGCGATCTTGTGTTGAAAAAGATCCTCCCACCACAATCGGATCACAGGGGCAAATGGACTCCCAACTACGAGGGTCCATATGTTGTTAGAAAGGTTTTCTCTAGAGGAGCCTTGTTGTTATCCACCATGGATGGTGAGGACTTTACGTCTCCTGTGAATTCGGACGCAGTTAAAAAATACTTTGCTTAAAGTGACCCGCTGGATAGAAAAAAGAGAGTCCAGGCAAAAATGGGGCATCCTGGCAAAGCATAAAAAAGGAATAAAAGGTTCGGGCAAAAGTTAGGGATAAAATTGAAAAATGTACACCCGCGAAGTTGAAAACCTGAAAGGGGCAACTTCGGCAAAAAAGGGTATCCCGATGAGTTGAAAACCCGCAAAGGGCGATTCACGCAAAAGTTAGGGATTGAAAAAGCAAATGACTGCGGTCCGAGTTTGATACTGCATTGCTTGGTGGTTTGGGAATACCTGAGGGTCGTATATCCGAAACAATCTCTTCCGAAGATCGAGTATCGAGAAAGCGTCAGAGTCAGGCGAGTCATAGGAGGATCAGCTCATGGTGTTCGTCTGTACCACGTTGCCGACATGTATATCAAATTTGTTTTGTATCTTTCTTTGTGCTTCTTGTGCATATATTGTATTTTGCTTGTGCGTAACTTCCTCTTTTCAGGAGCTACATCCAGTGTATAAAGCTTTGCCTATTTACAGGCCCATTCAATAAAGCATGTTATTCAGTACTTGATGCTTGTTCTTTAGTGTCTTGTTTGTGAAAAACGCCGATGTTTTTGATGAATTTGCACTTGCATAAACTTGCTGGCCCTTGCCAATAATTGTTAAAACTTCGAATTAACTGAATGAGCGTCACGGATATTAACTCGGATAGATTTTGTTGTGTAGATTTGTTTTGTCTCGTTTGTGTTTTGCAGGGTCCTTACCTTTGATGCAAATGGTCAGGAATTGTATTCCCCAGCCAAAGTCTCTTGACGTAGGACCTGACTTCAATTGATGTCGTTCCTTAGCAAGTCGTATCTTATCCCCAGAGAGTGGAGACGGCGCTTATTCCTACCAGATGTGGAATTGTCCTCCCCGAGAGAGTATCACCAGGAATGTCGCCTGAAGAGTATCCTCATGGAAGTTGTCCATAGGATATCCCCAGCAGGTCAAAATCAATATCCCCGGCAGAGGACGCCTCCCCAGAGGATGGTTATTCCTTTCCCCCGTAGGTCGTCATTATGTCGTCAG
Source organism: Lathyrus sativus (assembly GCA_963859935.3). Taxonomy (NCBI): domain Eukaryota; kingdom Viridiplantae; phylum Streptophyta; class Magnoliopsida; order Fabales; family Fabaceae; genus Lathyrus; species Lathyrus sativus. The sequence continues at coordinate 188,680,584 of OZ012741.1, read as the reverse complement.
GATGATTGTCCACAGCAGAGTTTGTAGCTTTGAGTTTGTAGACTGTGTCCCGACAGTGTAGTTCTTCCCCCAGAAGGGTCTCTCCCCAGCAGGGTTTGTGTTTTCTTCCCAAATGTCCGATCTCTCCCCAACAGAGTTGGTTGATGTTTCCGGCATTTATTTTGTCGGAATACTTTGTGATACCCGTTCATTCCCAGTGGAGTTGGTTTTGTTCTTAGCCATTTCATACCAGAGTGTTTCTCAGCAGTTTGAGCCTGCATTAGCATTTGCATATATCATCAGATTTGCATCTACCCACACGCGTAGCATTTCCATGTCGAATGGAGCATTACGCCATTGTCAAACATATGCATTTTGAAACATAAGCCAGGTTGGTTAACCTTTTGTTTTCAAGTGTTGTTTCCCTTGCAGGTGAAGAGAGCTCTTGCTCAAATTAATTACCAAACATTCAAGGTCTCGGCGTGAGACATGTAATGATAATGTTCGTTTTTTCATTATTCTCCATAGAGTTGCTTGGTTAAGTTTCTCTTACCCCTCCAGCGGAGTATTTCTTCAAAATTGTTGTTATGACAGTATCAAAAGATTTCGTGAATCAATTTTTGGAAGTTGCCGCCTATGTCGAAATAGGTGTCTGGCAGTTTGGGTTCAGAAAATCCCCAGTAGAGTCCTTCTCAGATTTGCTGCCATGTTCGCGCTAAAAGTTTGAAGATTGGACCAATATTTTGTTACCCATTTGATTGATGGAGTTAGCTACTGCAAAGATAGGCAGAGAAGCTGTATCCAGAGTTATTTCCCGTAGTGGTGACGGAGTTATTTTCCTGTATTATGGACAGAGTTATTTCCCGTAGTGGTGACGGGGTTATTTTCCTGTATTACGGACAGAGTTATTTCCCGTAGTGGTGACAGAGTTATTTTCCTGTATCGGACAGAGTTATTTCCCGTAGTGGTGACGGAGTTAGTTTCCTGTATTTGGCAGAGATATTTTCCCGTAGTGGTGACAGAGTTATTTTCCTGTATCGGACAGAGTTATTTCCCGTAGTGGTGACGAAGTTCTTTTCTTGTATTTGGCAGAGTTATTTTCCCGTAGTGGTGACGGAGTTATTTTCCTGTATTTGGCAGAGTTATTTCCCGTAGTGGTGACGGAGTTATTTTCCTGTAACGGACAGAGTTATTTCCCGTAGTGGTGACGGAGTTATTCTCCTATTTTATTGGACAGAGTTATTTTCCTGTATTTGGCAGAGTTATTTTTCCTGTATCGGACAGAGTTATTTCCCATAGTGGTGACAGAGTTATTTTCCTGTATTATTGGCGGAGTTAGTTCCTGTGTTGTTGGCAGAGTTATTTCTTATTTGTTTATAAAACTATTTCCTCAGTGGAAGTTGCCAAAGTTATTCCCTGTGTTGTTGGCAGAGTGAAATTGTATTTTTGTATTGACAAACCCCATAGCAAAGATGGAGTATAATTTGGTGGATTTTGTTCTCCAAATAGTTTCTGCAGTTCGTGTCTGCAGTTGGCAAATTTCCGGGTTTCTTGGTATTCAACCGTCTTTTACCTCGATTGTTTGAAGGTCGTCCGCTCTTCACCCAGTCGGGTCCAAGCCGTTTGAATAGGGGCAGCTGTTGCACCCCAAAATTTGCTCAACATCTTTTACCTGGCTTATGTTTCATTGAATTATCATGTGCATAGTTCTATCATTTGCATATCATGGCATATCATTCATCCAACAGGGGATCAAGTGTGATTATTATCAACAGAAGTCTAGCAAGAAATCTTATCCAAGCTTGAGAACTCATCCAAATCATCAGGAGGTGGTGGGAGGTCTTGATCAGCTGAGGACCATCAATGGGATGTGAAGCATGAGGTATGAATATGAGATGTGTATAGAGCTCTTGGAGTTCCTAGAGAGCCATGTTGGAGCTAAATCAAGTCATTGTGTCAAATGCAAGAGCCACAGTTGAAGTGCAGACAATTAGGGTTTCATTTGGATCAACCCTAGGTCAATTATGCAATTGAAGAGTATCAAAGCCTACTTTTAGGTCATGGAGTTCATGAAATGATTTGATAAGACATTTTTGGTGTTGTGCCAAGATCAAATCAAGAAGAATCAAGAATGTGGGAAGTTGCTAAATTAGGGTTTCAGTGCAAATTACCTTGTTTATTGCCTAACTTCAAGGCCACATAAGTCAAGATAAAGGTTTAAAATGGATCTTTGGCCAACATGAAACTTGTAGAGCATCTCAATACATTTAATTTGAGTACTATAAGTCCTCCATCGGATTTATAGAACTCAAGTTATGACCCAGACAAGTTACAGGTCCTCAGATGCTTCTGAAATTTGTCTATGAAAATCATCTGACTTCAAGGCTATTTTTAACCTAGAAGGAGGTTTCACCTGAACTTTTGGTAAACATGAAAGTTGTTCCTCATGATCTTAGATTTCTAAATTGTACTAGAAGTCTTCCATCGGATTTGTAGAACTCAAGTTATGAGGTTTACAAGTCAGGGGTATTTTGGGAAAGTAAGATTATAGGTCATTTTCAATTATAGGCCAAAATCTCTAACTTGCACTTGTCAAATGCAATTTTGTTCAACATGAAAGTTTCTCAAAATGGGGTTTTAGGCTATCCAAGTGGTTATGAGAGTTTGATTGAGCTCATAGCAAGAGTTGGTTTGAATTGGTTTCAAAAAGGGGAAAATTCAAATGTGTAAAGGAGGGAAATTTGACTTTTTGTGCTAGATGCCTCAAACCAAGAAAATGAGTACATTTTCTGATTGGAAATCAAATTCTAAGAGCTTTGGCAATACTAGAATTTTGAGTGCAAGTCAGATTTTGAGAGATAGCATATGGTTACTTCACTTGTAAGTTACATATGCAAAATCATACACAAGGCAATTCAGGCCATTCTTCCATTCCAATTTCGCTCCAAATGACATGTGCAAGGTGTGAGAAACTTCTAGAACCAATGCAAAGCTTGCAATACAAGACTATCATAGTGAATTTGGATGAAAAAACCAGAAATTGCAAACCACTATTTTGGGCTTCAATTTGGATCCAAAAGCCCATGAAACTCTTCTATATATTGATTAGAATGAGTTCAGATCAAGGTTGAGCCTCATTTCGCGCCAGAACCAGAGAGAGCATTTGAAATTCCACAGCTGCAAATTGAAATCATGTTTTGTGATTCAGACCAATTCAAGCCAAATTGAGGTGTGCAATCTCTTCCTTGTGGATCATTGAAAGTTTCTGGAGCTTTTTGAAGCAAGCCACGAGTTCTAACTGCATCTATTTCAAGATCTATACCAGGTTAGCATCTCTCAAAATTCAGCATGATTTAGCATGATTCAGAAAACCTTGGTATTTCGATATCAAGCATTTTCTCAAGACTCAGGAATACCCTTTTGGGGCATCCAGCAAGGATAAGAAGACTCTGAGGAGGTTAGCCTAAAAATTTTATCTGAACAAAGACGATGTGCTTTACAGGAGAAACTTTGACATGGTCTTGCGGTGCTGTGTTGATGAACTTGAAGCAAACCTGTTGATGGAGGAAGTCCGCAAGGGTTCTTTTGGCACTCATGCCAGTGGACATGCAATGGCTAGAAAATTGTCGAGAGCTGGGAATTATTGATGACTATGGAATTCGATTGTTTCAAATACGCCATAAAATGCAATAAATGCCATATTTATGCGGATAAGGTGCTTGTGCCACCGGCTCCTCTTAATGTGTTAACATCTCCTTGGCCTTTTGCTATGTGGGGAATCGATGTGATTGGAAAGATTAAGCCTACTGCTTCTAATGGACATCGCTTCATTCTGGTCACGATTGATTACTTTAGAAAGTGGGTAGAAGCAACGTCCTACGCTAATGTCACGAAACAGGTGGTCGCTCGGTTCATAAAGAATGACATCATTTGTCGTTATGGAATTCATGAGAGAATCATTACTAATAATGGTTCAAATTTGAATAACAAAATGATGAAGGAGCTATGTCAGAGTTTCAAGATTGAGCATCATAATTCTTCTCCATATCGTCCGAAGATGAATGGCGCTGTTGAGGAAGCTAATAAGAATATCAAGAAGATTGTGCAGAAGATGGTTGTGACCTACAAAGACTGGCACGAGATGTTTCCCTTTGCTCTTCAAGGTTATCGTACTTCGGTGCGTACATCAACCGAGGCAACTCCTTTCTCACTGGTGTATGGTATGTAAGTTGTCCTACCATTAGAAGTTGAGATTCCTTCTTTAAGGGTATTGGCGGATGTGAAGCTTGACGAAGCTGGGTGGGTGCGCACCAGGATGAATCAACTGAGTTTGATTGACAAAAAGAGATTGCCAACCATTGCGCATGGCCGGTTGTACCAGAGTAGGATGAAGAAAGCCTTTGATCAGAAAGTGCATCCTCGGTGCTTCCAGACGGGTAATTTGGTGTTGAAAAGGATTCTTCCTCCTCAGACAGATCACAGGGGAAAATGGACTCCTAACTACGAAGTTCCGTATGTGGTAAGAAAGGTTTTCTCTGATGGAGCCTTATTACTATCTACCATGGATGGTGAAGATTTGTCGTCCCCTATGAACGCAGACGTGGTTAAAAAATACTTTGCTTAAAAGGGACCCGCTGGACACAAAAAGAAAAGTCTAGGAAAAAATGGGGCATCCCGGTGAACCCCAAAAAGAATGGGTTCTGGCAAAAATTAGGGATAAAAAGAAAAAGAATGAACCCGCAAAGTTGAAAACCTGAAAAGGCGACTTTGGCAAATATGGGTATCCTGGTGGATTGAAAACCCGAAAGGGCGGTCCAGGAAAAAGTTAGGGATTTAAAAAGCAAATGATCACGGTCTACGTTCGATCTGTAAGCTTGTGAGCGGTTATCCCGAAGGAAAGGAATCAGTCAAGTCAGTCTTGTCAGAAGGCGAAACATGGGTAACATCGAAGACATACAGGTCATAGCCGAATCGACACATGGTGGTTGTCTGTTTCCACATTTCCGACATTTGTATATTGTATTATTTTTCTTGTTTTTGAGCAATTACCTCTTTTCAGGAATTGCATCTGAATTTTAATTCTCCTATTTACAGGCCTTTCATCAATAAAGTGTTCACTTCAGTCAAAGAGCTTTCTTTTCTTGTTCGTTTTACTGTTTTGTTTGCGAAATGTCTGTTATTTTGGTGAACATTGCAGGTAAAAGCAAGAGGCTTTACAGAGCATAACGAAAGTGTTAACTTTGCTCGAGCAGCGAGTATCATGAATGGTAACTGAAGTAACCATTTCGCATATAGAGCATTTCTTGTGTTTTTTCTTTGTTGCAGGTCAGCAGGGTTATCCTCCGCCGATGGAGATTTCCTTATCCTTAGCAGTTCAAAATTGCAGCAAATGGCAGTTGTTGTCAGTCGGGTATTCTCAGCAAGTTAAGTTTGATACCTCCGGCAGAATGGACTCGTCCCAATAGGTTGAATGCAGTCAGACATGAGCAACGAGGATGTTTGATTCCCCATAGCAGAGATTTTGCTTCCCCAGTGAAGTCGTCGCGGAGTCCGATTATCAAGTCTGAAATGGTGTACCTTTAGTAGGACAAAGCTTTATTTTCATGAGAAAGTGAATCCCCAGTAGGGTAGAGTATTTCCCAGTAGAGCAGGATAGAAGGGGTCCCCTCAGCGGTAGGGTAGTTTGTAAAATAGTATTCTTCTCCTGTGGAGGCAACGTTTATGACGCCCTTTCCCAACGGAGTCGACATTCAGGTGTTTTACGAGTAATATCGGTATTCAGGATTTTCTCCAACATAGTGCAATTTTGATTCCCATACCAGAGTAAGTGGTAGAACAGGAGTGCGGAATTTCCCCAGTAGAATGGAGTTCCTAGTAGGAGTATCTGATATTCCTCAGCAAGACAGGTTGATACCCGATGTAATCCCAAGCAGGATGGAGTTTCCTGGAATACCATTCAGGGTTGATTTCCCGAGCGGAGTAAAGTCAATCTCAAGCGGTTGGTTGTATTTTTCCTGCAGGGTTGGTTTCCTCAACAGAAGAGGTTTGATTTAAGCAGAAGGTCGCTTGTTTCCCAACCGAGTTTTTCAATTTCCTAGAAGAGTTGTATTCTGGAAGGCTATCCAGGGCGTTTTTCTCAGTAGGATGTGATTTAATCCCTAGTGTTGCACCCCAAAATTTGCTCAACATCTTTTACCTGGCTTATGTTTCATTGCATTATCATGTGCATAGTTCTATCATTTGCATATCATGGCATATTATTCATCCAACAAGGGATCAAGTGTGATTATTATCAAGAGAAGTCTAGCAAGAAATCTTATCCAAGCTTGAGAAGTCATCCAAATCATCAGGAGGTGGTGGGAGGTCTTGATCAGCTGAGGACCATCAATGGGATGTGAAGCATGAGGTGTGAATATGAGATGTGTATAGAGCTCATGGAGTGCCTAGAGAGCCATGTTGGAGCTAAATCAAGTCATTGTGTCAAATGCAAGAGCCACAGTTGAAGGGCAGACAATTAGGGTTTCATCTGGATCAACCCTAGGTCAATTATGCAATTGAAGAGTATCAAAGCCTACTTTTAGGTCATGGAGTTCATGAAATAATGTGATAAGACATTTGTGGTGTTGTGCCAAGATCAAATCAAGAATGTGGGAAGTTGCTAAATTAGGGTTTCAGTGCAAATTACCCTGTTTAGTGCCTAACTTCAAGGCCCCATAGGTCAAGATACAAGTTTCAAATGGATCTTTGGCCAACATTAAACTTGTAGAGCATATCAATAACTTTAATTTGAGTACTAGAAGTCCTCCATTGGATTTATAGAACTCAAGTTATGACCCAGACAAGTTACAGGTCCTCAGATGCTTCTAAAATTTGTCTGTGAAAATCATCTGACTTCAAGGCTATTTTTAACCTAGAAGGAGGTTTCACATGAACTTTTGGTCAACATGAAAGTTGTTCCTCATGATCTTATCTTTCTAAATTGTACTTGAAGTCTTCCATCTGATTTTTAGAACTCAAGTTATGAGGTTTACAAGTCAGGGGTATTTTGGGAAAGTAAGATTATAGGTCATTTTCAATTATAGGCCAAAATCTCCAACTTGCACTTGTCAAATGCAATTTTGTTCAACATGAAAATTTCTCAAAATGGGGGTTTTTAGGCTATACAAGTGGTCATGAGAGTTTGATTGAGCTCGTAGCAAGAGTTGGTTTGAATTGGTTTCAAAAAGGGGAAAATTCAAATGTGTAGAGGGAAAATTGACTTTTTGTGCTAGATGCCTCAAACCAAGCAAATGAGTACATTTTCTAATTGGAAATCACATTCTAAGAGCTTTGGCAATACCAGAATTTTGAGTGCAAGTCATATTTTGAGAGATAACATATGGTTACTTCACTTGTAAGTTACATATGCAAAATCATACACAAGGCAATTCAGGCAATTTTTCCATTCCAATTTCGCTCCAAATGACATGTGCAAGGTGTGAGAAACTTCTAGAACCAATGAAAAGCTTACAATACACGACTGTCATAGTGAATTTGGATGAAAAAACCAGAAATTGCAAACCACTGTTTTGGGCTTCAATTTGGATCCAAAAGCCCATGAAACTCTTCTATATATTGATTAGAATGAGTTCTGATCAAGGTTGAGCCTCATTTCGCGCCAGAACCAGAGAGAGCATTTGAAATTCCACAGCTGCAAATTGAAATCGTGTTTTGTGATTCAGACCAATTCAAGCCAAATTGAGGTGTGCAATCTCTTCCTTGTGGATCATTGAAAGTTTCTGGAGCTTTTTGAAGCAAGCCACGAGTTCTAACTGCATCTATTTCAAGATCTATACCAGGTTAGCATCTCTCAAAATTCAGCATGATTTAGCATGATTCAGATAGCTTTAGACTTGTGGTTAGGATCTAGACATGGCTTAGATCGTTTTAGGCTTGATTTGGACTCAATTGGTGATGTTTGAAGATGATATAGCAGATCTGTTTGGACTTGAATCTCTTGATTCATGAGGTTTTAATGCTAGTTGTTTAGACCAGGTTGATGTACGCAACGAGATGAAGAGATCTATACCATTAGTTTTGAGTTTAGTGAGAGTTGTTGATGATGCTATTTCTGAAATTTGGATCGTGTTTGATTATGTGTTGAGAATTAGAACATTTTGATGATAGATTTGGAATGTACGTGAAATTCTGAGCAAAATTGTTATAGACTTTGTCATTTTTGATGACCTGAACCTGGACCCTCGCCGAAGAAGACGACCGGAGTCTTCTCCGGCCACCACCAACCACCAGCCTGAATCTCCACTCTGATGACCTGAGATTTGGAGAAGATGAGTTGTAGACCACAAGATCTTGCCTTGACCATTGACTAACCTGAAGATCCAACGCATGTGATTTAAAGTTGGTTTGGAAACTCTGAGATCAAAACACTGTCGTTTCATTAAATTGCATGGCATCATGAGGAGCGCTGGATGTGCCTTGACTCGTTGACCGGCTTACTGATCCAAAGGTTGTGGATTATTCGTGGCTTTTATTTGATTTTTATTCCATTTTGTTTTTTTTAATTGTTTGTTCATTCCAAAAATCATATTAATTCCAATTTTGATCCAAAAATTATTTTAAAAATATCCTCATGATCCTTATGGAATTTATGATTTTCTGGGATTAACAAAAGGTAATTCCATGCATTTTTCAATTTTATTTGATTTTTCACATTTTATTGTGTTCTTTATTTTTTGCATAATTCTCCATCTGTTTTGCTGAATTTTGTTCTTCCAATTGGTGATGAGTTTGGCTTTGATTTTTTAGTATGTGTTAGGGTAGGAATGTATGTTCCCTTAGAATTTTTGGTGGATTTTTAAAATAACATTAGGTTCTGTTTTAGGTGTTGAGATTAGAACCTTCCCAAACTTGTGGATCCCCTTGACCTATTTCACTTGTGGATCCCCTTCAATCTTTTTACACTAGGTTGTTCAAACATGTATGTTCCCCTAGGAATTTAATTAGAATTTTGCAACTTGGTTTTCTATTTTAGTTGTATTTTGCAAGTGGCTTGTATTTGTGGATTCCTCTCTTGAGTGCTTTAGATTGTTTGGCTTGGTTGGCTGCTTTGGAGCTGGTTTAAGCTTGAGTTCTTTTAGATGGAGCTTCTGGATTCATTGAAGATGCTTGGGATTGAAGATTGGAGCTTGGAGTTTAAGGCTTTTCCTCTTGTGGAGTTTTTTTTAGGAGCTTAAGAAATTAGGGTTTTAGGAAGTTCCTTAGACCTAGTTTTGATTCTTTCTTCAAACATGGAGTGCATTGTTTACCTCTATTCTATCCAATGAAATAAAGTCCTCCTTGGGAAGCTCCATCTCTCCTTAGGAGGGATGAGTGGTATGCCCAAGTGAGTAGAACTTTGAGGATACCTTCCATTTGCTATGTTGAGTTCTTAGTGATTTCCTTTGGTTGTCATTAAGTTCCTTAACATTATAACTTGATCTTGATGATTAATACTCCTCTTAGAGTGTGCTTGTTGGAGCTTGAAGATAGAAGCTTGCTTGAAGATGAAGCCTTTGCTGTCAACTTTTCTGTCTATCCAACAGTGCTGTTTAAAGCTTGAAGTTGCTGTCTGTAGAAGTTGTTGCTGCTTGGGTTGCCTCCTCTGTATCTTTTGTTTTTCTATGTATTGTCTGTTTGCTTGTGTTGATTACCTCTAGGTTTGAGGTGGAGCTTGTCTCCTCTTGCCTATTGTCTTCTCTCTTGCCTCTCTGGTACTGTTGCATAGCATTCATTTTACGGTTTACTGTTTACTGTTTGTTTTCTTTTGCTGTTTATCCCCTAGGATCTCTGATCTCTTCTGTGCAAGAGGAAATTATGACAGACATTAGGTTTTGACCCATGCATGATAACATTAGGTTAGTTTCCCTTTCAACCATAGGCTTTTTAGAGCGTCTTTCTCTTCTTATCACAAAACAATTCAAAAACACAGTAATAAGGATAACGCGTGATGTACGTTACAAGCCTTAAGCTATTTGAGAAAAGATCGTTTGAGGGTCACTTTTCAGTAATCTGGCTGCTTAGTATGGTACCCTTAGGGTGACATGCGACGTAGTCACTCTCAGATCACAAGTCTTTAGTGCAGTACAAGTTGCAAACAGACTAAAAAACATTTCTTTCGTAAAAAACACAAACAAACATTCAAACTCTGCTTTTGTCCACTTGGACCCTTAATCAGGAAAACCCTTTTCAGAAGGAGATAAAAACTGTCAGACAAGCTTGTGTCCTCCGTAGCCTGAACTACGTTTGCTCTGATCTTTCATGCTGTATGAAAGTACGTAGGCATAGGATGTGATATCCTAGCGAGCAACCTTTCCCTTCTTTCCTGTAGGTAGGCGAACTACGTTGACTCTGATTTCTCGTTTCAGACGGGACTATGTAGGCATAAAGTGCGATACTTCCCCTAAGCATGGATCCCGTCTAGTAAGACGGACGTGAGGGGTGCTAATACCTTCCCCTTGCGTAACCGACTCCCAAATCCAGGATTTGGTTGCGATGACCATTCCTTTCCCTCTTTGCGTTAGGTTTACTCTAAGCGTTTCCTTTCCCTCTTGTGGGATAAATAACGCACGGTGGCGACTCTTCTGTCATAGCCGGCGCCAATTTTCGCAGTAGCGACACCTAGTGGAGTTGATTTTTGTTCGTGGAAGAGCAGTACTACTCGGGTTTTGTTCCGGGAGGCCATCCAGGGCTTGTTTTCCCAGTAAGTCCAGTTTACTGGCATGTGCTAACTATCCCCGGCAGGGTTGTTTCCTCTCCCCGACAGAGTTGGTTTTCTCTCTAGCATTTATTTCGCCGAGATGGTTCTTTTGCATTTACATTTTGAATTAGCATCCTTCCAAGTGCATAGCGTTTCCATTTCGTGTGGAGCATTATGCCATTTTCAAGCATACGCATGTGAAACATAAGCCAGGTTGTTATCTATGTGTTTCAGGTGTATTCCCCGGAGAATTGATCTTTTTGCCTTTGGTATCCAGACCATGGCAGCGTCTGCTAGCGCGCATGGTATCCAGACCCCAGCTTACGTTATTTCCCAATAGTATCATCGGATTTCAGCTGATTATGTTGTTTTGGGACTCATTTGGTAGTTAGACCTTGATGAGTATTTGTGATGATTGTCTCTGTCCGTTGAGTACCCAGACTCTGATTAGTCCCCAATTGTTGATGTTTTTCACTTTCCATCGAGTACCCAGACTCCTGTAAAGACAGTTGTGGTATTCATACGATGGTGATATCAGACATATTTTCTTTGTCCGTTGAGTATTCAGATTCCGGTCAATATCGTCGAGTATCCAGACTCCGACAAACCTCTGATTGCAGAAGTGTGTTCCTGTGTCGTCGAGTATCTAGGCTCTGGCAGACTTCATTAATTCATTTCGTCTGTGCAGTATTCAGGCTTCGGTAGTTTGAGATGGTATTCTTAAACTCACATGGTATCCAGACCATGGCAGCTCTGGTTAGCCCGCGTGGTGTCCAGACCCTGGCTTGTGTTATTTCCCCTGCGGTGTTGTCAGACGTCGTTGGATGGTATTTTTGCAAAATCAGATGGTATTCAGGCCATAATGAATTTTTCTTCGTCCGTCGAGTATCCAGACTCCGGTCAAGCTTCGTCAAGCATCCAGGCTCCGGCTATTTCGTTGAGCATTCAAGCTCCGGTTTCTCCGTCGGGTATTCAGACTCCGGCGAATTTCCAATTCGTGTTGTATTGCTTTGTCTGTCGAGTATTCAGACTCCGGTAAACCCCAGTAAAGTCGCTAATTTCGTTGAGCATCCAGGCTCCGGTTGTCGCATTGAGCATTCAGGCTCCGGTTTTTGTTCGTCGAGTGTTCAGACTCCGGCAAATTTCCAATTTGTGAATCCCTTGGTCTGTTGAGTACCCAGGCTCCGATCATTTTAGTTAAGCGTTCAGGCTCCGATTTGTTCGTTGAGTACCCAGACTCCGGCGATTCGTGTATTGATTTACTGTGTCTGTCGAGTGTCCATACTCTGGTCATTCTTGAGCATTCAGGCTCCGGTTCCTTTGTTCGTCGAGTATCCAGACTCCGGTCATTCCGTTGAACGTTCAGGCTCCAGTTTATTTCTGTTATTACATTGATTATTCAAACTCCGACAAATCTCGTCGATTCATTATGTTCATTGAATATCCAGATTCCGATAATTTGAAGTGTTACCCTTTAGCCAATATGGTATTCAGACCTTGGCACAACTTTGACGGACGAGTTCATCTTAGTTTTCTTCACCAGAGTTACTTGGTTAAGTTTCTCTCTTCCTCAGTGGAGTATGCAGATGTTTATCAGATTCAGCTACTTCTGGAGATTTTTATCCCCAATCAGAGTTTGCAGTTTATTTCTGCAGGTGGCAAATTTCCAGGTTCTTTGGTATTCAACCGTCTTTTATCTTGATTGTTTGAAAGCCGATGCTCTCATCCCTTTAGGTTCAAGTCGATTGAATAGGGGCAGCTGTAGTACCCCAAAATTTGCCCTTTCGTTTTAACCTTAACTGGCTTTTGTTTCTTTGTATTTTTGCATTTTTTCACATATCATGGCATTTGTTCTCAAGGCATAGGATCGAGGCATTCCAGTTGCTCAGGTTCATTTCAGCGCAAAAGACTGAACAACAAACAACGGGCATCAGAGGCCCGGGCATTTATTTTGCCCAGCGATCAGGCGGCCGATTTTATTTTGTAGGATAACAGTATTTCAGAAGGTAGCACTCAGGCTCATGTCAAGCATTTTTACAGTGATAACATTCAAAAACAAGGTTCAGAAGCTTGACAGAGCTCCAAATAGTTGAAACAGGGCAAATGTGCAGATTTCCCTCCAAAAGGCGCCAAATTCAAAATTTGAAGGTGTTAATCGGTTAACCTATATGGTTAGTCGATTAACCAAAGTGAAACCAGGCCAAATTTGAAATTTTGAAGGCGTTAATCGGTTAACGCATATGGTTACCCGATTAACCAGTGCAATTTTTGCCTTTGTACGTGATTTTTCAATGTAGAGTCATTTGGGGTCAAATTTTGATCACTTGAATTCAAATTTTACACTTGGGAAGGATCTAGAATCATTTGAGAATTTGATTAATTTCATTTTCCCTCCAAAATCTCATTCCTCATCCCAAACCAAAATTCACAAACCAATTTCCAAGCCTTTCCTTTGGATCCCAACCTAAGTGATATTTAAGTGATTCATTCCAAACCAAAGCTAACTAATCTTCATTTCTCACTCCCATTTTTCAGAATTCATCTCAATTCTCTCAAATTTTCTCTCAATTTTCCAATTCCAAAACCTTCACTCAAAGCTCTTTTCCATTGAATTCTTTGATTCTTCCTTGGAATCAATGAATTCTTGAGCTCAAACCTCCATCCATCATTTCCATCGAAGTGATTTCAACATCCAATTTTCGTGCACAATTGGATCTGAATCTAGAAGTGATTTTGGAAGTGATTATTTCGCTTATTTTGGATTAATCTTGAAGGATCTCCATTGCTACTACAAGAATTGGTGTGGATCTTGAAGTATTCTGGACTTCTAGCATTGGATCTGTTCAATTTCAGTTAATTCAACATTAACCGAAGCAATTCTCCGCTTCGAAGGTTGGAATTCTAGATCCATAGCATTTTTGAGCTTATTTGCATGTTCATGTTAATTTTCATATTCGATTGAATTTTGGTTGACATGATTGTCGATGTGGCTGTTTGGATCTGTTTACATGTTGTTTGAATCATGATTTGCTGGTTTAATTTTGTGATTAAGTGATTATGCGATCATCCGGTTGATCGGATAAGTGCTTATTTGCTGCACATGTTGTTCTGTTGCTGATTTTCTGCTGTTGGCACAGTGTTAATCGGTTAACGCACATGGTTAACCGATTAACCATTACAGATTTGCAGATTTTTTCAAAGTTTTCAGAGCATTAATAGGTTAACGCATATAGTTAACCGATTAACCAGTTCAAATTTTCAAATTTTTTAAACGTTAACAGTGTGTTAACCGATTAACCCCTGGGCTTAACCGATTAACACTGTGCCAGTGGGTCTGTTTTGCTATTTTGTTTGCTTATTTTAGTACCATTTCACTTCGAATCATCGTAATTCGATGTGACGAATTAAAAGTGAAATGTTTTGGGATATATGTCGATGTTCTTGATTATTTAATCGAGACTTCCTCGACTCGCGCATTGGTTTACACTTGGATGCACACTTATGTGTTATTGTTTATGGTGATGATCATTTTCTTTCATTTATTTTGCTTTTCTTGCATCATTTTTGCATCGCTGTTGAGGTCGAGACGCGCTTGTGGCGGCTGCTGCTCCACACATCTTTTCCTCCCTCCCTCCATTCTAAGTGTGCATTTTCCATGTTTGCATTTCTTACTTGTGATTGAATTTACTTGGTGCTTTCTTGTGCTTTTTGCCATGATCCCCATAGGGTTCCTAGTCCCTCCGTTTAGGATGGGAGTAGGAGAGACATTAGGTGTTCAATCCAAGCATGCTAACATTAGGGTAGATGTTCCCCTTTTTAATCCTAACCTTAGGACCACTTTGCATGACAACGTTAGGGTCGAGTTTCCCTTAGACCTTTTGTGCGTCTCTCTTTCTCATCTCAACCAATTCTAATTCATCTAATAAATGCGATGAACGTTGCGCGCTACGAGCCTTAAGCTACATGGGAAATGATGAGTGAGGGGTCTTCTCTCGCTTATCTAGAGTGTTTAGTGTCTGTCCCGTTTGGGGGCGATACACGACGCATTCGCTCCTATGTCATAGTCTTTAGTGCAACGTGAATCACAAATCGAATTAATTCACTTCACTAAAAAATACAAAACAAAACTTCAAACCTTTTTCCTTCGGGATTAATTGGAAAACCTTTTTTCGGAAAAGAGTGTTGTTAAGCTTCGGTTCTACCGTAAACAGGCATCGTCCCTAACTGCTAGAACGGAGGTTTAACCCTACTCGGTTAAAACACTTAATCAACTTGTGGTTTTGTGTCAGCCCGAACTATGTTTGCTTTGATTTCTCATACCATATGAGAATACGTAGGCACAAGACGCAATGTCTTGGCGAGCAACCTCCCCCCCTTCTTCGCCCGTAGTTAGCCGAACTACGTTGACTCTGACTTTCCCATTGCACGAGGGAATACGTAGGCACAGAGCGGCGATGCTCTGCCGAGTCTCTTTTCTTTTCTTTTTGTCCTAAAGCCTGTAGCATAGATAGTTTAAACACACCCTTAGATAGACAACAAGCGTGGATCCCGTCGAGTATGACGAACATGAGGGGTGCTAATACCTTCCCCTTGTGTAACCGACTCCCGAATCCAAGACTTGGTTGTGATGACCTCGTCTTTTCCCTTTTTCATTAGATTTTTCCGATTGTTTCCTTTCCCTCTCTTTGGGATAAATAACAAAAGGTGGTGACTCTTCTGTTTTCCGCCGGGTGTTTTTCGTAGTTGTGATAGCTAGCCTTTTCTTCAGATTTAACTCTTCTGATGTCAGATGAGATGTTCTTGACATTAGGTATGCCCTTCCTATCTATTCTTTTCATGAGTCTATTGAACTGTCTTCCCAGCATAGCTACAACTTCTGATATATTCTCCTCACTTCCACCATTGTCTTTATCTGAGTCTTCTACAGTATTAGATACAAAAGCTATACTTTTGTTCTTCTTCTCAACATGTTCACACATTCCCATCTCAAAGGTTTGGAGAGAACCAATGAGTTCATCAACCTTCATGTTGCTTATATCTTGAGCCTCTTCAATAGCAGTAACCTTCATGGCAAATATCTTAGGCAGTGATCTGAGAATCTTCCTCACAAGCTTTTCTTCAAACATCTTTTCTCCTAAAGCTCCTGAGGTATTGGCAATCTCAAGAATATTCATGTAGAACTCATGAATGGTCTCATCCTCCTTCATTCTCAGATTTTCAAACTTAGTGGTCAGCATCTGTAATCTTGACATCTTGACCTTAGAGGTACCTTCATGAGTTTTTTTGAGAGTATCCCAAACCTCTTTGGTCAGTTCACAGTGATGCACAAGTCTGAAGATGTTATTATCTATCCCATTGAATAAAGCATTCAGGGCCTTAGAATTCCCAAGAGCCAAGGCTTCTTGCTCTTTGCTCCACTCTTCTTCAGGTATTAGCACAGTTGCTCAATCTTTATCTATTTTCACTAAATGTTCCCATCCTGAGTTAGCTGCTCTCCAAGCCTTGCTATCCAGAGACCTCAAGAAAGCTATCATACGAGGTTTCCAGTAGTCATAGTTAGATCCATCCAGAATTGGTGGTCTATTTGTGAATCCTATATCCTTGTCCATAGTACCAGAATTTATCTTCCCTAGATCTCACCCAGAAAGTAACAGGCAGGGTGCCTGCTCTGATGCCAATTGAAATTCTAGTAATAGATAGTGGATGTTACAGTGGATGTTATGACATCTACTACTGAACATACTATTAAACTTAATAGAAAACAGGAACTGAAAGTAGTAAATAACACAGAAAATTGTTGACCCAGTTCAATGCAAATCACACCTACATCTGGGGTCTACCAAGCCAGGGAGGAAATTCACTATAAGAAATGTTAATTCAGAGTCAGACTACCAATTTGCACTCTTCACTTAAGACCTACCCAATGTAACTTCAGCCTAACGCTATACCTGAGTTCCTACTCACTCCCCCTCAATCACAGCAGTGATATCAACCAATTATAGTTACAGATAAAATTTAAGACACACCACTCGTACTTAAAATCTTAGAGTGACACAATTAACAAACAGCTCAAAATTACACTAGTCCAAAGCAATCATACAATAGATAATTGCATGGCTCACAAGTAAACCTAAGACACAAAACACACTGTCATACCCCAAATTTTGACCCCTTAGATCTTCATCACCATTTTAGGATCATGTTCATTTGTTTATTTAACCTTAACCAGTTTCAAGTTTGTCTTTGTTAAGATACATGAATCAGGGTTCCGTACAGCCGAAAATCGAGGCTTCGAGGGTTAATCAGACAATGACTTGGATTGGTTCTCCATGAAGTAAGTTTCGACATCATCAAACATGCTCCATTGGATCAAGTATGGATCCAATTTGAGGTTGTCACCCAAAGATTGAGAACAGTGCAGTCCAGGATACCCGATTAGGGTTTTCGATCAAGAAAAGTCAACTGTGGTTTGAATTTTGATTTAAAAGGTGTTACAATGGTGGGATCATGGTCCATAAAGTTCATATGGATTAGTAAAGTCTACTCAAGAAGTTTCAAGGACTCAAAAGACCCGGAGCATCAACAGTCGACTCGGTAGTCACCAATCGATCGTTCGGTTGACCGAAAAGTCAGCTCTTCACTCATAAGGAATTTGACCTTAAGATATGAATCAAAAATGTTCCTAATGACATATTGCACCTACCCATGAATTTTCATGACCATTATATCAAAGATTGGGGAGTAATCCCAAAAGTCGGGAATTAGGGTTTTAAAAGGGGCAAGACCATAACTCCTGAACCACACATCCATTTGAGTTGGTTCAAAACTCATTGGAAAGCTCTTGGCAAGTACTACAAAAGTCCCAAAGTGGTCCATGATCAGAAATTGCATAGATTTGGAGTTATGACCAAATTCATTACAAGAGGGAAAAGTAACTTAGAAAAATTCTGTTATTTCACTTTTTAGGCTTGTTTTTCAGCAACTTTGAGAGGTTTTTTGGCCAAGTTCCTTTGGGAATCTGAAACTCATGAAAGCATGAAAGTTGTAGAGCTACATGAGGGCTTTCCAAAATGTACTAGAACTCCTCCATAGTCCTTATGAGTTGAGAGTTATGAATTTAACAAGATGAGGTTTTAACACTTGAGTCCAACACTTTCAATTTTTCACAAACTCACCTTTTGATCACTTGAGCTATTCTCAGACCTTGGATCATATTTCTATCTGATATTTAGAGAATATGAAGAGAGGAAATGCATAAAATAAGGAGGTTTAGTGAGACTTGCAACATGGAGGCAAGTGGGATTATTTTAATCAAAGAAAGGGAAGAAAGAGAAACTTTATGGCACACTTGCAGCAAACAGCCCTCCTAGTGCCTAGCCACTCCAATCACTATTATTTCATTCATGCCACTTGAGCAATGCATCAGCTGAGCCAAAGATTTGAATTTGCAGCTGCATCAAAATATCAAGCAAAGTCACTTTTTCAAACTCCCTCCAAAGGTGCCAAGTTACAAATCTGTCCTCACCTTTCATTTTTCCTATAAATAGAGGCTCCCTCTATGTTACTCCAGACACCAAAGCACTCTTAGAACCAAAAGAAAACCACAGCTCTCATTCATTTCTTGCTTGCCTCATTTTCAAAATTCCAAGTTTCATCAAAATCTGCCTTGGGCAGTTGGCTTCCCAAAATCATTTTCACTTAACCAAAACCACCACAAACCCTCCACACAATCTACAAATGATGTGTGGGAGGTGTTCAAGCCTTTAAACCAGAAAAAACCTTCATTTTCCCAAAAGTCAACTTTCAACCAAGGAAAGTTTGACCTCATACTCAAAACCTGCCAAAACACACATCAGGCCTGTTTTGATCTTTGAAACCCTCCATACACCTTTAATATATGATGCCCCAACTGTCCATAACATAAAACAACCTTATCCTCATTTATTTTGAGATTTGTCACAAGTTCCTTCAAGTGCAAGCAAGGGCTGTTTTCATCAAAGCAGAGTTGGACATCAGCTGGAGTTTTCTCAAGGCATTCCATATTGCAACAAGCTTTCTTGGAGGTCTACAAAAGGTTGGTGGTTGCTATTCTTTTTATTTCTGTCATAAACATACTTGACATGTTGGTGTTTAAATGCAAAATGTAGTCTATATGCAAATCTTCCAGTTTTGTTGTTTGCTTTGATCATTCTCATGTCTATGTTGTTTGTTAACCATTTCATGATGTATCTTTGCACCTAGGTCATGTTTGAACTCTAGGAGTTGTTTTTAGTTGACAACTGTTGTGCATGTTTGGTTGGAATATCAAGTTTTCTTTCATGAACATTTTGATGTTGGTGCTGTTTTAGTTCAAAATAGGATGTTGACTTGTTTTTGAGCCTCTTATGTGTTTGTGCCTAACATGATTTTTGAAAAGCTTGATATGTGCTGCTAAAGTCTAGCATAAGACAGTTTTCTGTGATAGATGTATGTGTATGCCATTCTCAAACTTGTTGCCTTGCTGATGTATCTTCATGTAAGGACTTTGCATATACCATGATTGTAATATGTGCACATCTGTTTTAAACTAGATTGCCAATGTTTCATGCTCTGATCTCTTTATGCATCTCATCTGTTTTAAAATGTCATGTCTGCATCACTATTGTCATCCTTTAGGCATCATGATAGGGTCTTGGTGGTAACTATGTTTTGATCACATTGTGTTTACATTACTAACTGTGTCAAACTTGTATGTTTTATCCTGATACATTGCAAGCCCTTTGGTATGAATCTGCTTTGAACCTGCTAATCTGCCTCATTGTTTAATTTTGTCCACTTGCATTTTTGTGCCTTGTGTCTCTGTTGAAAAAACCCAAGCTATCATGATAAACTTGCAAACTGTTATGTGCATTAGGGGTTAGGACTAATTAATGATGTATGCCAACCATGCCATTTTGTGGAGTCCATACTTGCTGCCATATGCCTAGTTTCATTTGAAATTGCCATGATGTCTTGATTCTCTTTTTTTACTTTGTCAAGTTTGTGCTGCCATGATGTTGCCTTACTTCCAGTTTTTGTCAAGTTTGCATTTGTGAGCTGTTGATGACATGCCTTGTTGGTGCTAATTGTCATATTATTTCCTTGTTGCTAGCATGTTGTTCTTGTTAGAAATCTGACTAGGTCTCTATTCTTATGGTTGTAACCATCATTTTCAAAGCTTGATAAATTTGATATGCTTGGCATGTTTTTACTTTGAAGACCAATTGTTGTTGTTGTGTAACATCATTGGATAACATGTTTAGAATATGTGCACACTTTCATTTAATCATGATGCCTTCTATTTTGAGCTATGGCCATCATAATGAATTTTCAAGGCATTTTGTGCAACTTGCATATCAATTTTTGATTGAACTTATTTTGGTATGACTTGTGCATCAAGAATCATTGGTTTATGTATTTTGAAGTTGTGCATACCCTCACCTGTTCATATTTCTTTCTGTTTTGAGTTGTGACCTTCAATTTGCAATTTCAAGCTTCACCTTACCTTTTGCACATCATTTCCTTGATTGAAGTTGTTTCTGTTTGGCCTTGGCATCTAGAATCATTAATTAACATATTTGAAAGTTGCTTGGGCCATTACATGAGTTTAAAGGCATCTGGTTTGATCCTTGGTTTTCAAAATGCACTTCTAAGCTTCACATGGCAGTTGCTGTCGTGTTTTAATTTTGATGCATCATCTTGGAAAATTGACATTACCATTGTAGTCCTTGTGAAATTTCATGTGAGATAGACCTAAATTTTTTTGAATTTGGTTGAGTATTGATTAAGTTATGGTGTTGTCGTTTTAATGTTTTTGGCTTGCTCTTTGGTCCATTTTTGCCTTGCCCAGATTTCATTTGCTTTGTTAAGTACTTAAGTTTTAGGGGTGGCAAAATACACGGATGTATCGCCACCCCAGTGGTTAAACCTTCACTCTCTCATATGCCTTGCACCTCTAGATCCTGGGTTCGATCCATAGTGGAGATCAACCCTTTTATTCATTTTCCATTTTGCCTTGTTTTCTTTATTTTGTGTATCTTTTTCCCCCAGTCAACAAACGCGCGCCTTGGCTCAGTTGGTATAATTTTGAGTTGGTATTCCAAGGGTGGTGGGTTCAACACCCACCAGACGCCTCCCTCTCTTTTTATCATTAATTTCCTTGTTTTTTATTTTAATTGTTATTAATTTTATAAAAATCATAACCTCCTCATTTTTTGTTATTTTTCAGTGGTTCTTTTTGCATTGGCTTTGTATTTGTGCATATTTTCATGAGGTGCATTAATATTCTAGAATTTTCATTTGTGGAAACAACTTTGCATAGAAAACGTTCACGTTTCTTTTAGGGTTTTTACCCTCCTAATCTTTTCAAATTTCGGATTTATTTTGTTGTGATGTGAGTTCTATGTTTGTCAAACTTTGATGTAATTACAATTACTTGTTGCTTGTGAGCATTATGTTTGATTCATTTGATCTCCACGTAATATCCCCCATGATGTTTGACTTATTTGCATTGGTCGTTACCTTCATCTTTGTCAAGATATACTTAAGTCTTTATCTTTCATTGAGTCTTGTCAAGATATCCTTTGGTTGTAACCATTCCTCCTATTTGACGTACTTGCTTATCGTAATATGCTTGTATATGCTTGGTTGAAACCATGTCTCTTATACTCATCATGTTTGTTTGATGTTTATGCTTTGTTAAAGTTTATTTTTCCCCAAGTGATGGAACTGTTTAGTTCTCATCCAAGTTGCCTCCCCTTCTATCCTTCCAAAGGAAAGTCTCTCTGTTGACCTTTGGGTCATAGATAGCTCATTACCCTCCCTTGACTTTGTTAAGTCATCTACCCCACTTAGTTAAGTTAGAACCTATCCATTGGACTTTGCTTAAGTCTAAAAAACTTACCCTTTGTTAGGAGTGCTCTTTCAATTAGAACTTAGGATAGAGTTTGTTAACTCTATGTAAGAATCATGGAGATGATTACTTACTTCCCTTCTTTGAGTGTTCAACTTAGATCTAGAGAGTTTTCTTAAACTCTACACAAGCATTGTAATGTTTGTTCCCCTTTGAACCTTGATCGTAATCAAGTGTTCTTCAACCCTAGTGAGGTGAACTACGATTGCTCTGATTCTATCCTAGTTAGGATACATTGGCAGAAGACGCGATGTCTTTGCGAGCAAACTTAGTGTATATATCTTTAGGTTTTAACCTACACCTTTTACCCAATCTATAGCAAACACTTAACAAGCTTAGCATACAAACAAACAAAAGGTTCCTGTAGGGTACTACAGATGTTTAGGATGTGAGATACCTACCCTATGCATAACCAACCCCGATCCCCGAATCTCTTAGCGTTGTTGTTACATCGCACAAAAGGTTCTTTCTTTCTTTAGACCTTTCCTTTGGATAAATTAAAGTTCGATTGTGAATTCAAGAATTTAAGATTCAAGTTAATCAATAGCTTGGTATCACGATTCTCACCGCAACAGAAATGGCGACTTCACTGGGGAAACTTAAACTTGAGGGTTTAGCCTATTTTGTTTGATTATGTGCTATATTTGTGAATATTTGCTTTACATGTATATTTGTATATATTTGTTTGATTGTTGGATGTTGGGACCTTTGAGTGGTGAGACGATCCTATTCTCGGACTCGAGTGCAATTATGATAGGATGGTGGTATATTCAAGAAGGCTTATAGGGAGTTGATTCCCGACCAAGCTAACTTGAGAAACTGCCGCTCAGTGTAGGCCCTCTTGAGAGTTTAGTATTGTTGAACGAGTATTCGTGAAAACAATGCTACTTTCGATGAAGGAGCTCGTGACACTGTGGACTTTTAGATTACATTCTACCCCACTTTGGCCTTACTAGGACGTAGTGCGATGGTTATAAGGAAGTATTTCCAAAATAGTTGATACGCGATACTACACTTGGGTGAGACTCTCTTGAGAATATTATCGATTACCAAGTAATTTGGGAAGTTGATAATATCCGAAAGATGGGTTGATGACTCTGAGAACCGTTTAGAACCCTGCTCTACAGGTTTGAAAATCCATATTACACACCTTTTTGGGATGGGTAGACCTTGGATCCATGCTCGCCCTTTAAACCTAGGCTTGTGTTTGTGTGCATATGTGTGATCTTTGCATTTACCTGTGTTTTTGCATTCTTGCATTCATGAACATCATATCATAAAGTTTCATGGAACTCCGACTTTTTGTTTGTAAACATCAGAGGTCGCTATGGATGGTGAAAGAAACAAAACTTTGAAGTACACTTATAAAGGTTTTAAACTAGATGACCTAAGGAGGTTGGGCACCTTGGTGACAGATCCAGAGGGATTCCAGAGTAGGTATGGGAAGCTGTTGTTACTATTGAAGATAAAAATGGATAGTGGACTTCTTTCTACGCTTCTCCAGTTCTATGATCCACTCTACCATTGTTTCACCTTCCCTGATTATTAGCTAGTGCCCACGCTAGAAGAATACTCTCACTTGGTTGGGTTACCCATTCTTGAAGAATCTCCTTTTCCGATCATGGAGAAGGACCCTAAGGAGCAAGATATTGCCAAAGCTACCCGTTTGGGATTGGTTGATATTCAAAAGAACATGACTACAAAAGGAGGAGTTTTTGGGTTAAGTGCAGAATTTTTGGTTGAAAAAGCTCAGTACTATGCAGATCATTTGAGCATGGATGCATTCGAGGCTATCCTTGCCTTGCTCATTTATGGTATCTTTCTATTCCCTAGTTTCGAGAACTTTGTAGACCTCAATGCCATTAAAATCTTCTTGAAGAAAAACCATGTACCTGCTCTGCTAGCGGATGCGTATCATTCTGTTCATTTTAGAAATTTCCACAAAGGAGGGATGATCACTTGTTATGCTCCTTTACTATAAGTGGTTTATTTCACACTTGCCTAAGGCTAATGCCTTTTGGGATCCTAAGAAAGGGTGGTGGTCATAGAAGGTTGTGGCTCTCACGCACTCTGATATTGATTGGTGCAATCGAGACTATGAGGGAATAATGATCATTAATAGCTGTGGAGATTTTGGTAATGTACCTCTTCTTGGTGCTAATGGAGGAATCAGTTACAACCCAGTCCTTGCTCGTCGACAGTTGGGATATCCTTTGAAGGACAAGCCCAATAGTGTTCATGTGGAAAATATTTTCTTCAATGAAGAGAGTAATAGTCAGGAGCAGAAAGAGAAGATTCTAAAAGCCTGGATTCATTTGCACAAAAAGGGAAAGAAAGACCTGGGAAAACCCAATTGTGTCTCTTTGGAACCTTATCTCCAATGGGTTTGAAAGAGAGCCATTGAGTTGAAGATGCCCTATTCTCGACAAGAACCCATGGCTTTAAAGGAGGAGTGCACCTTGATCTTCATGTCTGAGGAGGAGAAGCTAAGGATTGTCTTGAGCAAGGCACGACAAACCGAAGACGCTTGGAAGCACAAGTATCAAGTGGTTGTTGAAGAAAATGCAGAGCTCCAGAAGCAATTAGAGTTGAAGAATGAAGAAGTACTCTCTTGCAAGAAGAGAAAGGCGCAAGAAGATTTATTTTATTCAAGTCCTCAGTCGACCCCGTGGAAGTTGATCATGGATAAGCTCATTCTTGAGAAGGCCCAGATGGAAAAGGAGATTGAGAAGCTCAACTTGAGGCTGTTAGGAGAACCTTCTGAGGATTTTTGTTAGCTTTTATTTAGCTTTCTATTTAGGACTTTTGTAAGATGTACTAAAATTTTGTAACTCAATGAAATTAAGTCTATGACGTTTTTTGATGTTTACAGAATCTGAGTTCCGTGATACTTTGTGCATTTGCATTCACATTTATTAATCATTCAAGGAACCAAAGGTTGTTTTGCAGATATTATAGAATGGATTATGGAAAGAAGACAACTACAAAGATTATGTTCCGAAGCCCAAATTTGGAGAACCTGAGGAAACTGAGAGGTTTAGTAGAAGACCCTGAGGCGTTCAGAGAGAAGTATGGGAATATGCTATCTTTACTAGAAATTCAAGTGGATGAAGAGATGTTGTCAGCGGTCGTGCAGTTTTATGATTCGACCTATCATTGTTTCACGTTTCCAGATTACCAATTGCTTCCAACCTTGGAAGAATATTCTGCTCTGATGAGATTAGGCGTCACTCCCAGACCATTTTCTGGAATAGATGGGACTCCTAGAGAAAGAGTAATTGCAGAGGCCGCACATTTCGAGGTGAATGAAGTACGATCTTATATGACTGCTGTCGCTACTGCGAAAATCGGCGCCGGCTGAACAGAAGAGTCGCCACCGTGCGTTATTTATCCCACGGGAGGGAAAGGAAACGCTCAGAGTAAACCTCGCACAACACGGGAAAGGTATGGTCGTCGCAACCAAAACCTGGATTCGGGAGTCGGTTACGCAAGGGGAAGGTATTAGCACCCCTCACGTCCGTCGTACTCGACGGGATCCACGCTTGTTTTCGGGTATGGATTGTTATTCTATCTAAACTATAGGTCAAGGGTCAAAAAGAAAATAAAATGAAAATAAAAATGACTCGGCAAAGTATCGCACTTTATGCCTACGTATTCCCGCCTGGAACGAGAAATCGGAGTCAACGTAGTTCGCCCACCTATGGGAAAGGAGGGGAAGGTTGCTCGCTAGGATATCGCATCCTATGCCTACGTACTTTCATACAGCATGAAAGATCAGAGCAAACGTAGTTCGGGCCACGTAAGACACAAGCTTGTCTTGGTTGATTTTATTCCTTCTGAAAAAGGTTTTTCTGATTAGCAGTCCAAGCGGACAAAAATGACGCCTTGATGAGTTCACATTCTTTTACGGAAGAAGTGTCTTTTATTGTGTTTGAAATTTTATTGTGTTTTTCTGTTTGTTTTGAGAAAGAAAGAGACAGAACTCTAACCTACGGTTGCGACGGGAAACAAACTAACCTAATGTTATCATGCATGGGTTAAGACCTAGTGTCTATCATGCTCCTCTCTTGCACAGAGAGAAACAGAGATCCTAAGGGAATAGACAGCAACAGAAACAATATCAGATATATACAGTAAAACAGTAAAATGCATGGATGCAACAGTACAAGCGAGGCAAGGGAGTCCCACTCAACCTCGAACCTAGAAAACAATAGGCAAAAGTGAACAGACTTCACTTTCAACCCAACAGGGTAAACAGCAAACAATACAGTCCAGAAAACCAATCAATACATCAGTAATGAAATACAACAGCAAAAGAAACAGCATCAGCAGCTCTGAATCAACATCGGGCTCCAAGTAATCTCCAATCAGTTACAGGCTTCAACAAGCATTAATCTCCATCTTCATGGCCTTCAGGCAAGGGCTTTGATCATCAGTCTTCTATCTGCAATGGCTTTTCTTCAAGTCTCAGGCTCCAGGATGAACATCAGCCAACCAGATGAAGTGAGTGAATGTTAGACAGTTAATTACCTACCAAGGGTGGTTCACCAACTGTTAACATTAAACAGAAAGTTTTCTCTCAAAAGTTCTATCTTTCAAATACATTCACTGATCCTTCCAAAGGAAGGAGGTGGATATTTGAAAGAGACTTTGAATCATAGAGAAAGGATAGAGGCAAACAAAGCCATCTATGTTTGAGAAGCAAGCTTTTTAACCTAGAGCTCTGCCTAGCTCCTAAACCCTAGTCTCCTCAGCAGCTGCTAGCAAAAACCTCCTCTTCAACTCTGGCAGTTGATCTTCAATCTCTGGATCTCCAATGGTCTTCATCTCCTCAAGTCTTCAGCTCTCCCAGGTCCCCAGACAAACCCAATACCCACACAAGCAAGCAATAATCCCCAGAGGGCACACCACACCAGTCAATCAAATATACAGCATATTAATAGCAGTAGGGGGAATCCTAACTTTTTCTAGGGGATCTAATAACTACCCATAGCCCCTATAGTCCCATAACTAAACTAGTCAAACCCTAAGTCCTAAGGGAAAAGAATCAAATCTCCTAAGTCATCACCTAAAACCCTAGTTTTATTCATGTTATTCACACTTACACTAAGCACCTAAATTTAATTTCTAAAAATGGGAACTAAATTGAATCTACAAGTTGGATATCTAACCTAAACAACCTAAAAAGAATGGATGAAAAATATTGAAGCATTTAATAGAACAAAAAATAACAAAATCATGCATGAAATAAAGTTATGTAAAATGCTATTTATTTAGAAAATATGGGAAAAATATCAAATAAAAAATAAAATGCCATTTTTATTTTTTATAATTTTCTAGACATCCTAAAGAAAAATATGCAAAAAGAATGAATTAAAAATGATGATTTTTCTATTTGTTATGAATTTTTAAAATGAATGAAAAAATGAAAAGAAAATAATAAAGAAAATAGAAAGAAATAGCCAGGGGGTGAGAATAACAAATAATCCATGTTCAGCGCATTGGGCTTATTAAATTGGGGGGTGCGAATAGCTGTCTGAGCCCAATCCCCCCAATTAATGAAACGTTGCGTTTCAATTTTTGAAACTTCCCTCCGTTTTGAACTTTAAACCACAGCCATCAGATTACATCCCAAGTCCAAGTCAAACCCTGGATCGTGTGGCTCTCGCTTCGTCTTCAACCTTAGAAACCCTAGGGTTTCTGAAACTTCACCATCGTGCATGAACTTTCCACTTCCCTGTTCTCCCTCAATTCTCCATGAAAGCTCTCAATGTAAAAACCAAAAACACTCCATTTTCTTCCCTCTACACAGTCATGCCATTATCTTCTTCTAAAACTCAATCAACAATGCAATTCGATAGGTGCAACAGGTCTGATCCATCATTCTCCAACTGATATTGATCCTCTCAATTCTCTCTGGAACTCATCCTAAACTAACCTACAACTCACCCTGATCATTTTAAGCACCTAATCCAAGATTATCTCTCATGATTCTTGACATTCTAAGCTTCACCAGAATTGGTGCACCATGATCAATGTCCATGAAACTTGCTCAAACTCATCAAAATCAATCATCTCACTTGTCCTAACCAATCTATACTAACAATTCCCTATAATTCTCATTAAATCATGCAATTCGAATGAAGTTACCAACCTGTTATGATGAGGAAAACAGTTATGGAATACACTTGATCCAATGCTTGAAAGGAAGGGAAACTGATCAGTGATCTTGGAGATGAGTTCTGTATGCAATCAAAGATGCTCCAAAGCTTTGAATCTCCTAGTTCCAAGGTTCTTGCACTTTGAATGATGATGATGAATAGCACGACTCCTTGCTCAATTTGCCAAATAAATGTGTGGATTCTGATCTTTGTGTGATGATGATGAAGATTGAATCAAGAATGTTGAAGTTTGGTGAGAAATTGATGGAGTTTGAGAAGCTTATGCAATAATGGACAATGAGTGAAAATGGAGGTTTTGAACAAAGTGGTAGCACCAACCCTTGCATGAATCAGCTTGCATGAATATATAGGTGATGTAGGAACCTCCTAGAACATTGGAGAAATTTCCCTTACATTTTTCCCTTTCAATTTGGATTATGTTACTTTCAATTCAAGCAACCATGTATAACTCACAAATTATGACCTAAGCTCAAAATTCCACTTTAGCCAATGTTTTTAAAATTCCTTTTCCATTCAAAATGACCTATAATTTTGCATCATTTGGCCAAGATATGAAAAATATCATTTTTTAAGCCATTTTTCTTCATTAAATTCACCAATTTTGAAACCTTGTGGTATGGACATTTCCAATCTCTCATGGTCACTTTTATAGACTCAAAATGTCATTTGGAGCAAGTTTGATGTTGTAAGTTTTTTCATTTGAGGCCTCCTTGTATGAGTTTTGGACATAGGTTAAAA
Source organism: Lathyrus sativus (assembly GCA_963859935.3). Lineage (NCBI taxonomy): Eukaryota > Viridiplantae > Streptophyta > Magnoliopsida > Fabales > Fabaceae > Lathyrus > Lathyrus sativus. Next base: position 188,652,020 of record OZ012741.1, on the reverse strand, counting down.
TGACCTGTAATTCACAAATGACCAGAATACCCTTTGCTTGCCAAGATCCTAAGTTGAGTTCCACACCTCATATGAAGGCATACTATACCATTCTAGAAAGCTAAGACAATGAGGAACAATTCTTATGTTGACCAGAAATTCATTTGAAATCTCCTTGAGGGGTAAAAATTGCTTGGAAGTCAAGTCACTTTCACAGACAAAATTTCAGATACCTCAGATGACCTGTAACTTGCAAGGGCCATAACTTGAGTTCTATAAATATCCTTGATGTCTTCCACCACTCAAATTAAAGGTCTTGAGATCCTCTACAAGTTTCATGTTGGCCAAGGATCCATTTGAAGCTTGCATTTTGACTTATCTTGCTTGGAAATTTGACCTAAACTAGGGGATTTTACATAGAAACCCTAATTTAGAAACTCCTCTTCTCCTTGATTTCTCTTGATTTCTTCTTAGCATGACAACATATTATTATTCTCCATGTCAAATGATGAACCCCACATCTCTCCAATAGCCCTTGATGCCTTTCAATCAGTCAATTGACCTAGAGTTGACCCAGGGTTGACCCAGATGAAACCCTAATTGACTGTCTTCAACTGCAATTCTTGTGATCACATCAACAACTTGTTTTCTTCTCCAAATGACTTTCTAAGTCCTTCAAGATGTCTAGATACTCCCCATGCTCTCAATTCATAACTCATGATTCCCTTGTTGATCCTCAGACACCCTCAGTTAGGAGATATACTCAAGGCTTGATCTGCTGAACTCTTTGCTTTCAAATTCTTTTCTGATGACTTGAATGAGATGGAATTAGGATAATAACCTCTTGATAGGCCTCTAGAGATGAGAATAATGCTTGATCCCCTGTTGAATGACTTGCTATGCTTATGCTATGCAGATGGTTAGGCTATGTACATGACTCTATATGCAAATGCTAATGATATTGAAACATAAACCAAGTGAATAAGGTTGGGCAAATTTTAGGGTGCAACAGCTGCCCCTATTCAAGCGACTTGGACCCGATTGGGTGAAGAGCGAACGACCTTCAAACATTCGAGGTACGAGACGGTTGAATACTAAGAAACCCGGAAATTTGCCAACCGCAGAAATAAACTGCACCCCTGTTTGGGTAACGACATCCACTGCCTGGATCTGACTGTTTGCAGCCGCTCACTGATCTCGTAACGACCACGCTGGGGATAACAAATTGCTTGCTTGTCCACATTAGGACTCTGTCTGTCATCAATACGAAGAAATCTCAACTAGAACCTGTCCACGTTAGGACTCCACTTGCTGTTAACCCAGAAAAATCTCGGCAACTCCGCTGGGGGATAGTCCAATAAATCGTCCACGTTAGGAATAGACTCTTCCACGTTAGGAATAACACCATCCACGAAAGGAATCATCTCTTCTGCATCTGTCCACGTCAGGACTAAACTTTCCATCTTTCCACGTCAGGATGCAATCTTCTTTTTCCACGTAAGGAGAACTGTATCAATCTGTCCATGTAAGGACTCCAGTACAACTCGATATGTCTGCGTCAGGACTCCAATCTTTCCGCGTAAGGAATACAACTTTGGTTCTGAACCTGTCCACGTTAGGACTCACCTTTCCATGTAAGGAGTACATCATTCTTCCGCGTCAGGAATCTACTTTTCTTGGATCCGTCCACGTAAAGACCTCAAACTCTCCACGTAAGGAAACCAATCTCTTCCCGATTTGTCCGCGTCATGGCTACATTTTTCCACGTAAGGAATGCCATCCTAATCTGTCCACGTAAGGACTCCGCTCTTTTCCACGTAAGGAACCCTCCTCCTATGTGTCCGCGTAAGGACTCAATCTTTTCCACGTAAGGAACACGATCTCCTTTCCCCGTAAGGAACCATTTTTCTGATTTGTCCCCGTCAGGACCCCAATCTTTCCACGTAAGGAATCAACTTCTTTTCCACGTTAGGAATGCATCTCCTTCCACGTAAGGAATAAACTTGATATGTCCGCGTGAGGACTCGATCTTTCCACGTAAGGAAACCCATTTTTTCCACGTAAGGAATCTCATCTTTCCACGTTAGGAATAAACTTGTCCACGTCGGGACCCATCTTTCGTCTTGATTTGTCCATGTCAGGACTTAGGCATCTTCGACCCGCTGGGGAAATAAGACTTGTCCACGTCAGGACTCACACCTTTGTCTGATCTGTCCACGTCAGGACCCACGCTTTGCCAACACGAAGAAAGATAGCTGCTGAGAGTAAATGGTCCACGTCAGGACACCAACACAAAGAGTAATCACTTTTGTCAACGTCATGACTTCCCATTCCACCAATTTCGAGAACCCGAATCTGTCCACGTTAGGACTAACACACTTCACCAACCCGGGGAAATAAACCTGTCCACGTTAGGACGCCCACTTCTGAAGAAATCCCGTCAATATAGGAATAAATTGTCCACGTCAGGACTTAGTTCTCCATTGATCCCCACCCACAAACTTCTTAGCACCGACGTGACAGCGACTTTGAGGCGGACTCTACTGGGGATATCTGGGAACCAAACTACCGGATGCCTGTTCTGATGACCGGAGTCAACTTCTGAAATTCTGATTCATGAAACCCCTTTGATGACAAATAACTCTGCTTGGGAATAAAGAGAACCTTATCCTGGTAACTCTGTGGGGAATACTGCCGAACTGACATTATCATTGGATGTCTCATGCCGAGATCTTGAATATTTGGTAATTCATTTGAGCAAGAGTTCTCTCCACCTAAACTGCTAGAGTACAGAAACTGCTTCAGCAAAATAAACGCTGAAGATAATGCCGACTCCGCCGGGAATAGCCAGATGCTACAGAATTATTCCAGCAAAATAAATGCTGGAAGGGTGAAGTCAACCATGCTGGGAAGTTGGGAGCTCGAACCACACACCCTGTTGAGGTAACCCCCTGCTGGGGAATATAACTTTGCTGAGGAATAGCAGGTGTGCCAAGTATGATTGGACTTCTCTGCTGGAGAGTGAACCGATATTACACGGTATCCCTGACAAAATAAATGACAGGACCCACCACCAACTCTGCCGGGGAGAGTCTTGATCTTCGAGTTCCACTGGGAGGAAAGGACATTTGCTGAAAGGAGAGAACTCCGCTGGGGGTGGGACTATTCTCTCGGGGTAAATCCACTGACTCCGCTGGGGGAGAGTGAATGACCCTGCGGGGAAAGATGAACCTGTCTGAATACAGCCTTACGATCTTGGGATCGTCAATCCTTTTTGCACAAGCTACGACTAGCTGGAGAGTTCGATCCTTCTTCAGGAAGAACCTGCATGACCTGCGTGAGGGCTGAGTCTTTAATCTTTTGATCCTCTTCCTTGTACGGTTATGAAACCTGCAACAACACAAACAAGACAAGACAGGCCTATGCAACCAAATCAATTCAGGTTAGTGACGTTATTTTCAGTTAATTCAAAGCTTTAGCAACTGTTGGCAAGGGCCAGTGACGTTATACTCATGCTAGTTTCATCAAACTCAGGCGTTAATCATGCACAAAACAGTAAAAAACAGTGTCAAGTACTGAATAACGTATTTTATTGATTGGGCCCCTGAATGGGCGGAGTTTTGTACACGGGAGGTAACTCCTGAAATGAGGAAGCTACACAAAGCAAATATACAAGTATACAGGTATGCACAAGAAGCATAAATATTGACGACTTAAATTCGTACACATGTCGGCAACGGGATGCAGATGAACACCACGAACTGATCCTCCCATGACTCGCCTGACTCTAATGCTTTCCCGGTATCCCCACTTCTGAAGGGATTGTATCGGATAACTGACTCCTCAAATGTATTCTCCCGCATTGATGCTTATTGCAATTATCAAATCCGGACCGCAGTCATTTGCTTTTCAAATCCCTAACTTTTGCGTGAACCGCCCTTTACGGGTTTTCAGTTCACCGGGATACCCTTTTTTGCCGAAGCCGCCCAGTGTAGGTTTTCAACTTCGCGGGTGTACATTTTTCAGTTTTATCCCTAATTTTTGCCCGAACCTTTCATTCTGTTTTTGGTTCGCCGGGATGCCCCATTTTTGCATGGACTCTCTTTTTTCTGTCCAGCGGGTCTATTTTAAGCAAAGTATTTTTTAACTGCGTCCGAATTCACAGGCGACGTGAAGTCTTCTCCGTCCATGGTGGACAACAACAACGCTCCTCCCGAAAATACTTTCCTGACAACGTATGGCCCTTCGTAGTTGGGGGTCCACTTGCCCCTGTGATCTGCTTGCGGCGGGAGAATCCTTTTCAGCACAAGGTCGCCCGTCTGAAAGCTTCGCGGATGTATCCTCTTGTCGTACGCTTTCTTCATTCGGCTCTGGTACAAACGACCGTATGCTAGAGAAGCTAGCCTCTTCTCATCCATCAAACTCAGTTGATTCAACCTGTCTTTTACCCATTCTGCCTCGTCCAGCTGAACGTCTCGCAACACCCTCAGAGAAGGGATTTCGACTTCTAACGGTAGCACCGCTTCCATTCCATATACCAACGAGAACAGAGTTGCCCCGGTTGATGTGCGTACCGTCGTACGATAACCGTGCAAAGCGAAAGGTAGCATCTCGTGCCAATCCTTATAGGTCACCACCATTTTTTGAACGATCTTCTTGATATTCTTATTGGCCGCCTCAACAACGCCATTCATCTTGGGTCGGTAAGGGGAGGAGTTGTGATGTTCGATCTTGAAATTCTGACAGAGCTCCTTCATCATTTTGTTATTCAGGTTTGAACCGTTGTCCGTGATTATCCGCTCGGGAATCCCATATCGGCAAATGATATCTCTTTTAATGAATCTGGCCACCACTTGCTTTGTTACATTCGCATAAGACGCCGCTTCTACCCACTTGGTGAAATAATCGATTGCTACCAGGATGAACCGATGCCCGTTAGAAGCTGTCGGCTCGATCTTTCCAATCATATCGATTCCCCACATCGAGAATGGCCATGGTGATGACATTACATTCAGAGGACTCGGAGGCACATGGATTTTATCAGCATAGATTTGGCACTTGTGGCACTTCCTCGCAAACTTGAAACAATCAGTTTCCATGGTCAGCCAAAAATAACCTGCCCGCAGCAGTTTTCTCGTCATAGCATGTCCACCAGCATGCGTACCAAAGGTACCTTCGTGTATTTCCTCCATGAGAAGCTTTGCCTCTTTTTCGTCTACACAACGCAACAGCACCAAATCGTGGTTCCTTCTGTATAAGACGCCATCCGGATTCAAGTAGAAATTACCCGCTAATCTCCTGAGAGTCTTCTGATCTTGATTGGATGCCCCAGCCGGATACTCTTTATTCTTCAGGAAATTAAGGATATCGAAATACCATGGTTTGTCATCAGATGCTTCATCAATAGCAAATACATAAGCTGGCCTGTCAAGCCGAGAGATAATGATTCGGGGAGCCTCGTTCCAGAAGTTGACTTTGTACATGGAAGACAAAGTGGCAAGGGCGTCAGCCATTTGGTTCTCTGCCCGCGGTACGTGATGCAATTCAACCTTGTCGAAGAAGGGCAACAATCTCCTTGCATAGTTCATGTAATGTATCAAGTTGGGCTGACGCGTCTCCCATTCCCCTTTGATCTGATTCACCACCAGAGCTGAGTCTCTGTATACATCCAGATGTTTGATTCGCAAATCAATGGCTTCTTCAAGCCCCATTATGCAAGCTTCGTATTCGGCCTCATTATTGGTAACAGCAAAGGTCAATCGGGCAGTGAACGGGATGTGCGACCCGTGTGGCGTAGTGATGATTGCCCCTATTCCGCTACCATAAGCATTCACAGCTCCGTCAAATATCATTTTCCATTTGGAACCCAACTCTGGCCCTTCGTCTGGCAACGGCTCTTCACAATCTTTCATCTTTAGGTACATGATATCCTCGTCAGGAAAATCAAACCTCATCGATTGGTACTCTTCAATAGGCTGCTCCGCCAGATACTCAGACAACACACTCCCCTTTATAGCCTTTTGCGAGACGTATTGAATATCATATTCAGTCAAGACCATCTGCCAACGGGCAATTCTACCTGACAACGCCTGCTTTTCAAATACATATTTGATAGGATCCATCTTTGAGATGAGCATGGTTGTATGATTCAGCATGTACTGCCTCAAACGCTTGGCGGCCCAGGCTAGCGCGCAACAAGTTTTCTCCAGCATTGAATATCGAGATTCACAATCTGTAAATTTCTTACTCAGGTAATAGATTGCATGCTCTTTTCTCCCCGTCTCGTCATGTTGACCGAGAACACAACCCATGCTTCCCTCAAGAACCGTCAAATACATTATCAAGGGTCTACCTGCCACTGGGGGTATCAGAATGGGAGGCTCCTGCAAATACTGCTTTATTTTATCGAACGCCTTTTGACAATTTTCGTTCCATGTTACAGCTTGATCTTTCTTCAACAACTTGAATAATGGTTCACACGTGGCCGTTAGGTGAGATATGAACCGAGCAATGTAGTTCAACCTCCCTAAAAACCCGCGCACCTCTTTCTCTGTTTTAGGTGTCGGCATTTCTTGAATTGCTTTTATTTTAGCAGGATCGACCTCTATTCCTCTTTCGCTTACGATAAACCCCAGCAGTTTACCCGATCTCACCCCGAAGGTGCATTTGTTAGGGTTCAGCCTCAGCCTGAACTTCCTAAGCCTTTTAAACAACTTCAGCAGATTCACCAGATGCTCTTCCTCCGTCTGGGATTTGGCAATCATATCGTCAACATAAACTTCGATCTCTTTATGCATCATATCATGGAAAAGAGTCGTCATCGCACGCTGATATGTTGCCCCAGCATTTTTCAAACCAAAGGGCATCACTTTGTAGCAAAATGTTCCCCAAGGCGTTATGAAAGTGGTCTTCTCCATATCCTCTGGCGCCATTTTAATCTGATTATAGCCTGAAAAGCCATCCATGAAGGAGAAAACGGAGTATTGAGCAGTATTATCGACTAACACGTCAATGTGAGGAAGTGGAAAATCGTCTTTTGGGCTTGCTTTATTCAAATCTCTATAATCCACACACATTCGAACCTTGCCATCTTTCTTTGGCACTGGTACAATGTTGGCAACCCATGAAGGATATTTTGTCACAGCCAGGAAACCAGCGTCCCACTGTTTTTGAACTTCCTCTTTAATCTTCATTGCCATATCTGGTCGAGTTCTACGAAGCTTTTGCTTGACTGGCGGGCAATCTTCTTTCAGTGGCAGGCGATGCACAACCATGTCTGTATCGAGCCCCGGCATATCTTCATATGACCATGCGAATACATCATTATACTCTCGAAGCATTTCAACCAGTCTTCGCTTGATATCACTCTGCAGTGCGGCTCCAATACGAATATTTTTCTCAACCCCTTCCGACCCCAAGTTGATAATTTCGATGACCTCGTCGTGAGGCAGAATGGCTCTTTCCTCTTGCTTCACCAACCAAGACAGTTCTTCAGGAACGTCACTATCTTCGACAACCTCTTCTTCGGCCTGAAATACCGGGTGCTCAAAGTCGGGACGAGTCATAGGTGGTTCAAGGATGTCATCTGAGAATGTTATCCTGCAAAAGGAATGGTTAAGCGCTTCAAAATGCGTATAAAGCGAACAACCACGTTGCCATTTTATTGAAAAATATAAAACAAGAAAGACAGGGATTACAGTATTTGCACATGAAAAAACGCCATTTATTTAATGATTAACACGCAATGTTCATAACAACACAGCCCTAAGCAAATCCTGATGCCCCGGGCAAGACATCAGATTATCCAACAATTAATAAAGCAAAGCATTACTGTTTAAAAGTCACAGGAACAAGCTCCTGAATAGACCAGTTGCATAGTCCTTGTCCTGGCGTGCTTGGCTGAATCCAGGCATCCATATCACAGTCGCTGTCTCCTTCATCAAACTCCGAAGTAGCATTGACAGTTTCGTGACACACTCCACTGGCAGAGATGGTGATTGGCCTTCTGAAACGGGGTGCCCCCATGGAAGGAGTTGATGACGACGGTTGGTATCCCAGCCCGAACCGGTCCATCTTCACAGGAATGTCCAACACTTTGCCCCAGCCCTTTGCTTCTCCTGCTTCTACTAGAGCTTGAGCTTCTTTATACGATGAGACGGCTATCTCTGGCACTTTGCTCGGCCCGGGACCTTTGTCCTTGATGCGCAAACCTTCGAATGCATGGCAGGGTGTTTCGTGGATTTCTCCGTCGACCTCCACATATTTAAATGACGACAGATGGCTGACCAGGATGTCCTCTTCTCCGCATACGGTGACTACGCTGTCTCCGACCATATATTTTAACTTCTGATGCAGGGTGGACGTGACTGCCCCTGCCCCATGAATCCAGGGTCTTCCAAGCAAGCAGCTGTACGCAGGCTGTATATCCATGATATAAAACTCAGTTGCAAACACCTCCGGCCCCACCTGTAGAGGCAATGTGATCGATCCAAAGACTGTTCTCCGCGTGCCGTCAAACGCTCTGACTACCAAATCACTGGGCGTACACAAAATTCCTCTAACATCCAGCTTCATCATCGCCTTCTTGGGCAGCACATTCAAAGACGATCCAGTGTCAACCAATACGTGCGACATTACTGATCCTCTACACTCGACAGATACGTGCAGCGCCATATTATGATCTCTTCCTTTCGGAGTCAAGTCGAAATCGGTAAAGCCCAAGCTGTGGCCTGCATTCACATGTGCCAACACTCCTTCCAACTGATTCACGGAGACGTCTTGGGGTACAAAAGAAGTATCCAGGACTTTCAGCAACGCATTTCTGTGGGCTTCCGAACACAACAGCAATGACAGAATAGATATCTTGGACGGTGTCTGCTGCAGATGCTCCACAATCTTATAATCACTTTTTCGAATCAAGCGCATGAACTCTTCTACATCCTTCGATGCTGCTTCTTTTTCACTCGCTTGCACTGGAACATTCTCAACCGCTTTCCCTTTTCCTTTCGCTAGTCTTTCATCCTCCACTTCAGGAGATATAAAGATCCTGCCACTCCTTGTCATACCTCCCGACCCAACAACATTATCCACAGTCTCGGCTGGCTGCTTATTGACATCAATTTTGATTCCGTCACAATATACTTCCAACCCGTATGACCATGGGACTGCTTTCGTACTCTCGTACGGGATCGGCCCGGCCTTAGTTATGGTGATCGGTGGGCGCTGAGCTGGCGCTGCGATAGTGATCGTCTTCCGAGGAATCGTTACCGTGGCCACATCATTCCGATCATCTGCCACTGCCCCTGCGGGCTCTTCAGTTGCTGCTTGGTCAAACTGCAATATGCCTTCATCCATTAAAGCCTGAATGCCCTTCTTCAAATCACCACACACCCCAGCTAGGGTCCAACAGTCTAAGCAATACTCGTCACATCCCGGGTAAACACCCCCTTGCAACAGTCGGCTCTTTATCTCACTCAGTGGCGTCTTTAAATCATCGACACTCATAATCAGATTTAACCCTTCCTCAGTCAGAATGGCGTTAGCCCCGTGATTAGGCATGGGTTTCTGCACTATATTCGGACCTGCCGTTCCGAAATTGATAGTCTTTTTGTCCAAAAGATCCTGCACCACGTGCTTAAAAGCATGGCAACCTTCTATATCGTGACCCGGAGCCCCAGAATGAAACTCACAGTGCCTGCTTGCATCGTAACCAAACGGGAGAGCTCCCGTTATCGGTGCCAGAGTTCTTTTCTCTACCAAGTTCAATCCCAACAATGTCTGCAACAAATCTGCGTAGGTTGAGGGAGGCTTCTCAAACACTCTTCTCGGTTTACTACCCTGGAACCTTCGCTGAGCCTGCTGTGCCCCCTGTTGAGGCTGCTGCTGCTGTCGCATTGGCTGTTGCTGAACCGGTTGTTGTTGCTGGAGTGGTTGTTGTTGGTACGGGATAGTAACACTCGCCACCTGCTGCGGCTGACGATATTGACCTCGTCCCCTGCCTTGGCCTCGGCCTCGGCCTCCAAATACTGCACTTGCCTCGCCCTGACGGCGCCCACCATAAGCTTTCCTATTACTGCCAGATGCAGTTGATTCCTCAACTTGGAACTTTCCTTGCTTAATATTACGTTCAATCTTTTCCCCCATCAGAATTAGGTCTGAAAAACTGGCCAGAGACGTGTGAAACAGCATATCATGAAACAGACCTGTGAATGTGCCGACAAACATGTCATTCATTTCCTTATCTTTTACAGGAGGACGGACCCTGGCAGCCATATCGCGCCACCTTTGCGCGTACTCTTTAAAGCTCTCCCCCTTCTTTTGCGACAACCCGGCCAATTGGACCCGATTGGGTGCCAAGTCGCTGTTATACTTGTAGTGAGCCACAAATGCCTCTGCTAATTGCTTCCATGTCTTGATATCAGTTGGCTCCAACCCCATGTACCACTCTAGGGAAGGACCCGACAGACTATCCTGAAAGAAATGCATTAGCATTCTTTCATCAGTTGAGTATGCAGACATCTTTCTGTAATAAGCTCGTACATGCACTTTTGGACATGTGTCCCCTTTATACTTGTCAAACGCAGGAGCTTTGAATTTAATTGGCACCCTCAAGCCAGGTACCAAACCCATTGTTGCCATGTCCAAACCCACAGCACTTTGGTTCAGGACTCCCCTCATCTGCTCTTCCAGCATTCTGATCTTCTGGGAGTCATCCATCGGCCCTTCGAAACCTCCGCCGGAGAAAGCGTCCTCCTGCTGATCTTCTTGCCACATACCATTTCCAGCCCCATACCCATCATATCCATTATTACGTCCAGCTCTGACCTGGTTCATCCCCGGACCTCGGCCTCTGTTGCCGTACCCTTGAACACCTCCAGCAGGACCAAAAGCCATAAACCCCGCGCCGTTTCCGTTTCCAAAGCCTCCGTAACCCTGATTGGTCACACCATAACCATCCTGCCCAAAGCCTTGAGCATTAAAGCCATACTTCCCCGAATTATCGAATCCCTGATCATTGAATCCGAATCCAGCATTGACGAAGCCGTTGCCTCCCGTATTATCTCCCAAATTGACATCACCCAGCCCAACGTTATGGACAGCAGTCTCATTCCCAACTCCGACGTTACCATTCACAGCAGCGGTAGCGTTGTTGACATTAGCAGCGGGTGTATTGACTACAGGTGGAGCCACTGGCGTGGGAGTGCAGTCTCCATGGACAGTATCGACCCGTATGGACTGATGATCTTCATTACCGTGACCAGCATTTCGAGCCAACAGAGGCTGGGCCATGGCCTGCAAATTCTCCTGCCCTTTCGCAATAGCTTCCATGGTCTGCATGAAGAGAGCGAGCTTCTCGCGCACATCTTGCATCTCGTTCTGCATTTGATCCATGATTCTTCGACAGTTGGTGCGGGTAGAATAGCGGTGCGGGTGCTGATTTGCAATCCTGAAAAGTACCTGTTACAGAGCAGGACATAAGACCCTTATTCAAAGATTACCTGTAATGCAATATGAGTATGAATGCAATGCAATGTGTCTGTGCATTAGGGAAATTCATTCCCCCAGTTCTAGTGTGAAGGTGCCAGTGCAGTGACAGTGTTGACAATAGGAATACCGGAGCTGAATCATGGAAAGCCTCATATATTGCAGGGAAAACCAGAATACAATGTCGCTGATAGTACAATAAGAAGGCATGACCTCAACCAACAATCCTGGTGATGGTCAGCACTTATGCAAATAAAGCATACAAGTTACTACAAGTTACTACATGAAATGATCAAATCCTCCCAAAAGTCTGGTACTCCTCTATCAACTTCTTGGTCTCTGGATGACTTGGTCGACCAAGCAGCCCTTCAACAAGTTGGTTTCTCTTCTTAAGAACACGGCGCACGTCTTCAGCAGTTTCTTCCCATGTTGCTTCTCCGAAGCAATCTTCTAGCTTTCGCTTCTGAGACACCGCTTCATCTCTGCATTTGATTGCCTTGTTCAGTGCATGCTGGACACTATACCGGGTCATCACTTCTTCCTCACACTTCTTGATGCTAGACTTCAGCTTCTCTTCGAGATCGGAGATTTGCTGCTTTAGCTTATCTTCTCTCATCTTATTGTTGGTGAGAGTAGCGTTCCAAGTCTTATTGCAAGAGGAGATTTCTCGGTGTGCTGCGTCAAGCGCCTTCTTTTTGGCTTCCAGCATGTCATGGGAGCTTCTAAACTCTTGCCCCAGACGTTCGCGCTTCTTCTTTTCCTCAGTCAACTCAGCCCCTAACCTGTTTAACAGCTCGATTTGTTGTTGGAAAGCATATACGGCCTTGTTTTTCTCACTGCGTACTTGAGCTAGCTCTTGCTCTAATCCTTCGTTGATCTTCATCAAGGCTTCCTTCTCCCTCACAACTTGCTCGTAGGCCTCCCTAGAAATAGTAGTTGGCTCTTCTGCCGGGACGGGAGCAGTGACGGGCGCAGCTGGAAATGGCATTAATAACTGACTTGCTCTTTCCTGGATCCAAACCCTGTAAGGTTCATAAGCCTGACAATCGTTCTTACCTAACAGTGGCTTCCCTTTGCGGTTAATACGTGTCCAGGCATGTTGCAACTTGGCTAATAACTCCCCCTTCACGTCTCCGGTGAAGTACAGAGATTCCTGTACTTCCTCCTCCTGAGGTGGATTCTTCAGTGCATATCCGAACTGACGAATGAATAGAGAAGGGTTGTAATTGATACACCCTTTTCTTCCTATCAGCGGCACATTAGGGTACCCAGAACAACTGAAGATGAGCTCAGATCCCAACAAGTCTCGATCAAACCACACAACATCTTCGGAATATAGCCTCATCAGGCGCTCTGACCAACTGGCTGAGGTTGCCCTGTCTACAAATGGTCCCTTCATGGGGAGATGACTTTTGAACCACATATTTAATAGAGGAGCACAGCAGTAAACAACTTTTCCCCTTCGGTTTTCGTTCTTATAGTGCAATGAATGGTAGAAGTCTCCGATCAATGTTGGCACTGGGTTGCCTGCAGCAAACAGATAGAAAGCATCCAGATCTACAAAGTTGGGCAAGTTAGGAAACAGCACAATTCCATAAATGCATAAAGCCAAAATAGCGTTGAAAACCACCCAACAACCGCTCTTGGCGTACTCTTGAGCCTTGCCAACCAGAAAATCTAGAGAGAAACCGGGAACCCCAAGCCAAGAAGTCACCAACAACTCAGCAGCATTCATATGCAAGGCTTTGGCTAAGTCCTCCAACTTGGGCTCAGCAGCAGAGTGAATAAAGGGAACCTTGTTCTGCACGGGAAGCTCAGTAAACTCCACATACTCCTCAATGGTAGGCCCTAGAATGAAGTCAGCAAACGTAAAACATCTCAATGCGGGATCATAGAACTGCATCAAGGTGTATAGCCCGTTCATCTCATCAGCAGTGGGCTTGCAGACTAATCTCAGTAACCTCCCATGACTCATTCTGAAGCTTCTCCTAACTTCCTCATCGGCAAGAGACATCAGACCAAGCAAAGAAGTAATATCAGGTGAAGGCAGCTTATACGCCACTGTTTTCCTCAAACCAGCCATACTCAATACTCAGAAGTTTGGGCACTAGAACCGGGGAATATGCAAATGCACCTGCAGCACAGACACACGTTAGTGAAATGCAAGTGGTAATGGATATGCAGACAATGCAATGCAAGTAACATGCAACAGGGACCAAAGCTGTAGCTGAATAGCCTGAACCCAATCAAGAAAGGTCTCAGATAGACCATCCAGAAGTCATCAAACCCTGGTCTCAGATAGACCTAAAACAAAGCTCCAACACTGGTCTCTGACAGACCTCAAACCATAACTCCAACTGGTCTCTGGCAGACCTCGGAACTATCCACCCGGTCTCTGACAGACCTCATAACACATCTCCAAATGGTCTCTGACAGACCTCCTAACTCTCCATAAATACCCAGGATCTCTGATCAAGGAATAACCGGTAATCTGAAGGTCTAGTTACCTGCATAACCCTGAACCCTCTCACAGGTGGATGTCCTAGTAACTGACAAAGGTATGGCATCCTATGCGGTCGTCGGCGTCACAGACTTTCAGGGTTGATGATACGATTCCCAGAAGGAGTGGCATCATCAAATCCTGAAGAGGCCTCACTTAGCCAACTTCCAAATGATCGGTTCCCGGAGTCGACAATTCAGCTGACCAACAACCCCTTCGACCCAAAGGGTAGAAAAAGAAGCCAACCAGAAGAACCTCGTCCGAGCGTAGATTTCATGAGACACTAATGCAAGCAAATCCGGCACGCGCCCACTACTTTCTACTCTAATTCTAGGTGCACTCAAGCCCAGGTCCGGCTTATCTCTCAATCATAGAACCACCCATCACACCCCAATACAGCAATAATAACAATATATATAATGCTGAAAATAAAGGTCAGAAATATAAATCCATACAAAATCCTCGACGGGAAAACAAGCGTTAGGATTGACTCTCTTAAGGGACGTTGGATCCCAAATGCATAAGAACCATCGCAGTCCTTAGCAGCCAGGGGACGTTGGATCCCCAGCAGAGTCGCCAGCTGTCGCTACTGCGAAAATCGGCGCCGGCTGAACAGAAGAGTCGCCACCGTGCGTTATTTATCCCACGGGAGGGAAAGGAAACGCTCAGAGTAAACCTCGCACAACACGGGAAAGGTATGGTCGTCGCAACCAAAACCTGGATTCGGGAGTCGGTTACGCAAGGGGAAGGTATTAGCACCCCTCACGTCCGTCGTACTCGACGGGATCCACGCTTGTTTTCGGGTATGGATTGTTATTCTATCTAAACTATAGGTCAAGGGTCAAAAAGAAAATAAAATGAAAATAAAAATGACTCGGCAAAGTATCGCACTTTATGCCTACGTATTCCCGCCTGGAACGAGAAATCGGAGTCAACGTAGTTCGCCCACCTACGGGAAAGGAGGGGAAGGTTGCTCGCTAGGATATCGCATCCTATGCCTACGTACTTTCATACAGCATGAAAGATCAGAGCAAACGTAGTTCAGGCCACGTACGACACAAGCTTGTCTTGGTTGATTTTATTCCTTCTGAAAAAGGTTTTTCTGATTAGCAGTCCAAGCGGACAAAAATGACGCCTTGATGAGTTCACATTCTTTTACGGAAGAAGTGTCTTTTATTGTGTTTGAAATTTTATTGTGTTTTTCTGTTTGTTTTGAGAAAGAAAGAGACAGAACTCTAACCTACGGTTGCGACGGGAAACAAACTAACCTAATGTTATCATGCATGGGTTAAGACCTAGTGTCTATCATTCTCCTCTCTTGCACAGAGAGAAACAGAGATCCTAAGGGAATAGACAGCAACAGAAACAATATCAGATATATACAGTAAAACAGTAAAATGCATGGATGCAACAGTACAAGCGAGGCAAGGGAGTCCCACTCAACCTCGAACCTAGAAAACAATAGGCAAAAGTGAACAGACTTCACTTTCAACCCAACAGGGTAAACAGCAAACAATACAGTCCAGAAAACCAATCAATACATCAGTAATGAAATACAACAGCAAAAGAAACAGCATCAGCAGCTCTGAATCAACATCGGGCTCCAAGTAATCTCCAATCAGTTACAGGCTTCAACAAGCATTAATCTCCATCTTCATGGCCTTCAGGCAAGGGCTTTGATCATCAGTCTTCTATCTGCAATGGCTTTTCTTCAAGTCTCAGGCTCCAGGATGAACATCAGCCAACCAGATGAAGTGAGTGAATGTTAGACAGTTAATTACCTACCAAGGGTGGTTCACCAACTGTTAACATTAAACAGAAAGTTTTCTCTCAAAAGTTCTATCTTTCAAATACATTCACTGATCCTTCCAAAGGAAGGAGGTGGATATTTGAAAGAGACTTTGAATCATAGAGAAAGGATAGAGGCAAACAAAGCCATCTATGTTTGAGAAGCAAGCTTTTTAACCTAGAGCTCTGCCTAGCTCATAAACCCTAGTCTCCTCAGCAGCTGCTAGCAAAAACCTCCTCTTCAACTCTGGCAGTTGATCTTCAATCTCTGGATCTCCAATGGTCTTCATCTCCTCAAGTCTTCAGCTCTCCCAGGTCCCCAGACAAACCCAATACCCACACAAGCAAGCAATAATCCCCAGAGGGCACACCACACCAGTCAATCAAATATACAGCATATTAATAGCAGTAGGGGGAATCCTAACTTTTTCTAGGGGATCTAATAACTACCCATAGCCCCTATAGTCCCATAACTAAACTAGTCAAACCCTAAGTCCTAAGGGAAAAGAATCAAATCTCCTAAGTCATCACCTAAAACCCTAGTTTTATTCATGTTATTCACACTTACACTAAGCACCTAAATTTAATTTCTAAAAATGGGAACTAAATTGAATCTACAAGTTGGATATCTAACCTAAACAACCTAAAAAGAATGGATGAAAAATATTGAAGCATTTAATAGAACAAAAAATAACAAAATCATGCATGAAATAAAGTTATGTAAAATGCTATTTATTTAGAAAATATGGGAAAAATATCAAATAAAAAATAAAATGCCATTTTTATTTTTTATAATTTTCTAGACATCCTAAAGAAAAATATGCAAAAAGAATGAATTAAAAATGATGATTTTTCTATTTGTTATGAATTTTTAAAATGAATGAAAAAATGAAAAGAAAATAATAAAGAAAATAGAAAGAAATAGCCAGGGGGTGAGAATAGCAAACAATCCATGTTCAGCGCATTGGGCTTATTAAATTGGGGGGTGCGAATAGCTGTCTGAGCCCAATCCCCCCAATTAATGAAACGCTGCGTTTCAATTTTTGAAACTTCCCTCCGTTTTGAACTTTAAACCACAGCCATCAGATTACATCCCAAGTCCAAGTCAAACCCTGGATCGTGTGGCTCTCGCTTCGTCTTCAACCTTAGAAACCCTAGGGTTTCTGAAACTTCACCATCGTGCATGAACTTTCCACTTCCCTGTTCTCCCTCAATTCTCCATGAAAGCTCTCAATGTAAACACCAAAAACACTCCATTTTCTTCCCTCTACACAGTCATGCCATTATCTTCTTCTAAAACTCAATCAACAATGCAATTCGATAGGTGCAACAGGTCTGATCCATCATTCTCCAACTGATATTGATCCTCTCAATTCTCTCTGGAACTCATCCTAAACTAACCTACAACTCACCCTGATTATTTTAAGCACCTAATCCAAGATTATCTCTCATGATTCTTGACATTCTAAGCTTCACCAGAATTGGTGCACCATGATCAATGTCCATGAAACTTGCTCAAACTCATCAAAATCAATCATCTCACTTGTCCTAACCAATCTATACTAACAATTCCCTATAATTCTCATTAAATCATGCAATTCGAATGAAGTTACCAACCTGTTATGATGAGGAAAACAGTTATGGAATACACTTGATCCAATGCTTGAAAGGAAGGGAAACTGATCAGTGATCTTGGAGATGAGTTCTGTATGCAATCAAAGATGCTCCAAAGCTTTGAATCTCCTAGTTCCAAGGTTCTTGCACTTTGAATGATGATGATGAATAACACGACTCCTTGCTCAATTTGCCAAATAAATGTGTGGATTCTGATCTTTGTGTGATGATGATGAAGATTGAATCAAGAATGTTGAAGTTTAGTGAGAAATTGATGGAGTTTGAGAAGCTTATGCAATAATGGACAATGAGTGAAAATGGAGGTTTTGAACAAAGTGGTAGCACCAACCCTTGCATGAATCAGCTTGCATGAATATATAGGTGATGTAGGAACCTCCTAGAACATTGGAGAAATTTCCCTTACATTTTTCCCTTTCAATTTGGATTATGTTACTTTCAATTCAAGCAACCATGGATAACTCACAAATTATGACCTAAGCTCAAAATTCCACTTTAGCCAATGTTTTTAAAATGCCTTTTCCATTCAAAATGACCTATAATTTTGCATCATTTGGCCAAGATATGAAAAATATCATTTTTTAAGCCATTTTTCTTCATTAAATTCACCAATTTTGAAACCTTGTGCTATGGACATTTCCAATCTCTCATGGTTACTTTTATAGACTCAAAATGTCATTTGGAGCAAGTTTTATGTTGTAAGTTTTTTCATTTGAGGCCTCCTTGTATGAGTTTTGGACATAGGTTAAAATGACCTGTAATTCACAAATGACCAAAATACCCTTTGCTTGCCAAGATCCTAAGTTGAGTTCCACACCTCATATGAAGGCATACTATACCATTATAGAAAGCTAAGACAATGGGGAACAATTCTTATGTTGACCAGAAATTCATTTGAAATCTCCTTGAGGGGTAAAAATTGCTTGGAAGTCAAGTCACTTTCACAGACAAAATTTCAGATACCTCAGATGACCTGTAACTTGCAAGGGCCATAACTTGAGTTCTATAAATCTCCTTGATGTCTTCCACAACTCAAATTAAAGGTCTTGAGATCCTCTACAAGTTTCATGTTTTCCAAGGATCCATTTGAAGCTTGCATTTTGACTTATCTTGCTTGGAAATTTGACCTAAACTAGGGGATTTTACATAGAAACCCTAATTTAGAAACTCCTCTTCTCCTTGATTTCTCTTGATTTCTTCTTAGCATGACAACATATTCTTATTCTCCATGTCAAATGATGAACCCCACATCTCTCCAATAGCCCTTGATGCCTTTCAATCAGTCAATTGACCTAGAGTTGACCCAGGGTTGACCCAGATGAAACCCTAATTGATTGTCTTCAACTGCAATTCTTGTGATCACATCAACAACTTGTTTTCTTCTCCAAATGACTTTTTAAGTCCTTCAAGATGTCTAGATACTCCCCATGCTCTCAATTCATAACTCATGATTCCCTTGTTGATCCTCAGACACCCTCAGTTAGGAGATATACTCAAGGCTTGATCTGCTGAACTCTTTGCTTTCAAATTCTTTTCTGATGACTTGAATGAGATGGAATTAGGATAATAACCTCTTGATAGGCCTCTAGAGATGAGAATAATGCTTGATCCCCTGTTGAATGACTTGCTATGCTTATGCTATGCAGATGGTTAGGCTATGTACATGACTCTATATGCAAATGCTAATGATATTGAAACATAAACCAAGTGAATAAGGTTGGGCAAATTTTAGGGTGCAACAACTGCTAAGGGAG
The DNA here is from genome assembly GCA_963859935.3 of Lathyrus sativus. Taxonomy (NCBI): domain Eukaryota; kingdom Viridiplantae; phylum Streptophyta; class Magnoliopsida; order Fabales; family Fabaceae; genus Lathyrus; species Lathyrus sativus. Next base: position 188,632,883 of record OZ012741.1, on the reverse strand, counting down.
GGCTATACGGACTTCCAGCTTTGTTCCTGTATGAAAAAGCTCAATGTTATGCCGAGTCGAAGAATTCTGAAGCATTTGAGGTCATTCTGGATTTGCTAATTTACAGACTTTTCCTGTTTCCGACTGCAGATAATTTTATGGATGCGAGTGCAATCAACCTTTTCTTAATCAAAAATCTCGTACCCACCTTGTTGGCTGATGTGTATTTTTCCATCCATCGCAAAAACCGTCATCGAGTTGGACAGATTATCTGTTGCACCGTTCTTTTATACAAGTGGTTTATTTCGCACTTACCAAGGCTGCCAGCACTCTGGGATGTGCATAATGGACTCTCATGGATAGAAAGGTTGTTGTTACTCAAACATTCAGATATTAAGTGGTATGAACCTATGTATGGAGGGATTGCCATGATTCAGAGCTGTGGGGATTTCCCAAATGTATCGCTTATCAGCATTGATGGTTGCATTAGCTATAATCCCATTTTAGCTCGTCGCCAGTTGGGACACCCAATGAAGAATGAACCGGACCCAATTCTTTTGAGAAGTTTCTACATTGAAGAAGGGAAGGATCCAGCCTACAAGGCTCGGACTGTGTATGCTTGGCGTCACATCCACACAAGGGGAATAACTGCTTTGGATTACTCTGACACTGCTGTTTCAGAATCCTACTTATCATGGGTGAAAGGAGCAGCATTGAAGATGTTCTATACCCGCTTTGAGCCTAACTCAACAAAACTTACTCTTGTGGAAGAATTAAAAGATGCTTTGGCAAAAGCTGAAAGAGAAGGAAAAGCTTGGAGAGATAAGTATTTCAAGGTTATGCAAGAGAAGGAAGAGCTACAAGAGTTGGTCCATCAAGGTGGAAAGAAGAGTCAACCAGAAGACGAAGGACCCTCCAGCCAGAAGATCTAGGATCTTTTTGTTTTCTGTGTTTTTATCATGTATCTGTATTGGAGATTTGTGTTTCAGTTTCGAATTGTTATTGTAAAACTCTCAGTTATTAATCTATGAAGACTTTGAATTTGCTTTATTTCCCCGTTGTTATAATTTTTGCAAATATTTCTTTGGATTCCTTGAATGATTAATTTTGCATTTTGCATCTGCACCCATAACATTTCATGTGCATTTCCTGTGTTGTGTCTCATCTCGCTGTCTTATCTCCAGAATCATACTGAATCCTCGACATCAATACAACACACGATCCCAAGCCCGTCAAAGAATGGAAGAACACAATTTGAATCTGGATAGGGTTGACAACGAACTTGAAGAATTACGAGGAAGCGTAGGACGAATCATGGAAGTCTTACAAGTCATCAATGCAAAAATGGACACTCAGGCCACTGTAGTTTCTGAAATCACTAACGTAGCTGTAGAGACGATCCCAACGGTAGTCACTATTGCAAGTATACCACCGTATGGATTAATGCCAGGTTTTGTACCTCCGCCACCAGTCAGTCAACAATCAGTTCCTCTAGGGGCAGAGTTTCCCCGAGCTGTTCCGACTTATACTTCAGCCTCTGTACAAGCTCAAGTGCGCCCTGTTTTTCACAACCATCCACAAGTGTTTGAAGTTCCTGATGGGTATGAAGAAGGAAGTGGACGACATGAGAAATTGAAGGAGAGTGTAGAAACCATAGGGAGAAAGGTTAGGGCAATGGAGGGGAATGATATCTTTGGTACTGATGCCAGAGATATGTGTTTAATGTCTGGATTGGTAATCCCGCCAAAATTCAAAGTCCCTAATTTTGATCAGTACACCGGTGCTACTTGTCCTCGGACGCATTTGATTATGTATTATCGAAGAATGGCTGCCCATGTAGAAGATGATAAGCTGATGATCCATTGTTTCCAGGATAGCTTGAAAGGAGCCCCTGCTAAGTGGTATTTGAGCCTAGATCAATCTCGCATTCACAGTTTCCAAGACTTGGCCGATGTTTTCATAAAGCATTACAAATACAATATGGATTTGGCCCCTGACAGATGACAGTTGCTGAGTATGACACAAAAGAGTTCTTAATCGTTCAAAGAGTATGCACAACGATGGAGGGAGACTGCCTCTCAGGTGGAACCTCTTTTGAATGAGAAAGAGTTAACAGATTGGTTTGTGGATACGGTAAGACCAGAATTTTATGAGAAGATGATTAGCAGTGTAACATCGAGTTTCTCCGATATAGTGGTTGTGGGGGTGAGAGTGGAATTGGGATTGAAGAATGGAAAAATGACTAGTAGTTCCAGTGGTTCCAACAACAACAATGTTAAGAAGTTCAGTGGTAATTTTTATAAAAAGAAGGAGGGAGAAACAAACGCCATAACATTGGGGAAAAGGAATCAGACTTGGAAGCAGCCCTACCAACGATATCAACGGCCTCCACAAGGTTATGTTCAGCAGTCTCCACAAGGCTATGTTTAGCAACCTCAGCAAAATTTGACACAACAACCGATGTATCCAGTACAATATGCTTAACAACCATATGTGGCAGCTATAACGCCTGCTTTCAATCACCCTGTTCCGAATTATCAGACAGTGCAACCAGCACCCATGTATCAACCAGTTCAACAACAAGGGTATCAACGACCGCCCAACGCTCCACCCTATCAGCAATACCAACATCCTAGGGCTCAGGCACCAAGGCAAAATTACCAAAATCAAAGACCAACAACGAGGCCTCCATTTCCTTAGATGCCAATGACTTATACAGAGTTGTACCCGGCTTTGGTGCACCAAGGGCTGATAACAACGCGACCATTGAATACACCTTCAGACACTTTATCACCTCATTACAATCCGAATGCTCATTGTGCCTTTCATGAAGGTGCCGCCGGCCATGAATTAGAGGGGTGTCTTGCCTTGAAACATATTGTCAGGGAGCTCATAGAGAAGAATATTTTGTCTTTTGATGATGTACCGCCTAATGTTAAAAGTAACCCATTGCCAAATCATGGAGGAGTTAATGTTATAGAAGAGGCTTCAGATGAAAAGTTAGTTTGTGATGTGTCAAAAATTAAGACTTCGTTGAGGTCACTTCATGAGAAACTGTTGAAAGTAGGGCTGATTAAAGGTACCCATATTGACTGTGAGGAATGTTCTGTTAATCCTAAAGGGTGTGGTGTGGTACAAAAAGATGTGCAAAACCTGATCGACGATGGATTATGGCAAGTGGGTATCAAGGTAAAGAAGGAGGAAGTTTCGGTGGTTGAGCCTGTTTTCAATCTACCAAGGAAAAGCGAGAAAGTCCATGTGTTCAATATGATCAACAAAAATGTGAAGCATGTTTTTGACAAATCTGCTGTTGATCAGCCTCGGCCAGTTGTTATTCAGAAGCCGAGATTGTTTCCTTTTGAGAATACAAAGGTCATCCCGTGGAAGTATGATATGGTTGTGTTAGACTAAAGATCTGGGAAGATTATTCAGAATGAGGAGGTGAAGGATGACCGGGTTGATGTGACAAATATTGCAGGAACGAGCAAGATGACCCGTAATGGTCGAATATATCAACCAAAGATAACAGCGGTTGCTCCAAAAGAGGTTACCCCTGCCGTAACAGCAAAAGACAAAGAAATGCCCATCACTAAAGGAGATGCTGAAGAGTTCTTAAGGATTATCCAAAAAAGCAATTACAAGATTGTTGATCAGCTTCATCAAACCCCCTCAAAAATATCAATTTTGTCTCTCCTGATGAATTCCCCGGCCCATAGAGAGGCTCTACAAAAGGTGTTAATGCAAGCACATGTGACGAAGGATATAACCCCTGGCCAATTTAATTCGGTGATAGCCAATATTACAGCCTGCAATACTCTGAGTTTCAGTGATGAAGAGCTGCCAAGGGGAGGACGTAATCATAAATGTGCTTTGCACGTATCAATCAGATGTCAAGAGGACACGTTGGCGCGAGTTTTGGTTGACACTGGATCTTCGTTGAATGTATTGCTTAAAAGGTCGCTCGCAAAGTTAGCATATGAAGGGGCAAAGATGAAATCGACGTCGTTAATTGTAAAGGCTTTTGATGGTTCGAGAAGAACGGTTGTTGGGGAAGTGGAGTTGCCAATTATGATAGGTCTTCACGTGTTCGATATCACATTTCAGGTAATGGACATTAACCCGGCTTACAGCTGTTTGTTGGGACAGCCTTGGATTCACATAGCAGGGGCATTGACCTCTACTTCGCATCAAAGGATGAAATTTGTTGTAAACGACAAACTGGTAATTGTGCATGGTGAAGAGGACTTGATAGTGAGTAATTTATCATCATTCAGGTATATTGAGGCAGATGAGGATGCGTTGGAAACTTCTTTCCAAGCGCTTGAAATAGCTAACGCAGTAATGATAGAAGACACAGTGGCAAAGAGTGGTCCATCTTTTGCATCCGCCCAGAGCATTAAGTCTACATTGGAAGAGGGTTCTCATGCAGGATGGGGAGAGGTCATTAAAGTGAAACCAAGACTGGGTCGCCAAGGATTGGGTTACAAACCAACTCATGTCGAAGCATCAACACACGCCGAAGGACGTCCGAGGACTATCCAAGAGGTGTTCATCAGTGGAGGATTCCAAGTCAATGCCGTGGGAGAAGATTTTGAAGATGAAGATATTGAACATTTGATATATCATTGCAAGACTGCTTTAGGCAATTGGGAGGCTGTTGAGATTCTCGTGATCTTTCCTGTGTCGAAGTAATTTGTTTGTTTTGTTTACTTGTTGTTTTTATCTTTAAAAACTCCATAGCCATGCCCAAGGCTATAGGATCTATTTTGTAAGGGCCCCGTGCTTTCAATAATATTATGATTAATGAACTATTTTGTTAAATCCTTCATTGTTGTTTCCTTAATTGTTTTTGCTTCCATGTTTAAAAAGAAGATGGCATTTTTCTAAAAAAATCAACAAAACATTTTTTTCTTGTTGTTGCATTTGTCCTTGTGTGTGTTTTAATAAATTAAGCCATTCCAACATGCAGTGATACCCCAAAACCTGTTGAATCCAATGACTTTGCTTTCCCTCCTGACTTTGACTCACCAATATACCAAGCCGAAAATGAGGACGAAGATTTTGAGATCCCTGATGAACTGGTAAAAATGGCATGTTACGAGTACCCAGAGCTTCAACCTCACAAGGAGCAGGTAGATGTTATTAATCTTGGCACCGAAGAAGACAAGAAAGATGTCAAGATTGGGGCAACACTTGGGGCAGGAGTCAAGCAGCAATTGGTAAAGCTTTTAAAAGAGTATGTGGACGTATTTGCTTGGTCATATCAGGATATGCCAGGTTTAGACACGGACATAGTGGTCCACAAGCTACCGCTCCGACCAGAATGTACACCAGTCAAATAGAAGCTTCGAAGAACTAGACCTGATATGACTCTTAAGATTCGAGATGAAGTAAAAAAGCAGATTGGTGCAGGTTTCTTGGTAGTATCCAAGTACCCTGAGTGGATGGCTAATATTGTACCTGTACCGAAGAAAGATGGGAAGGTCAGAGTGTGTGTGGATTATAGGGATCTGAACAAGGCCAGTCCAAAAGACGATTTCTCTTTGCCGCATATTGATACATTGGTGGATAATACTGCTCGCTTTGCAATTTTCTCGTTTATGGACGGTTTCTCCAGATACAACTAAATCAAGATGGATCCAGATGACATGGAAAAGACTACTTTCATTACTCCTTGGGGAACTTACTGTTATAAAGTCATGCCTTTCGGTTTGAGGAATGCTGGTGCCACTTATCAAAGAGCCATGGTGACGTTATTTCATGACATGATGCATAAGGAGATAGAAGTGTATGTTGATGACATGATCGCAAAATCTCAGAGTAAGGAAGACCATTTGAATCATCTGTTGAAGTTGTTCAAGAGAATCAGGAAGTATCAGTTGAGACTAAACCCAGCCAAGTGTACTTTTTGAGTGAGATCTGGGAAATTACTCGGTTTCATTGTTAGCCACCGAGGGATTGAGGTAGATCCAGATAAAGTTAGAGCCATTCAAGATATGCCGGCTCCGCAAAATGAGAAACAAGTCAGAGGTTTCCTTGGAAGATTGAACTATATATCCAGATTTATTTCTAATATGACTCTTACTTGCGAGCCCATTTTCAAATTGTTACGCAAAGATCATACAGTTGTTTGGAATTCGGATTGTCAACAAGCTTTTGATAAGATTAAAGGTTACCTTCAAGAGCCTCCGATCTTAATACCTCATGTTCCGGGAAGACCTTTTTTCATGTATTTAACGGTACTCGAGAATTCAATGGGTTGCATGTTGGGTCAACAGGATGAGTCCGGACAAAAGGAACATGCCATCTATTATTTGAGCAAGAAGTTCACCGACTGTGAAAGCCGATATTCACTTTTAGAGAAAACTTGTTGTGCTTTGGCATGGGCTTCCAGACATTTGTGGCAGTACATGATTTGCCATACTACTTTATTGATTTCGAAAATGGACCCGATAAAGTATATTTTTGAGAAGCCCGCTCAGACAGGAAGGCTCGCCCGTTGGCATATGTTGTTATCAGAATATGACATCCAGTATGTGGCCCAGAAGTCTATCAAAGGCAGTGTCTTATCAGATTATCTTGCAGATCATCCAGTTGAAGATTACGAGTCTCTCAAGTTTGATTTTTCGAACGAAGATATTATGTTGGTGAAAGATTATAAAGAGCCAGGTCCTGATGAGGGTCCCGAGCCGGGTCTTTGGTGGAAAATGATGTTTGACGGTTCCTCAAATTACAGTGGGCATGGGGTAGGCGCCGTTCTGATGAATCCAGAAGGTGGTTATACCCCATTTACAGCAAGGTTAGACTTTGAATATACAAACAATATTGCCGAATATGAAGCATGAATTCTTGTCCTCGAAGCAGATATTGACCTAAGAATCAAACTTGTCAAAGTAAGTGGAGATTCAGCTTTGGTTATTTATCAAGTTACAGGTGAATGGGAGACCAGACATGAGAACTTGATCCCTTACAGAGCCTACATCATTGAAATGATTGAATACTTTGATGAGATCACTTTCAAGCATGTTCCGAGATCTGAAAATCATATTGTCGATGCTCTAGCCATGTTAGCCTCAATGTGGAAAGTCAGGTATTTCAATGATGCTACTCTCATTCGAATTGAACGCAAGACTGAGCCTGCCTACTATCAGATGGTTGAAGAAGAAATTGATAACAAGCCATAGTTCCACGACATAAAGAATTATCTGTCAAAATAAGAATATCCAGCTGATGCTATGTCACTTGACAAGAAAACCTTGAGAAGATTGGCATCTAAGTTCTTTCTCAGTAATGATGTGCTCTATAAAAGAAATCATGACATGGTCCTGCTAAGATGTGTCGACAGACGAGAAGCAGATTTGTTAATGCAAGATATTCATGAAGGAACATTCGGCACTCACGCCAATGGATATGCCATGTCCAAGAAGATTTTGAGGGCTGGATATTACTGGCTGACTTTGGAAACTGACTGTATCCAATATGCTAGGAAATGTCACAAATGCCAAATTTATGCGGACAAGATGCATGTGCCTCCAAAGTTGTTAAATGTGTTGACATCGCCTTGGCCGTTCTCTATGTGGGGCATTGACATGATTGGGGAAATCGAGCCAAAGGCTTCTAACAGACACCGTTTCATTCTGGTCGCTATTGATTACTTCACAAAGTGGGTTGAAGTTGCATCATACGCCAATGTTACTCGACAAGTGGTGGCCCGTTTTATCAAAAAGGAGATTATCTGTCGATACGGAATCCCAAGCCGAATCATAACAGATAACAATACTAATCTGAATAACAAAACCATGAAAGAGTTGTGTGGTGACTTCAAAATTGAACATCATAATTCTTCTCTCTATCGTCCCAAGATGAATGGAGCGGTCGAAGCTGCAAATAAGAACATCAAGAAGATTTTGCAAAAGATGGTGAAAACATATAAGGATTGGCATGAGATGCTACCATTTGCCTTGCATGGGTATAGAACGTCTGTTCGCACTTCAACAGGGGCAACCCCTTTTCCCTTGGTATATGGGATGGATGCAGTACTTCCTGTTGAGGTTGAGATACCTTCCTTAAGAGTCATAATGGAAACCGAGCTTGAAGAAGCAGAATGGGTGAGGGAATTATTTGATCAGTTGAACCTTATTGACGAAAAACGCATGACTGCGGTATGTCACAGTCAGTTATATCAGAAAAAGATCAAGAGAGCTTTTGACAAGAAGGTCCGTATTCGAGAGTTCCGAGAAGGGGAGCTTGTACTCAAGAAGATTTTTCTAGTTCACAAAGATGCACGCGGAAAATGGATGCCCAACTATGATGGCCCGTTTGTTGTAAAAACAGTCTTCTCAGGGGGCTCGTTAATTCTCACAACAATGGATGGGGAACAACTTACACATCCGGTGAATTCTGATGCGATATGAAAATATTACGCCTAAAGAACCCGATAAGTCGAAAACCCGCAAGGGCGGCTTATGCAATAATGGGTATCCCACTGGATCATAACCTATGAAGGAGGTCTAGGCAAAAGTTAGGGATGAGATGAAAAAAATGAATGATGAGCTCGCTAAGTTGAAAACCCGAAAGGGCGGCTTAGGAAAAAAAGTGTGTCCCGGTGGAATGAAAACCTGAAAGGGCAATCCAGGCAAAAGTTAGGGACAAAGGCGTTTCACTGCATCAGATGGGTTGTCACCTCTGCAGAAGATTTTACAGGAAGTCCGTTTCAACCGTTCTTGTCAGAAGCAAGGTTTTGGAAAGTTTTTAGTCCCTAGGGGTAGATTGTTAGTGGATTCAATGTAACCTTTTCTATGTTGCCATTTTCAATTGTAAAAGTTCCATGGAGTTTCGTCATTGACAAGCTTCCATTCTTAAATAAAATCAGTTTTTGGACCATTCTTTTGCAATTTACCATTTCCTTTGTTTCCTTTGTTATGCAAAACATCGTTTATTAATCAATGATAATTTTGAAAGCACCAGATTCGAATTTAAAAATGACTTTTGAAGATTAACAAAACATAAAGTACTCTGGCTCACGGAAAGGTTCGGTGGAAATCATACCCCTCGAAAGTATTAACATGGAAGAAGCTTTGATGTGCAATCTTAATACATCTCCCATGGAAACATCAGTTGAATTGATTTGTTAGGTTGCTCATTCGGTCGTGTGTAGTTACCAAGATTGAAGACCATCTCCCCAGGTTTCTTTATGAGATACGTTCTTATGATAGTAGACTCATCCTCAGTGGAAGCATTCAGAGCCTCTATTTAAAGTTACGTTGTCAATTCTGGCAAGCTTCCCTAAGCTTTATTTCCCAAGCGAAGTGGGTTTATTTCCAAAAGAATCTACAGACACCTTTATTTTAGGAATTCAGTGTGATTCATTGCGTCCCTAGCGGGATAGATTTGCTCATCCATCTCTCCCCTTGAGTCTCCAAATTCTTCTGTCTCTCGTCAGAGTAGGCTCTTGCATATCATTAATCATTGGCATCATGGCATATCATGTGCATCTGTCTTGCCTCTGTTGTCTTTGGATGTTATCTTTTGTCTTGTCTGTTTCCTGGGTGTCACCAGTGGTCTTGTTTGTTATTCTTTGGGCATCCTCTGTCTTTTTAGGGTGTTGTTCGTCACCAATTTCTCTACTTCGGTTGTTACTGATTTTGTTTTGTGGTTAGGTCGTCACATGTACCCCATTGGATTCTAGTCGTTACTAGTACCTATGGACGTCCCCATTTTGTTACTGATATCATTTGCCTGGTCATCACCAGTTTCTCTCCTTGAAGTCTAGTCGTTACTAGCAATCCGCAGTGTTTGAAGTCCAATGGTAATTGGCAATTATTTTGGAAGTCCAGTAGTAAATGGCACTATTTAAAATCCAATCGTTATTGGTATTGTTGGTTTGGTCGTCACCATCTCTTTTGAAAGTCCAGTGGTAACTGGCAGTGTTTAAAATTGAATCGTTATTGGTATTGTTGGTTTGGTCGTCACCATCTCTTTTGAAAGCCCATTGGTAACTGGCATTGTTTAAAATCCAATCGTTATTGGTATCGTTGGTTTGGTCGTCACCATATCTTCTAAAGCCCAGTGGTTACTGGCTTTGCTTGAAAGCTAATCGTTATTAGTACCGAGAGTTCGTTGTTACCAATTTCCCCAGCCGAAGTCCTGTATTGTATCAATGCAATTTGGAGTTCCCAATTATTGGCCTTGGTCGTCACCATTTCCCCCTAGTAAGTCTAGTGGAAACTAGCACCATTTGAAACTATTTGTTGTTCTGGTCGTCACCAGTATTCCCAGCAAAGCGTTGCTTTCCCATTCGAGTCTCGGAGATCTAGTGGATACTAGCATCCCCAGTGTGTCTGGTCTTGTTTCTGTTCTTTTCCTGAAGATCCCGTTAGAACTCTTCATTATAGGAAATTCCTCATTTGGTTATCTCCAGTGAGGTTTGCGTCTCTTTTCTTTCGTTTCCCCGGTAGAGAATTGCCTTCTTCCCCAGCGAAGTGTGTGTCTCCTTTTCCCCGATGAAGATTTGTCTTCCCCGGTGGAATTTGCGTCCCCTGTGTGAAAGATTCCCCTGAACAGCATCTTTAGTCACGTTTGAACTATTCTGCTTGTTTTGCCTTGAATCTTTTCCCACTGTATTAGGTCCCCCATGAGTAGTTACTCATTGTATTGCCGTTCTTTTATTTTTGCTCGTGTGTCTGCATCTGTCTTGCATTCAAACATCATAAAGCATCATTTAGATTCATGGCATATTCGCATTTGTCCTTTTGCATACCATCGGATCTAAGGGACAAAATTTTTGGTTCGCTATATTTAAATACCTTTCACTATGATTCTATGAGGATCGTCATCTCTCATTGTCATCTAGTGAAAATATTTAAATAGGGGCAACTGTCATACCCTAAATTTTGACCCCTTAGGTCTTCATCACCATTTTAGGATCATGTTCATTTGTTTATTTAACCTTAACCGGTTTCAAGTTTGTCTTTGTTAAGATACAGGAATCAGGGTTCCGTACAGCCGAAAATCGAGGCTTCGAGGGTTAATCAGTCAATGTCTTGGATTGGTTCTCCATGAAGTAAGTTTCGACATCATCAAACATGCTCCATCGGATCAAGTATGGATCCAATTTGAGGTTGTCACCCAAAGATTGAGAACAATGCAGTCCAGGATATCCGATTAGAGTTTTCGATCAAGAAAAGTCAACTGTGGTTTGACTTTTGATTTAAAAGGTGTTACAATGGTGGGATCATGGTCCATAAAGTTCATATGGTTTGGTAAAGTCTACTCAAGAAGTTTCAAGGACTCAAAAGACCCGGAGCATCAACAGTCGACTCGGTAGTCACCAATCGATCGTTCGGTTGACCGAAAAGTCAGCTCTTCACTCATAAGGAATTTGACCTCAAGATATGAATCAAAAATGTTCCTAATGACATATTGCACCTACCCATGAAGTTTCATGACCATTGGATCAAGGATTGGGGAGTAATCGCAAAAGTCGGGAATTAGGGTTTTGAAAGGGGCAATACCATAACTCCTTAACCACACATCCAATTGAGTTGGTTCAAAGCTCATTGGAAAGCTCTTCACAAGTACTACAAAAGTCCCAAAGTGGTCCATGATCAGAAAATGCATAGATTTGGAGTTATGACCAAATTCATTACAAGAGGGAAAAGTAACTTAGAAAAATTCTGTTATTTCACTTTTTAGGATTGTTTTTCAGCAATTTTGAGTGGTTTTTTGGCCAAGTTCCTTTAGGAATCTGAAACTCATGAAAACATGAAAGTTGTAGAGCTACATGAGGGCTTTCCAAAATGTACTAGAACTCCTCCATAGCCCTTATGAGTTGAGAGTTATGAATTTAACAAGATGAGGTTTTAACACTTGAGTCCAACACTTTCAATTTTTCACAAACTCACCTTTTGATCGCTTGAGCTATTCTCAGACCTTGGATCATATTTATGTCTGATATTTAGAGGATATGAAGAGAGGAAATGCAGAAAATAAGGAGGTTTAGTGAGACTTGCAACTTGGAGGCAAGTGGGATTATTTTAATCAAAGAAAGGGAAGAAAGAGAAACTTTATGGCACAGTTGCAGCAAACAACCCTCCTAGTGCCTAGCCACTCCAATCACTATTATTTCATTCATGCCACTTCAGAAATGCATCAGCTGAGCCAACGATTTGAATTTGCAGCTGCATAAAAATATCAAGCAAAGTCACTTTTTCAAACTCCCTCCAAAGGTGCTAAGTTACAAATCTGTCCTCACCTTTCATTTTTCCTATAAATAGAGGCTCCTCTATGTAACTCCAGACACCAGAGCACTCTTAGAACCGAAAGAAAACCACAGCTCTCATTCCTTTCTTGCTTGCCTCATTTTCAAAATTCCAAGTTTCATCAAAATCTGCCTTGGGCAGTTGGCTTCCCAAAATCATTTTCACTTAACCAAAACCACCACAAACCCTCCACACAATCCAAAATGATGTGTGGGAGGTGTTCAAGCCTTTAAACCTGAAAAAAACCTTCATTTTCCCAAAAGTCAACTTTCAACCAAGGAAAGTGTGACCTCATACTAAAAACCTGCCAAAACACACATCAGGCTTGTTTTGATCTTTGAAACCCTCCATACACCTTTAATATATGATGTCCCAACTGTCCATAACATAAAACAACCTCATCCTCATTTATTTTGAGATTTGTCACAAGTTCCTTCAAGTGCAAGCAAGGGCTGTTTTCATCAAAGTAGAGTTGGACAGCAGCTGGAGTTTTCTCAAGGCATTCCATATTGCAACAAGCTTTCTTAGAGGTCTACAAAAGGTTGGTGGTTCCTATCCTTTTTATTTCTGTCATAAACATACTTGACATGTTGGTGTTTAAATGCAAAATGTATTCTATATGCAAATCTGCCAGTTTTGTTGTTTGCTTTGATCATTGTCATGTCTAAGTTATTTGTTAACTATTTCATGATGTATCTTTGCACCTAGGTCATGTTTGAACTCTAGGAGTTTTTTTTAGTTGACAATTGTTGTGCATGTTTGGTTGGAATATCAAGTTTGCTTTCATGAACATTTTGATGTTGGTGTTATTTTAGTTCAAAATAGGATGTTGACTTGTTTTTTAGCTTCTTATGTGTTTGTGCCTAACATGATTTTTGAAATGCTTGATATGTGCTGCTAAAGTCTAGCATAAGACAGTTTTCTGTGATAGATGTATGTGTATGCCATTCTCAAACCTGTTGCCTTGTTGATGTATCTTCATGTATGGACTTTGCATATACCATGATTGTAATATGTGCACATCTGTTTTGAACTAGATTCCCAATGTTTCATGCTCTGATCTCTTTATGCATCTCATCTGTTTTAAAATGTTATGTCTGCATCACTATTGTCATCCTTTAGGCATCATGATAGGGTCTTGGTGGTAACCATGTTTTGATCACATTGTGTTTACATTATTAACTGTGTCAAACTTGTATGTTTTGTCCTGATACATTGCAAGCCCTTTGGTGTGAATCTGCTTTGAACCTGCTAATCTGCCTCATTGTTTAATTTTGTCCACTTGCATCTTTGTGCCTTGTGTCTCTGTTGAAAAAACCCAAGCTATCATGATAAACTTTGAAACTGTTATGTGCATTAGGGGTTAGGACTGATTAATGATGTATGCCAACCATGCCATTTTGTGGAGTCCATACTTGCTGCCATATGCCTAGTTTCATTTGAAATTGCCATGATGCCTTGATTCTCTTTTTTTACTTTGTCAAGTTTGTGCTGCCATGATGTTGCCTTACTTCCAGTTTTTGTCAAGTTTGCATTTGTGAGCTGTTGATGACATGCCTTGTTGGTGCTAACTGTCATATTATTTCCTTGTTGCTAGCATGTTATTCTTGTTAGAAATCTGACTAGGTCTCTATTCTTATGGTTGTAACCATCATTTTCAAAGCTTGATAAATTTGATATGCTTGGCATGTTTTTACTTTGAAGACCAATTGTTGTTGTTGTGTATTTGAGTTTTATATGTTGGATCAAAATCTGTTCATCTTGCTAGTTATGAGTACAATATTTGCTAACTGTAAAGAATGGACCATGTGTTTGAACTGATACAATTGCTTAAATGTTTTGCTTTTGTAAATGCCTTACAAAGTTGTATATTTGTGGCTGGTTTGAATTTGATCTTGACTGTCGTAATCTTTGCTGTCAATTTCTGCTTCATGTTTCAATTCATGTGCCATCACTTGTGCTAAGTTCTTACAGCTTGTTGAGATCTTTGATTTAATGTGCATATATCATTTTGTATGATAAGTACATAGGCTGCATCATGAACTGTCTTCAAATTGCCAAACAGCATTTCAATTTTGGTGCTTCATTTTTGCCATTTCTATATACCAGATTTTTGCTTGAAGTTTATTCTTGATCAGTTCTTGCAAGCTATTTGATGAGCATGAATCACTTTGTATTTGATGTTTGAAGTTGTTTATATAGGCTGCATCATTGAACTTTCACTCTTTGGCCAAAACAGCATTTTAAGCATGCTTGTGCACATCATGACAGTCCACACACCAATTCTGTTGAAGTTGTCTTTACATAATCTTTGCATCCAGATTCCATGAACAATGTATTTATGGCTTGTGCATACCATTACATAACTTTATTCCTTGTTGTCATGAGCTGTAGCTAGCATTTTTGCATATCAAGCATTTTGGTCCATAGTTGCAACTTACATGCCAATTTTGGTTTGGAACTGATTTTGATTGATCTAGGCATATAGGATCATTGGATAACATGTTTAGAATATGTGCACACTTTCATTTAATCATGATGCCTTCTATTTTGAGCTATGGCCATCGTAATGAATTTTCAAGGCATTTTGTGCAACTTGCATATCAATTTTTGATTGAACTTATTTTGGTATGACTTGTGCATCAAGAATCATTGGTTTATGTATTTTGAAGTTGTGCATACCCTCACCTATTCATATTTCTTTCTGTTTTTAGTTGTGACCTTCAATTTGCAATTTCAAGCTTCACCTTACCTTTTGCACATCATTTCCTTGATTGAAGTTGTTTCTGTTTGGCCTTGGCATCTAGAATCATTAATTAACATATTTGAAAGTTGCTTGGGCCATTACATGAGTTTAAAGGCATCTGGTTTGATCCTTGGTTTTCAAAATGCACTTCTAAGCTTCACATGGCAGTTGCTATCGTGTTTTAATTTTGATGCATCATCTTGTAAAATTGACATTACCATTGTAGTTCTTGTGAAATTTCATGTGAGATAGACCTAAATTTTTTTGAATTTGGTTGAGTATTGATTAAGTTATGGTGTTGTCGTTTTAATGTTTTTGGCTTGCTCTTTGGTCCATTTTTGCCTTGCCCAGATTTCATTTGCTTTATTAAGTACTTAAGTTTTAGGGGTGGCAAAATACACGGATGTATCTCCACCCCAGTGGTTAAACCTTCACTCTCTCATATGCCTTGCACCTCTAGATCCTGGGTTCGATCCATAGTGGAGATCAACCCTTTTATTCATTTTCCATTTTGCCTTGTTTTCTTTATTTTGTGTATCTTTTTCCCCCAGTCAACAAACGCGCGCCTTGGCTCAGTTGGTATAATTTTGAGTTGGTATTCCAAGGGTGGTGGGTTCAACACCCACTAGACGCCTCCCTCTCTTTTTATCATTAATTTCCTTGTTTTTTATTTTAATTGTTATTAATTTTATAAAAATCACAACCTCCTCATTTTTTGTTATTTTTCAGTGGTTCTTTTTGCATTGGCTTTGTATTTGTGCATATTTTCATGAGGTGCATTAATATTCTAGAATTTTCATTTGTGGAAACAACTTTGCATAGAAAACGTTCACGTTTCTTTTAGGGTTTTTACCCTCCTAATCTTTTCAAATTTCGGATTTATTTTGTTGTGATGTGAGTTCTATGTTTGTCAAACTTTGATGTAATTACAATTACTTGTTGCTTGTGAGCATTATGTTTGATTCATTTGATCTCCACGTAATATCCCTCATGATGTTTGACTTATTTTCATTGGTCGTTACCTTCATCTTTGTCAAGATATACTTAAGTCTTTATCTTTCATTGAGTCTTGTCAAGATATCCTTTGGTTGTAACCATTCCTCCTATTTGACGTACTTGCTTATCGTAATATGCTTGTATATGCTTGGTTGAAACCATGTCTCTTATACTCATCATGTTTGTTTGATGCTTATGCTTTGTTAAAGTTTATTTTTCCCCAAGTGATGGAACTGTTTAGTTCTCATCCAAGTTGCCTCCCCTTCTATCCTTCCAAAGGAAAGTCTCTCTGTTGACCTTTGGGTCATAGATAGCTCATTACCCTCCCTTGACTTTGTTAAGTCATCTACCCCACTTAGTTAAGTTAGAACCTATCCATTGGACTTTGATTAAGTCTAAAAAACTTACCCTTTGTTAGGAGTGCTCTTTCAATTAGAACTTAGGATTGAGTTTGTTAACTCTATGTAAGAATCATGGAGATGATTACTTACTTCCCTTCTTTGAGTGTTCAACTTAGATCTAGAGAGTTTTCTTAAACTCTACACAAGCATTGTAATGTTTGTTCCCCTTTGAACCTTGATCGTAATCAAGTGTTCTTCAACCCTAGTAAGGTGAACTACGATTGCTCTGATTCTATCCTAGTTAGGATACATTGGCAGAAGAGCGATGTCTTTGCGAGCAAACTTAGTGTATATATCTTTAGGTTTTAACCTACACCTTTTACCCAATCTATAGCAAACACTTAACAAGCTTAGCATACAAACAAACAAAAGGTTCCTGTAGGGTACTACAAATGTTTAGGATGTGAGATACCTACCCTATGCATAACCAACCCCGATCCCCGAATCTCTTAGCGTTGTTGTTACATCGCACAAAAGGTTCTTTCTTTCTTTAGACCTTTCCTTTGGATAAATTAAAGTTCGATTGTGAATTCAAGAATTTAAGATTCAAGTTAATCAATAGCTTGGTATCACGATTCTCACCGCAACAGAAATGGCGACTTCACTGGGGAAACTTAAACTTGAGGGTTTAGCCTATTTTGTTTGATTATGTGCTATATTTGTGAATATTTGCTTTACATGTATATTTGTATATATTTGTTTGATTGTTGGATGTTGGGACCTTTGAGTGGTGAGACGATCCCATACCCGGACTCGAGTGCAATTATGATAGGATGGTGGTATATTCAAGAAGGCTTATAGGGAGTTGATTCCCGACCAAGCTAACTTGAGAAACCGCCGCTCAGTGTAGGCCCTCTTGAGAGTTTAGTATTGTTGAACGAGTATTCGTGAAAACAATGCTACTTTCGACGAAGGAGCCCGTGACACTGTGGACTTTTAGAATACATTCTACCCTATTTTGGCCTTACTAGGACGTAGTACGGTGGTTATAAGGAAGTATTTCCAAAATAGTTGATACGCGATACTACACTTGGGTGAGACTCTCTTGAGAATATTATCGATTACCAAGTAATTTAGGAAGTTGATAATATCTGAAAGATGGGTTGATGACTCTGAGAACCGTTTAGAACCCTGCTCTACAGGTTTGAAAATCCATATTACACACCTTTTTGTGATGGGTAGACCTTGGATCCATGCTCGCCCTTTAAACCTAGGCTTGTGTTTGTGTGCATATGTGTGATCTTTGCATTTACCTGTGTTTTTGCATTCTTGCATTCATGAACATCATATCATAAATTTTCATGGAACTCAGACTTTTTGTTTGTAAACATCAGAGGTCGCTATGGATGGTGAAAGAAAGAAAACTTTGAAGTACACTTACAAAGGTTTTAAACTAGATGACCTAAGGAGGTTGGGCACCTTGGTGACAGATCCAGAGGGATTCCAGAGTAGGTATGGGAAGCTGTTGTTACTATTGAAGATAAAAATGGATAATGGACTTCTTTCTATGCTTCTCCAGTTCTATGATCCACTCTACCATTGTTTCACCTTCCCCGATTATCAGCTAGTGCCCACGCTAGAAGAATACTCTCACTTGGTCGGGTTACCCATTCTTGAAGAATATCCTTTTCCGATCATGGAGAAGGACCCTAAGGAGCAAGATATTGCCAAAGCTACCCGTTTGGGATTGGTTGATATTCAAAAGAACATGACTACAAAAGGAGGAGTTTTTGGGTTAAGTGCAGAATTTTTGGTTGAAAAAGCTCAGTACTATGCAGATCATTTGAGCATGGATGCATTCGAGGCTATCCTTGCCTTGCTCATTTATGGTATCTTTCTGTTCCCTAGTTTCGAGAACTTTGTAGACCTCAATGCCATTAAAATCTTCTTGAAGAAAAACCCTGTACCTGCTCTGCTAGCAAATGCGTATCATTCTGTTCATCTTAGAAATTTCCACAAAGGAGGGATGATCACTTGCTGTGCTCCTTTACTATAAGTGGTTTATTTCACACTTGCCTAAGGCTAACGCCTTTTGGGATCCGAAGAAAGGGTGGTGGTCATAGAAGGTTATGGCTCTCATGCACTCTGATATTGATTGGTACAATCGAGACTATGAGGGAATAATGATCATTAACAGCTGTAGAGATTTTGGTAATGTACCTGTTCTTGGTGCTAATGGAGGAATAAGTTACAACCCAGTCCTTGCTCGTCGACAGTTGGGATATCCTTTGAAGGACAAGCCCAATAGCGTTCATGTGGAAAATATTTTCTTCAAGGAAGAGAGTAATAGTCAGGAGCAGAAAGAGAAGATTCTAAAAGCCTGGAGTCATTTGCACAAAAAGGGAAAGAAAGACCTGGGAAAACCCAATTGTGTCTCTTTGGAACCTTATCTCCAATTGGTTCGAAAGAGAGCCATTGAGTTGAAGATGCCCTATTCTCGACAAGAACCCATGGCTTTAAAGGAGGAGCGCACCTTGATCTTCATGTCTGAGGAGGAGAAGCTAAGGATTGCCTTGAGCAAGGCACGACAAACCGAAGACGCTTGGAAGCACAAGTATCAAGTGGTTGTTGAAGAAAATGCAGAGCTCCAGAAGCAATTAGAGTTGAAGAATGAAGAAGTACTCTCTTGCAAGAAGATAAAGGCGCAAGAAGATTTATTTTATTTTAGTCCTCAGTCGACCCCATGGAAGTTGATCGTGGATAAGCTCATTCTTGAGAAGGCCCAGATGGAAAAGGAGATTGAGAAGCTCAACTTGAGGTTGTTATGAGAACCTTCTGAGGATTTTTGTTAGCTTTTATTTAGCTTTCTGTTTAGGACTTTTGTAAGATGTACTAAAATTTTGTAATTCAATGAAATTAAGTCTATGACGTTTTTTGATTTTTACAGAATCTGAGTTCCGTGATACTTTATGCATTTGCATTCACATTTATGAATCATTCAAGGAACTAAAGGTTGTTTTGCAGATATTATAGAATGGATTCTGGAAAGAAGACAACTACAGAGATTGTGTTCCGAAGCCCAAATTTGGAGAACCTAAGGAAACTGGGAGGTTTAGTAGAAGACCCTGAGGCGTTTAGAGAGAAGTATGGGAATATGCTATCTTTACTAGAAATTCAAGTGGATGAAGAGATGTTGTCAGCGCTCGTGCAGTTTTATGATTCGACATATCATTGTTTCATGTTTCTAGATTACCAATTGCTGCCAACCTTGGAAGAATATTTTGCTCTGATGAGATTAGGCGTCACTCCCAGACCATTTTCTGGAATAGAAGGGACTCCTAGAGAAAGAGTAATTGCAGAGGCCGCATATTTGGAGGTGAATGAAGTACGATCTCATATGACTGCTAAAGGAGGGCTATACGGACTTCCAGCTTTGTTCCTGTATGAAAAAGCTCAATGTTATGCCGAGTCGAAGAATTCTGAAGCATTTGAGGTCATTCTGGATTTGCTAATTTACGGACTTTTCCTGTTTCCGACTGCTGATAATTTTGTGGATGCGAGTGCAATCAATCTTTTCTTAATCAAAAATCTCGTACCCACCTTGTTGGCTGATGTGTATTTTTCCATCCATCGCAAAAACCGTCATGGAGTTGGACAGATTGTGTGTTGCACCGTTCTTCTATACAAGTGGTTTATTTCGCACTTAGATCAATCTCGCATTCACAGTTTCCAAGACTTGGTCGATGCTTTCATAAAGCATTACAAATACAATATGGATTTGGCCCCTAACAGAATACAGTTGCCGAGTATGACACAAAAGAGTTCTTAATCGTTCAAAGAGTATGCACAATGATGGAGGGAGACTGCCTCTCAGGTGGAACCTCCTTTGAATGAGAAAGAGTTAACAGATTGGTTTGTGGATACGGTAAGACCAGAATTTTATGAGAAGATGATTAGTAGTGTAACATCGAGTTTCTTCGATATAGTGGTTGTAGGGGTGAGAGTGGAATTGGGATTGAAGAATGGAAAAATGACTAGTAGTTCCAGTGGTTCTAACAACAACAGTGTTAAGAAGTTCAGTGGTAATTTTCATAAAAAGAAGGAGGGAGAAACAAACGCCATAACAGTGGGGAAAAGGAATCAGACTTGGAAGCAGCCCTACCAACGATATCAACGGCCTCCACAAGGTTATGTTCAGCAGCCTCCACAAGGCTATGTTTAGCAACCTCAGCAAAATTTGACACAACAACTGATGTATCTAGTACAATATGTTCAACAACCATATGTGGCAGCTATAACTCCTGCTTTCAATCACCCTGTTCCGAATTATCAGACAGTGCAACCAGCACCCATGTATTAACCAGTTCAACAACAAAGATATTGTCGCTACTGCGAAAATCGGCACCGGCTATGACAGAAGAGTCACCACCGTGCGTTATTTATCCCACAAAAGGGAAAGGAAACGCTCAGAGTAAACCTAACGCAAAGAAGGGAAAGGAATGGTCATCGCAACCAAATCCTGGATTCGGGAGTCGGTTACGCAAGGGGAAGGTATTAGCACCCCTCACGTCCGTCGTACTCGACGAGATCCACGCTTGTTTTCTATCTAAGGGTATGTTATTCTATCTACTCTATAGGTCTGGGTTAAAAAGAAAAGAAAATGACTCGGTAAAGTATCGTACTTTATGCCTACGTATTCCCGTCTGGAACGAAAAATCAGAGTCAACGTAGTTCGCCTACCTACGGGGAAGGAGGGGAAGGTTGCTTGCCGAGATATCGCATCTCGTGCCTACGTAGTTTCATACGGCATGAAAGATCAGAGCAAACAAAGTTCGGGCTACGGAAGACACAAGATTGTCTGACTGTTTTTTATTACCTTCAAAAAGGGTTTTTCTTAATTAAGAGTCCAAGCGGACAAAAATGACACTTTGATGTTTGTTTTGAATCTTTTACGAAAGAAGTGTTTTTTAGTCTGTTTGCAACTTGTACTGTACTAGAGACTTGTGACCTGAGAGTGACTACATCGCATGTCACCCTAAGGGTACCATACTAAGCAGCTAGATCACTGAAGAGTGACCCTCCAGCAACCTGTTCTCAAATAGCTTAAGGCTCGTAACGTACAACACGCGTTATTCTTATTACTGTGTTTTTTGAATTGTTTCGAGATGAGAAAAGAGACACCCTAAAATTATGGTTGAAAGGGAAACTAACCTAATGTTCTCATGCATGGATAAGAATCCTAATGTCTGTCATAATTCCCTCCTGCACAGAGGAAATCAGAGATCCTAGGGGATAAACAGAAAAGAAAGCAAACAAATACAGTAAAATGCATGCAATGCAGCAATACAAGCGAGGCAAGGGAGTCCCACTCAACCTCGAACCCGGGAAAACAACAGGAAAAGTGAATCAACATTCACCTCAAACCTAGGGGGCGAGCTACACAAGACAACAAACAATACAGAGAACAAAAGCCACAACAGAGAAGGCAGCCCAAGCAGCAGCACCAATCTCCTACAGCAAACAGCAGCTCTGACAGCAACAGTCTTCATCTTCATGAATAACTCCTATCTTCAAGCTTCAATAAACTTTCAATATCCAACAAGCACCAGGCTTCAACAAGCTCCCAGCTTAAGCAAGCTCAAACCCCAACCAGTAACCAGCTTCAACAAGCTCCTGACTTCAACTTCAACAAGCAAACAAAACCCTAGCTTCAACAAGCTACTGACTCCATCCTCACCAAGCTTCAACAAGCACAAAACTTCTCTTTACCAAGCTTCAACAAGCACCTCCAAGGGAGAATCATTCAACAAGATCAAGGTGAAATGTTAAGAGGCTCAATGACAACCAAGGGAAGTCACTGGGAACTCAACATTATGAGAGACAGGCATCCTCAAAGTTCTACTCTTAAAGCATGCCATTCATCCCTCCTAAGGATATATGTGACTTCTTTAAAAGGACTTTATGTCATTAGATTGAATGGAGATGAACAATATACTCCATGTTTGAAGAAAGAAACAAAACTAGTCTAATGCTCTTCCTAAACCCTAGTTTTCCTAAGCTCCTGACAAGCACTTCACCAGATGAGAACATTCACATCCAAGCTCCTTCAATCTCTCCAAAGTATCTTCAATTGGTATTCATGATTATCCAAGCACAAGAGCATCACCACCCTAATATAAGGGGAACTATTGAGTTAAACTATCCAAATTAGTTCATCAGAAACACCTAGAAGTTAGTTCTAAAACTAATTCTACTTAAAAATACCAAAAGGGATTGTAAAATCCTACAAAAATTACTAAGGGTTCCTAAACCTCTTAAGAATCTCTCATACAAAAACCAGGGGGTTAACCATTCATTTGGACCTAAAACTATGCCCTAAACCTAAAGGTACTATCCTAAAACCCTAATTCTACAACACCTAAAGTTCAATGTTCAAACTAGCCTAAAATTCTCTCACAAAAATATGAGAAACTTACTATGTGGACATGCATATCTAAGCTATCTAGCCCAAAAATAATCAACTCAAAACTCATCACCAATCATTCACAATAAAATCAGCAAAATGGCATACCAAACATATCAAAATAAAAAGCAATTAAAAATACAAAAATGCAAATAAAATATAAAATGCATGAATTACAGAAATTATAATCCTATTAAATTCTACACATTCTAAGGAGTTAGGGGAAAAAAATCTAGCTTAAAAAGATTAATTTTTCTATTTATTATGGATTTATTTCTATACTATATGAAAATGTAAAATTAAAAGAAAAACAATGAAAAATAACAAAACGCGTTGCAAATAGCAATTAAATTCAGTTAAAATCCAAACCTGGGCCAAAAGGGGGGTGCGCCTATCAAACATTTCATAAGCCCAAACCAACTAACAGAAAATAAATGGAAAATGAAAGGAAAATGGAAAACTCTCGTGGCAAATAGCAATCCATTCACGTTATAATTCCCAATTGGGCCCAAGGTGGGGTGTGGAAAGCAAGAAGTCACTAAGCCCATCCACTCTGATTAAATTAAACGGGGCGTTTTGATCACTTCAAATCCCTTCAGACTTTGAAACTCAATCCTGGTCGTGGGTTTACTACTTTGGTCAAAGTCAAAACACGATCCTAGGGTTATGGCATTATCTTCTCCAAATGATTTGAAAATGGAGGGAGAAACTCAGACGGTGGCCTGAGCTCTGCGCCACCGTCTTCTCCGGCGAAGGCATCCCAAAACCTCATCAACCAAACTAACTAGATACCCTATTCCATCTGAAATTTCACCCTGATCATGAATACGACCTCCATTTTTCTTGATTCTCCCTCTAACTCCAAATCCGATCATAGTTGCAGAAAAATCACAAATCTTGAATCACCTCAAACCTAAAATTAATGATCCTATTGTGAACTACACTTCTCCCTGGTCAAAAATAACCATCCAAACGCCATTAAAACTTCAAGAACTCAGAATTACAAGCTTCAACAGAAAATGGTATCACACTCAAAATGTCACGAATTGCTCAATTCTTGGACTGAAATCCATCTAAGCACCACCCCTAACCTAACCACATAACAATTTCTATGCATCTCCCTATGAATTAAGGTAAAAGAAGAAAGTTGCAGACCTGGTTTGAAATGATGAACAGATGAAGATTTTGCTTGAATCACCCTCCAATCTTTTGCAGAATCACTCAAGAACCACTTCCCAAGCTATTCCAATGATCAATTTGCACTGAGTTCTCCTTAATCCTCAAAACCGATTCTTGATGCAATGATGAAATTTTCAAATGCTCTCTCTCGATTCTCTCCAATGTTGGCCCAAAAATTGATCTGGATCAGTTGCATACCATATATAGAAGTGATTAGAAACTTCCAGAACCTTCTGTAACTAACTGAATGAGAAATTCAATTTCTCACATTCCTTGAAAATCTCACATGCCAAAGTCATGCCTTACTCTGTTTCAGCTTCCAATTTCACTTGAAATTCTCACCTTAGGACATTTAGAAATGAATTGAAATGGTATATCCCTTGTTTTTGATCCAAAGGCAATGGATTGATATGTTGCTTCAACCTTAAGTAACAAAGAGGAACCCCATGCAAATGACCTCAAATCCAAAATGTGGTAATGTCATCCTTTCCAAAACATGTTTTCTGATCAAATTGGTATATAACATTGCTTGGTTTGGCCATAAAATCAAGAAATCACAATTTTGTCTTTTAAATGACTTTAATTTCTTCATTTAAAAACCATTTCAAGCCAACTTATCCTATGAGCCAATTCAAAGCCTCCTTGATGCATGGCCAAGGTTTAAACCATATTTTGAGCAACTTTCTAGTTGAACAATTTTCCATTTGAGGCCTCTAAGTTGGAGATTTTGACCCATGCTTGAGAATGACCTATAATCACCAATACCCAAAATACCCCTGGATTGCCAAGATCATAACTTGAGTTCTATAAATCCCCTTGAGGACTTCTAGTACTCTATGGAAAGCTAATATCAAGATATACAACTCTTATGTTGGTCAAGAATCCATTTGAAAACTCCTTGAAGGGAAAACGTTGCTTGGAAGTCAAGTGACTTTCACAGATAAATTTCAGTGTCCTTTGGTGACCTGTAATTTGCAAAGACCATAACTTGAGTTCTACAAATCTTATTGAAGACTTCTAGTACTCAAATTAAAGGTATTGTGAAGCTCTACAAGTTTCATTTTGGCAAAAGATCCATTTGAAACTTGTATTTTGACTTATGTGGCTTTGAAGTTGGGCACTAAACAGGGGATTTTACACTGAAACCCTAATTTAGCAACTTCCCACATTCTTGATCTTTCTTTGCTTAACCTTGGCACAACACCACACATGTATCAACATATCAATCCATTAATCCCATGACCTCAAGGTAGGCTTTGATGCTCTCCAATTACTCAATTGAATTAGGGTTGACCCAGATGAAACCCTAGTTGACTGCACCTCAACTGTGGCTCACATACTTGAATCAAGGACTTGCCCCAGCTTCAATAGGGCCCTCTAGGAATCCCATGAGATCCATACACACCTAAAATTCACATTCCATGCTTCTCATCCCACTGATGATTCTCAATATTCCTCAAGGTAGGAGCAAAACCCACATATAGGCACTCAAACTTCTCAAGACTTCAAATCATTTCTTGATGGCCTGGATGACTTCTCATTTTGGATAACACATCTTGCTAGGCTCTTCTCTTGATAGACACCCTTGATCCCCTATTGGATGCATGCTATGCTATGATATGCCAATGATTAAACTATATACATGATGTAACTATGAAAATGAAATGAAACATAAATCAGGCAAGAAAAGGTTGAGCAAATTTTGGGGTGCAACAGCTGCCCCTATTCAAACGGCTTGGACCCGACTGGGTGAAGAGCGAACGACCTTCAAACAATCGAGGTACGAGACGGTTGAATACCAAGAAACCCGAAAATTTGCCAACTGCAGAAATAAACTGCACTTCTTGGGGAACGACATCCACCAATTGAATCTGGTCGTTACGGCAACAACTGATCCAACGTCTGATAATAATTCCGATTTCAACTTCAACCACCTATGTAACGTCACAGGTACTGAACAATTTTTGCAAAACACCTCCGTCCACAACTGGACTAACCTATCAACAACACAGGAATAGAACTTTGTCCACGTTAGGACGCTTGTTTCGTCAACACGAAGAAATCTCAACTTAACTTGTCCACGTCAGGACTCCACCTGCCGTCAACACGGAAAAATCCCGGCGACTTCACTGGGGATGACTCGTCTGTATTTCATCAGCACGAGGGGATCCTATCAACATAGGAATAAATTGGCCACGTCAGGAATAAATCATCCACGTTAGGAATACCGTCCACGTCAGGAATAAACCGTCCACGTTAGGAATAAACTGTCCACGTTAGGAATACATCTCGTCTTGATTTGTCCACGTCAGGACTCACATCTTCGACCCTCTGAGGAAATAAAACTTGTCCACGTTAGGACTCACGCTTCGCCAACACGAAGAAAGATAAATTTGTCCACGTCAGGACTCACGCATCTTGTCATCACGAAGAACTATAAATTTGTCCACGTCTGGACACACATTTTGCCGATACGAAGGAAGATATCTGCTGGGGATAAATGGTCCATGAAGAGTAATCAATTTTGTCCACGTCAGGACTTCACATTCCATCAATATAGAGAAATCGAATCTGTCCATGTTAGGACTAGCACATCTCGTCAACCCGAGGAAATAAATCTGTCCACGTTAGGACACCTACTTCACTAGCACGAAGAATTCCCGTCAATATAGGAATAAATTGTCCACGTCAGGACTCATATCTCGTCAACACGAGGAACTCCTATCAACATAGGCAATAAAATTTTGACGATCTCCGGGGAAATACTCCTGTCAACCAGTAGGAACATACATCCGTCTATTCATACGGGAAGCTACTCTGAATACAGTTTCGCTGCTCATCTCTGCAGTGGCTAACTCCATTGGTCCCAACCCACCAACCTTTTAGCGCTGACGTGACAACGACTTTGATGAGGACTCTACTGGGGATATTTGGAAACCAAACTGCCGGACGCCTGTTCCGATAACCGGCGGCAGCTTCTGAAATTTTGATTCATGAAACCCTTTGATGCTGACGTAACAGCAAATTTGAAGAAGATAATCCGCTGGCCGGATAAGAGAAACTTCAACAAGCAACTCTGGCGGGGGAAAAAGAGGAATCTAAGCAAACAACTCTGCTCGGGGACAAAGAGAAACTTAACCAAGTAACTCTGTGGGGAAAATAGTAAGATGAACCATATCATCACACGTCTCACGGAGAGACCTCGAATGTCTGGTAATAGATCTGAGCTAGAACTCCATACTCCTGCGGAGAAAACACACCTGAAAGCAAAAGGTTAACCAACCTGATTCATGTTTCAAAAATGCGTATGCAAATATGACGATATATGCAAATGCAAATGCAGGCTCAAGCTGCCGGGGCCACTTTGATAATGATGTCTCAACAACATGAATGCTGAGGGTAACGCCAACTCCGCTGGGAAGAACAAGTATCACAAAATATTCTGCCAGAGATACAACCAACTCTGCCGGGGAGAGATTAAACATCAATTTCCACTGGGAGGAAGGGACTAACACCTTGCTGGTGAACAACTTAGCTGGGGAAGAAGTGACACTTCTGGGCAAAACACACTGTCTGGGCACAGTTTACACATTTAGAGTTACGGACTCTGCTGAGGATCAACATCCTGTCAATGGCATGACGACCTGCGGGGAGCAAGAAAACCCTCCTTCGCGGATATAAACCTTCTGAACCAACAACTTGTTTAACTATTGCAGGAATCTCCCATGCTAGAGATTGAACGTGCACATCTTAGCTTCACCGAGGGGCGCAACTTCTGCAGGTGACATTGACTTTGACTTGCTGGGATTAATCCTATGAACGGCTTTCCATGAGGACACTCTCCTGGGGAAAATAACTCCCTCCTTCGGGAAGGGATAAATGTCATTTCAAATCTCGGGGGATAAGCTGCGACTAGCTGAGGAATGACATCAACTGGAATCAGGTCTTACGTCAAGCGACCTTGGCTGGGGAATACGATTCCTGACCATTTGCTCCAAAGGTAAGAATCCTGCAAAGCACAAATGAGACAAAACAGGCCTATACAACAAAATCTATCCGGGTTAGCATCTGTGACCTTACTTCAGTCAATTCGAAGTTTTAGCAATTATTGGCAAGGGCCAGCAAGATTATGTAAGTGCAAGTTCATCAAAAACATCGGCGTCTTTCACAGATAAAACAGTAAAGAACAAGCATCAAGTACTTAATAACATTTTTATTGATAATGGGCCTCTGAATAGGCAAAGTTTTGTACACTGGATGCAACTCTTGAAAAGAGGAAGTTACGCACAAACATACATAAATATATGCACAAGAAGCATAAATAAAATACAAAACAATATTCGTATACATGTCGGCAACATGGTACAGACAAACACCATGAGATGATCCTCCTATGACTCGCCTGACTCTGCGCTTTCCTGGTATTCGATCTTCGGAAGAGATTGTTTTTGGATAGACGGCCCCCAGGTACTCCCAAACCACTAAGCAATGTCGTATCAAATCCGGACCGTAGTCATTTGCTTTTTCAATCCCTAACTTTTGCGTGAACCGCCCTTTGCGGGTTTTCAATTCATCGGGATACCCTTTTTGCCGAAGTCGCCCTTTTCAGGTTTTCGACTTCGCGGGTGTACATCTTTTCAATTTTATCCCTAACTTTTGCCCAAACCTTTTATTCATTTTTTATGGTTCGCCGGGATGCCCCATTTTTGCATGGACTCTCTTTTTACTGTCCAGCGAGTCACTTTCAAGCAAAGTATTTTTTAACTGCGTCCGAATTCATAGGAGACGTAAAGTCTTCACCATCCATGGTGGATAGTAACAAGGCTCCTCCAGAGAAGACTTTTCTGACAACGTAGGGACCTTCGTATCTGGGGGTCCACTTGCCCCTGTGATCTGTTTATGGTGGAAGAATATTTTTCAAAACAAGATCGCCCGTCTGAAAGCTTCGAGGGCATACCCTCTTGTCGTAAGCTTTCTTCATCCGGCTCTGATATAACCGACCGTAGGCTAAAGAAGCAAGTCTCTTCTCATCCATTAAACTGAGTTGATTCAGTCTATATTTAACCCATGCTGCCTCGTCAAGTTGGACATCACGTAAAACCCTCAGGGACGGAATCTCGACCTCCAATGGTAACACTGCCTCCATCTCGTATACCAATGAGAAAGGGGTTGCCCCGGTTGATGCGCGTACCGTCGTACGATAACCGTGCAAAGCGAAAGGTAGCATCTCGTGCCAGTCCTTATACGTCACAACCATCTTCTGAACAATCTTCTTTATGTTCTTATTGGCCGCTTCGACAGCGCCATTCATCTTGGGTCGGTAAGGAGAAGAGTTGTGATGCTCAATCTTAAAATTCTGACACAGCTCTTTCATCATTTTATTATTCAAATTTGAACCGTTGTCGGTGATAATCCGCTCAGGGATTCCATATCTGCAGATAGTATCCCGTTTGATAAATCTGGCTACCACTTGTTTGGTCACGTTGGCATATGATGCTGCTTCCACCCATTTGGTGAAGTAATCGATTGCCACCAAAATGAACTGGTGTCCGTTTGATGCCGTGGGCTCAATCTTTCCACTCATATCAATTCCCCACATCGAGAAAGGCCACAGTGATGACATCATATTCAGAGGACTTGGAGGCACATTGATCTTGTCCGCATAAATCTGGCATTTATGACACCTCTTTGCAAACTTGAAACAGTCTGTTTCCATAGTTAGCCAATAATAACCTGCCCGCAACAGTTTTCTTGTCATAGCATGCCCGTCGGCATGTGTACCAAATGTACCCTCATGTATCTCTTCCATGAGCAGCTTCGCCTCTTTCTCATCTACACAGCGTAGCAACACCAAGTCGTGGTTTCTTTTATACAAGACACCGTCAGGATTCAGATAGAAATTGCCAGCCAATCTCCTGAGAGTCTTCTGATCTCGACTCGATGCCCCAGCCGGATACTCCTTGTTCTTCAGGAAGTTCTGGATGTCAAAGTACCAGGGTTTACCATCGGGAGCCTCGTCAATGGAAAATATGAATGCAGGCCTATCGAGCCGAGAGATAACAATCCGGGGAGCCTCGTTCCAGAAGTTAACTTTATACATTGAAGACAAAGTCGCCAGGGCGTCAGCCATTTGATTTTCTTCTCGTGGCACGTGATGCAATTCCACCTTGTCAAAGAAAGGCAACAATCTCCTTGCATAATTCATATAGGGTATCAAATTGGCCTGACGTGTCTCCCATTCTCCTTTAATCTGATTCACCACTAGAGCTGAGTCTTCGTATACATCCAGGTTCTTGATTCGCAAATCAATGGCTTCTTCCAGACCCATGATGCAAGCCTCATATTCAGCCTCATTATTGGTAACGGGAAAAGTCAGTCGGGCAGTAAAGGGGATGTGCGACCCCTGAGGAGTGGTGATAATTTCCCCTATTCCGCTACCATAGGAATTTACAGCTCCGTCAAATATCAACTGCCATTTGGAACCCAACTCTGGTCCTTCGTCCGGCAACGGTTCTTCACAATCTTTCATCTTCAGGTACATGATATCCTCGTCAGGAAAATCAAACCTCATCGATTGGTAGTCCTCAACAGGCTGCTCCGCAAGGTATTCTGACAGAACGCTACCTTTAATAGCCTTTTGCGAGACATATTGGATATCGTATTCTGTTAACACCATCTACCATCGGGTAATTCTTCCAGAGAGTGCTTGCTTCTCAAACACGTATTTGATTGGATCCATCTTTGAAATTAGCATGGTTGTATGATTCAGCATGTATTGCCTCAAACGTTTGGCGGCCCAGGCTAGCGCGCAACACGTCTTCTCGAGCATTAAGTATCTGGACTCACAGTCGGTAAATTTCTTACTCAAATAGTAGATCGCATGCTCTTTACGTCCGGTCTCGTCGTGTTGACCGAGAACACAACCCATACTTTCCTCAAGAACCGTCAAATACATAATCAAAGGTCTCCCGGCCACTGGGGGTATCTAGACGGGAGGTTCCTGCAAGTATTCTTTTATCTTGTCGAACGCCTTTTGACAATTTTCATTCCAGGTCAACACCTGATCCTTTTTCAACAACTTGAATAACGACTTGCATGTCGCAGTTAGGTGAGATATGAACCGAGCAATGTAGTTCAACCTCCCTAAAAACCCACGCACCTCTTTTTCTGTTTTAGGCGTCGGCATTTCTTGTATTGCTTTTATTTTTGCAGGATCAACCTCTATTCCCTTTTCGCTCACAATAAACCCCAGCAGTTTACCCGATCTCACCCCGAAGGTGCACTTATTAGGGTTTAGTCTCAACCTGAACTTCCTCAGTCTTTTGAACAGTTTCAGCAGATTAACCAAATGCTCCTCCTCTGTCTGGGATTTGGCAATCATATCATCAACATAAACCTCGATCTCTTTGTGCATCATGTCATGAAAGAGAGTCGTCATAGCACGTTGATATGTTGCCCCAGCGTTCTTCAGTCCGAAGACATCACTTTGTAGCAAAATGTTCCCCAGGGAGTAATGAAGGTAGTCTTCTCCATGTCTTCTGGTGCCATTTTGATCTGATTATAGCCTGAGAAGCCGTCCATGAAGGAGAATACGGAGAACTGAGCAGTGTTATCAACCAGCACATCAATGTGAGGAAGTGGAAAGTCGTCTTTCGGGCTCGCCCTATTCAAATCGCGGTAGTCTACACACATTCGCACTTTACCGTCTTTCTTTGGCACTGGTACTATATTAGCGACCCACGACGGATAAGTTGTAACGGCTAGGAAACCAGCATCCCACTGTTTTTGCACTTCCTCTTTGATTTTCACAGCCATGTCTGGTCTGGTTCTTCTGAGTTTCTTCTTAACAGGCGGGCATTCCTCTCGCAACGGTAAACGGTGCACAACCATGTCCGTATCTCACCCAGGCATATCCTCGTACGAACAAGCAAATATATCACTATAATCTCGCGGTATCTCAATCAGCCTTTGCTTGATGTCGCTCTGCAGCGCAGCCCCTATACGGATATTTCTCACAACTTCTTCCGACCCCAAATTGATAATCTCAATTTCCTCCTGATGAGGCAGAATGATTCTCTCTTCCTGTTTCAACAAACGAGTCAGCTCCTCTGGCAAGTCGCTATCCTCAACAATCTCTTCCTCTGCTTGGAATACCCGGTGCTCGAAGTCGAAACGAGTCATAGGCGGTTCATAGGAGATGTCATCTGAAATACTAGTCCTGCAAAGGAAATGGTTAAACGCTTCAACACGCAAACAAAGTAAATAACCACGTTGCCATTTATTGTTAAAGTAAAAAACAAGAAAGACAGGGATCACAATATTTGAATATGAAAAACGCCTTTATTTCATGATTAAAACAGTGTAATACACATAATCAAGTAGCCCTAATGTAACGTCACTATGCCCCGGGTAGGACATAGGATTATTCAACAATTGATAAAACAAATCATTACTGTTTAAAAGTCACTGGGACAGTTTCCCGGATGGACCAGTTGCAGAGCCTTTGTCCGGGCACGCTTGGCTTGATCCACGCGTCCATATCGCAGTCGCTATCCCCGTCCTCAGCATCGGAAATAGTGTTGATAGTCTCAAAGCACACTCCACTTGGCGTAATCGTGACCGGTCCCTTGAACCTGGGCGCTCCTGAAGATGACGCTGACGACGTCGGTCGATACCCTAGCCCAAACTTGTCATTCTTCACGGGAATCTCCAGAACCTGCCCCCATCCTTTAGTCTCACCAGTCTGCACTAAAGCCTGAGCTTCCTTGTAGGATGACACTGCCACATCTGATATTTTGCTAGATCCCTGAATGATGACAGGTGACTGACCAAAATATCCTTCGAAGGCTTGACAAGGTGTCTCGTGTATTTCTCCGTCGACCTCCACATATCTGAATGATGACAGGTGACTGACCAAAATATCCTCCTCCCCGCAAACGGTAACAACACTATCACCCACCATATACTTCAACTTTTGATGCAATGTGGACGTTACGGCCCCTGCAGCATGGATCCATGGGCGCCCAAGAAGATAGCTATAAGCTGGATGGATATCCATGATGTAGAATTCGGTATCAAAAATTTTTGGCCCCACCTGAAGCGGTAATGTTATTGACCTAAACGCCGATCTTTTCGTCCCGTCAAACGCCCTCACAACCAAATCGCTGGGCGTGCAAATAATTCCCCGTATGTCCAATTTCATCATGGCTTTCTTTGGCAATACGTTCAACGACGATCGAGTATCCACCAATACACGCGACAGTACGGTGCCCCGGCATTCCGCCGATATATGCAAGGCCATGTTGTGCTCTCGACCCCTGGGTGTTAGATCGAAATCTGTGAAACCCAGGCTATGTCCAGCATTGACATGTGCCATTACCCCCTCTAACTGATTTACAGAAACTTCTTGGGGTACGAATGACGTATCCAGTATCTTCAGCAAGGCATTCTGGTGGGCCTCGGAACATAACAACAACGACAAGATAGAAATCTTCGACGGCGTCTGCTGTAGGTGTTCAACAATTTTGTAGTCGCTTTTGCGAATCAGTCTCATGAACTCCTCTACGTCCTTGAGTGACGTATCCTTTTCTTTCAACTGAGTATGCCCGCTTTCATTTACTTTGGATTTACCTTTGGCCAATCTCTCTGCTTCTATTTCAGGTGAGGTAAAGATCCTTCCGCTACGGGTCATGCCCCCCGTTCCAACGACATTATCAACTGCCCCAGCTGGCTGGCTATTCACCACAATCTTTTCACCGTTGCAATATGCTTCTAAACCGTATGTCCACGGGACAGCTTTCGTACTCTCAAAGGGAACAGGCCCTACTTTGGTAATCGTAATAGTTGGCCGCCGGGCGGGCGCCGTTATCGTTATAGTCTTCCTCGGGATCGTCACTGTCGCAATATCATTCTGCTTATCACATAATGCCTCCACAGGCTTCTCAACCGCAGTTCGATCAAATTGCAAGGTCCCTTCGTCGATCATGGCCTGAATGCCTCGCTTCAAATCAGTACAACCCTCAGGCTGGGTCCAACACTCTAAATAGTATTCATCGCAACCAGGGAATACTCCCCCTCTGAGCAACCTGCTTTTCACCTCACTCAATGGTGTCTTCAGTTCGTGAACACTCATCACCAAGTTCAAATTTTCTTGTCAAGATAGCATTTGCCCCATGATTAGGCATAGGTTGTTGTACAATATTAGGCTCAGTTTGACCAAAATTGATGGCTTTACTGTCCAACAAGTCCTGAACTTTATGCTTGAAAGCATGACAAGATTCTACATCATGTCTGGGCGCTCCGGAATGGAATTCGCAGTGCTTACTAGCGTCGTATCCATAAGGAAGTATCGGTCCTGTAGGCGGTTCCAAAGTTCTTTTCTCAACCAAATTCAACCCCAGCAATGTCTGAAGAAGCTCTGCATATGTCGACGGAGGCTTATCAAACACCCTCTTCGGCTTTGCATTCTGAAACCTTCTCTGACCCTGATTCTGCCTTTGTTGCTGCTGTGGTTGCTACTGCTGCTGTTGTTGAGGAATTGGAATAGTAACACTGGCTATTTGTTGAGGTTGACTATATTGATTTCTACCTCTGCCCGGCCTCTGCCACCAAATACATCGCTTGTATCACCTTGTCGTCTTCCGCCGAACGCTTTTCTCGCACTCCCAGCTGAAGTAGATTCACCTGCCTGAATCTTCCCAATTTTAATTCCATTTTCGATCCTCTCTCCCATAAGGATCATATCGGAGAAGCTGCCCATCGAAACATTGAGTAACTTGTCATAGTACATTCCTGTAAATGTCCCCACAAACATGTCATTCATCTCCCTTTCAACCAAAGGAGGGTGCACCCGAGCTGCAATATCGCGCCACCGCTGCGCGTACTATTTGAAACTTTCACCACTTTTCTGCAACAGACTCTGCAGCTGAACTCTGTTTGACGCCGAATCACTGTTATATTTGTAATGCATAACAAAAGCATCAGCCAACTGCTTCCAGCTCCTAATCTGGGTGGGCTCCAGTCCCATGTACCATTCCAATGATGGTCCCGATAAGCTGTCTTAAGAGAAATGCATGAGCATCCTTTCATCATTGGAATATGCAGACATCCTTCTATAATAAGAACGTACATGGACCTTTGGGCAGGTATCCCCTTTGTATTTGTCGAATGTTGGTGCCTTGAATTTCAATGGCACCCTCAGCCCTGGTACCAACCCCATGGTAGTCATATCTAACCCAGCGGAGTTCTGATCAACCACACCTTTCATCTGCTCTTCTAGCATTCTGATCCTCTGAACAGGGTCAATGAGGCCCTCAGGTCCCATGCCTCTTCCCGAAAAGCGTCGTCCTGGTGATCCACCTTCCAGTCATTGCCATACCCATCGTAACCCAGGTTACCGCCAAATCCTTGTTGATTAAACACCGGACCCTGTCCTCGGTTGCCGAACCCTAGATTGACCCCAGCAGGTCCAAGACCATTGTTGAAAGGAAGTGCTCCAGCGCCGTTCACATTACCGAATCCACCATTACCGTAGCCATACCCCTGATTGTTGCCATAACCATCATTACCAAAGCCTTGATTGTTGAACCCGAAGTTCCCGTCCTGATTGACATTGCCATACCCATTGTTTCCAAAGCCAACATTGTCAACGAATCCTTGATCAGCATCCACAGTGTTGCCTTTGTTGTTAACAACATGCCCATCACCACCATTTCCAGTGTTGCCATTACCAGCGCCAGCACCTGCACCAGTACCAGTGTTTCCGTTGACAGTCACAACAGGTGGAGTAACAATTGCCGCTATCTCATCCTCCCGGCGAGGAGTTTCAACAGAAATGTGGTCAGTGTTGCCGTTTCCGTTCGCCCGCGTCAGCAGCGGCTGCACCAAGGTCTGGAGGTTCTCCTGGCCCTTGGCCATGCTCTCCATAGCTTGCATGAAAAGAGTCAGCTTCTCACGAATTTCCTGCATCTCGACCTGAACTTGATCCATTATCTTCTTTCAGTTGTTTCTGGTTGAATAGTGGTGGATTCTTTGTTCGTCAATCCTGAAAAACCTGTGAGATGCAGGAAATAAGATACAGATTCAAAAAATACCAGTCATGTAATATGAGGATGCAGATGCAAATGTATAAATATGCTACAGGTTATATTCCCCCCCGATTCTAGTTTCAGAGAGAAGGCCATCACGACAATGGAGTCCCTATCAAGCAAGCAAGGAATCAGAAAACCCTCATACATAAACAAATGCCAAGAGGCAGAGTACAAGAGTACAACTAAATACAACTGAAGAGACCTCGGCCAACAAGCCTGGCGATGGTCAAAATACAAGTACAGATAACAAAAGCAAGGCAAAGATAACTCAGGCCAAATGGCGCGCTCTGACATCTTCCAATATCCTCAACGTCTCCGAATGACCTAGTCTGGAGATTAGCTCTTGTATCAGTAATGCATGTCGCTCAGCAGTGGATCTCAGCTTTTTGGCGTCGTCCTTGCAGGTTCCTTCGCCAAAACACTCGTCGAGTCTGCATCTCTTGGAGTCGTCCTTGTAGGTTCCTTCGCCAAAACACTCGTCGAGTCTGCGTCTCTTGGAGTCGGCCTTCAATTCACAACCTCTCGGCTTCTCGCCAAGGTCACTTACTCTAAGCTCAACAGCGCTCCTAAGTGATGTCTCTTCAACAATCTTTGCATCCTGGGCTCTAATCTGCGCCTCTAGCGTGGCAATCTGCAACTTCAGCTCATCTTCCCGCTCCTTCCGCTTGGTAAGCATGGTATTCCATAATGTTTCCCACTTGCCGAGTCGGGAATAAGCTTCGTCCAAGAGTTCCTTCTTGGAGGCAACCACCTTGCTAACACTGTTCAAGGATACTCCCACCTTTTCCCTCTTGTCGGTCTCTTCAATCAAATCTGAACCCAACCTATTAATCAAATCAATTTGTTCCTTCACAGTGAAGGTAGCTTCATTCTTCTCATGACGCAACTGGAAGATCTCTTTCTCTAACTCATCATTGGCTTTCTTCAATTCTTCATTTTCAGCCAACAGTTTGTTATACTTCTCAATCTCTACCGGAGTAGGTGCCTCAATCACTGGAAGATACAGAGATTCCACAGCAGGATATGGCATCAGGGAAATCCTAGCTCTCTCGTGGATCCTAGCCAAATAAGGATCATAAGCTTTGTTGTTGCTCTTACCAAGCAAAGCTTTCCCTCTCCTATGGATGTTAGCCCATGCATGTCTCAACCTGATCAAAACAGCCTCGTCTAATGAGCCCGTGAGATACAGAGATTCCTGTATCTCAACCTCAATAGGAGTATCTCTCAAGGCATAACCAAACTGTCTCACCAGCAGAGAAGGGTTATAGTTGATACAGCCTTTCCGTCCAATCAAAGGGACATTCAGAAAGCCACTGCAACTATATATAATATCAGTGCCAAGCATGTTTCGATCGAATCAAATGATGTTCTCAGCAGACAGCCCCATCAACCGGGAAGACCAATCCAAAGTATCAACAGCATCAACAAAAGGCCCTGTCTTCGGAAGATGTCCCTGGAACCACCTGTACAAAAGAGGAAGACAGCAGGAAACATTCTTGCCACGACGTTTCTCATTCTTATAATGAATAGAATGATAAACATCGCCCAAGAGAGTAGGAACTGGATTCTTCAAGGCAAGAATCAAGAAGGCATCTGAGTTAACAAAATCTGGCACATTAGGAAACAAGACAGTCCCATAGATGCAGACAGCTAGAATGGCACTGAAGGCAACCCAACATCCACTCTTCGCGCACTGTGTAGCCTTCTTAACTAGGACAGACAGGTGAAAACCATAGGCTCCGTTCAGCTTGACCAATCCTCCAGGAAACTCAGAAGCGTCTAAACTGACAATCTCAGCAAGTGTAGCCAACTCAAGCCCAGCATCAACATGTATAAAGGGCATCTGGTCTAACACAGGAACTCCCAACATAGTAGAATACTCCTCTAAAGTGGGTGCCAGAATATAGTCGGGGAATAGGAAGCATCTCAGCTGAGGCTCATAAAACTGCATCAAAGTATACACCTCAGTCGTCTCAAATGCTGAAGGCTTGTACAACAAACTAAGCAATCTCCCATAAGATACTCTGAACTCAGCCCTCACTCTCTCATTTGCTAGAGCAACTAATCCCAGCAAAGCACTGATATCTGGCAAATGCAACCGGTAAGCAACTGTCCTCTTCATGGACTCCATGTCTGGCTAGAAGATACACTAGAATTAGAGGGGAATGATCACACCTGCAACATAAATACACGTTAATGAAATGCAAACATGAAAATGCACATGTATATGCAAACAGGAGATCAAGTGCAATGCTGAAGAACTGTGCTGCTTTGTACTGAAGCCTGAGAACCATCAAATCTTCATCTCAAACCAAACCAACCACTCAAATGAACCCTGTAACCATATCTCACTGACAGAGATAAACCATGTACTCTGAGGTCAAAGGTTTCCTGCAAACAGACCTACCTACCCCTCACAGGTATGTACTTAACTCGCAGACGAGGTACGGCATCCTATGCGGGTTCAACGTCACAGACTTTCAAGAGCGATGATACGATACCCAGAAGGTGTGGCATCATCATCCCTTGAAGCGGCCTCACTTAGTTGAATCCCAAATGATAGGTCCCCAGAGTCGACAATCCTCGGGTCAGACAACTTGTCGAGCCCTAAGGGCCAGGCAAGAAGCATCAAAGAGAATCTCGTCCGAGCGCAGATTTCGCGGCTAGCTGGTGTGAGCTAAGCAAGCAGGCTAACCACTACTCTCTACTTCTAAGTATATGTGCAAACTCAAGCCCAGGTCCGACTTATCTCTTAATCTAACCCTCTTCCCAGCACAACAACAATGATATAATACTGAAAGTAAAGCCAGAAAGGTAAATACATACAAAACCCCAGACGGGAAAACAAGCGCTACGATTGACTCGCGTAGGGAACCGTTGGAGTCCCCAGCAGAGTTGCCAGCTGTCGCTACTGCGAAAATCGGCGCCAGCTATGACAGAAGAGTCGCCACCGTGCGTTATTTATCCCACAAAAGGGAAAGGAAACGCTCAGAGTAAACCTAACGCAAAGAAGGGAAAGGAATGGTCATCGCAACCAAATCCTAGATTCGGGAGTCGGTTACGCAAGGGGAAGGTATTAGCACCCCTCACGTCTGTCGTACTCGACGGGATCCACGCTTTTTTTCTATCTAAGGGTATGTTATTCTATCTACTCTATAGGTCTGGGTTAAAAAGAAAAGAAAATGACTTGGCAAAGTATCACACTTTATGCCTACGTATTCCTGTCTTGAACGAGAAATCAGAGTCAACGTAGTTCGCCTACCTACGGGGAAGGAGGGGAAGGTTGCTCGCCGAGATATCGCATCTCGTGCCTACGTACTTTCATACGGCATGAAAGATCAGAGCAAACGTAGTTCAGGCTACGAAAGACACAAGATTGTCTGACTGTTTTTTATTACCTTCAAAAAGGGTTTTTCTTGATTAAGAGTCCAAGCGGACAAAAATGATACTTTGATGTTTGTTTTAAATCTTTTATGAAAGAAGTGTTTTTTAGTCTGTTTGCAACTTGTACTGTACTAGAGACTTGTGACCTGAGAGTGACTACGTCGCATGTCACCCTAAGGGTACCATACTAAGCAGCCAGATCACTGAAGAGTGACCCTCCAGCAACCTGTTCTCAAATAGCTTAAGGCTCGTAACGTACAGCACGCGTTATCCTTATTACTGTGTTTTTTGAATTGTTTCGAGATGAGAAAAGAGACACCCTAAAACTATGGTTGAAAGGGAAACTAACCTAATGTTGTCATGCATGGATAAGAATCCTAATGTCTGTCATAATTCCCTCCTGCACAGAGGAAATCAGAGATCCTAGGGGATAAACAGAAAAGAAAGCAGGCAAATACGGTAAAATGCATGCAATGCAGCAATACAAGTGAGGCAAGGGAGTCCCACTCAACCTCGAACCCGGGAAAACAACAGGCAAAGTGAATCAACATTCACCTCAAACCTAGGGGGCGAGCTACACAAGACAACAAACAATACAGAGAACAAAAGCCACAGCAGAGAAGGCAGCCCAAGCAGCAGCACCAATCTCCTACAGCAAACAGCAGCTCTGACAGCAACAGTCTTCATCTTCATGAATAACTCATATCTTCAAGCTTCAATAAACTTTCAATCTCTAACAAGCACCAGGCTTCAACAAGCTCCCAGCTTAAGCAAGCTCAAACCCCAACCAGTAACCAGCTTCAACAAGCTCCTGACTTCAACTTCAACAAGCAGACAAAACCCTAGCTTCAACAAGCTACTGACTCCATCCTCACCAAGCTTCAACAAGCACAAAACTTCTCTTTACCAAGCTTCAACAAGCACCTCCAAGGGAGAATCATTCAAAAGGATCAAGGTGAAATGTTAAGAGGCTCAATGACAACCAAGGGAAGTCACTAGGAACTCAACATTATGAGAGACAGGCATCCTCAAAGTTCTACTCTTAAAGCATGCCATTCATCCCTCCTAAGGAGAGATGTGACTTCTTTAAAAGGACTTTATGTCATTGATTGAATGGAGATGAACAATATACTCCATGTTTGAAGAAAGAAACAAAACTAGTCTAATGCTCTTCCTAAACCCTAGTTTTCCTAAGCTCCTGACAAGCACTTCACCAGATGAGAACCTTCACATCCAAGCTCCTTCATGCTCTCCAAAGCATCTTCAATTGGTCTTCATGATTATCCAAGCACAAGAGCATCACCACCCTAATCTAAGGGGAACTATTGAGTTAAACTATCCAAATTAGTTCATCAGAAACATCTAGAAGTTAGTTCTAAAACTAATTCTACTTAAAAATACCAAAAGGGATTGTAAAATCCTACAAAACTTACTAAGGTTTCCTAAACCTCTTAAGAATCTCTCATACAAAAACCAGGGCGTTAACCATTCATTTGGACCTAAAACTATGCCCTAAACCTAAAGGTACTATCCTAAAACCCTAATTCTACAACACCTAAAGTTCAATGTTCAAACAAGCCTAAAATTCTCTCACAAAAATATGAGAAAATTACTATGGGGACATGCATATCTAATATATCTAGCCCAAAAAGAATCAACTCAAAACTCATCACCAATCATTCACAATAAAATCAGCAAAATGGCATACCAAACATATCAAAATAAAAAGCAATTAAAAATACAAAAATGCAAATAAAATATAAAATGCATGAATTACAGAAATTTTAACCCTATTAAATTCTACACATTCTAAGGAGTTAGGGAAAAAAAATCTAGCTTAAAAAGATTAATTTTTCTATTTATTATGGATTTATTTCTATACTATATGAAAATGTAAAATTAAAAGAAAAACAATGAAAAATAACAAAACGCGTTGCAAATAGCAATTAAATTCAGTTAAAATCCAAACCTGGGCCAAAAGAGGGGTGAGCCTATCAAACATTTCATAAGCCCAAACCAACTAACAGAAAATAAATGGAAAATGAAACAAAAATGGAAAACTCTCGTGGCAAATAGTAATCCATTCACGTTATAATTCCCAATCGGGCCCAAGGTGGGGTGTGGAAAGCAAGAAGTCACTAAGCCCATCCACTCTGATTAAATGAAACGGGGCGTTTTGATCACTTCAAATCCCTTCAGACTTTGAAACTCAATCCTGGCCGTGGGTTTACTATTTTGGTCAAAGTCAAAACACGATCATAGGGTTATGGCATTATCTTCTCCAAATGATTTGAAAATGGAGGGAGAAACTCAGACGGTTGCTTGAGCTCTGTGCCACCGTCTTCTCCGGCGAAGGCATCCCAAAACCTCATCAACCAAACCAACTAGATACCCTATTCCATCTGAAATTTCACCCTGATCATGAATACGACCTCCATTTTTCTTGATTCTCCCTCTAACTCCAAATCCGATCATAGTTGCAGAAAAATCACAAATCTTGAATCACCTCAAACCTAAAATTAATGATCCTATTGTGAACTACACTTCTCCCTGGTCAAAAATAACCATCCAAACGCCATTAAAACTTCAAGAACTCAGAATTACAAGCTTCAACAGAAAATGGTATCACACTCAAAATGTCACGAATTGCTCAATTCTTGGACTGAAATCCATCTAAGCACCACCCCTAACCTAACCACATAACAATTTCTATGCATCTCCCTATGAATTAAGGTAAAAGAAGAAAGTTGCAGACCTGGTTTGAAATGATGAACAGATGAAGATTTTGCTTGAATCACCCTCCAATCTTTTGCAGAATCACTCAAGAACCACTTCCCAAGCTATTCCAATGATCAATTTGCACTGAGTTCTCCTTAATCCTCAAAACCGATTCTTGATGCAATGATGAAATTTTCAAATGCTCTCTCTCGATTCTCTCCAATGCTGGCCCAAAAATTGATCTGGATCAGTTGCATACCATATATAGAAGTGATTAGAAACTTCCAGAACCTTCTGTAACTAACTGAATGAGAAATTCAATTTCTCACATTCCTTGAAAATCTCACATGCCAAAGTCATGCCTTGCTCTGTTTCAGCTTCCAATTTCACCTGAAATTCTCACCTTAGGACATTTAGAAATGAATTGAAATGGTATATCCCTTGTTTTTGATCCAAAGACAATGGATTGATATGTTGCTTCAACCATAAGTAACAAAGAGGAACCCCATGCAAATGACCTCAAATCCAAAATATGGTAATGTCATCCTTTCCAAAACATGTTTTCTGATCAAATTGGTATATAACATTTCTTGGTTTGGCCATAAAATCAAGAAATCACAATTTTGCCTTTTAAATGACTTTAATTTCTTCATTTAAAAACCATTTCAAGCCAACTTCTCCTATGAGCCAATTCAAAGCCTCCTTGATGCATGGCCAAGGTTAAAACCATATTTTGAGCAACTTTCTAGTTGAACAATTTTCCATTTGAGGCCTCTAAGTTGGAGATTTTGACCCATGCTTGAGAATGACCTATAATCACCAATACCCAAAATACCCCTGGATTGCCAAGATCATAACTTGAGTTCTATAAATCCCCTTTAGGACTTCTAGTACTATATGGAAAGCTAAGATCAAGATATACAACTCTTATGTTGGCCAAGAATCCATTTGAAAACTCCTTGAAGGGAAAAAGTTGCTTAGAAGTCAAATGACTTTCATAGATAAATTTCAGTGTCCTCTGGTGACCTGTAATTTGCAAAGACCATAACTTGAGTTCTACAAATCTTCTTGAAGACTTCTAGTGCTCAAATTAAACGTATTGAGAAGCTATAAAAGTTTCATGTTGGCCAAAGATCCATTTGAAACTTGTATTTTGACTTATGTGGCTTTGAAGTTGGGCACTAAATAAGGGATTTTACACTGAAACCCTAATTTAGCAACTTCCCACATTCTTGATCTTTCTTTGCTTAAACTTGGCACAACACCACACATGTATCAACATATCAATCCATGAATCCCATGATCTCAAGGTAGGCTTTGATGCTCTCCAATTACTCAATTGAATTAGGGTTGATCTAGATGAAACCCTAGTTGACTGCACCTCAATTGTGGCTCACATACTTGAATCAATTACTTGCCCCAGCTTCAATAGGGCCCTCTAGGCATCCCATGAGATCCATACACACCTAAAATTCACATTCCATGATTCTCATCCCACTGATGATTCTCAATATTCCTCAAGGTAGGAGCAAAACCCACATATAGGCACTCAAACTTCTCAAGACTTCAAATCATTTCTTGATGGCCTGGATGACTTCTCA
Organism: Lathyrus sativus; assembly: GCA_963859935.3. NCBI lineage: Eukaryota > Viridiplantae > Streptophyta > Magnoliopsida > Fabales > Fabaceae > Lathyrus > Lathyrus sativus. The sequence continues at coordinate 188,589,127 of OZ012741.1, read as the reverse complement.
TCTTGGATAACACATCTTGCTAGGCTCTTCTCTTGATAGACACCCTTGATCCCCTGTTGGATGCATGCTATGCTATGATATGCCAATGATTGAACTATATACATGATGTAACTATGCAAATGAAATGAAACATAAATCAGGCAAGAAAAGGTTGAGCAAATTTTGGGGTGCAACAGGTATCAACGAGCGCCCAACGCTCCACCCTATCAGCAATACCAACATCCTAGGGCTCAGGCACCAAGGCAAAATTACCAAAATCAAAGACCAACAACGAGGCCTCCATTTCCTTAGATACCAATGACTTATACAGAGTTGTACCCGGCTTTGGTGCAACAAGGGCTGATAACAACGCGACCATTGAATACACCTTCAGACACTTCATCACCTCATTACAATCCGAATGCTAATTGTGCCTTTCATGAAGGTGTCGCCGGCCATGAATTAGAGGGGTGTCTTGCCTTGAAACATATTGTCGGAGAGCTCATAGAGAAGAATATTTTGTCTTTTGATGATGTACCGCCTAATGTTAAAAGTAACCCATTGCCAAATCATGGAGGAGTTAATGTTATAGAAGAGGCTTCAGATGAAAAGTTAGTTTGTGATGTGTCAGAAATTAAGACTTCGTTGAGGTCACTTCATGAGAAACTGTTGAAAGTAGGGCTGATTAAAGGTACCCATAGTGACTGTGAGGAATGTTCTGTTAATCCTAAAGGGTGTGGTGTGGTACAAAAAGATGTGCAAAACCTGATCGACGATGGATTATGGCAAGTGGGTATCAAGGTAAAGAAGGAGGAAGTTTCGGTGGTTGAGCCTGTTTTCAATCTACCAAGGAAAAGCGAGAAAGTCCATGTGTTTAATATGATCAACAAAAATGTGAAGCCTGTTTTTGACAAATCTGCTGTTGATCAGCCTCGACCAGTTTTTATTCAGAAGCCGAGATTGTTTCCTTTTGAGAATACAAAGGTCGTCTCGTGGAAGTATGATATGGTTGTGTTAGACCAAAGATCTGGGAAGATTATTCAGAATGAGGAGGTGAAGTATGACCGGGTTGATGTGACAAATATTGCAGGAATGAGCAAGATGACCCGTAGTGGTCGAATATATCAACCAAAGATAACAGCGGTTGCTCCAAAAGAGGTTACCCCTTCGTAACAGCAAAAGACAAAGAAATGCCCATCACTAAAGGAGATGCTGAAGAGTTCTTAAGGATTATCCGAAAAAGCGATTACAAGATTGTTGATCAGCTTCATCAAACCCCCTCAAAAATATCAAATTTGTCTCTCCTGATGAATTCCCCGGCCCATAGAGAGGCTCTACAAAAGGTGTTAATGCAAGCACATGTGACGAAGGATATAACCCCTGGCCAATTTGATTCGGTGATAGCCAATATTACAGCCTGCAATACTCTGAGTTTCAGTGATGAAGAGCTGCCAAGGGGAGGACGTAATCATAAATGTGCTTTGCACGTATCAATCATATGTCAAGAGGACACGTTGGCGCGAGTTTTGGTTGACACTGGATCTTCATTGAATGTATTTCCTAAAAGTTCGCTCGCAAAGTTAGCATATGAAGGGGCAGAGATGAAGCCGACGTCATTAATTGTAAAGGCTTTTGATGGTTCGAGAAGAACGGTTGTTGGGGAAGTGGAGTTGCCAATTATGATAGGTCTTCACGTGTTCGATATCACATTTCGGGTAATGGACATTAACCCAGCTTACAGCTGTTTGTTGGGACAACCTTGGATTCACGCAGCAGGGGCATTGACCTCTACTTTGCATCAAAGGATGAAATTTGTTGTAAACGAAAAACTGGTAATTGTGCATGGCGAAGAGGACTTGATAGTGAGTAATTTATCATCATTCAGGTATATTGAGGCAGATGAGGATGCGTTGGAAACTTCTTTCCAAGAGCTTGAAATAGCTAACGCAGTAATGATAGAAGACACAGTGGCAAAGAGTGGTCCATCTTTTGCATCCGCCCAGAGCATTAAGTCTACATTGGAAGAGGGTACTCATGCAGGTTGGGGAGAGGTCATTGAAGTGAAAGCAAGACTGGGTCGCCAAGGATTGGGTTACAAACCAACTCATGTCGAAGCATCAACACACGCCGAAGGACGTCCGAGGACTATCCAAGAGGTGTTCATCAGTGGAGGATTCCAAGTCAATGCCGTGGGAGAAGATTTTGAAGACGAAGATATTGAACATTTGGTATATCATTGCAAGACTGCTTTAGGCAATTGGGAGGCTGTTGAGATTCCTGTGATCTTTCCTGTGTCGAAGTAATTTGTTTGTTTTGTTTACTTGTTGTTGTTTTTATCTTTAAAAACTCCATAGCCATGCCCAAGGCTATAGGATCTATTTTGTAAGGGGCCCGTGCTTTCAAGAATATTATGATTAATGAACTATTTTGTTAAATCCTTCGTTGTTGTTTCCTTAATTGTTTTTGCTTCCATGTTTAAAAAGAAGATGGCATTTTTCTAAAAAAATCAACAAAACATTTTTTTCTTATTGTTGCATTTGTCCTTGTGTGTGTTTTAATAAATTAAGCCATTCCAACATGCAGTGATACCCCAAAACCTGTTGAATCCAATGACTTTGCTTTCCCTCCTGACTTTGACTCACCAATATACCAAGCCGAAAATGAGGACGAAGATTTTGAGATCCCTGATGAACTGGTAAAAATGGCATGTTACGAGTACCCAGAGCTTCAACCTCACAAGGAGCAGGTAGATGTTATTAATCTTGGCACCGAAGAAGACAAGAAAGATGTCAAGATTGGGGCAACACTTGGGGCAGGAGTCAAGCAGCAATTGGTAAAGCTTTTAAAAGAGTATGTGGACGTATTTGCTTGGTCATATCAGGATATGCCAGGTTTAGACACGGACATAGTGGTCCACAAGCTACCGCTCCGACCAGAATGTACACCAGTCAAATAGAAGCTCTGAAGAACTAGACCTGATATGGCTCTTAAGATTCGAGATGAAGTAAAAAAGCAGATTGGTGCAGGTTTCTTGGTAGTATCCAAGTACCCTTAGTGGGTGGCTAATATTGTACCTGTACCGAAGAAAGATGGGAAGGTCAGAATGTGTGTAGATTATAGGGATATGAACAAGGCCAGTCCAAAAGACGATTTCCCTTTGCCGCATATTGATACATTGGTGGATAATACTGCTCTCTTTGCAATTTTCTCGTTTATGGACGGTTTCTCTGGATACAACCAAATCAAGATAGATCCAGATGACATGGAAAAGACTACTTTCATTACTCCTTGGGGTACTTACTATTATAAAGTCATGCCTTTCGGTTTGAGGAATGCCAGTGCCACTTATCAAAGAACCATGGTGACGTTATTTCATGACATGATGCATAAGGAGATAAAAGTGTATGTTGATGACATGATCGCCAAATCTCAGAGTAAGGAAGACCATTTGAATCATCTGTTGAAGTTGTTCAAGAGAATCAGGAAGTATAAGTTGAGACTAAACCCAGCCAAGTGTACTTTTTGAGTCAGATCTGGGAAATTACTCGGTTTCATTGTTAGCCACCGAGGGATTGAGGTAGATCCAGATAAAGTTCGAGCCATTCAAGATATGCCGGCTCCGCAAACTGAGAAACAAGTCAGAGGTTTCCTTGGAAGATTGAACTATATATCCAGATTTATTTCTAATATGACTCTTACTTGCGAGCCCATTTTCAAATTGTTACGCAAAGATCATACAGTTGTTTGGAATTCGGATTGTCAACAAGCTTTTGATAAGATTAAAGGTTACCTTCAAGAGCCTCCGATCTTAATACCTCCTATTCCGGGAAGACCTTTTTTCATGTATTTAACGGTACTCGAGAATTCAATGGGTTGCGTGTTGGGTCAACAGGATGAGTCTGGACGAAAGGAATATGCCATCTATTATTTGAGCAAGAAGTTCACCGACTGTGAAAGCTGATATTCACTTTTAGAGAAAACTTGTTATGCTTTGGCATGGGCTGCCAGACATTTGAGGAAGTACATGATTTGCCATACTACTTCATTGATTTCGAAAATGGACCCGATAAAGTATATTTTTGAGAAGCCCGCTCAGACAGGAAGGCTCGCCCGTTGGCATATGTTGTTATCAGAATATGACATCCAGTCTGTGGCCCAGAAGTCTATCAAAGGCAGTGTCTTATCAGATTATCTTGCAGATCAGCCAGTTGAAGATTATGAGTCTCTCAAGTTTGATTTTTCGAACGAAGATATTATGTTGGTGAAAGATTATAAAGAGTCAGGTCCTAATGAGGGTCCCGAGCCGGGTCTTTGGTGGAAAATGATGTTTGACGGTTCCTCAAATTACAGTGGGCATGGCGTAGGCGCCGTTCTGATGAATCTAGAAGGTGGTTATACCCCATTTACAGCAAGGTTAGACTTTGAATATACAAACAATATTTCCGAATATGAAGCATGCATTCTTGTCCTCGAAGCAGATATTGACCTAAGAATAAAACTTCTCGAAGTAAGTGGAGATTCAGCTTTGGTTATTTATCAAGTTACAGGTGAATGGGAGACCAAACATGAGAATTTGATCCCTTACAGAGCCTACATCATTGAAATGATTGAATACTTTGATGAGATCACTTTCAAGCATGTTCTGAGATCTGAAAATCATATTGTCGATGCTCTAGCCATGTTAGCCTCAATGTGGAAAGTCAGGTATTTCAATGATGCTACTCTCATTCGAATTGAACGCAAGACTGAGCCTGCCTACTATCAGATGGTTGAAGAAGAAATTGATAACAAGCCATGGTTCCACGACATAAAGAATTATCTGTCAAAACAAGAATATCCAGCTGATGCTACGTCACTTGACAAGAAAACTTTGAGAAGATTGGCATCTAAGTTCTTTCTCAGTAATGATGTGCTCTATAAAAGAAATCATGACATGGTCCTGCTAAGATGTGTCGACAAACGAGAAGTAGATTTGTTAATGCAAGATATTCATGAAGGAACATTCGGCACTCACGCCAATGGATATGCCATGTCCAAGAAGATTTTGAGGGCTGGATATTACTGGCTGACTTTGGAAACTGACTGTATCCAATATGCTAGGAAATGTCACAAATGCAAAATTTATGCGGACAAGATGCATGTGCCTCCAACGTTGTTAAATATGTTGACATCGCGTTGGCCGTTCTCTATGTGGGGCATTGACATGATTGGGGAAATCGAGCCAAAGGCTTCTAACGGACACAGTTTCATTCTGGTCGCTATTGATTACTTCACAAAGTGGGTTGAAGCTGCATCCTACGCCAATGTTACTTGACAAGTGGTGTCCCATTTTATCAAAAAGGAGATTATCTGTCGATACGGAATCCCAAGCCGAATCATAACAGATAACGGTACTAATCTGAATAACAAAATCATGAAAGAGTTGTGTGGTGACTTCAAAATTGAACATCACAATTCTTCTCTTTATCGTCCCAAGATGAATGGAGCGGTCGAAGGTGTGAATAAGAACATCAAGAAGATTTTGCAAAAGATGGTAAAAACATATAAGGATTGGCATGAGATGCTACCATTTGCCTTGCATGGGTATAGAACGTTCGTTCGCACTTCAACAGGGGCAACCCCTTTTCCCTTGGTATATGGGATGGATGCAGTACTTCCTATTGAGGTTGAGATACCTTCCTTAAGAGTCATAATGGAAACCGAGCTTGAAGAAGCAGAACGGGTGAGGGAATTATTTGATCAGTTGAACCTTATTGACGAAAAGCGCATGACTGCGGTATGTCACGGTCAGTTATATCAGAAAATAATCAAGAGAGCTTTTGACAAGAAGGTCCGTATTCGAGAGTTCTGAGAAGGGGAGCTTGTACTCAAGAAGATTTTACCAGTTCACAAAGATGCACGCGGAAAATGGATGCCCAACTATGATGGCCCGTTTGTTGTAAAAACAGTCTTCTCAGGGGGCTCGTTAATTCTCACAACAATAGATGGGGAACAGTTTACACATCTGGTGAATTCTGATGCGGTATGAAAATATTACGCCTAAAGAACCCGATAAGTCGAAAACCCGCAAGGGCGGCTTATGCAATAATGGGTATCCCACTGGATCATAACCTATGAAGGAGGTCCAGGAAAAAGTTAGGGATGAGATGAAAAAAATGAATGATGAGCTCGCTAAGTTGAAAACCCGAAAGGGCGGCTTAGGAAAAAAAGAGCGTCCCGGTGGATTGAAAACCTGAAAGGGAAATCCAGGCAAAAGTTAGGGACAAAGGCGTTTCACTGCATCAGATGGGTTGTCACCTCTGCAGAAGATTTTACAGGAAGTCCGTTTCAACCGTTCTTGTCAGAAGCAAGGTTTTGGAAAGTTTTTAGTCCCTAGGGGTAGATTGTCAGTGGATTCAATGTAACCTTTTCTATGTTGCCATTTTCAATTGTAAAAGTTCCATAGAGTTTCGTCATTGACAAGCTTCCATTCTTAAATAAAATCAGTTTTTGGACCATTCCTTTGCAATTTACCATTTCCTTTGTTATGCAAAACATCGTTTATTAATCAATGATAATTTTGAAAGCACCAGGTTCGAATTTAAAAATGACTTTTGAAGATTAACAAAACATAAAGTACTTTGGCTCACGGAAAGGTTCGGTGGAAATCATACCCCTCGAAAGTCTTAACATGGCAGAAGCTTTGATGTGCAATCTTAATACATCTCCCATGGAAACGTCAGTTGAATTGATTTGTTAGGTTGCTCATTCGATCGTGTGTAGTTACCAAGATTGAAGACCATCTCCCCAGGTTTCTTTATCAGATACGTTCTTATGATAGTAGACTCATCCTCAGTGGAAGCATTCAGAGCCTCTATTTAAAGTTATGTTGTCAATTCTGGCAAGCTTCCCTAAGCTTTATTTCCCAAGCGAAGTGGGTTTATTTCCCAAAGAATCTACAGACACCTTTGTTTTAGGAATTCAGTGTGATTCGTTGCGTCCCTAGCGGGATAGATTTGCTCATCCATCTCTCCCCTTGAGTCTCCAAATTCTTCTGTCTCTCGTCAGAGTAGGCTCTTGCATATCATTAATCATTGGCATCATGGCATATCATGTGCATTTGTCTTGCCTCTGTTGTCTTTGGATGTTACCTTTTGTCTTGTTTGTTTCCTGGTTGTCACCAGTGGTCTTGTTTGTTATTCTTTGGGCATCCTCTGTCTTTTTAGGGTGTTGGTTGTCACCAATTTCTCTACTTCGGTTGTTACTGATTTTGTTTTGTGGTTAGGTCGTCACATGTACCCCATTGGATTCTAGTCGTTACTAGTACCTATGGACGTCCCCATTTTGTTACTGATATCGTTTGCCTGGTCGTCACCAGTTTCTCTCCTTGAAGTCTAGTCGTTACTAGCAACCCGCAGTGTTTGAAGTCCAATGGTAATTGGCAATTATTTTGGAAGTCCAGTAGTAAATGGCACTGTTTAAAATCCAATCGTTATTGGTATTGTTGATTTGGTCGTCACCATCTCTTTTGAAAGTCCAGTGGTAACTGGCAGTGTTTAAAATCGAATCGTTATTGGTATTGTTGGTTTGGTCATCCCATCTCTTTTGAAAGCCCATTGGTAACTGACACTGTTTAAAATCCAATCGTTATTGGTATCGTTGGTTTGGTCATCACCATATCTTCTAAAGTCCAGTGGTTACTGGTTTTGCTTGAAAGCTAATCGTTATTAGTACCGAGACCCAGCCGAAGTCCTGTATTGTATCAATGCAATTCGGAGTTCCCAATTATTGGCCTTGGTCGTCACCATTTCCCCTTAGTAAGTCTAGTGGAAACTAGCACCATTTGAAACTGTTTGTTGTTCTGGTCGTCACTAGTATTCCCAGCAAAGCGTTGCTTTCCCATTCAAGTCTCGGAGATCTAGTGGATACTAGCATCCCCAGTGTGTCTGGTCTTGTTTCTGTTCTTTTCCTAAAGATCCTGTTCAAACTCTTCGTTATAGGAAATTCCTCATTTGGTTATCTCCAGTGAGGTTTGCGTCTCTTTTCTTTCGTTTCCCCGGTGGAGAATTGCCTTCTTCCCCAGCGAAGTGTGTGTCTCCTTTTCCCCGATGAAGATTTGTCTTCCCCGGTGGAATTTGTGTCCCCTGTGTGAAAGATTCCCCTTAACATCATCTTTAGTCACGTTTGAACTATTCTTCTTGTTTTGCCTTGAATCTTTCCCCACTGTGTTAGGTCCCCCCATGAGTAGTTACTCGTTGTATTGTCGTTCTTTTATTTTTGCTCGTGTGTCTGCATCTGTCTTGCATTCAAACATCATAAAGCATCATTTAGATTCATGGCATATTCGCATTTGTCCTTTTTCATACCATCGGATCTAAGGGACAAAGTTTTTGGTTCGCTATATTTAAATACCTTTCACTATGATTCTATGAGGATCGTCATCTCTCATTGTCATCTAGTGAAAATATTTAAATAGGGGAAACTGTCATACCCCAAATTTTGACCCCTTAGGTCTTCATCACCATTTTAGGATCATGTTCATTTGTTTATTTAACCTTAACCGATTTCAAGTTTGTCTTTGTTAAGATACAGGAATCAGGGTTCCGTACAGCCGAAAATCGAGGCTTCGAGGGTTAATCAGTCAATGTCTTGGATTGGTTCTCCATGAAGTAAGTTTCGACATCATCAAACATGCTCCATCGGATCAAGTATGGATCCAATTTGAGGTTGTCACCCAAAGATTGAGAACAGTGCAGTCCAGGATACCCGATTAGGGTTTTCGATCAAGAAAAGTCAATTGTGGTTTGACTTTTGATTTAAAAGGTGTTACAATGGTGGGATCATGGTCCATAAAGTTCATATGGTTTGGTAAAGTCTACTCAAGAAGTTTCAAGGACTCAAAAGACCCGGAGCATCAACAGTCGACTCGGTAGTCACCAATTGATCGTTCGGTTGACCGAAAAGTCAGCTCTTCACTCATAAGGAATTTGACCTCAAGATATGAATCAAAAATGTTCCTAATGACATATTGCACCTACCCATTAAGTTTCATGACCATTGGATCAAGGATTGGGGAGTAATCGCAAAAGTCGGGAATTAGGGTTTTGAAAGGGGCAAGACCATAACTCATTAACCACACATCCAATTGAGTTGGTTCAAAGCTCATTGGAAAGCTCTTCACAAGTCCTACAAAAGTCCCAAAGTGGTCCATGATCAGAAAATGCATAGATTTGTAGTTATGACCAAATTCATTACAAGAGGGAAAAGTAACAGAAAAATTCTGTTATTTCACTTTTTAGGCTTGTTTTTCAGCAACTTTGAGAGGTTTTTTGTCCAAGTTCCTTTAGGAATCTGAAACTCATGAAAACATGAAAGTTGCAGAGCTACATGAGGGCTTTCCAAAATGTACTAGAACTCCTCCATAGCCCTTATGAGTTGAGATTTATGAATTTAACAAGATGAGGTTTTAACACTTGAGTCCAACACTTTCAATTTTTCACAAACTCACCTTTTGATCGCTTGAGCTATTCTCAGACCTTGGATCATATTTCTATCTTATATTTAGAGGATATGAAGAGAGGAAATGTAGAAAATAAGGAGGTTTAGTGAGACTTGCAACTTGGAGGCAAGTGGGATTATTTTAATCAAAGAAAGGGAAGAAAGAGAAACTTTATGGCACAGTTGCAGCAAACAGCCCTCCTACTGCCTAGCCACTCCAATCACTATTATTTCATTCATGCCACTTGAGAAATGCATCAGCTGAGCCAAAGATTTGAATTTGCAGCTGCATCAAAATATCAAGCAAAGTCACTTTTTCAAACTCCCTCCAAAGGTGCCAAGTTACAAATCTGTTGTCGCTACGCGAAAAATGACACAGAGTCGCCACCGGATTTTATTTATCCCACGGGAGGGAAAGGGAAATAGCGATAAAACCTTTGGGAAAAGAGCATGGTCATCGCAACCAAGTCTTAGGGTTCGGGAGTCGGTTATGCGAGGGGAAGGTGTTAGCACCCCCTCGCATCCATCGTACTCGATGGGAACCTCCTAGGTTATTTCGCGTGAATGGGTGTTTTATTCTAAAAGTTTACTTGCTTACGGAAAAGAGGGGTTGATTTATTTATTTTAATGCTCGCCAAGGATTGTGGCCCTTGTGCCTACGTATCTTCACTTAAAAGAAGTGAAGAATCAGAGCTCCGTAGTTCGGAGGCTTGTGAAATTGTTGTTTGTTGGTTAATTTTATACCTTGAAAAAGGGTTTTTGAATTGATGCCCTAAGGCGAAAATAAGTTTGATGAGTTGATGTTATTTTTAAGTTTCTTAAGAGAAATTGTTCTTGATTAGGATTATACACAAAAGACTTTGGGTAGAAGTGAATGTTTCGAATAACCAAGTCGAGCGCCTTGCATCCAAAACATTCGGAACGAGTGTAGGAGGACTCCATTCTCATTCCTTTTCTACCACTTTAAAGTTCGTGGTGCATGATTCTAATCGTTTATGTTATTGTGTTTTGGATTTTTATGAGAAAAGAGAACCACTTGACGTTGGATCAAGGTTTATTGTTTGTAAAAGTATTTGAAGTGATATGAACAAGGTCGATGGCGGACGCACGAGACGGCCGACTTACAAGGGTTGAAAATGGCTCGATAAAATCGAGAGTTTGTTTTTGAAAATGGTTTTTGGAATCAAAGGCCAACAAGGACCACAACAACATTCACATACGAAAAACATACAAACATATCGGGTTAGTCGCATAAAAAATCGAGACATGCAATAAAAACGGAAAAAAAAATTTTAGGTTTTTTTTAGGTATTTGAAGTCATAACAAACTGCACAAAGCCAGAAATTTCTCATTTTTTTGCAAGTTTTGAAGCCATGAGTCGACCATAGGGTCAGCGCATGACTTTCAGCCTTTTTCCACGGCTCGGCGCATAAACACCATGCGTCGACCATACACTCGGCGCACACTATTTGATAGACTGACGGGTAAGCGCCCGCCGACCCATGCGTCGACGCATACTGTAAGTTTTTTCAATTTGTCTAAAAATGCAGGCTATGCATCGACGCATAGACCTGCTATGGTTGACCGTTAGCCTGTTAAAACAGCCAAAATCCTAACTTTTTCTACGTTTTCTTTCGTTTTCGTAGTTTCTTGATAATGGTTTCTTGGTCCCTTATGGGGCCTTACATGATATATACAGTTCAACAACATATAAAAGAGTGAACAAAATGAATATAAGAGCAAAGAAATAAAGGGAGAAAAGTTTGAGAAAATGGATACCCAAGAGTTTCTTCTTCTTGCAAGTCCTCCTTGGTTTTGGATGAATGTGCTCCACTCCTCACTCTATTTTGTGAAGGCTCTTACTCTTTAATGGTTCTCTTGTATTTCTCTTTCACTCTCTAAATCTTTTGCTGGTTTTGCTCTCTCTATTTTTAATGTTTTTTTAGAATTTTGTTAGCTCTCTCTATTTTCTGGTTTTGCAAGTGTGTAGAATGGATGAATGTGTAGTGAATGAATCTTGAATCCCCCCTTCTTATTTACAGCCCCCTCCTCTTATCTCTCCACTCTAGGGTTTTCACTTCTTCCCACACTTCAGATTTTTTCATGGGGCAATGTTTCTTACCACCTTTCCTTATGTCACTCTCTTTCTTTCCATTTCCATGCAAGGTGCTATGCTGTATTTTTACTGCACTACTCTATGCTGTTTTTCTGCAGCACCTTGTGCCTTGCACCCATTTTGTTGGCTTGTGCTTGGACAGCTTTTGGTAATGCTACTACTCTTTTGACAGCATTTTGAAAATTATGATGTGTGGAAGCATTGTCACATGTTATGCCTTTGGTCTTGTGACATGTAGATTTTGTGACATGAGGAAATTTGTCACCTTTGCATGGGGCTGTTTTGCTTATGACTAACATGCATAATTTTGGTCTTAAAACAATCCAATGTTGATTTAATCCTTACATATTTCTTGGATGCTTATAAGCATAATGTGGACTTGGTGTGGCATTATCATGACATGAATTTGACTAGAGACTTGAATAAATTAATTTCTAAACATTACTTAGAGTTGGAAATCTTGCAACAAATGACATTCTTGTAATGTCATAAAACCTCCCTTTGTAATATTCTTGCCTTTAATCTTGAATTCATGATGGATTCCCTTAGAACCATTAAACTTGAAATGGATGAAGTCTTGAATTATGGACTTGTGATCTTGACTCATGCTTTGCAAATTTGGACTCCACTTGATCAAGAATTTAAAACAAAATTGGATGAAGCAATCTTGAATTATGCCTTGCATTTCATGGTCATTAGGAATATATCTTAAATATCCTAATATTTTGTCAAGTAACTTCTCTTTGAAGAAATCTACAAGAATAGACTTTCCAATTTAGATCAAACCTTAAATGATGAACCTTTCCTTCCATGTGGTCCAAGATAGACAAGTTATCTCATGGAAAATGACAAATCGACCCAATCCGTACCCACATGCTCGATATGCAATAAAATGATGTATGATATGGCGAATGTAGGGTATAAAGGCTAAAGGCGAAAATAAGGGTGTGACATCTGTCCTCACCTTTCATTTTTCCTATAAATAGAGGCTCCTCTATGTAACTCCAGACACCAGAGCACTCTTAGAACCGAAAGAAAACCACAGCTCTCATTCCTTTCTTGCTTGCCTCATTTTCAAAATTCCAAGTTTCATCAAAATCTGCCTTGGGCAGTTGGCTTCCCAAAATCATTTTCACTTAACCAAAACCACCACAAACCCTCCACACAATCCACAAATGATGTGTGGGAGGTGTTCAAGCCTTTAAACTAGAAAAAACCTTCATTTTCCCAAAAGTCAACTTTCAACCAAGGAAAGTTTGACCTCATACTAAAAACCTGCCAAAACACACATCAGACCTGTTTTGATCTTTGAAACCCTCCATACACCTTTAATATATGATGTCCCAACTGTCCATAACATAAAACAACCTCATCCTCATTTATTTTGAGATTTGTCACAAGTTCCTTCAAGTGCAAGCAAGGGCTGTTTTCATCAAAGCAGAGTTGGACAGCAGCTGGAGTTTTCTCAAGGCATTCCATATTGCAACAAGCATTCTTGGAGGTCTACAAACGGTTGGTGGTTGCTATCCTTTTTATTTCTATCATAAACATACTTGACATGTTGGTGTTTAAATGCAAAATGTAGTCTATATGCAAATCTGCCAGTTTTGTTGTTTGCTTTGATCATTGTCATGTCTAAGTTGTTTGTTAACTATTTCATGATGTATCTTTGCACCTAGGTCATGTTTGAACTCTAGGAGTTTTTTTTTAGTTGACAACTGTTGTGCATGTTTGGTTGGAATATCAAGTTTGCTTTCATGAACATTTTGATGTTGGTGTTGTTTTAGTTCAAAATAGGATGTTGACTTGTTTTTTAGCCTCTTATGTGTTTGTGCCTAACATGATTTTTGAAATGCTTGATATGTGCTGCTAAAGTCTAGCATAAGACAGTTTTCTATGATAGATGTATGTGTATGCCATTCTCAAACCTATTGCCTTGTTGATGTATCTTCATGTATGGACTTTGCATATACCATGATTGTAATATGTGCACATCTGTTTTGAACTAGATTCCCAATGTTTCATGCTCTGATCTCTTTATGCATCTCATCTGTTTTAAAATGTTATGTCTGCATCACTATTGTCATCCTTTAGGCATCATGATAGGGTCTTGGTGGTAACCATGTTTTGATCACATTGTGTTTACATTACTAACTGTGTCAAACTTGTATGTTTTATCCTGATACATTGCAAGCCCTTTGGTGTGAATCTTCTTTGAACCTGCTAATCTGCCTCATTGTTTAATTTTGTCCACTTGCATCTTTGTGCCTTGTGTCTCTGTTGAAAAAACCCAAGCTATCATGATAAACTTGCAAACTGTTATGTGCATTAGGGGTTAGGACTGATTAATGATGTATGCCAACCTTGCCATTTTGTGGAGTCCATACTTGCTGCCATATGCCTAGTTTCATTTGAAATTGCCATGATGCCTTGATTCTCTTTTTTTAGTCAAGTTTGTGCTGCCATGATGTTGCCTTACTTCCAGTTTTTGTCAAGTTTGCATTTGTGAGTTGTTGATGACATGCCTTGTTGGTGCTAACTGTCATATTATTTCCTTGTTGCTAGCATGTTGTTCTTGTTAGAAATCTGACTAGGTCTCTATTCCTATGGTTGTAACCATCATTTTCAAAGCTTGATAAATTTGATATGCTTGGCATGTTTTTACTTTGAAGACCAATTGTTGTTGTTGTGTATTTGAGTTTTATATGTTTGATCAAAATTTGTTCATCTTGCTAGTTATGAGTACAATATTTGCTAACTGTAAAGAATGGACCATGTGTTTGAACTGATACAATTGCTTAAACGTTTTGCTTTTGTGAATGCCTTACAAAGTTGTATATTTGTGGCTGGTTTGAATTTGATCTTAACTGTCCTAATCTTTGCTGTCAATTTCTGCTTCATGTTTCAATTCATATGCCATCACTTGTGCTAAGTTCTTACATCTTGTTGAGATCTTTGATTTAATGTGCATAAATCATTTTGTATGATAAGTACATAGGCTGCATCATGAACTGTCTTCAAATTGCCAAACAGCATTTCAACTTTGGTGCTTCATTTTTGCCATTTCCTTATACCAGATTTTTGCTTGAAGTTTATTCTTGATCTGTTCTTGCAAGCTATTTGATGAGCATGAATCACTTTGTATTTGATGTTTGAAGTTGTTTATATAGGCTGCATCATTGAACTTTCACTCTTTGGCCAAAACAACATTTTAAGCATGCTTGTGCACATCATGACAGTCCACACACCAATTTTGTTGATGTTGTCTTTACATAATCTTTGCATCCAGATTCCATGAACAATGTATTTATGGCTTGTGCATACCATTACATAAGTTTATTCCTTGTTGTCATGAGCTGTAGCTAGCATTTTTGCATATCAAGCATTTTGGTCCATAGTTGCAACTTACATGCCAATTTTGGTTTGAAACTGATTTTGATTGATCTAGACATATAGGATCATTGGATAACATGTTTAGAATATGTGCACACTTTCATTTAATCATGATCCCTTCTATTTTGAGCTATGGCCATCATAATACATTTTCAAGGCATTTTGTGCAATTTGCATATCAATTTTTGATTGAACTTGTTTTTGTATGACTTGTGCATCAAGAATCATTAGTTTATGTATTTTGAAGTTGTGCATACCCTCACCTGTTCATATTTCTTTCTGTTTTGAGTTGTGACCTTCAAATTGCAATCCCAGGCTTCACCATACCTTTTGCACATCAGTTCCTTGATTGAAGCTATTTCTGTTTGGCCTTGGCATCTAGAATCATTAATTAACATATTTGAAAGTTGCTTGGGCCATTACATGAGTTTAAAGGCATCTGGTTTGATCCTTGGTTTTCAAAATGCACTTCTAAGCTTCACATGGCAGCTGCTATCGTGTTTTAATTTTGATGCATCATCTTGGGAAATTGACATTACCATTGTAGTCCTTGTGAAATTTCATGTGAGATAGACCTAAATTTTATTGAATTTGGTTGAGTATTGATTAAGTTATGGTGTTGTTGTTTTCATGTTTTTGGCTTGCTCTTTGGTCCATTTTTGCCTTGCCCAGATTTCATTTGCTTTGTTAAGTACTTAAGTTTTAGGGGTGGCAAAATACACGGATGTATCTCCACCCTAGTGGTTAAACCTTCACTCTCTCATACGCCTTGCACCTCTAGATCCTGGGTTCGATCCATAGTGGAGATCAACCCTTTTATTCATTTTCCATTTTGCCTTGTTTTCTTTATTTTGTGTATCTTTTTTCCCCAGTCAACAAATGCGCACCTTGGCTCAGTTGGTATAATTTTGAGTTGGTATTCCAAGGGTGGTGGGTTCAACACCCACCAGGTGCCTCCCTCTCTTTTTATCATTAATTTCCTTGTTTTTTATTTTAATTGTTATTAATTTTATAAAAATCATAACTTCCTCATTTTTTGTTATTTTTGAGTGGTTCTTTTTGCATTGTCTTTGTATTTGTGCATATTTTCATATGGTGCATTAATATTCTAAAATTTTCATTTGTGAAAACAAATTTGCATTGAAAACGTTCACATTTCTTTTAGGGTTTTTACCCTCCTAATCTTTTCAAATTTCTGATTTATTTTGTTGTGATGTGAGTTCTATGTTTGTCAACCCTTGATGTAATTACAATTACTTGTTGCTTGTGAGCATTATGTTTGATTCATTTGATCTCCACGTAATATCCCCATGATGTTTGACTTATTTGCATTGGTCGTTACCTTCATCTTTGTCAAGATATGCTTAAGTCTTTATCTTTCATTAAGTCTTGTAAGAACTCATCTTTGCTTGCCTATTGTCATACGCTTGCATGCTTTGGTTGTAACCATTCCTCCTATTTGACGTACTTGATTATCGTAATATGCTTGTATATTCTTGGTTGTAACCATGTCTCTTGTACTCATCATGTTTGTTTGATGTTTATGCTTTGTTAAAGTTTATTTTTCCCCAAGTGATGGAACTCTTTAGTTCTCATCTAAGTTATCTCCCCTTCTATCCTTCCAAAGGAAAGTCTCTCTGTTGACCTTTGGGTCATAGATAGCTCATTACCCTCCCTTGACTTTCTTAAGTCATCTACCCACTTAGTTAAGTTAGAACCTATCCATTGGACTTTACTTAAGTCTAATAAACTTACCCTTTGTTAGGAGTGCTCTTTCAATTAGAACTTAGGATAGAGTTTGTTAACTCTATGTAAGAATCATGGAGATGATTACTTGCTTCCCTTCTTTGAGTGTTCAACTTAGATCTAGAGAGTTTTCTTAAACTCTACACAAGCATTGTAATGTTTGTTCCCCTTTGAACCTTGATCATAATCAAGTGTTCTTCAACCCTAGTGAGGTGAACTACGATTGCTCTGATTCTATCCTAGTTAGGATACGTAGGCAGAAGACGCGATGTCTTTGCGAGCAAACTTAGTGTATATATCTTTAGGTTTTAACCTACACCTTTTACCCAATCCATAGCAAACACTTAACAAGATTAGCATACAAACAAACAAAAGGTTCCTGTATGGTACTACAGATGTTTAGGATGTGAAATACCTACCCTATGCATAACCAACCCCTGATCCCCGAATCTCTTAGCATTGTTGTTACATCGCGCAAAAGGTTCTTTCTTTCTTTAGACCTTTCCTTTGGAAAAAATAAAGTCCGGTTGTGAATTCAAGCATTTAAGATTCAAGTTAATCAATAGCTTGGTATCACGATTCTCACCGCAACACACACGTGAAGATCACAGTACATAGACTGAATTCTTCACTCACAAACAGCTCACAAAACACTCTGTAAAATCTCTAAGGCTTCGTCCTCAATGAGGATTGCCTCTTCTGTATTTATAGTTAGCAGGTTGTCCTTGGGCCTTAGTGTAGAAATTAGGTTTAACCAAGTTAAACCTCTTTTCATAAAGTTGCGCACTTACAATTAGGTGATAGGCATTTTATGTTATCCTCAGCACTGCCTGGCATTTCGCCTGAGATAACTTAAGATCACTAAAATGTTTCCTGAAATATAGCCTGAGCTTCCTCATGCAATATAACAGAAACTAAAACACGCGCCCTTGATGTCAGCTACCTGATGTCATGACATTCAGTATGACATCCAATACACTTTGCTCTAGCTAAGCAAACTTACCCTGCAGAACACTACACCAGCATGTCATGACATTAATCATGACATCTACATACACAGCATTATTTTACCATAAAATACAGCCAACCAAAACATCTACATGTGGTTCTACGTTCCGCCTAAGACATAGTGGCTTTCCTTTGTAGGGCCTTGCTTGTTTATGTTTGAACTCTTTTTTATCAATTATGAAAGGCGTTTGTTTGCATTCAAATATTTTGATCCCTGTTTTTCTTCTATTTATTTTTGACAATAAAATGGAAATGTGTTCGTGTTTGTTCTCATATCATTTTAAGCATAAAACATCAATCATGCAGGTTTCACATCGCAGATGTCGCCGATTCAGATTCGGCTATGACTCGGTATGATTTTGACAGTCCCATTTTTCAAGCTGAGAAGAGATTGATGAAGAAGATGACTTGCCTGAAGAGCTTGCCAGACTGTTGAGACGAGAAGAGAAAGTCATTCTGCCTCATCAAGAGGAAACTGAAGTTGTCAATCTTGGCATAGAAGAGGATAAGAAAGAGGTCAGAATTGGGGCTGCATTGCAAGACGATGTCAAGAGAAGACTAGTCGAAATGCTCCGAGAGTACAGAGACGTCTTTGCATGGTTGTATGAAGATATGCCAGGGTTGGATACGGACATAATGGTACACCGTCTACCTCTTCGAGAAGAATGTCCACCTGTAAAACAAAAGCTGAGAAGAACCAGGCCTGACATGGCTGTCAAGATTAAGGAAGAGGTCCAGAAGCAATTGGATGCCGGTTTTCTTGCTGTTATAAACTATCCTCTGTGGGTCGCTAACATTGTTCCTGTGCCTAAAAAAGATGGAAAGGTCAGGATGTGCGTCGATTACATAGATTTGAACAGAGTGAACCCGAAAGATGATTTCCCACTCCTCCACATTGATGTGTTAGTTGATAATGTGGCTCAACATTCTGTGTTTTCCTTCATGGATGGCTTCTCTAGGTACAACCAAATTAAAATAGCCCCTGAAGACATGGAGAAGACTACCTTTATCACACAGTGGGGGACTTTTTGCTATAAAGTTATGCCCTTTGGATTGAAAAATGCAGGGGCAACTTACCAGCGGGCGATGGTAACTCTCTTTCATGATATGATTCATCATGAGATCGAGGTCTATGTTGATGACATGATCGCAAAGTCACAGACGGAGGAAGAGCATTTGGTTAATCTTTTGAAGTTGTTTGAAAGGTTGAGGAAATTCAGATTGAGGTTGAATCCAAATAAGTGCACTTTCAGAGTGAAGTTAGGGAAGCTATTGGGGTTCATTGTCAGTGAAAGAGGAATCGAGGTAGATCCTGCGAAGATTAAAGCAATACAAGAAATGTCAGCGCCAAAAACAGAAAAAGAGGTTCGTGATTTTCTGGGGAGATTGAACTACATTGTAAGGTTCATAACTCACCTAACAGCCACCGGTGAACCAATATTCAAACTGCTAAAGAAAGACCAAGCAGTCGTTTGGAACGAAAATTGTCAAAGGGCATTTGAAAGGATAAAAGAATATTTGCAGGAGCCTCCGATACTGATGCCCCCAGTGGCAGGAAGACCTTTAATTATGTACTTAACGGTTCTTGATAACTCAATGGGTTGTGTACTCGGTCAACACGACGAAACATGAAGAAAAGAGCATGCTATCTATTATTTGAGTACGAATTTCACAAAATGTGAGTCCAGATACTCAATGCTAAAAAAGACATGTTGTGCACTTGCATGGGCAGCCAAGCGCCTAAGGCAGTATATATTGAATCACACAACCATGTTGATTTCGAAGATGGATCCAATCAAGTATGCGTTCGAAAAGCAGGCAATTTCTGGAAGAATTGCTAGATGGCAGATGGTTCTGACAGAATACGATATGCAATATGTTTCCCAAAAAGCCATCAAGGGGTGTGTTTTGTCAGAATATCTCACAGAGAAGCCGATTGTAGATTATCAACCAACGAAATTTGAGTTTCCTGATGAGGACATAATGTTTCTAAAGATGAAGAATTGTGATGAGCCACTACCAGACGAAGGTCCCGAGATAGGCTCTCAGTGGAAGATGGTTTTCGACGGTGTTGTTAACTCATATGGAAATGGAATTGGGGCAATCATTATAACTCCCCACGGTTCTCACATACCGTTTACCGCCCGGTTAACGTTTGCCTACACCAACAACGAAGCTGAATATGAAGCGTGCATCATGGGCATAGAAGAAGCCATTGATTTGAGAATCAAGAACCTTGATGTATATGGTGATTTAGCTTTAGTCATTAACCAGGTTAAAGGAGAGTAGGAGACTCGTCAGCCCAATCTGGTTCCTTACATGAATTATGCCAGGAGATTGCTGCCTTTCTTTGACAGAGTGGAGTTTCATCATGTGCCGAGGGTCGAGAACCAGATGGCAGATGCCTTGGCAACCTTATCATCGACGTATAAAGTGAATTATTGGAATGAAGCTCTGATGATCACTATCATGCGCCTCGACAGGCCGACCTTCATATTTGCAGTAGAGGAGGCATTGGATGGGAAGCCTTGGTATTTTGATATCAGAAACTTTCTCAAGAATCAAGAGTATCTGCCTGGGGCATCGATCCGGGATAAGAAGACTCTGAGAAGGTTGGCAAGGAACTTCTACTTGAACAAGGAAGATGTGCTTTACAGAAGAAACTTCGACTTGGTTTTGTTATGGTGTGTGGACGAAAATGAAGCAAGTTTGCTAATGGAAGAAGTCCACAAAGGTTCTTCCAGAACACATGTTGGCGGACATGCAATGTCCAGGAAATTGTTGAGAGCAGGTTACTACTGGATGACTATGGAATTCAATTGTTTCAAGCACGCCAGAAAGTGCCATAAATGCCAGATTTATGCTGATAAAGTGCATGTGCCGCCAAGTCCTCTGAATGTCTTAGCATCTCCTTGGCCCTTTTCTACGTGGGGCATTGATATGATTGGCAAGATCGAGCCAACCGCTTCCAATGGACATCGCTTTATCTTGGTGGCAATTGATTATTCCACCAAGTGGGTAGAAGCAGCTTCTTTTGCCAATGTAACCAGACAGGTAGTGGCTCGCTTTATCAAGAAGGACATCATCTGTTGTTATGGAGTGCCAGAATGAATCATTACTGGTAATGGTTCGAACCTGAACAACAAGATGATGAAGGAACTGTGCCAGAGTTTCAGGATCAAACACCATAACTCTTCTCCGTATCGCCCAAAGATGAATGGTGTTGTTGAGGCAGCCAATAAGAACATCAAGAAGATTGTACAAAAGATGATGGTAACCTACAAGGATTGGCACGAGATGTTACCCTTTGCTTTACATGGATATCGTACTTCGGTGCATACATCGACTGGGGCAACTCCTTTCTCGCTGGTGTATGGTATGGAAGTTGTCCTACCACTAGAAGTCGAGATTCCTTCCCTGAGGGTGTTGGTTGATGTGAAGCTTGATGAGGTAGAATGGGTGAAGGCTAGGTTAAATCAACTTATTCTGATTGACGAAAAGAGATTGGCAGCTATCGCCCATGGTCGATTATATCAGAGCAGAATGAAGAAGGCCTTCGATCAGAAAGTGCGCCCTCGACACTTTCAGGCAGGTGACTTGGTGCTAAAGAGGATCCTCCCCCTGCAAACAGATCACAAGGGCAAATGGACTCCCAACTATGAAGGTCCATACATGGTAAGGAAAGTCTTCTCCGGAGGAGCCTTACTACTGTCAACTATGGATGGTGAAGAATTTACGTCCCCTATGAATGCAGATGTAGTCAAAAAAATACTTTGCTTAAAATAGACCCGCTGGACAGAAAAAGAAAATCCAGGCAAAAATGGGGCATCACGGCGAACCATAAAAAGAATGGGTTCGGGCAAAAATTAGGGATAAAAAGAAAAAAAGAATAAACCCGCGAAGTTGAAAACCTGAAAAGGCGACTTTGGCAAAAAAATGGGTATCCCCGTGAATTGATAACCCGCAAGGGCGATTCAGGCAAAAGTTAGGGATTTAAAAGCAAACGACTACGGTCTGCGTCCAACCTGTGAGCACAGTTGGATTCTTGGAGGACCCGAGGGTTGACAAGTCAGTCTCTTCAGAAAGTGAGATATTGGTGAAGCATCAAAGTCATACGAGTCATAGTCGAATCAGCACATGGTGGTTGACTGTTTCCACATTGTCGACATTTGTATATCTTTTGCATTTATACTTTTTGCGCAAATTTATCTTTCCAGGAGTTGCATCCGATGTAATTTGCCTATTTATAAGCCATTTTCAATCAATGAAGTATTTTCCACAGAAAGCTTTCTTTTCTTGTTTTTGCTGTTTATTGTTTTGTTTGCGAAAAGACGCCTGACGTTTTTGATAAAACTTTGCATACATAAACTTTTGGGGCTTTGCTAATCATAATTGAAACAATCACTACAAGAAAAAAGGAGATTTACGACACTTGAGTTGCGACAGTTATCACAAAACCGTCCTTATTCCTAGATTGTGATGGTTGTCACGACAGTTAAGGTCAACTGTCGTATATTTTTTGCGACAGTTATCAAAAAACCGTCCTTATTCCTGGACTACGACAGTTCTCATGACGATTTGAGCCAACCATCGCAAATTTTTTAGGCATGTTGTATAAAATAATGCGACAGTTACTAAAGAACCGCCCTCTTTCCACACTCGCGATAGTTAAAGCGAACTGTCGCAATTACTTTAGCCATAATCAGTATTTTTTTATTCCTTTAATTTTCCAATTTTTTTCTTTCATATTTCCCTGCCTCCACATATTTACCAAATTAAAGCGCTTTCCCAGTTTTTTCAATCCCTCGTCTGCATTTTTAACAAAATGAACACGCGTTTTCCCAATTTTCCACTCCATCCTTAACCCTTTTCACTACACCTTATGTCTCCCTTAATTCCCAAACCTTCCAATTTAATTATTGTATAATTTTATACTCTCCTAAATATCAATTTCTCAACCTATGTTGAATTGCTCCCATTCCTTTTATCTCTGAAAAGATTGTCGACCTTATCGCCACCGTGTAATCTACTTTTGAGCAACATGTGTAAGAGAGAAATAATGGAAGAGGAATAGGAGAATCCTATGGTGTGTGGTTGGCCCACAGTGTTTGCATGGTCAGGGTGTGGCCAGGTATTGGATGGAAGGCTTTATGGCGTAAGAGTTTTTCGATTCCTAGTTTTGTTTTTGGTTCTTTTTTTGTCATTGTTTCTTTTTATTGCTTCTCTTAAATTTACAATTTTGATAGCATATTTACGGCTTATTCCCATGTTTGGCTGTAACTACATCTGGGTGTATATCGGGTAGTCACTACTGTTGTTTCCTCCTATATTTGGGTCTAATAAACGTAGTAACCTATTTGTCTCAAGAAAAATATTTGAGTTCTAGAGTTCCCTATATTATATTGTTTTTAATTGTTTCTTTTTAGTTTTTTTGAATTTTCCTCGATTTTTCACTTTATCTGTTCTAGTTTAATCTTTTCAAATCTTGGATTGGCACAGGATTTGAAAAATGAACATACTAAATTGTCTTAACTCTTAAATATGGTGATGTAATTGATGTATTAGAAAAGTAGGTTAATATTGTCTATCAAAAGAGAGATTACAATGAGTCTAAGGATGAATGCAATGGTGAAATTCATGACAAGATTATACTGAAGATTTTCATAAGTATATTACTAACTTTGGGTTTGAATTGATCATTCATGTAAGTTGTTCTTTATGTATGATATGATATGACATTATAAGTGCGAGTGGAAACGTTTGTCAATTAAGGCCGAATAAATATTTGTGTTGTTATTTATATTAGTAACCTTGTTTCTTTACTTTCTTCGCATATCTTGATATTTTGATAATATTTTTTATTAATTTGTTATGTGGTAGACGGATATAGAAGAATAGAAGAATCGCATGTTCTCATTACATATATTTAATTTAAAATATATCATGTTTCTCACTTATGGTTGACAGTCAGAAGAGGTGGCAGAGTTAAAGTTAAATTTTTTGCAGGCATGATGAGCCCATAATTTATGTTCACTGTGAGGTTTTATGCCTTTTCACTAGTTAGTTGTATCTAGACACACTTTTTAGAAGGAATTTTCTGCTTATCAAGTACTCGCATGTGATAAGCTTCAAACATATAAAGTGACATAGTGCTTTTATATATCCTGTGACTGTTGGGGCAATGGGGACTTTTATATTTGGAAACCAAGCGATCTCATAGATGCCAAGTTATTATGCACTTTGAACTCAAATTGAGATGTACTAGTTCTAACTTCTAATTAGTCAACCACTATATCTAGTAGACTTTTTGCAAATGAACTTCTTTTTTGGTAGAATAATATAGTAAAAAATCAAAGTTGAGGAACATCCATATTTTTATGAATAATAAAGCAAATGATTATGAAAAAAAGCTGAATCATTAACTTGGCATTGCAGAAATATAACATATATTACTTTCTAAATTCTAAGATTAACTAGGCTTTGGATATATTATTCAGGATCTTGCATTTTGGAAAATGTTTGTAGATAGGAGAACAATATACGACTCCAGCTATTTGGTCTCTCATTAGATGATTTTGAAATTATGATATGACTTTATTGTTGTATTTTTCTATGTTAGTAATTAAAATTCATTATAAGTTGTGTAGACTGCATAGTTTATTAATTTTATTTCCTAGTGGCAATAGCTTTGCAGTCCTCAAAATGCAAGTCTAGCTGGGATTTTTTATGATGCAGCGGGGAGTCACTATAATCACCATTTCCGCCAAGTAAAGGCTTTATTTATAAATCATTAAATCTCAAAAACATTCAAAATTTGCTCTGCATTATTAGAAGTTTCTTAGTAATATGTTTCCGAATTAACTAGAGGTCTATACATAGCTTAAAATAATGGAATTACTAATTATACCTATTTTTCAATGTATGAAAGTGATTCTTTTGTAGGGTCTTTCAGTAATAATTGTTCTCATTATTTTGTTTGTATATATATGTATTTGGTATGCATGTCCTATAGAGTTTGGTAGTCTAGTCTGTTAGTCTCGAGTATTTTTGTCTAAGTAGTGATCCTTCTATGCGTTTTCTTTTTCATGATATTCTTGCTATACAGCGAAGAGTTCGTTGTTTCAAAAGTGTTTTTGTGCTAAAGAATTCATATGGTAGTCTTGCATGTGGCCTTCACAAAGGTGCAAAACTAATTGAGAAGCACGCAAGATAGCGTTGTCTTCTTGCATAAGACTGTGACCAACCTGACTAAACTCAACCAGATGTTACATCTTTCGTTTAAATAGTTTCCTTGATAAATAGTCTAAATTATAGATTTCTATTATGATATTATTTTGAGGACGAGTTTCCTGAATAACATTCTTATGGAGGAAGGTGGCTTCGATTACAAAAACGCAATTAATGATTTAATAGTGAATTCTTATTAGAGATATCATGGATGCTATAAGGAAAGTGGGTTGCTTCATCTTTGTGAGTTCATTGAAGATTTCAATTCACTTACTTGTCAACGCAGGTGATAACTTTGGTTGTGTTTTGTCATATACTTTGTGTGCATTTGGAATTTTACCTTTTTTATTTTATTTTATTTTCCCCCTTTGTATCTTAGATATTACACTTCATTCAAATTGAAGGACCAAAAACATTAGACCCTGACAAATATATTTTTTATATTTATAACATAGTACATCTTGAGAATGCGACTGTTAGGGCCAGTGCTGTGAGCACACTAGCCATATTTGGTGCTTTTTTTGTTGCATTAAATGTGTTGTTGCTGTTATTTGCTATAATTATTTTCTCTAGAAGATTAGTTTATTTATTAAGGGTGATATTTGTTATTAACTTAATTTAAAATCTCTTAATTTTCCTATTTGTAGTCACAGAAGCAGCAAAGGACATTGATACTGTTAAGAACAGGGGAGTTATCAAACATAGTAACAACAAACTATTTTCTTTCAAGATGACTCCAAGAAAATCTCATAGGTAATGCATACTCTTTCTTTCTGCTCTTATGTTAATGGTTTATATCAAACATAGTAACACAAACTATTTTATTTCAACTATCAAGTAGTAGTTTGTATTCTTTTAATGATGTTTTTAGTGAACATTCAAGTCCCTAAAACCTCAATTAATAATACATTTTACTGCTCATTCTAGCTATCGTAATGTCGTTGTAGTTCGTCCACATGCCAGTGAGTTAAAAATTCCTCTATATTTTACTTTTGAATTGCTCTCTGATTTTCTGTATGAAATGTCCAATATTAAACTTCAGATCGGGTCATCTAGTTCAACTGGGAATCAAATCTGCATTAACTGCAAAACCAGTGCCTGTGTCATGAGATGGACAATGCATACAAGAGTAAAATTTAAATGCCAATAACTTATGTGATCCATCCTTGATTATAGTTGCTTAAAAATCATATTCTTTGGTGGGCTTCTTTTGATGATGGTCTTGCATGAAAACCATTGATTTGATCACATTATATTGCAGGATTGTTGTTGAAGTAGACCTTCCTGATGTACAACTTTCTGCCTTGGAAAATATGCATTATAGTAGTAATTAGGTCAATTTAGTTACAGTTCTTATACTGAGTTCTCCTGCATTTGGTATATTATTGATATAGGCTCACAAGTAAATAGAATAGTAAACCAGGATTTTCCACCCTAATTAGTGGTGCAAATATGTCTTGTTGTTCACTATTTGGAATAAATAGAAAGACTGGGACTATTTACTATTTATCATTCTCCCTTATTAATTTCCTTATATTAGAACTCTAAAATTGCAGAGAGAGATTCTAGATCTCAAATTCTGTTTACTGTTTTTCATTGTACAAATCTGTTACAACTTACAACAATCAACTTTTATATAAGCTGTGAAGTGACCTGCTATAAAAGGCTCTAACCAAAACTTACTGCACCATTTAGATTGAAGGGACTCATTCCTAACCGAGTGACCTGCTGTAATTTTGTTCCATATCTATGAATCAATTGTCCTCATTATAATTCAGATTGAAGGGACTATGTTCCTAACCAACAGATCCACATAGAAACCCCACTAAGCAAATTTTTCATTGTAAATGTCATTTTTTCTTTCACATTTCTAATCCTATTGATGTTTTCTTGTGTGTAACAAATGATTGATGTTCGCTTGCAAGGAAGAAACATGAGTTGGTATGTCTAAATCTATATAGAGTTGAATATATTGCTGATGGTAAAAATAATTAATATTTGTTCTTATTTGTAGGAATCGAGAGATGGACGAACATACAGTAGAGGAGAAATGTATGCATTTTCTCATAAAAAGTTTGACGGGTCTTCAATTACTGTTAGATACTTAATGCTTGTGTTCCATCAAAGCAATGGAAAGTTGTGTCATGGGTTTTTCAGCAACTGAGGGAAAGTGGTCTGAAACCTAATGGAGCTACTTATGGACTTGCGATGGAGGTAATTACAGGATTACAATATTAACAACAAGTAACTTATCTTGAAAAAAATAGATACTAAATAACTTGGCTCTTGTTACTTTTCACTACAAGGCTACACACATAATCAAATTGATAACTGCTATTCTGAGTTGATAGTTATTATGCTGTCATCTTTGTTTATGCCGCAAACAAAAAACTAAACATGGTACAATATAAGCTGTTTTGGGAGAACTATTCTCGAAAAATCTATTTGGTTGATTTATTATGGTATTACTTTTTTGAAAATGTGATCAAGTCTTACAGGTGATGCTTGTTATAAGGTAATGTTGCAATCGGGCAACTATGACCTTGTCCATAAGTTATTTCAAAAGATGAGGAGCAGTGGGGAAGTTCCAGAAGCCCTTACATATAAAGGTAGTGTTTTACTTTTCATATCATTTGCGACTGTTATTCTGATGGCTTGCTATATACTTCCTCTCTTCCTTAGTGTTGGTGAGAACTTTTTGGAAGGAAGGTGAAGTTGATGAAGCTGTGAAAGTTGCTAGGGAGATGGAAAGACGTGGCGTTATGGGAACAGCTAGTGTATATTATGAGCTAGCATGTTGCCTTTGCAACTGTGGTAGATGGCAAGATGCTATTCTAGAGGTACTTTTCTTTTTCACTTAAACTCTAAATTTGTCATTTAGATGCTCGCAAAACCCTGATTAAAGTATTTTTTTCATTGAAATATGGCTTGTTGGTTGAGAAGATAAAAAGACTTCCTCTCGCTAGACCCGTGGAGGTTACTTTCACCGGCATGATGAGGTCATCAATGGATGGTGGGCACATTGATGATTGTGTATCTATATTTGAATTTATGAAAGACCACTGTGCTCCTAATGTAGGGACAGTAAATATCATGCTGAAAGTTTACGGCCAGAATGACATGTTTTCTAAAGCTAAAGTTTTATTTGAGGAAGTTAAGGTTGCAAAGTCAGATTTACGACCCGATGCATACACGTATACCTTAATGTTGGAATCATCTGCCCGTTCAAATTAAATCCTTCTAAAGGTCCTGCTATAATGGTTGTTTGTTTTGTAGGAAGTTGGACTGCTCCTGTTTCGGTTCCGAATCTCCCATGTCCATTAGAATTGTTTTCACAATTAACGAAAAAATGTTTGGTAATATTCTGCGATTCAAGACGAGTCAAAACGTTGTTGGTGAGATTTTCCTTTTTCAGATTATCGTGCTTCAATGTTGTTTGGAAATATTACATTGTTCTGCTATTTTGATTATTACATTGTTCTGGTTTTTCAGATTATAAACAATACATTATAGTATCAATCAAGATGATACTGGTTTCCATTATAAATGAATTGTCATTTTAAATTTCTAATACAAATCACAACTGATTCTCCATCTTTTCGTAGGAATGTATCATGGGAACTCTCAAAGATAAGACTGTTTTACTTGTAACTCATCAAGTTGATTTCTTGCATAATGTTGACTCTATCATGGTATGTATATTCTCACAAGTCCCTAAATTATTGAGTTTTTCTGTAAATGGAAGTTAAATTCAATTTGTCCCGACTTATCTTAATCTTACCAATAGTATTAGATATTATATTTTAGCTTATATTTTGACATCAACTTTAAAGGTGATGCATGAAGGAAGAGTAGTGCAAAGTGGAAAGTATGATGAACTTCTCAAAGCAGTCCTAGATTTTGGTGCACTTGTGGCAGCTCATGAATCCTCTATGGAGATATTAGAAACAAGTGATAATTCCAATGATGATTCTTCTCAATCTCCAAAACTCGTCTGCATTGTATCGAAAGAAAAAGAAAGCGGGGATGAAAAGCAGTCCTCTCAAGATCAATCTAAGTTTGATGATAAAACTGCAGCAAAGCTCATTGAAGACGAGGGAAGAGAAACTGGACATGTGAGCCTTAAAGTATATAAACAATATTTCACAGAAGCATTCGGATGGTGGGGAATAGCACTTGTAGTAGCAATGTCAGCTGGTTGGGTGTTGTCATTTTTAGTTGGTGACTATTGGTTAGCAATTGCAACTTCTGATGGTTCTAGCATTCCTTCTTTTACTTTCATTTTCGTCTATGCTTCTATAGTTGTTGTTGCATGCATAGTTCTTATAGGAAGAGCTTTCATGTATACGTATTTGGGTTTGAAGACATCTCAAAGCTTCTTTGTTGGAATGCTTCAAAGTATCCTTCGTGCACCAATGTCATTCTTTGATACCACTCCTTCTGGAAGAATCTTGAGTCGTGTGAGTTTCATTCAACACCCCTTTTAATGTTTGGTTTATGCTTTATTAATGTTTGAATTTTCTAACTCTATCTACTCTTGTTATTAATTGTTTAGGTATCTACTGATATACTTTGGGTGGATATAACAATTCCAATGTTTACAACCTTTGTAATGATAGCATACTTATCATTATTCAGTATCCTTATTGTCACATGCCAGAACTCTTGGGAGACTGTCTTTCTCGTAATTCCACTGGTCTGGCTCTACAACTGGCATAGGGTATGATATACCTACTCCTATAGAGTAATGTTTGTTAGAACACAGATTGGTTCTTAATAATATCTCTATGTTTTGATGATAACTATTATGAAATTTTGTAATTAAGAATTATATACTCTAAAATTTGCTTGAGAGTGTTTGCTGCAGATATTAAAGTAATTATCACTCCAGAAGCAAATATGAACTGAACATAAGAAATATGCTAGACTCTGAGGCGCCAGATGCATCCATTAGAAGATTCTGAATGCTGCCAACAGAAGCTCCAGAAGGATCTGAAGCAGAAGCTCCAGAAGAATCTGAAGCAAGTCAGAAGCATCTGAACCAAAGAAGAATTTTGTATGAAGAGTTTTCAAGCATAGTTACTACAGAAGATTCTGAGAGTACTAAAGCTGCCAGTACTGAGGATCTGACTCAAATATGCTCTGAACTTATACACGCTAAAAGCACACCTGCTGCAAAGACCCTGATTCAGCAACACTGATCAACATCAGAAGGCTCTGATCAAATTAGACTCTGATGATTCTTGCTGAAAATTGATGAAGAAGAATTCAAAGATTATGTCCGTTGGAATAATCCAAACGACTCTTTCCTTATTTATGCTAGACACAAGAACACAGACAAAAAGGATTTCTCTGTGCTTTCTTCTTCTAGGAAAGGTCACTTGATGTGAAGACAAAAAGGCTCAGACCTTTTGGTACACTCTTCTCAACGTGAAACTCTCTTGGATCAAGCTGCCTATAAAAGCAAGTCTTCAACCATCTTCTTTAGTTGACGTTTTACCTGAAAAGAAATCAATATCCAAAGCTCTCATACAATTCACATTCTTTCTAGAATTAATTTCTTTGTTCTTAATATTAAGTGAAAAATCACAGTTGTGATAAAGCTTTATTAGAAGCAATTTAAACACTTGTATTTTTTATTACATTTGATTGTAAGAAAACCTTAAGAAGATCTAGTTAGGATCAGTAGATCTTGAGAAGACTTTGAATAGTTGTTCTTAGTGCTTACTATTGTAATCAGTTGATTAAATAGTGGATTAAGTCCTTGATTGAGAAAGGAAAATCACTCTAGGAAGGGTGGACTGGAGTAGTTGAGTTCAACGAACCAGGATAAAAATACTTGAGTTTTTATTTCTAAGTTTTTATCTTCATACTTATTCAACCCCCCTTCTAAGTATTTTCTCACCTTCAGTTGGTATCAGAGCCTGGTTCTGTGTGTGCTACCACTTCACAGTGACAGTAAAGATCCAGTGAGAAAAACTTTGATATATATTTGGTTGTTACTATGGCTGATAATACAATGTCTAACATTAACAACAAATATGAAGAAAGGGACAGAATCAGCACTAAACCCCCTATGTTTGATGGGGAGAAATTTGATTATTGGAAAGACAGGATTGAAAGTTTTTTCCTTGGATATGATGCTGATTTATGGGATTTGATCATAGATGGATATGTTCATCCCATTGATGGGAGTGGCAAGAAAGTAGATAGAAAATATATGACAGAAGCCCAAAAGAAGGAATTTAGAAATCACCACAAGGCCAGAACAATATTGTTAAATGCAATATCTCACACTGAGTATGAAAAGATCACAAATAGAGAAACTGCATTTGACATGTTTGAGTCCTTAAAGATGACTCATGAGGGAAACTCTCAAGTCAAGGAAACAAAGGCTCTGGCTCTAATCCAGAAGTATGAAGCCTTTAGGATGGAAGACGCTGAACCTGTTGAAGCTATGTTCTCCAGATTTCAAATACTTACAGCTGGACTAAAGGTTCTGGATAAAGGATACTTTATTGCTGATCATGTGAAAAAGATCATCAGAAGCTTACCTACCAGATGGAGACCTATGGTGACTGCGTTGAAAATGGCTAAAGATCTGAACAAGATCTCCTTGGAGGAACTAATCAGTTCACTAAGAAGTCATGAAATTGAACTTGAGGAAGATGAACCTCAAAAGAAAGGTAAATCAATTGCTTTAAAATCTAATAAATCTGCTAAAGCATTGCAGGTAATAGAGGAAAGCTCTGAAGAATCCTCATCTGAAGATGAAGATGAACTATCCATGTTGTCTAGAAGAATAAACAAACTCTAGAAGCATAAAGGAAAGAAGTTCAGAAACTTTAGGAAGTCTGACACAAGAAAAGAATCTTTTGGACACAGAAGATCTGGCAAAAAGGAGGTTGTCTGTTATGAATGTAAAGAACCTGGAAATTACAAAAATGAATGTCCAAAGGTGCTGAAAGACAAGCCTAAAATAAAATCTGATAAGACGAAAAAGGTTCTAATGGCCACCTGGGATGATTCAGATACATCTGAATCTGAATCTGAGTCAGAAGAGGAATGTGCCAATGTAGCTTTGATGGCAGACATAGAAGATCAGGAGGAAGGAACTTCAGGATCTGAATCTGACTCTGACGCTAAAGAGGTAATGGCTAAACTCACTAAAGAAGAACTTATCAAAGTTTTATCAGAAGTTCTGAAGAGCTATAACAATATTAAGCTCAAATACAAGAAGCGTCAAAGCAATCTTGTATCTGAGAATAATATTCTCAAATCAGAAGTAGCTGAGCTAAATGAAAAGAACTTAAAATTGAAAAATGATTCTGAATTAGCTCAACAAAACTCTGATTCTGAAACTGAATCTAAATGCAAAAATATCTTGGAAAAATATGATTATAGCTTTCAGAAGTTTCTTGCTAAAAGCATAGACAGAAGCAAAATAGCTTCTATGATCTATGGAGTTAGCAGAAATAACAGAAAAGGAATTGGATATAAATCTTCCTCTGGAAAGGATTTAAATCCAAAACCTGTTGATAAAATTATCATCAAGAAGACTCCTTTATATTCCCACTTTAAATTTGGTCACTTGAATGATATTGAACAAACACGTTCTGAAAAGAATATTCATGTGTTTAAATCTAAGGCTAGTCAAAATAAACCTTATGTTGAAAAACAGAAGTTTAGACAAACCTTCAGAACAACTAACCCTAAAGGACCCAAGAAGATCTGGGTACCTAAAAGTAAAATAATTTATGTTGCAGATGTTCTTAGCAGCAAGGTCAGGACGCCAATCATGATACCTGGACTCTGGATGCTCGCGACACATGACAGGAGAAAGGTCTATGTTCCAAAGTCTGGAGCTTAGATCTGGAGGTGATGTGAAATTTGGAGGGAATCAGAAGGGCAAGATCATTGGATCTGGCACTATTGGAAATGGTAAACTTCCCTCTATTACTAATGTTTTACTTGTAGAAGGATTAAAGCATAACTTATTGTCCATAAGTCAATTAAGTGACAATGGTTATGATATAACCTTTAATCAAAAATGTTGTAAAGCTATTAGTCAAAAAGATAGCTCTATCCTATTTAGTGGAAAGAGGAAAAACAACATTTATAAAATAAATCTTTCAGAACTTAAGGTTCAAAATGTTAAATGCCTCTTGTCTGTTAATGAAGAGCAATGGGTCTGGCACAGAAGATTGGGGCATATTAATATGAGACGTATATCTCAGATTAATAAACTTAATCTTGTCAGAGGACTTCCTAATCTGAAGTTCACCTCAGATGCTCTTTGTGAAGCATGCCAAAAGGGGAAGTTTTCAAAATCATCTTTTAAATCAAAAAATGTTGTTTCTACTTCCAGACCACTAGAATTACTTCATATTGATCTGTTTGGACCAGTGAAAACTGCATCCATCAGAGGCAAGAAGTATGGATTAGTCATTGTTGATGACTATAGTAGATGGACATGGGTAAAGTTCTTAAAACATAAGGATGAGTCACATTCTGTGTTCTTTGACTTCTGCAAACAAGTCCAGAATGAAAAAGATTTCAAAATTATAAAAGTCAGAAGTGATCATGGTGGTGAATTTGAAAATAAATATTTTGAAAAATATTTTAATGAAAATGGCATTGCTCATGAATTTTCCTGTCCTAGAACTCCACAACAAAATGGAGTTGTAGAGAGGAAAAATAGAACTCTGCAAGAAATGGCCAGAACCATGATCAAAGAGACTAATCTGGCAAAACACTTTTGGGCAGAAGCAATCAACACAGCCTGTTACATTCAGAACAGAGTGTCTGTAAGACCTCTTCTGGAGAAGACTCCATATGAACTGTGGAAGAACAGAAAGCCCAACATTTCATATTTTCATCCTTTTGGATGTATTTGCTATATGTTAAATACTAAAGAAAATCTGAACAAGTTTGATTCCAAAGCACAGAAGTGTTTCATGCTTGGATATTCTGAATGCTCTAAAGGCTACAGAGTATACAACAGTGAGACACAGATTGTGGAAGAATCTATTCATGTTAGATTTGATGATAAGCTTGGCAGTAAAAAGCCAAAGCAGTTTGAAAACTCTG
Organism: Lathyrus sativus; assembly: GCA_963859935.3. Classification (NCBI taxonomy): domain Eukaryota; kingdom Viridiplantae; phylum Streptophyta; class Magnoliopsida; order Fabales; family Fabaceae; genus Lathyrus; species Lathyrus sativus. The sequence goes on along the minus strand of OZ012741.1, from coordinate 188,555,091 downwards.
CAGATAGAGAAGTAGTCTTCACAGACTCTGAAGGCTCAAAGGCAGACAAAGCTCAAGTGAAGGAACCAGAAGCAACGCCAGATGCAATTCCTTTAACTTCTCAGATGAACAATTTAAACATTTCTGAAGAATCAACTGTTAGAGGATCATCTTCCAGAATCAAAGCTTCTCATCCAGAGAATGTTATTATTGGAAAGAAGGATGATCCTATCAGAACAAGATCCTTTCTCAGATCATCTGAAGCATCATTATTTGGGCTGGTGTCAATAATTGAACCAACTTTTGTAGATGAAACTCTGCAAGACAATGATTGGATTATTGCCATGCAAGAAGAGTTAAATCAATTCACCAGAAATGATGTGTGGGATTTAGTTCAAAGACCAAAAGGATTCAATATAATTGGAACTAAATGGGTCTTCAGAAATAAGCTTAATGAGAAAGGAGAAGTTGAAAGAAATAAGGCAAGGCTTGTTGCTCAAGGGTACAGTCAACAAGAAGGTATTGATTATACTGAAACTTATGCTCCAGTGGCAAGGTTAGAATCTATACGCCTTCTTATTTCATTTGCTGCACAAAATAACATCACTCTGTATCAGATGGATGTTAAAAGTGCCTTTCTAAATGGTATTATAGAAGAAGAAGTTTATGTCCACCAGCCTCCTGGTTTTGAGAGTGAAAAATTTCCAGATCATGTTTTCAAACTAAAGAAATCTCTATATGGTTTAAAACAAGCTCCCAAAGCTTGGTATGAGAGATTAAGCAATTTTCTTCTGGAGAAAAATTTCATCAGAGGCAAAGTGGACACAACACTCTTTTGTAAATCATTTAAGAAAAATCTTCTAATTTGTCAAATATATGTGGATGATATCATATTTGGATCTACCAATACTATGCTGGGAAAGGAGTTTGCTCAATGTATGCAGGCAGAATTTGAAATGAGCATGATGGGAGAATTGAGATTCTTTCTGGGAATTCAAGTCAACCAAACTCCAGAGTGCACTTACATACATCAGACCAAATATGTTAAAGAACTTCTGAAGAAATTTAACATGACTGATAGTAAGCTGGAAAAGACTCCCATGCATCTAACTAGCTCACTAGGCAAGGAAGAGGTAAGTAAGAAAGTATATCAGAAACTCTACAGAGGTATGATAGGATCTCTTCTTTACTTAACTGCTTCTAGACCTAACATATTGTTCAGTGTATGCTTGTGTGCTAGATTCCAATCAGATCCTAGAGAATCACACTTGACAGCTGTCAAGAGGATTCTAAGGTATCTGAAAGGTACTTCTAATGTGGGTTTTTGTTACAGAAAATCTGATGATTTCAAATTAGTTGGATTCTGTGATGCTAACTACGCTGGAGACATAGTGGAAAGGAAAAGTACTTCTGGAAGTTGTCAATTTCTAGGAAGAAATCTAATCTCTTGGTACAGCAAGAAGCAACCCACAATTGCACTATCAACCACAGAGGCAGAATATATTGTTGTTGCTGGATGTAGCACGCAGATGCTCTGGATGAAAAGCCAGCTAGAAGACTATCAGATATTTGAAAGTAACATTTCTATATTCTGTGATAATACTTCTGCTATATGTTTGTCTAAAAACCCCATTTTACACTCTAAGGCAAAACATATAGAAATTAAGCATCATTTCATCAGAGACTATGTTCAGAAGGGAATTATAAATTTAGCCTTTGTTGATACAGATCATCAATGGGCAGATATTTTCACAAAACCCCTTGTTGAAGATAGATTCAAATTTATTCTGAAAAATATTGGTATGGATTTTTGTCCAGAATAATATTTGTCAGAAGCAAATTTTACAGATGCAAAAATGTTTAATGCTCTGAAGTATTTCTTCTAATTACTTATTCATTTCCTTTAATTACTTTTTTGTGTGAAACTCTGAACTAACAATACTCAGAGGATCTGAACATTGGTTAACGTTTCATTTCTCAAGAGAATTCAGAAGCACATGCAAGCAAACACGTGTCACTCTGAATTTGCAAAGGTGGCGTGTACACTACTGAAGAGACGTTTGAGGTGAAGTTTGAATAGTGAAAAGCTTGATTTTCCCCCCAATTTGTCAGAATCAATAAATGCTTGAAATGATTTTTATTCTTTTTCATTAAATGCTATGTGTGAACGTGCCATTATCTGACTGTTTGTATGCCTAAGTGTTTACTATGAATATCACACTTCTCACCACTTTCACACTTTTCACATCTCAATCGTTTATGCATTTCTGTCTCCTTTTCTCTCTTCACAAAAACCCTAAGCATTTGACAAACTCATCTTCAATGGCAACTTCATCATCCACTGCTGCACAGTTTCAATCAACCATGGCTGCAGTTACTTCTGCAAATATGGGTGTGACTCCATATACGACACCAAAGAGAACCTTGTTAACACCTGTTGACAAACTGGAAGTTCTCTGTGAATCAATGGTGGAATTTGATTCACTGGTCGAAAATGGATTTGAGTTTCGCTCCATAATTGATGCTCAAGGATGGGTGAAATACTTTGACAAACTTTTTGGACCAGTCTACCCCCTTCTGGTGAAAGAATTCTGGATCTATGCTGTTGTATACCCTAAGTTTATCTTGTCTTCTATTCTGGGTAAAGAGATAATCATCACAGAAGATCTGATCAGGAAACTCATTGGATATGAGGAAACAGATGGAGTATCTCATCTGCCAGCTGGGCGTGTAGATATGGATGAAGTATATGAGGAAGTGATGACTGCTGGACAGGCTTCTAATAAGTTCAAAGATCTGAAGCCTGACTACAAGATCTGGGCAAAGATTTTCATGGGATGCATTCATCACAGAAAGTCTACAAACTCTCCAGACTACGTAAACAATGAACAACTCTACTTTATGTATTGCTTAAGTCAGAGCACCAAGGTAGATCTTCCCTACATTCTGTTTATGCACTTATGGAATCACATAAATGCCTCCAGAGAATCTATGAAAGAAAAAGGTCAGAAGATCAGAACAAGGATTCCCTTTGGAAGGTTAATTTCAGATTTTCTGACAGAAAATGGACTGGTGACTGCTCTACATGCTGCTGGAGTCACAGATGAACTTGAATTCATTCTTGGAAAACCTCTGAATGCAAAGAGTCTTCAGAGACTAAAAATTGTAGAAGAACTCACAACAGCACCCAAGAAGCTGAATATCACTGAACTCAGTCAGAAGAGAATCCCAGTAGATGACTACCCTCTGTTCTTTGCTGAAGAACCAAGGGAAATAATAGTGAGTTATATTGATGCTTGCAAGGCAGATGGAACGCCCATTCCTGCAGATATTCTGAAAAGAGCAAGGGAACCATTTCCTGTTGAAGGAGAAGAGATTACAAGAAAAAGAAGTCAATCAGAAGCAGAAGCTGCGCCTGTTCAGAAGAAGCCCAAAGTTGCTGAGAAGCCTCAGAAGCTGATCAAGAGGAAAGCATCTGGAGACACTCCTTCTGTTCCTGCAAAACGTATCAAGATTAAAGGTACCAAATCTTCTGTATCTTCTGTAAATAATACTGTTGTAAATGATTCAACATTTAAGTCTATTCCAAAACCACCTTCTGCCCAAAAACAATATGTTCCTGCTCCACCTCATATATCTGTTCCATCCCCACAAAAATCATCTAATCCTGCTTCCATCTCACCTATAAAACCTTCTACTACACAATCATCTGTACCAAAACCAACAACAACAAAACCACAAAATCAGACTCCACAACCAGAAATACCAACAAAACAATCTGCACCACAACAACAACAATCAGAACAACAACCATAACAACCAGAAAAACAATCTGAACAACAAAAAGAAAAACCATCTGAACAACAACAACAACCACAAGAAAAACAATCTGTATCACAACAAACACAACAACCAGAAAAACAATCTGAACCACAAACACAACAACAAGAAAAACCACCATCAAACACATCTGAACCCATTGCATCTGTACCAGTTACTTCTGAACCTATAAAAGTTACATCTGATCCACCTACATCAGAACCACCTACATCAGAAATAGAGAACCCATCTGAAACCCATATTCCTGAGACAGAGGTTCTAAACATTACACCTCTCAAAACTGTTTTTGAAGTGTCCTCTACCTCTTACACTCCAACCTCATCATCCAATTCCTCAGAATCTGATATACACCCAGATTTTCTGGTATCCCCCTCTCACAGAAATTCTGAAGTAAACCAACCAGAACCCCCTGTTTCTTCTGAAGTTATTATTCCAGATCCTATTCCAACACCTAAACCATCTTCTGAAATTATCATTCCAAATCCTACCCCTGCACCCAAGCCAAGAACATCTGAGAATGTACCTTCTGCTTCGTGCAAACTATCCACTTCTAACAAACTTCCTTCTGGTTTCACCTTGAAAAACTTCTACACCAGAATTGAACCATCTGAAACCATCACTCCTCTCAAACCAAAACTTACCATCATTCTACCATCTGTACTTCAATCCTATATTAAAACAATGTCAGCAGTACCTTCATCAAATCCAAAACTATTCTCTGCTATATCTGCTAAATCTGATATACCTGCTTCATCTGTTAAACCTGCTAATTCTGATAAACCTGCTAAATCTGCTTTCAAACCTTACTCTGATAAACCATTTGATGTGGTTTCCTATAAAACAAAAGCAAAACCAAATCTGATGAATGCTTTAAACAGATCCAAACCTGACAAATCATCTGAAATTCCATTCATACCCTACTATCCTCCTCCTCTGATCTCCATTCATAAATCCATATTCCACCTACTCCCCAACCCAAGCCAATAACCTTGGAAACTCTGTTACACCCCAGACCTAGACTGAATGTTGATCATTTATTTACATGTTTTTTTGCAAGAAATACAGATGTATTTAGGTTCTGTACAGAGGAAGTATTCACCAACAATGGATGCAAAGGAATCTGATGTCATTTGGAATGGCTTCATAAACAGATTCAACACTGTAGCATCAAATCTGAAGAACGTATGTTCTGATGATGCGAAGCTCAGATTTGCTGAAGCTGCTAGAAGTCTGTTTTGGACTGTTAAGAGATCTGGATCACTGCTTCTTACAGATGCTCCTTCATCATCAGAAGAGAATACTGAATCTGCATCTAAAGACAACCCTCTGGCCATGACTCTGATAGAACATCCTTCTGGCTCTACTGCTCCTTGCTCCAAAGCCCCTATGGAAATTGACTCTGTTCAAGCTTCAGAAACTGTTCCACCTTTTTCATCTGAGATCCAGAAAGAACATCCAGATCTTGAGGATAAGATTGCAGTTCTAGAAGCTGGTCAATCAGAAATTAAGTCATGGATGGCTAAACAAGATAAGAAGTCTGAAGACATGACTCAGTGGATGTCCCAACAGGATCAGAAGAATGAAACAATGGCTAAGTGGATGTCAAAACAAGAACAGTCCTCTTCTGAGATCACGGATCTGTTGAAGATGCTTTTGTCAAAACACTCTTAGTTTATTTATTTTTTTATTCTAATGTTTGCATCTAATGTTTGCATATGTATTTTAAATATCTTCTGATGTGTGTACTTTTGCTCTGAAATGAATGAATGAATGAATGCTTCAAAGTTTTCTCCATATGATTTATCTCATTTAATGTTTCCTTTTATTTGTCTTTTCAACGTTATTACTTTTTGCTTATGACAAAAAAGGGGGAGAAAATATAGATCTGAACTGTTTAATTAAACTTTACCAGAATGAAACTTCAGACATATCAATTTTATCTAACATAAAATCTGAGTATTTCAGAACATTTGATAACTACATTTTGTAAAAGAAACTCTGAGACTCTCAGATCATTTGACAATTATCAGACTCTGACTCTGAAATATGCAAGACACTCTGACTCTCAAATGTTAAAGAACAATCAAGCTCTAACTCTGAAAAATACTCAAGACAAAAGGGAAGTTTCTATTCCTTGTTTATTTTTAATTCAGGGGGAGATTCATCATCTCAGGGGGAGTTATATTTATTCTATTTTCAATTAAACAAAATTTTTGATGTTTTTGTCATCATCAAAAAGGGGGAGATTGTTAGAACACAGATTGGTTCTTAATAATATTTCTATGTTTTGATGATAACTATTATGAAATTTTGTAATTAAGAATTATATACTCTAAAATTTGCTTGAGAGTGTTTGCTGCAGATATTAAAGTAATTATCACTCCAGAAGCAAATCAGAACTGAACATAAGAAATATGCTAGACTCTGAAGCGCCAGATGCATCCATTAGAAGATTCTGAATGCTACCAACAGAAGATCCTGAGCGTAGCCTCCAGAAGGATCTGAAGCAGAAGCTCCAGAAGGATTTGAAGTAGAAGCTCCAGAAGAATCTGAAGCAAGTCAGAAGCATCTGAACCAAAGAAGAATTCTGTATGAAGAGTTTTCAAGCATAGTTACTACAGAAGATTCTGAGAGTACTAAAGCTGCCAGTACTGAGGATCTGACTCAAATATGCTCTGAACTTATACACGCTAAAAGCACACCTGCTGCAAAGACCCTGATTCAGCAAAACTGTGATCAACATCAGAAGGCTCTGATCAAATTAGACTCTGAGGATTCTTGCTGAAAATTGATGAAGAAGAATTCAAAGATTATGTCCGTTGGAATAATCCAAGCGACTCTTTCCTTATTTATGTTAGACACAAGAACACGGACAAAAAGGATTTCTATGTGCTTTCTTCTTCTAGGAAAGGTCACTTGATGTGAAGACAAAAAGGCTCAGACCTTTTGGTACACTCTTCTCAACATGAAATTCTCTTGGATCAAGCTGCCTATAAAAGCAAGTCTTCAACCATCTTCTTTAGTTGACGTTTTACCTGAAAAGAAATCAATATCCAAAGCTCTCATACAATTCACATTCTTTCTAGAATTAATTTCTTTGTTCTTAATATTAAGTGAAAAATCACAGTTGTGATAAAGCTTTATTAGAAGCAATTTAAACACTTGTATTTGTTATTACATTTGATTGTAAGAAAACCTTAAGAAGATCCAGTTAGGATCAGTAGTTCTTAAGAAAACCTTGTATTTGTTATTACATTTCTTTGTTCTTAGTGCTTACTATTGTAATCAATTGATTAAATAGTGGATTAAGTCCTTGATTGAGAAAGGCAAATCACTCTAGGAAGGGTGGACTGGAGTAGTTGAGTTCAACGAACCAGGATAAAAATACTTGAGTTTTTATTTCTAAGTTTTTATCTTCATACTTATTCAACCCCCCTTCTAAGTATTTTCTCACCTTCAATGTTATCTTGCAACTTTGTCCTATTTTGATTATTACATTGTTCTGGTTTGCAGAAATATTATCTTGCAACATCTAGGGAATTGACTCATCTTGATTCAATCACAAAAGCTCCGGTGATTCATCACTTTTCAGAGACCCTTTCTGGTGTTATGACAATCCCTAGCTTAAGAAAGCAGAATGAATTTTGTGATGAAAATATTGACAGGGTGAATGCAAGTCTAAGAATGGATTTCCCATTGCAAACTTGTTACTTTTACAAATACTTGAATTGCGCATAGAATTATTCATTTTTGGCACAATGATACTTATTGTTAAAAGATTATGATTTGATATGTTTTCGGATTTTTGTATTACATGACATGATTGTGCAACTTTCATTTTACATGATTATGAAACTCACGTTTTTTCGACATTATAATGTTTATTTGATATTAATTTTTGGAATTAAATTTACTACGCTAAAAAGCGATAGAAAAAAATTATAAAAAAAACTATAAATAAAAATATTATTGTATAAATAATTTAAAGAAAAAATAATATAACTATTTTAGTAGATAATAATTTAAATAAAAGAATATATTATAAAACAATATAATACAATATATAAAAATTAATAATGAACCGTCAAGATATCATATTCACGACAGTTTTAAACCGTCGCAATCAACAATGGTAACAAAAATCAAAAGGATATTCACGACAGTATTTAACTGTTGTCATTTCTAATTTATGTCAGTTCCAACCAGTCGTGAAATAGAGTTCACGACAGTTTTAAACCGTCACAATCAACAATGAAAATAAAAATCAAAAGGCTAGTAACGACGGTCTTTAACCGTCGCTATCTCCATTTTAGGTCAGTTCAAGCCCGTCGTGAAATATAACGACGATTGTGTGTGACGGTTTTTTCAACCGTCGCTAAACAGCCTGGGGACACACGTTTCTGCGACGGTACTACAACCGTCATAGAATGTAATTGGTGGTGGTTTTAACCGTCGTAACCTGTCAAAATAACCGTCGCAATCCATCGTTTTCCTTGTAGTGAATGATTTATTTGAATGATGTCATGGATGATGACCGAAATAGCCTTTATTGCATACAGGACACGTTGTTTGTTTGTCATTTGCAGGGCTCTCACTGTTGAGAATTATTTCAGAAGTGTCTTACCAATAGTGCCATGTCTCTACCCCCACAGGGTGATGATATCAGATCAAAAGTATCTCCCCAGCAGGTTGAAATTATGGTGTGCATTTATCCCCAACAAGTTGAGATTGAATTTCCCCGGCAGTGGTGCGCATTTATCTCCAGCAAGTATTTGGGATTATTCCCCAGCAGTGGGACAAGTTCAGTGCAATTCCCCACAGATTCGGTGTCATTGACTCATTTCCCCAAGCAGATTTGATGTTGATTCCCTTGATGAGTATTCCCTAGTGAAGCCGTCGTCCGCAGCAGAATCTAGTGGTTATTGGCTTTCTTCAGAGCGAGATTTTGGGACAATTTCCCAATAAATTCTTCTCAATCCCCAGCAGAACGGATTATTCCCTGCAGGGTGGAGTTATCTTCGAGAGAGTCTCGTCCTAGGAGGCCGTTCAGGGCGTTGTCTTCAGCAGAATCCAGTGGTTATTGGTTTTCTTTAGAGCAAGATTTTGGGATGATTTTCCCAATATATCTTATTATTAATCCCCGACAGAGTGGATTTATTCCCAGCAGAGTGGATATTTTCCCCAGAAGAGTTTTATTCTGGAAGGCCATTCAGGGCGTTTTCCCTAGCACGAGTTGGCTTGCTGTTTATTTCGGCACCTTTTTTGCAGTGGGGTTTCCTTTGCATTTTGCATAGTATCCTTCCAAATGCGTAGCATTTCCATTTCGTATGGAGCATTATGCCATATTCAAACATATGCATACGAAGCATAGGTCAGGTTGTTACCTTTTGTCGTCAGACTTTTCTCCAGCAGATAGCGGTGTATTTCATGAGTCTGTGTGGTATCCAGACCCCAGCAAAAATCACTGATAGATGTGTTCATCTTATCTTCATCTCCCCAACAGAGTTTGCTTGTTTAATTTTATCTTTCCCCAACGGAGTTCTTCTTTCAGATTGTGAATCGGTTGATTCTATTTTAAACTTTGTGTTGAGGTTGTCCAACCTGTGTTAGCAGTTGTTTCTTTCCGACCGAGTGTCGAGCTTGCTGGTTAGCAGATGTTTGTTCTTTCCGACCGAGTGTCGAGCCTACTGGTTAGCGGATGTTTGTTTCTTTCTGACCGAGTGCTAAGCCTGCTGATTAGCGGATGTTTGTTTCTTTCCGACCGAGTGTCGAGCCTGCTGGATAGCAGATGTTTTTTCCGACCGAGTGTCGAGCCTGCTGGTTAGTAAATGTTTGTTTCTTTCTGACTTAGTATTGAGCCTGTTGTTTAGCAGATGTCTTTTCCGACCGAGCGTCGAGCCTGTGGTTTAATAAATGTTCTTTCCAACTTTTGTGTTGAGACTGTCTAACTTGTTTACTAGTTTTGTTCTGACTTGATGTTGAGGTTGTGTTTATCAGTTTGTTTTCGACTGCGTGTCGAGGCTTTCTAACTCGTGGTTAGTAGCTCATTTCTCATCACTTTCAGATACATTTCCCTGGTAATTTCACTTTGGTGGACATTTCTGCAGTTTACTATCCCACGGTTGGCAAATTTCCGAGTTCTTTTGTATTCAATCACCTTTTACTCTGAACGTTTGAAAGCGGTTGCTTTTCATCCCTTCAAGTCCAAGTCGTTTGAATATGGGCAGCTGTTACACCCTAAAATTTGCCTAACCTTTTCTTTTGGCTTGGCTTATGTTTCATATCATTCAGCATTTGTATTTGCATGGCATTGGTTCTAAACAGGGGATCAAGATGTTGTTTTTGCCACTCAAGATAAGAGTTTCATGTTCAAGCTCAAGCAAGGTTACATTTTCAAGCTATCAAGAGTCCATCATCATCAGAGGTGGGTCTTAAAGCTACTTGAGGGGAGAAAGTTTGTGTATAGGTGTCACCTCCTATCTTGAGGGTCATCAGAGGTTCATGAGGTTACTTATTTGGATGAGGCATGATTCAAGGGTTTAATAGACATCTTGATGGTTCTCTATGGAAGTTGTATGATCACTCAATTCATTTGCAAGAGCCTCAGTCAGTGGATAAGGTGTTAGGGTTTCATCTGGTCAACCAAAAGTCAACTGTGGACTTGAGAGGGCTCAAGACTTGGGTCTTGATCTTAGAAGCCATGGGAAGCCATCCTAGACCATCTCAAATGTCATGATGAAACTAGGATAAGAAGATTCAAGAGTTCAAGAGGTTACTAAATTAGGGTTTCAAATGAGTTCAAGTGTAAAATTCCCTCTTTTAGTTTCTAACTTCGAGGACAAATTTCACTATGATACAAGACTTGTATCATTTTCTATCAAACATGAGACTTGTTCATCATCTTCCAAGTTTTATTTTGAGTACAAGAACTCATTTATTGGGTTTGTACATCTCAATTTATGGTATCAACAAGTTAGGGTCACCAGATGAAGAGAATTTAGAGGTACTCAAAGATAGTTCACTTCTAAAGCATTTTTCACAAGGAACCAAGCTCTTCCTAATCTTTCCTCAAACATGAAAGTTTTTCCTCATTGTCTTATCTTTCCAAAAAGTGCTAGAACTCATCATTCTCATGTGTGGAGCTCAAGTTATGGTCTTCACAAGTCAAGGGTATATTTGGAAACCTAGTTTTAGGTTATTGCCAAGCACCAATTCCATGAACTTCAAGACCTCTAATCCAAATTTTTGCCACATGAAAGTTGTGCCACATTGCCTTAACTTCATCTTGATCTCAATTTCCATGACCATTGATGATTTATAAGATCATTGAACCATGATGAATATGAAAGCTTGAACTTTTGGACCTTTTATGAGTGTCTTCCTTTACAAGCCACTAAATGAATTGATTTTTGTTTCTTTAACACTATAACATCATCATATAATGGTCATGATGCATCTTACCCAATTTGGGCAAGCATGAGCCTTCCATTTCAATCCATTTTTGAACTTTCATGCCACAAAAAGCAAGTGTCCAAACTTTGTGTAAGATCATTAACTCTAATCAAAACCACCAACATTCTTTTTCTCACCCCTCATTTGTCCATTTGCTGACCAAAGAGAGAAAGATATCATCTAACCCGTGTGTACACATGGAATTAATATTTTTGGCCAACTTTGAAAATCAAACAAATAAGGCAACATGGGCCTGCATGAGTGTCATTAACCCATCATATATAAGCTACAAGTGAACCCTAAATGCTCAGATTGGAAGGAATTACGCAGAGGTGTGAGATTCATCAAGAAATTTCAAGGTTTTCTCTCTCTTTGAATATGAGTTTTCCTTGGGTTTTCCTTTAAGCCATTGCTCAATTCATCATCACTGAAGGTCAAGGATGAGATTAGAGGCATTAAAGTGAAGCTTACAACAAGTTTGAAGAGTCAACGAAGCAACTCCGTTAGGTAACATTCCACCCTTTAAATATCTCATTCTAGGAATTGATTTAGAAGCATAACTGGTGCATCTGAAGCCCTACTTCATGTAGGCCATGTTTAGATCATTTTTATGCCCATTTGTTTGAATTTCAGTGTGTGCATCAAACCTTCGTGGCTTGATTTCTTGTTGTTCCAAGAGCCTTTTTGAAAAAATAAGACCATATTTGTATTCTGCGTGAAGAGAGCTTTGAAATGATGCCAAGAGTTGGGATTTTTATGGTGGTTTTCACCCAGCTCTGGTGAAGCTCGCCTGAGAAGACAACCGGGGCTAAGGCTCTGGCGTCTGAGGCTTGAGCTGAGGTGGCTTAGTGATTTGGGGTTGACCTTGCATGCGTAAATGTTGAATCAGACGTGGAAGCCATTAGGATTAATGAAACGCATCGTTTCATTAATTTTGAGCTTTTGTTTTGATTTGGGCCTTGGATTTTTGCTATCCACCCCCTCTCCCCCCCATTTTTGGAGCCCAAATGTGCATGAACTAGGATTCAGTTCAATCCAACTTTACTTATACACCTCCTCCCTCATTTTAATTTCTTTTTATTTTCTTTTTTCTATTTCATTTAATTCTTTTTAAAATAGTTTTACATTTTATGAAAATCCCAAAAAATACATTTCTGTTATTTCAAGATGTTAGGATATTTTTCATTATTTTTATTTTATTTTTCAATTATTTTTAGTATTTTTAATTGAATTAATGATTGAAGAGGTTTTATGGTTGATACCTTGAATTGAACTTGATCATTGACCACAATTAAAACACCCCCTTTAACCAATTTTCCTCTCACACTTAGGTAATTGATTGAGGTATATTTGAGGGCTGGTTTGAGGTCTTGATGATCACCTTTCAATTTTTTTTTCATTTGCTTTAATTTTCTCATCAATGCTTGCTCGATAAGTTGAACACGTTGGCTTGATGGACCTAATTGGTAGTGCTTTGAATTTATTCTTTCCATGAGATTTTGCAATGATTTTGGATTGATTCAACTTGAGTTGGGTATTTACTTTGTATTTTATTTGAGTTTGTTTCTATTCTTAGTGGATATCTCAAATTCAAAGTATTTTACCATGTGTATGCATACAATCCTTGACCTAGTTTTGGGATATGATCATGAGTGATCCCTTGAGTACCTCTTGAGCCTTGATTAGCTTTGGTTAACATGCTTGAGGTGCTGTCTTGTATGATTATAGGTCCATTGGATGTGTATCTTGTGCCACAAGTTTCATTTGATCATTGTTTTTCCACTTGTTTTAAGTGTGAGATAGTTGTTTGAACTTTGGTTTTTCAATTGAACTTGATCATTCTTATATTTTCTTCTCAATTTGACTTTGAATATAAGGTGTACCACTTGATGTTCATTTCTGACCTTGGTGGTTATGGAATTGTTCTTGATTCTTTGGTGATGTTGTTTTCACTTTGAAGTTTGCTATGAGAAATTGAACTTCTTTTGAGTTGTTTGGTTGCTTTTATTTATGTGATCATAAGTAAGTTGTTGGTTGAGATGGTTATGATGTGGTTGCTGCCCCATCCTCTTTCTCCCATCATTTCTTTGATTGTGCTTCTTTGTATAGCACCTTTCTTCTTGTGATGATTGATGGCATTTGATTGTAGGAGCTTGCTTCTCTCATTTCCTCTCATCTCTTGTTGACTTGTTTAAGTCTCCCATCTTTGTGACTTATGTTTGTTTTGTTTCGTTGTTTCATGTTTACATTTGTGTTTGCATTTCATATCTCTTTCATCTTACATTGACTTGTTTAAGTCTTTCATTTCATTTTCATCTGTGATTGATTTAGCATTGTGTTTACTTGTGCTTCTTGCCATGATCTCTTAGGATTCCTAGTCCCTATGTTTAAGATGGAAGTAGGAGAGACATTAGGCTTTCAATCCTTTGCATGATAATATTAGGTAGTTCCCTTCAATCTTAACTTTAGGATCACTTTGAATGATAACATTAGGTTTTATAGTTCCCTTTAGAGTCTTTGTGTCTTCTCTTCTCATCTCAAAACTCTTTCAAGACACCTAATAAAGGATAACAAGTGTTGTACGCTACGAGCCTTAAGTACATAAGGAATGATGAGTGGGGGTGTCTTCTCACATTGTCTAGAGTGTTTAGCGTATGCCCTTTGGGAGATATGCAATGCATTCGCTCTTATGTCATAGTCTTTAGTGCAACATGAGTTTTAAACTAACTCAACTCACTTCTTCTAAAAAAAACAATAACAAAATTCAAGCCTTTTCATCCTTCGGGATTGCTTCAAACCTAATTTTTATAAAGTGTATGTTACATTTATGTTCTACTGCAAACAGGCATCGTCCCTAACTATTGGAATTGAAACGTAACATTACTCATAAAAAACACTTGAACCAACCAGTGGTCTAGTTGCTCGAACTACGTTTGCTCTGATTTCTCATACCAGATGAGGATACGTAGGCACAAGACGACGATCTCTTGGCGAGCAAACTTCCCCCCATCACCCGTAGTTTTCCGAACTACGTTGACTCTGACTTTTCCATTGCACAAGGGAATACGTAGGCATAGGGTGACGATGTCCTATCGAGTCTGTTCTTTCTCTTCACTCCCGTTTAGCAGTAGTATTAGTTAGCTTTCACCCATAGATTAAGAAACAAGCGTGGATCCCGTTGAGTACAACGGACATGAGGGGTGTTCATACCTTCCCCTTGCATAACCGACTCCCGAACCCAATATTTGGTTGCGATGACCTTGTCTTTCCCTTTCTCTTAGGTTTTCTTCGATCGTTTCCTTTCCCTCTCTTTGGGATAAATAACGTTCGGTGGCGACTCTTTTGTCTGTTTGCCGGCCCTCTTTTGCAGTTGCAACACTTAGCTCTTTCCACCATGAGCCATACGTTGGTCAAGACGGAATGACCACATTCAGACTTTTCAGGACGGAGTATGCCTTTACCATGAATGAGTTTGGCGATCTGCTTGGATTCCAGACCACCCCTGATACTATACCTGATCTTTCGATAGTTTATTTTATGATTCGAGACATCGACCAATTCTGGAGTGACATTACAGGCGGAGGAAGCCTCGATCCATCCACTCAGTTATCTCCAGTCATCCACAACCTAGCTTTGAGATACTTTCAGATGGTTCTGGCCCACACTTTCATCGGAAAGGCTGACTCTGATATTCATGTTAGTGAGGAAGAGATCTTTTTCCTATTTTATGCAAACCGGTTACGCCCAGTGGCATGTGGGAACTTCTTGCTGAATCATCTCGAGGGCACAACTATATCCTCGGAAGGGATTATTCACGTAGGAGGCACCGCCACTCAGATAGCCACAGCATTAGGACTTACCAGCCAGATTCTGCATCTGACTTCATACTGCGGATACACCTTATTGGACATTGATTTCTGTCTGGACAGAGGGTTGATAAGGAGAGCATCCTTTCAACCTGATTATTTCAAACTCCTGATTGACTACCAGACTATCCATTATTTTACATTGCTTGATCCTGCTATGACCAGTGTCCATGATCCTTCCAACTGGAGTTACGCCTTGGAAGGTTATGGAGAGACAGTTGATGAGCCACGCTCACCACCTTCAGCAGAGTACCATCCTTCACCGCCCTCTCCAAGGATGACAGTATTATCTAATAATCATTCACTACAAAGGATTGACTTATACACTCAGATAGCGGAGTTACGCATGGAGATAGCTATGCTCCAGCAGACAGTTGCTGACCTTACTTTACAGGTACAGGTATCTGACATGACTCATGCAACAGAAGCCGACACTTTATACCAGGAGATCTTAGACTTGCATCGATAGTTACACACACTCCGACATCCAGACCAGACAGAAGAGCATCCTACTCAGTGATGACATCGTCTTTCGTTATTTTTATAGTTTAAGTTATTTCCATGTTCCTTTACAGACTTCTCTATATTTTCGTATGCTCACATTTCTTTCTTCCATAACATTTACTATGCACTTTATATTTATATTTGTGATGATTATTGTGTTCTTATTTTATGTTATTATTAATTTATGTTATTTTACTCATTTTTGTTCTCTAAATTTTTATGTCAAAAATAAGAAGAAAAAAATATATATGTATATATTAGGAGAAATGTTAGTAGGACAGATGATGCCTGCTACCTACACACCCCAAAAAAATGAGGAGCACAAAAGCCCAAAGGAGAAGAGAAGGATCCGACCCACAAACCTTTAGTGAGGATGGCGCCCGTCATGGGGTATGGGCTATATGCGGGGCAGAACCTCCATAACCACCATTTTTACACCTTTAAACCCTCAAACCTCCATTTTTACCCATACGAAAATCTCCATCAAGCACCAAAAAGTTCCAAACTTTATCATCCATTCACCAACCCATTAACCATTCCAAGTTCCATTTTCACTTCCCTACACCAAAAATCCATCAAAACTCCATTTTTACCAAATTCCCAAAAACTACCCATGTTCAATTATCTTCTATCCCTTATGTACATCCATGGAACACGACGGTTACGTTCTTCGTCAAGGGAAGCCCGATGAAAGACAACAGAAGATTCTCGACAAATTGCATAACCGGGAAATTACTTCGACACGGTACGTAGACGAAAACTGTCTGTATGCTCTAGGTATTTACCATAGTATTTTTCATCTATTAGATATTTTAGGTCTGTACAAAATTTTTGCTAGGCAAGATCCTACCTTCGAAAGGTTGACTCGGGAATTCTTGAGTTCCCTGATTTATATTGTCAGGCCTAACACTGCTAGTACCGTCGGCACGATACAATTTAGAATGTTTAATGTTGAGTATAAATTCAGTACCGACGAACTAGCAGAGAGGCTGGGACTGCCTTTTGGTGAGGATGCTATTTGTGAAGCACCCTTGGATTCTGATTGGTCAGTGGAGGTATTTTTCTTTTGGCACAGGATGTCAAACCTTACGATTACATCTTTTGAAAGAATATTTGCCTCCCGGATCCATAACCCGACCATCCGTGTTTTTCGTTACATGTTGGCATGTACTATTTTTGGTCGGGTGCCTTACAAACAAGAAATTTAATGTGGTTCCTTTTATGATTGCCCATATGATTGCTGCAATCAAGAGCACATGACCTATTACCTTCAGAGGGCTTATTACGTCTATTGCAAAGGCTCTGAACTTGGATGCCGAGATAGACACTTTAGCGCCTCTCCCTCCTTGCACAATTAATTTAAAATTCTTAAAAGACATGAAATTGTGCAAGGTAAGGGAAGGCTATCTCATCTATCGTTTTTCCTTGCACTAGACGTACGAATGTGCGTATCGCGAGGAACTGGACCTACGATTTGGATGCTCAATCTATCACAGGTCTAGTACCTCCAAATATTTTTGTTGGTGACGGCGATGCCACTGACGACGAGTATGACCAGAGAGAGCAATCTCCCAATCACCCTATGCCGCCTCACCATGTTTCACTTGCACACACTGCACCGTCTTCCTCTTACCATTCTGCAGGTACCACTCCCGGTTTTTATATTTCTGAGCAGATATGACGAGACCAGTTAGCAAGAGAGGAAAAACGCGATAACTTGCTTGGTACCATACAACAACAGTTAACTGAAAACATGAGATTTATGCAAGAGTCTCAGCAGCAGATGAGCCAATCCATGCAAAGCATAATGCAATCACAGGTTGCTTTGACCACTAGATTCGACGAGTTCGACGCTTCTCAGAGCGATCATCGTCGCAGTAGATCTCGTCGTCCTAGGTACTCACCGCAGGTTGGCGACAGTACCAACAACATGCCTTAGGACCTTCAGGTAACCCGTCCCTATCTTATTTCGAAACATTGGGGACAATGTTCGATTTAAGTGTGGGATGAGACTTTATTTATTTTCTCGCATTTTCTCACACTTTCATTTTCTTTCTTTTTATCGCTTTCTAGTTTCATTCTAGCATATTTCCCTTTCATTTTCCTTTTTTCATTTTTAGAATACACATGTGTTTAACGAGTCATTTGCAGTATACCCTCATTCCCTCATTTCTTAAGCCTCACCAAAAAATTTATTGACAAAAAGTGTACTATCCTGAAAAATTTTAGGCTTTGAGGCAAGTTCGAGTTAGGATGCGGATGATTTGGAAAAACCCTCTTTGAAACATCGATATCATTGTAACACCTTAGGCTTTGCGATTGTGGAAATCGACCCCGATACCCAATGTACCATGGCCTTAATAATAATGTTCATAGTAAGTCTTTAGTAGTTTATCCTAGCAGTCAGCTCCGGCCAAAGCGTGATCTAAGTGGAGGACCAATGAATATAAGTGAATGATTTGCATGTTCAAAAATAATAATTGCAACTCAGGTATAGGTAACCCTCACAAGGTCATTTAACCTAAGAAGTTGTAAAAATTTCGGAAAAAAAAAAGCAAAAAAAAAAAAGCAAAACAAAATAAATATCCTCCCATTGATAGTTGGTTCAGAGGTGTATGGTGCTGAACTCGGTAGGGCGAGTTACGATCCGATCCCCCATAACTATAATAGGGTCAATAAAAGGGGTTACACCAATTTTTGTACCAGGGCCCCATGCTTGAGATTAGAATCACTAATTGGTCACTTCACTATGAGCACATATGGATAACGGGCTTAATGTGATTGCGCCTGAATGAAAAGGACCCAAAAGGAGATTTAAAATTAGGCATAGGTACAGTAGGGTAGTACGGATTAATTTTTGTAAGAACGGAGCCTATGTCCGTATTTACGGAGAAGTGTCATTCCAATACCCATGGTTTACTGAGTTAATACCTATTGTAAATTCTGGCAAGCTCACGATGGATGTTATTCCTAGAGTTATAATATCCACTGTGACATCTGCTACTTAACAACTAATACTCAGTAGTAATAAAAGCAGTAAATAACACAACAATTGTTTACCCAGTTCAGTGTCAACAACACTTACATCTGGGGGCTACCAAGCTAGGAAGGAAATTCACTATCAGTAGAATCAATTCAGAGTTAAACCTCCAGTTTACACTCCTCACTTAATCCCTACCCAATGACACTTCAACCTAGAGACACTCTAGACCTGAGTATACCCATTCACTCCCCCTCAATCATACAACAGTGATATCAAACAATTACATAAGACAATATGAAGAGACACTTCATACACACCTTGATCTTGCTTCACAGCTTTGATCAAGGAACTCACACACTCTTGCTTCATAGCTTTAAGTGAGACACAACCTAGAATCTACCTATCCAATGCAAATCATCCACCAGACAATTTCTTGGAGCACAAGTATTCCTAGACAGAATTCACACGTGAAGACTAGCCTTCTTCACTTACAAGGGCTCTGCAATCTGCACTCTCTATTCTTCTTCTGTCAAGAGCTGCCATTCAGGATTGCATCTTCTGATCTTTATAGCAGTTGTTAGTCCTTTTGGGCCTTGGTACATCAATTAGGTTTTATTCATAACAAACCTATTTTCAATGATCTGCACACTTGCCACTTAATTCAGGCATCTTTTAGTTCGCCTAGGGCTTCTAGAAAGTCTCCTGATATCCAGCTTGAGCTCCCATTCTGTTTCCTGGTTTATAGCTACCAAAAAAACAACCTTGCCCGCTGGATGTCATACGTTCAATGTTATGACATTCTGTATGACATTCAGCTTAACTAAGTTAACTTATAGTTAACTTACCCTGCACACACATCATTAAGTATGTCCGAACATTTAGTATGACATACATGCACACTATAAAATTTTGCCACAAAATGCAGCCAATCAAGAGCACTTACAAACTCCCCCTTTGGAAAATTTTTGGCTAAAACAACATGTTAACATATCAGAGTTTACACACAGCAAAAGACTTATGATGTGTCCTGTCATGCAGCTAGTTCCTAGCTCAAGCCACTATGAGTCCTCACAGTTAGCTCTTACTGTTAGCTCACTTTGTTAACCATCTGGTAGTTACCACTACAGATGTCACATCTATTTGAGTAACACTCTGGTGTTCTCCCCCTCAACTGATCATATCAGTTGGGCACACAACCTGCAGATCATTCTGCAGTCACAGATACAAGCATCCATCCTGTGGATGTCCAGACATTCAGAATGACCTTCTGAAGTCACACACACCTATGCTACTCCCCCTGAAGAGTTGCACAAGAATCTCTGCAGATATTCATCCAGTCTGCTCTGGATGTTATGACCTTCAGGATAACATCCTGAACTACACACATCAAGTTTGCTCCTAGTTCTAGCATACATTCCAGGCTAGACATTCATATCACTTTATTTCTAATAGCACTATCAGTTGTTATCACACATTTCATCAGCTGCACCTAACAAGCATGCTAATCTCATATGTACAATGGCACATATGCTATCAAGCTATGCACACCTGTTCTTCAATGTTCTGCATATTACCTGCACCTGTTCTGGAATATCTATTGTACCTGTTGTTTTCTATTATCCACTCTCCCCCTTTTTAGCCATAAATTAAGATCCAAATAACATAGATCATCATAGGTAACATTACAACAAAACTGCTCTTTGAAGAGCTTCACAAATTCAAATTATACAGAAAATTCAAATTTGACAGAAACAACAGCAGCACCATGTTCTCAATCTTCTTCATCAGAGGAAGAACTGGAGTCACTGTCATCCAAATCTGATAGGGAGATGTCCTGGTTTCCATCATACGAGTCTTCCTCTGGAAATTCAGAGTCGTGAGGGAGATCTTTGTGAGCTAGGGGAATGGTAAAGCCCTTAATAGGCAGTCCTCTCTTGATGATATCGTCAGCAATTTCCCCCATGGTTTTGGCCACATATGCAGAGCCTTCTCTGTTTTGCATACGCCTAAGATTTTCTTCAGTGGGAGGGGGGTACTTGGTCTTTGGCTTTTCAGTGGAGGGAGGAGTAGCTTTATAGGATTTGGGAGGGGACTTAGAGGAAGATCCTTCATGATGAGACGACATGCTTTTGTCGAGAGTGAAGGTCTGAGAGAGATGTGGGAAGGTAATGGGGGTGGAGTGACACATTTGAGTGGAATGGAGAGCTTTATTGGTCAATGACTTGGACTGCATTGATGTTGTACAATTCTCACATGTCATTAATTGCTATGCATCCTCATACATGCAAATACCTAACTTTCCTCTAAGATTTTCAAATTGGGCAGCATCTAGGGCCTTGGTAAAGATGTCAGCTAGCTGTAGTTCAATGGACACATGCTCCAATGAAATCACTTTGTCTTCCACAAGACCTCTAATGAAGTGATGTCTTATATCAATGTGCTTCGTTCTGCTGTGTTGGATTGGATTTTTGGAAATGTTAATAGCACTGAGATTGTCACAGTATAATGTCATGACATCCTGAGTGACATTGTATTCAGTCAACATTTGCTTCATCCATACCAACTGAGAACAGCTGTTGCCAGCTGCTATGTATTCAGCTTCAGCAGTGGACAGTGAGACGCAATTCTGCTTCTTGCTGAACCAAGATATTAGGTTATTTCCCAAGAAGAAGCATCCACCAGATGTGATTTTTCTATCATCAGCACTGCCAGCCCAATCAGCATCACAAGTTCCATTCACATATTTGAGAATCCTTTTAACTTGATTCATGTGACTCACTTTGGGATCTGCTTGATACCTGGCACATACACCAACAGCAAAGGCAATGTCTGGTCTGTTGACTGTAAGATACAGCAGGCTTCTAGTCAAGCTTCTGTATAGACTTTGATAAACACTCGTACCATTTTCATCCCTAGATAACTTTAGATGAGTGGGGGCAGGTGTTCTTTTGTGACTTGCATTGTCCATCCCAAACTTCTTGACTATATTTTTGGTGTATTTACTTTGGGAGATGAATATGGAATCATCCATTTGCTTGACCTGTAGCCCAAGAAAGTAGGTTAGTTCTCCACACATACTCATTTCAAACTCAGACGACATGTGATTAACAAATTGCTTCACCATCTTTTCTGACACTCCCCCAAATATTATGTCATCCACATATATCTGGGCAATCATGATTTCTCCACCCTCATTTTTTACAAATAGTGTCTTATCAATTCCCCCTTTCCTGTATCCTTTTGTGGTGAGAAACTTAGTTAGCCTTTCATACCATGCTCTAGGGGCCTGTTTTAATCCATAAAGTGCCTTCCTTAGCTTGTATACATGGTCTGCTAAATTAGGGTCCTCAAATCCCTTGGGTTGTGCCACATATACTTCCTCAGTTAGATATCCATTCAGAAAGGCACTTTTTACATCCATCTGAAAGAGTTTGAATTTTAGGATGCAGGCAATTCCCAACATCAGCCTGATAGACTCAAGTCTTGCAACTGGTGCAAAAGTTTCATCAAATTCAATTCCTTCTACTTGAGTATACCCCTGAGCCACCAGTCTAGCTTTGTTTCTGACTATGATTCCTTCTTCATCTGACTTGTTCTTGTAAATCCATTTGGTTCCAATGATATTTGTTCCTTCAGGTCTTAGCACTAGTTCCCATACTTCATTTCTTTTAAATTTCTCCAATTCCTCTTGCATAGCCTTGATCCACTATTCATCAGTGAGAGCTTCCTCAACATTTTTGGGCTCAACCTTGGACACAAAGCAGGAATTTGAGATGACTTCTCTTGTTCTAGTCCTTACTCCACTGTTGAGGTCTCCAATTATAAGATCTTTGGGATGATCTTTCAGGATTCTAATAGAGGGTTCTTTATTTCCTGTTTCTGGTTCAGAATTTGGACTTGTAGTTTGGGTGTCTTTAGTCTCCTCATATGGAGTCTCAAGCAATGTTTCAACATCCTCTATGACATTGATTTCTTCAATTTGATCATCAATGACCAGATTAATGGATTCCATTAATACTTTTGTTCTGGAGTTATATACTCTGTAAGCTTTGCTGTTAGTAGAGTATCCCAAGAATATTCCTTCATCACTTTTGGCATCCATTTTCCTTCTTTGTTCACGATCTGTCAAGATGTAGCACTTGCTTCCAAACACATGAAAATAATTCACAGTTGGTTTTCTTCCTTTCCATAGTTCATACAAGGTGGAGGATGTTCCCTTTCTCAGGGTAACCCTGTTATGAACATAGCATGTTGTGTTCATTGCTTTAGCCCAAAAGTGCATAGGCGGTTTCTTTGCATGAATCATGGCTCTAGCAGATTCCTGAATAGTTCTGTTTTTCCTTTCTACTACTCCATTTTGTTGAGGAGTGATAAGAGAGGAAAATTCATGGCTTATGCGTTCAGTTGCACAAAACTCAGCAAACTTGGAGTTTTCAAACTCCTTTCCATGATCACTTCTGATCCTGATAACACCACTCTCCTTTTCTCTTTGGAGTTTGATGCACAGTTGTTTGAAGACTTCAAAAACATCAGATTTTTCTTTGATGAAGTTTATCCAGGTGTATCTGGAGCAATAATCAACCACCACATATGCATACCTTTTTCCACCAAGGCTTTCTACCTGCATTGGTCCCATCAGGTCCATGTGCAGTAGTTTCAGAACTCTAGATGTAGTTAGATGTCCAACCCTTGGATGGGATGTCTTGGTCTGTTTGCCCACTTGGAATTCCCCACATACTTTTCCCTCTTCAATAGTCAGTTTAGGGATTCCTCTTACAGCCTCCTTGGAGATGATCTTCTTCATTCCCCTTAAATGAAGATGCCCAAGTTTTTGGTGCCATAATTTTACTTCCTGTTCTTCTCTTGCCACAGAGCACATTGTGGATTTACTAATGTCTTTTGGCTCCCATAAATAATAGTTGTCTTTGGATCTCAGCCCCTTCATCACTTCTTCATTTTCACCATTTGTGACCACACATTATCCTTTAGAGAACTTCACATTTAGTCCTTGATCACATAGCTGACTGATACTGATCAAGTTGGCAGTTAGTCCTTTTACCAGCAACACATTGGTTAGGTTAGGAACTCCATGACTCTCTAGTTTTCCAACACCTTTGATTTCCCCTTTTGCCCCATCACTAAAGGTCACATAACTCGAGGAATGTGGCTTGATGTCTACCAACAGATTCTTAATGCCAGTCATATGCTTGGAGCAGCCACTGTCAAAGTACCAGTCTTCTTTTGCTGACACTCTTAGAGATGTGTGTGCTATAAGACCAACCTCCTTGGCCACCCAATTTCTTTGCTTGTAAGGCACCTCCTTCTTGGGTTTGGCACATGACTTCCTTTTGCCATGTGTACCTTGTTTGGCTTTTCGTTGACTTGGAAATCCATGCAGCCAGAAGCACGCAGCTTTAATATGTCCAAGTTTTCCACAGTGGTAACACCTATGCCTTTGGAATTGTCTCTTGACTTGCTTCCAGTTTTTGTGGGGTGGATGTTGTGATATTGGTCGTGACATCCTGTTTAACTTTTGAATCTCATGTTGTAATCTCTTGAGTTTCAACACAGGATTTTGTCTCTCAACAAATCCTAGTCCAGACCTATCTCTTGAGGTCTGACCAATCTGAAGGATTTCCTCTAGGGTGTCAGTTCTAGAATTAAGCATCCTTATGGATTTTGTCATTTATTCCTTTTTACCTTTCAACTCATTCACTTCACTTCTGAGTGTGTTTACCAAATGGATGTTAAATTTTATTTTCTTAATGGTTGTATAAATGAAGAGGTGTATGTCTCACAACCCCCAAGTTTTGAGGATCACAATAATCCTAATCATGTTTTAAATTTAAAAGAGCCCTCTATGATCTCAAACAAGATCCAAGAGCTTGATATGAGCAATTGAGTGAATTTTTTATCAAACGGGGATTCAATCGTGGGGAATGGTTACCACTTTGTTTATAAAACATAAGGAAAATCATATTATCTTAGTTCAAATTTATGTAGATGATATTATTTTCGGGTCTACTGATGAATCTCTTTGTTGATAATTTGCAAGTTTGATGAAGGAAGAACTTGAGATGTCTTTTAAGGGAGAGTTGGCATATTTCTTAGGAATGAAAATGAAGCAAGCCAAATAATCCACTTTCATAAGTCAAACAAAATACTTCTTAGAGCTTTTTAAGAAGTTTGATATGAAATATTCAAGGAGTATCTCAACACCCATGGCCTCAAACGTGCTTATTGACAAAGATGAAAGAGGAGTGAATTTTGACATCACTAGGTATCAAGGTATAATCATATCCTTACTCTATTTAACTGCGAGTAGGCCAAATATCATGTTTAGTGTGTGCATGTGTACTAGATATCAAGCATCACCTAAGGAATCCCGCTTTAAGATTGTAAAATGTATTTTGCGGTATCTTAACGGAACCTCCCTTCATAGTCCTTAGTATCCAAAAGGTAGTGCTTATAGCTCAGTAGGTTTTTCTGATTCTAATTTCACGGGTTGCAAGTCGGATAGGAAAAACACTAGTGGCACTTGTCACTTATTTAGAAGCTATTTAGTATCTTGGCATAGTAAGAACCAACATAGTAAAGGTGTGAGAAAACACAACAAAATGAGGGTTTGAATTGAGTTTTCAAAATGAAAGCTTTTTGTGAAACTCAAACAAAGATCACAAATAAACTAATAAGAGAGAAAGACACATGATATATCCTGGTTCACTTGAAAACTATCAAGCTAATCCAGTCCACCCACCAAGGTGATTTCACCTTATACACAAGGACTTAATCCACTATAATCAACTGACTACACTGCACTAGCCATTGCTGGTGACTAACAACCAAAAGACTAAATGTCTCTTCTTAAGGATTTTGACCTAACTGGTCCCTTAAGGAATCACAAAAAAATGTTTGAACAAAAATGTTTACAATAAATTGCTTCTACACAAGCAAATATAAACACTATTAATAGCTCAAATGACTTAAATAAAAACTTATACAATATGAACAATGTTCTTTCTTTGTATTGTGGTGCTTCAATACTGTTGCTCCAGTTCTTCATAGTCCGTTTACTTTTTGTCATTCATTCTCCTTGTTTTCTTCAAGTAATCAAGTCCTTATATAGCCAAAAAAGATACGTTGGAGGGAAGATCAGGCATATCCTTTAGATAGCTGGTGACTTAAAATAATGTCGTTACGCAGGGATGAAAATCGTATACAAAAGTTGTTCTTTGTACCACCAAATTAGGGTAGTGGAATGGTAGTGGAATAGAACGTGTTTGATATGTACTATATATTATTTCCCTTGTAAACGTTTGATCTTATCTTCTGTACATCAGAGGCTTCTGAATAGAGATGATTGAAGCATGAGTAGAAGAGTTGATCATTGGCTCTTCAGAGTCTTGAGTCTTCAAAAATTGTTCACCAGAACCTTGTCTCCAGAGTCTTAAACACCCAGTCTTTAGAATCCTTGGTCTTTAGTAACTTAAGTCTTCAGAGTCTTCAAAACGTTGTTTAGCATAACTTTATCTTCAAAGTCTTCAACAATTAATCTTCAGAAACTCAAGTCTTCAGAGTCTTCAGAACTTTGTTCAGCAGAACTTTGTCTTCAAAGTCTTCAACACTTAATCATCAGAAACTCAAGTCTTCAGAGTCTTCAGAACTTTGTTCGTAGAACTTTATCTTCAAAGTCTTCAACACATAGTCTTCAGAAGATAATGACTTCAGAAGCTAGACAGCCTTCAGATGTAAGACATCAGAGTCACGCTCAGAACCAGAATCCAAGAGAGCATTACAACAACAACATATTGTCTTCTTAGAATCTTTCTGAATGTGAGTAGATCATAAGCATACGTGCTTTTATGGCACAGAAGCGACTTTGGTCGAATCAGAGTGACGTTGCACATGGTCTCTATTAGAGTCAGAGCTTTCTCTATCAGAGTTAGAACTTGTTTGTTAACTCTTCAGAAAAACAAATATTAGAGTACCAAAATTGTTCTCACACAAATACTACTTTGTTATTATCAAAACTTAGAGATATCTTGCAGAACTAAATCTTCTAACACATAATGTTTCTCATTCTACCACAGAGGCGAAATATGTAGTCGCTGGTAGTTCTTGAGCACAAGTCTTATTACTAAAGCAATAATTACTATATTATGATTCAAAACATGGTTGCATTTTGATTAAATGCGATACTACTAGTGCTATAAGCCTCACTAAGAATCCAGTATTTCATTCACGGACCAAACACATTGAGATTCGATACCATTTTCTTAGAGATCATTTGGGAAAAGGGGGGTGTCATTTTTGAATACGTTGACACTAAAAAAATAGACTGTTGACATTTTTGCAAAACCATTACCATCGGATCCCTTTCACATGATTTGTAGAGATTTATGAGTCTTAGACTCTTCGTGCTTTAAATAGAATAAGAATTTTTGTTTAGTTTCATTATATATATATATATATATATATATATATATATATATATATATATATATATATATATATATATATATATATATATATATATATATATATATATATATATATATATATATATATATATATATATATATATATATATATATATATATATATTGTTTTCACTGACACTATTTTGTAGCAAATAATAGCTTTTACCAACTACATTGGTATGTTTCTATAACTCTTGTATTTGGCTATATATTATTGTATATGTTTGTTCTAGAGTTGTGCATTGGTTTGCTTATTATCCTCCTTACTTTACTCATTCATCTCTATCATATGTCTTTGATTGTTATTCTTTGCATTTAAGTCTTTTTAAATGTGTATTGCTAAATATGTGCATCTGAGCATTTGTTTAATTATTCATGTATTATTTATGATTGATAATGCATTCCATTATAAATAAGTTTTGATCACTTAATTGTTTGTTGTTGAATGTTGGTGTTGCATGTCTATTGCATTTTGTTGCATATAGTATGTCTATCTTCGTGTTCTATAACCGACCTTTACTGTTGTATATTCTTCTTAGTTGTTTAGCTCATTTGTTCATTTGAGTTTATTTGTTTATGATTGGTTATTTAAATTTAGGCACACTTTGATCTATCTCCTTACCATGTTATCAAAGGGATATAAATTGTAAAGTGAGTCTAGAATTATTTTATGTCTTTTATGTTGTTGTTTGTGTGCAATGTTTGAGGGGGGATCAGAAGCGTTTTTTCTTTTTATTCAAAGTCGACTCAATTTCAAGTGAAAGCTTGCCAAACATCAAACAAGAGGTAAATGTAGTTGCATGTCCCTAACACATTTAGAGAGAGTACCCAAAGGAGTGATTTAGGGATGTCACTAATATCTTCCTTTTTATTTATTAAATTACCAACTATTTTCAATAAAAATCAAACTTGGTCTCTTTTTTATTTATTTAAAGAATTGTGTCATAGTTGTAAATATACTCATTTAACAAAAAATATTATTTTCAAATATAAACTTTTTTCTAAGTATAAATATATTTATTAATATTTTCTATAAAATACTTTGACTAATTTTTCATTGTTTTTGAGCAGGTGGTAGTTGATAATTGGTGGAATAAAAAATACATAGAGTTAAAATGCTCAACAGCTGAAAGAAGCAATGAACACTAGAAAAGGGACATTGGTCCTTAACAAAGACACACAAATTGCAACATCTCTCTATAAAGTCAAGATAGCCGTTGTACTTCACCCCTTTTTCTATTATTATTATTATTAACCTTTCCTCTTCATCAAGGAATCTCTCTTAATTTTCTCTTTCCACCACCGCTCCTCTTCTCCCTCAACCCAATCTATTTTCTCTTATATTCCCCCAACAAAATCCAATGAATAACCTTGTATCGAAATCCAACCTTTCAACTCCGTCATCAAGTTCTAGGAGCAACGCCAGTAGCTTTAGCACCACTGAGGCCAATGATAGCTATAACGTATTAGACCTACCACATCTCAACGGCAACCTACCACCATTCACATCATTTTCTTATCGATCATTGGCTATTCTTTCAGGACACGTTGGCTCTGTTTCGTGTTTAGCCTTGTGTGGTGAGTTCGTATTGAGTGCTTCCCAGGGAAAAGACATCATAGTATGGCAACAACCAGATTTAAGGTTGTTTGCCAAGTTCGGACAAGGAGATGGATCTGTGAAAGCGCTTGCCACCGTTGGTAACAAGGTTTTCACTGCTCATCAAGATAGCAGGATTCGAGTCTGGAAGGTGTCAAGGAGTTCAGAGAATGTGTTTAAGCTCGTTGATACACTTCCAACAACAAAGGATTATTTGGGGAAGTTTATGAAACAGAATAATTATGTTCAGACTAGGAGGAATCACAAGAGGTTGTGGATTGAACATGCAGACAGCATTTCTTGTTTGGTTGTTCATAATGGGTTGATTTATTCAGGGTCATGGGATAAGACACTTAAAGTGTGGGGTGTTTCTGATTTGAAGTGTTTGGAGTCAATTAAAGCTCATGACGATGCTATCAATGGGTTGGTAGCATGTAAAGGGGTTGTTTATTCTGCTTCTGCAGATGGGAAAATCAAGGCATGGGGAAAAGAGGGGGAAAGTTTGCATTGTTTGAAAGGTGTTTTAGAGGGTCATAAAGATGTTTCATTTAATTCAGTTGTTATATCTGATGATGGAAAATGGGTTTATGGAGGTGGTTCTGATGGTTATGTTATAGGGTATGAAAGGAATAATGGCCGTGAGAATTGGAAAATGGTTTGTGAGAGAAAGGCACATGAAATGGCTGTTTTGTGTATGTGTTTGATAGGTGAGTTTTTGTGCACAGGATCAGCAGATAAGAGTATAGGTATTTGGAAAAGAGAGTGTTTTGGTAAAGTTTGTAAAGTTGGGGTTTTAACAGGACATGAAGGGCCTGTGAAATGCTTGCAAGCTTTGTTGTCGAATAGAACTGGTGGTGGATTTTTGTTGTATAGCGGTAGTCTTGATAAAAGTGTGAGAGTTTGGTGGGTTTCAAAGTATGATAAAACACAACAGGTAGAGGAGAAAACTCTATCTACATTGAATGATTTATGATTCGATTCATTAGCAACATGTTGGTTGAAGGGTTATCAAGAAGAAGCACATGATCTCTTTTTGCTGTGTCTACTTGCTTCTTTCTTTGATTAATTTTGGAATTTTGTTCTGTTCGGCTCCAACATTGAAGCT
Organism: Lathyrus sativus; assembly: GCA_963859935.3. Classification (NCBI taxonomy): domain Eukaryota; kingdom Viridiplantae; phylum Streptophyta; class Magnoliopsida; order Fabales; family Fabaceae; genus Lathyrus; species Lathyrus sativus. Next base: position 188,525,285 of record OZ012741.1, on the reverse strand, counting down.
TTGTTTTCTGGTTTGTACTTGTTTATGCATTCTTTTTTTCTTTTAAGAGTTGATTGTAGAATTGTAGAGTGAAGTTGGAAGATAGAGGAGTGTGATTTGGTTTGATTATACATTTTTATGTTTCTATATACAATTGTAATTGTGTCTATAAAGGATTCAATCAATGGGAATAATTATTGTTCTTTGGTGGGTTATGCATGTTGCATCCATATGTAGCTCAATGAAATTGTTGCGGAATGTTGCACTTTATTTCCCTAATTTACGCGATTAAGAGATTGTACTGTCTAAAAAATCCTGATAAATACCATATATATTAGAAGCTTTTCACCTGATAATAACAAACAACTAAAATAAAGGAAAAGATAAAAAAAATCTTGCGACAAACAATTCTGTTATTATTTGATTTTATGTGACATATTCGTTAGCCAATGGTTTCCGCGTGTAATCAACTTACTCATTATTGTTAATGAAGCCTAATTTCCCTCACTATAATACAGATATCCTCAAAACAAGAAGATAACTTTAATTTTATCAATGAAATTGTTGCGGAATGTTGCACTTTATTTCCTTAATTTACGCGATTAAGAGATTGTATTGTCTAAAAAATCCTGATAAATACCATATATATTAGAAGCTTTTCACCTGATAATAACAAACAACTAAAATAAAGGAAAAAATAAAAAAAATCTTGCGACAAACAATTCTGTTATTATTTGATTTTATGTGACATATTCGTTAGCCAATGGTTTCCGCGTGTAATCAACTTACTCATTATTATTAATGAAGCCTAATTTCACTCACTATAATACAAATATCCTCAAAACAAGAAGATAACTTTAATTTTATCAATGAAAGAGGTTCCACCAACACATCTTCTAACTCATGAAATTTGGTAATTCAAGTGCTCTAATCAAGTAATATGGGGATATAATCGGTTATAACAGACAAAAATTACTTATGAGTTGAAGAAACAGAAAATCCACCGTGGTTGTAACTGGTTATCACTGAATGAATTTATTTTTGTAACTAGTTACAAGTTTAGTGAAACCAATTACAAGTTCGAGAATTCTGTTTTTCTGTTATTTGATTGTGTAACATGTATCTCAATCATCTTGTAATACTCTGTATATATGTCTTGGAGGCATCCTCATTAATGTTAATGAATGAAAATACATTCTCACCCTCGATCATCTCCCTCTCAATTTCTTTCTTCCTCTCCACACTCTAATTTTCTCCATTATTCATCAATCTTGTGGTTTCATGTTCTAACATTTGGGATCAAGAGGTTGGTTCTGATCCACAAACACCTAGTGTGCAACATGAATTTTGCTTACAATGAAAGAATTTCTACAAACTTACCCATCCTTAATGCGAAGAATTACAACAAATGAAATTATTGTTTGACTACCAAGATGTTCTTGAAGTGATCAAGAACGAGGTGAATCCTCTTGTCGAAGGTGCAATGAGTGCACAATGAGCAAAACATAAGGAAGAGAAGAAGAATGATTTCAAGTTGCTGTTTTTATCCATTAGTGTGTGGATGGTGACAACTTTGAGAAAGTTGGTGGTTGTGAATCATCAAAGTAGGCGTGGAAAATCTTAGAGAAAGCATACGTAAGGGCTGACAAGGTAAAGGTGGTGAGGTTACAAACTCACAAGCGTTAATTTGAATTGATTCAAATGAAAGAAAAGCAAACGATCAACGATTTCACAACAAGAAACACTCAATTAGTGAATCAAATGAAGAGATGTGGAGAAATAGTCACGAAGCTGTATGTTGTCGTGAAAATCGTGTGTTTGTTAACGCCAAAATTTGACAACGTGGTTGTAGCGATTGAGAATCGAAGGATCGCGACGATGAGTAAAGAGGAGTTGCAAAGCTCTCTTGAGGCCCGTGAGCAAAAGATGAAGAAGAAAAGTAATGATAAGGCAAAGGGAGAGATCACTTTGCAAGCTCCTTTCAACTAGAAGAACAAGAGTTTGAAAGAAAAATGGCCCATGAAGAGTAAAGGGGATTTTCAAAATTTTCGTGGAAGAGAGTCTCAAAGTTCCATGAATTCAACTTGTCAAAGGGGTGAGAGCATTTACAACAAAAATGATGGTCAAGGTAACTTTAGAGATGAATGGAAGAGGTTTGACAAAAGTAAGGAGCAGTGCTTTAAGTGTCAAAGATTTGGTCATTTTGCAAAAGAGTGCAATGCGAACAAGAAGGAAACTCAAGAAGATGAAGCTAAGGTTTCAAGACAAGAGTTTGATGAGGATAATACACTTTTGGTCATGATCACAGAAGGTGAATGCAGCAGCAACATGTTGTCAGACAATAACAACAACAACAACAACAATTCTAGGAATGCTGCAAAAAAAAAACAAGTTGTAATCGATTGCGTGAAAGTAGTAACTGGTTACATGCAGAAGAAAATGTTATGGTAACTTTGAGAGAAGGAAACCAGTGCATCGAGGAATGATATTTGGACTTAGGATTTTCTAAGCATGTGACCGGGGAGGAATGATTGGTTTGTTAAAATTAATTGTGCCATGAAGAACAAAGTGAAGCTCACGGATGATACCACTCTAGCGAGCGATGGGATCAATGATGTTTTGATCATGAGAAGTGATGGTGGAAATTCCTTGACCAAAGATTTATTGTACATTCCAAGAATAAAATGTAACCTTCTAAGTATTGGTCAATTGCTTGAGAAGGGTTATAATATTCACATGGAAAATAAGGGGTTGCACGTTATGGATGCAAACAGGATTTTGGTCCTTAAAGCGCCTATAACTACCAATAGGATCTTCAAGGTAAAACTGAAGGTTATGGAGTATAGATGTCTTGCTACAACGACAAGTTGAGATGAGTGGATATGACACTATCGTCTTGAGCATCAAAATTTCTGAGATCTCAAAGACTTGCAAATGAACGGAATGGTAACGGGGTTGCCATTGATCAACATATTGGATGAAATTTGTGAAGAATGTTTGAAAGAGAAGTAACATAAGGGTAAATTCATAAAGGATGCATATTGTAGAATCAAGAATCACCTTGAGGTAGTGTATTCAGATGTGTATGGACCGATGCAAGTAGATTCTGTTGGTGGCAATAGATATTTTGTCACACTCATCATTGATCATAGTAGAAAACTATGGACATACCTAATCAAGAGAAAGGAAAAAGTTATTTGAAGTGTTTAAGAAGTTCAAGTTCATGGTTGAGCGGAAAAGCGGTCACAAGCTTAAAGTGCTCAAAACAGATGGTTGAGGTGAATATGTCTCAAAAGACTTTGAGAGGTTTAATGATCAAGAAAGGATAATACATGAGGTTGTACCACCTTATACACTGTAGCAAAACGATGTTGCTGAAAGGAAGAATCAATCGATCATAAACATGGTAAAAAGCATGTTAAATGGGAAGAACTTGTTGAAAGAGTTATGGGGAGAAGTGGTATCCACATCTGCCTATTTCTTGAAAGAAGCTTGATAAGGTAACACTAGAGGAAGCATGGTCGAAATTTAAACCGAATCTAAATCGTTTAATATTTTTGGTTTCGTAGCGTATCGACATGTTCTTGGGCAGCTTAGAAAGAAGTTGGGTGATAAGGGAGAAATGATGATAGTTGTAAGGTATCACTCCACTGGTGGTTACAAGTTGTTTGATGCAACAAACAAGAGAGTTGTGATCAACCGAGACGTTGATTTCGACGAGATAAAGTAAATGTAGTAGCCTGTAACGAGTTACATATAAGCTGTAATTGGTTTCAACTTTGAAAATTAAGATTCAGCAGAACTAGGAAGTGCATAAACACATGTTAACGAAGCCCAAATTTAAGAGAATGTGAGAAGATCGACAAGGCAAAGATATTTTCCTCAAATACTCCAAGATGGTGAGCTGTTCTGAGACAACAAAGTCAATGGTGATGGTGATTTCGTCCATTTTTCACTTATGGTTGAATCTGAACCCGTTAAAACTGAACATACTTTAAGTGATTCAAAATGGATTTGTGCTATGAAGGAGGATGTGGAATCTACTAAGAAGAACAATACTTGGGAGTTAATTAATCTACCAGACGGGAAGAATCCAGTTCATGTGAGATGGGAGTTCAAAGTGAAGGCAAATCTTAAGGGTGAAATAATCAAGTGTAAGGCTCGATTAGTTGTAAAGGGATTCTTGCGAAGAGAATGCATAGACTTTGTAAAGGTATTCACACTGTTTGGTAGGATTGAAACCATAAGGCTATTTGTTGGTATTGCAAATAACAACAATTGACCCATTTACCAAATAGATGTCAAATATGCATTTTTGAATAGACCGCTTGAAGAAGAGGTGTATGTAAAACAACCCCCTACTTTTGTTGTGAGAAACCAAGAGCTAAAGTTCTACAAGTTAAAGAAAACGTTATACGGTTTGAAGAAAGCTCTAGGAACATGGAACAAAAGGATTGATGGTTTCACAAAGGAGATTGGCTTCAAGAAATATGTATCCGAGCATGGTGTGCATGTGAAGACGGATACAAGTTAATGAGTGATTATCCTTTGTCTATATGTAGACGACTTGTTGATAATGGGCTGGAAAGGAAAATGCATTTTTAAGTTCAAGAGTGAACTGATGAAAGAATTTGAGATGATCGACCTTGGCCTCGTAACATACTTCCTTGGCATTAAGTTCCACAAGTCTAAAGGGAATTGCTCATGCATCAAAGAAGGTATGCACTTGAGATATTAAAGAAGTTTGAAATAGAGCATTGTAATGTTGCCATTACTCCGGCTGAAGCGAGCCTATAGTTGTCGAAGAATGAGGATGAGCAAGATGTTTATCCAACTTAGTACAGGAAGATGATAGGATCCTTACGTTACTTATGCAATACACGATCGAACTTATCGTTTAGTGTCAGTATTGTGAGTAAATTTATGGAGAGACCGAAGGTGTCTCACTTGACAGGAGTCAAGAGGATCCTAAGTTGCTTCAAATGATCGATTGGATGCATAATTTTCTTTCTCGCGGCGGATATGGGGAGAAAATACAATTTACTCGGTTTTACTAATTCGAATTGGTGTGGAGATAAAGATGGTTGAAAGTCTACAGCTGAATATATATTTATGTTAAGTGAAACACCAATCTCATGGTGTTCGAAGAAGGAACTGATAGTTGCACTCTCGCCTTGTGAGGTCGAGTACATTGATTCTACGTCATGTACGTGTCAAACCGTGTGGCTAATGAATCTATCGAAGGACTTGGGCAGTAATGAGGGAGAGGTTGCTACATACTCTTGGTTGATAATGTTTCCGTGATTAATCTTGCTAAGAATTCAATTGCACATGGGAGGAGAAAACACATTGAGATGAGGTTTCACTACATAAGGGAACTTGTTAGTGAAGGAAGGTTAAGATTGGGATATTGTAGAAGTGAAGACCAAGTGGCAAACTTGTTGAATAAGGGAGTCACAAATGATGTGTTCAAGAGGTTGAAGATGAAAGCAGGGATGGAAGTCTTGGGGCACTTGAAATAAGGTGGTATGTTAAATGAAATTTGGTAATTTAAGAGTTGTAACTGATTAACACGTGGATGACCGGTTACAGCAAGGCGAAAATCACTTTTGAGCTGAAGAAACATAAAATGCATTGTGGGCGTAATCGGTTAACATAACCGATTATCGTTGAATGGATTTATTTTTGTAACAATTGTAACTGGTTATACGTTTAGTGTAACCAATTACAGCTACGAGAATTCTGTTTATTCTGTTATTTGATTGTGTAACATGTATCTCAATAATCTTGTAAGGCTTTGTATATATGCTTTGAAGGCATCCTCATCAATGTTAATGAATGAAAATACACACACACACACACACACACACACACACACACACACACACACTCTCTCTCTCTCTCTCTCTCTCTCTCTATCTATCTATCTATCTATCTCTCTATCTATCTATCTATCTATCTCTCTCTCTCTCTCTCTCTCTCTCTCTATATATATATATATATATATATATATATATATATATATATATATATATATATATATATATATATATATATATATATATATATATATATATATATATATATATATATATATATATATAATTTTCTCCATTATTCATCAATTTTATGGTTCTAAATTCTAACATATAAGAGTGTGTTTGGATAAAACATTTTAATGAAGAAATGTAATATTTTAAGATAATTTAAAATGATTTAAATAAAATTTATGTATGGATAAATAAATATGAATAATTGTTAAAATGATGAAATCTATAAAATATTTTGTTCAAACCAAATTAAATTTTATGATAATTTTAAACTCTTATATATATATATATATATATATATATATATATATATATATATATATATATATATATATATATATATATATATATATATATATATATATATATATATATATATATATATATATATATATATATATATATATATATATATATATATATATATATATATATATATATATATATATATATATATATATATATATATATATATATATATATATATATATATATATATATATATATATATATATATATATATATATATATATATATATATATATATATATATATATATATATATATATATATATATATATATATATATATATATATATATATATATATATATATATATATATATATATATATATATATATATATATATATATATATATATATATATATAATGTTTATAAGTTGGTCCTGGTATTTGCCAAAATTTTAAAATCAACCTGTATGTAGCTTTCACGTTTTGGTACAAAACCCGTATGCTCTTTTGTTTCACCGTCCATTTGGTACAAATAAACTTAAAGGAACGAAAAATCTAAAATACAGATCAATCATTGCTTTAAATTATCAGCAAAGCCACTATTCACTTAGTTATATATATTTATCCTGAATCTTTTGGACTCTGGGTTTGGACCACATTAAATATAGTATTTTTTACTCCTAGAGCCTCCAAAATATATATATTGAAAAGGTGATACCTTATTATTTCTACCAACCTTTGCTTTTTGTAGAGAAGGAGAAGAATAATGCAAAGTCAGGGACACATGTTAAATAAATCAAGTAATCATGCTAAGCAATGAATAAAATATTTTAAAGTAATGCAGGTGCAGCCAACCTTTTAGACAAATTTGAAAGTCACTAATTTTATAAATGTTTAAATAAATAGCTACTCTGTCACATTTTTTACAAAAGTTTGTCTCAAAATGAGTATTTTTATACATTTACATGTTTTTCAAATTTATATATTTCACTTTATTTTTTGAACATAAGTTTAATTCTAGAAATACACAAATTATTTGCGAAAAATTAACTGCAGGTATACCTGCAAATAGATATTGCAAAATCCTATTACCAACAAATTTCAAATTTTACCTACGATTTTGGATGTTAAAATATTATATCAATTTTTCTGCAGATTTAACAACGACTTCTTTCACAGAAATTAGTTATACATTGAACTCAAGTTTCTCTGAAAATTTCGCAGGAAATGCTGCGGAATTTGCTCTGAGCTTTACAGCGGCTTTTGCTGCGAACTTTTAGTACTACATTTTTTTTAAGTTTAATTATATTTTTACTATTAATAAATAAATTTATAAAATATAATATATTGATTCTAAGGATATGTTTTTGAAACATTTTATAATTTTATATTAAATTTTTTTTTTTTTACAGAAAATTTTATCATGTTAATTGGGTTTTTTTTAGTTATTTTTTAAAGAAAAATTATTTATTTAATAATTTTTTATTTTTTTGAAAATTAGAAAAATGAAAAATATAAATTTATGGTATAATTGATGTGTAAGTCTTCAACTTGTAGTTTTTAAAAAAATATAAAATTTAGAAAGACAATAAAATAACTCTTTTATTCAATTTATTAATTTGTAATTCAATTTTACAATTTAAAAGATAATAAAATTAATCATGCGAAAACAACGTGACAAAGTGTTTTAAAATATTGAATTACCATCATAAAAGTTTGGAGTAAGAGAAAAAAAGTTTCAAATAAATCATGCGAAAACAACGTGACAAAGTGTTTTAAAATAAAATAAAATAAGTAATTGACTATTTAAATATTTGTTTTCATTTTAGAAAAATAAAAAAAAAAATAAAACTAATAGGTGTACCAAATAACATTATACATGGCTTATTATCCGTGGCTTAGTGTAACACATATCTACTCAAATTAATTAACAATGAATAATATTTATAAGGAAGTTTTTCGTAACTTATTTTTATTAAATTAACTTCTTATTATATTTTTTTTATAACTTTTTTAAATTGATTTTTATTTAAATAAAAATTAAACAAAATTTATACAATATAATATAACAATTCATATAAAAAGTATAAGTACATTTCCAAATCAGTATATTTGTTTTTCAAATATTTTATTTATTTAATTATTTCATTAAAAAATTTCTATTTAGGTGAAAATCCTTGGCTTATATGGATCCACAAAGACAAAGTCAAAAAACACATTATGAACTCGCAATCGCAACTACTCACTGAATCTCCGAAGTCTAACTTATAATTTTTCTTCTTTCAACTCAAGTAAATTCATGGTATGATCATCCTAATTTTGATTTCACTCGTTATTAATAATGAGTGAAATCGAAACTACGAAGTTCGTAAGATAAATTCTTCACTGGTTGAATATGATTCATGGCGGATGATCTGACCTATTATTATCACTAATTATAACTCAAATGTTGATAAAAGTATTAGTATTATTTCTTTATAATCAAGCTCATACATACTCTATTAGTTAAAAAACAATCTTAATCATAACAATTATAATAAACTTTTTTAAAACACAAAAAGTAAAAATATAACAAATCAATTTTTAAAAATAATTTATATAAAATCATTAGTAATATATAATTAAGTTTTTCGTGTTTAAATTTTTATTAAATTAACATTTTACTAATTTTAATTCCTATTTTAGTAGCAACAATCAAATAATTTCAATTTACAACTTATCTGATTGTTTTAATCATATTTTTTAAATAAATTTTAGTAAAAGAAAATTTTAGACCGGTTTGAAACCTTGGAAATTCCAGTAATGCTTTAACATGTGCGGCTCGACTCGGTTTGAAACCGAAGCTTATTTCCAAGGTTTTTCAATTTTGTTTCTGTTTATTTATTTTTTGATCTGCTGAATCTTATTGGGAGTGTTGAGTTTTGATTGAGGTATTTGTTTGTATGTATTTTCAATTAGGTTGCCGATGATACTGAAGGAAAGAGCATATTAGAGGAACTTGAAGCTGATGGGGTTGATATTTCCTTTACCGTTGTAAGATTTGACTTGTGTGTTGTTTAACAGTCTTTTTATTGGTTTTGGAACTTGGAATGGATAATTGCTTTTGCTCTGGTGTGTGTTCTATGAAATTCGAATGATTATTAAGTTAAACTGCTAGTTCTGTTTATTTACATACAAGGGAAAAATGTGTTGTCAGGATGCAATGTATTGTTGTGGGTATTTTTTGTGATTGAATTGAACATGACCTTCTCTGGTTTTCATGTGCTTAACGATAATTGGTAGCTTTGAGATTTCAGGATTTATTGTGAAATTAAGTAAAAAATTAACATATACATATGGTCAATCAATGTTAATCTCTTTCAATATTATCATAATTGTTAAGATAACATTTGTATACGGTTTGCTCTTGTCAATTAGGTTCAGATTCTGTTACTTCCAAGTGTATTTACTACATGTTTGGATAAGCAATTTATTTGCAGTTTACATAAGTGCTTATTAATATAACTGCTTAGGCATAAGCTTACATAAGATATTTACTATATGTTTGGGTAAGCAGCGGGTGATCTAATTTCATTATCAGAGCAAGTTGGGTTCCGGGGAGTTTACGTTAAGGAAGTTCTGGTGATCTACTTTAGGTTCTGGAAAAAAGAAATTGATTTTTGTGTGAAATGGATTTACCTCTTAACCATTTTTCATTTGTTTAATTTTGTAATGAAAATACTACAATGTCTAGGTTTTGAAAAGAGAAATTGATATCAACGAGCTTCAGTGGTATGTGTATTGCATGTTCAAGGCACTTCCGTGCTTGCACAAAGAGGTAATTTTCCCTCTTGCTTATTCTTTGTAACTTAGACTTGTTGTTTAAGAAGTTCAAACTCAATTAATGTAGGGAGTCGTCCATAGAGATGTCCAACCTGGAAACTTCCTTTTTTCTTGAAAGCTAAAGAAAGGCTATCTTATTGACTTCAACCTTGCCATGGTTAGGATGCTTCTCTTGCTGTTTCTTCTTACATGAGTTTTAGTCGTGATTATTTCCAAATATAATTAAATGTTTTATTCTGCAAATTGATTATTGTTATTGTGCAAATTGATTATTGTTATTGTGCACATTCTCGAAGTGGTTGATGTATGTAGAAATGATTTTAGTGCCTCTTTTATTGTTATTGTTGACTACCGTTTATTCTTTCACTCTTCCTCAACTTGATTTACAAGGTACTATTTTCTGTTACCTGCAATTTTGTTTTGTTTTGCTAGGTTTCTGTTGTTGTATATGCTTCTCAAAAGTTTAATTTGCTATTTATTTAAGGGGTGAAATTTGATTTATTGACTTAATCTGATAATTTTTTTTCCATGTTCTTACAAGATTACAGTTGAAAATGTTATGATTTTAAGCATATGTATCTTTCTAATTTTGTCAAAGTTACGTTGCAAGTGTCTTTTGAATCTCAAACTAATGTTTATAAACTTCATGTTCATAACAGAAGATGCATTATATGCATTGAAGTTATATCTAAATGCTTCACCCATCCTACTTACAAACTGGAACAAAAATCAAGTGAATCCTTGTACTTGGTCCAATGTTTACTGCGACCAAAATTACTAAACTGGAAATTTTATATAAGTAAATTATTTCAGGATGTCTAGGGACCATAAAGTATTGCTTTCAATCTACCAAATGATGAACGTATTGTAAAATGCAGGGGAACATCGATGGTCATGCTTAAAAATGTTTAAGAGGCTAAGTAACTTTCCAACACTTAATGCTTTAGTTTCTTCAAACTTTAACTCCATCATGAAAGAGTCTCTTTTGTAACATTTTCTTATGTTGGGGAAATCTGCCTTTTCTTATCAGGTTCAATCATGTTGTTTTTCCTATTAGCCAGTGCTTGTGTCACCGAGAAACAACAAGAACTCGTCGATTTTGAATTGTTTTTTACTCATACAAATTTCCATGAATGCTGCCATGGAATTAGACCTCATACAATAACATTTCCAAATGGTAAAGAGTCGACTGTGAGACTGGTAAGTTGCAAGATATAGTGACATTGTTAGTATAACTCTCACTAATGCTTCATCATCATCATCATCATCAATTTAATGAGATATGACTCACTAATGCTTCATCATCATCATCAAGTTAATGAGATCATCTGCCACTATGGACACTGATAATTGTAAAATTTTAAGCTTGTTTTCAATTCTGGTTATTGCATCGCCTTTTTTCATCTTTTATTTCCGAAATAAGAACATAGATTCGTTTGCAAATGGGAAGAGATAAAGTGGATTATTTTTTCTTATTAACTTGGTTGGACAAGTGATTATTAGGATCTTGGTTGTGCCATTTTTATTAATGTAAATCTAAAAGTACTTGTTCATTTACAACTGAGATGACTGATACTCTCTCTTTCAACTGGGTCTGGCTATGGTGATGCCTAAAAACAACGAAGGTCATGTTGTATTTGAAATCCTACTATAAAAGAATTTATGAATCATGAATTTTTTAGACTAAAGTGTAAGTTTTCTTTCACTCTTTCAATTTCGAATTAAACAAGCATTATTAGGTGCCACTGTAATTGTTTCTTAAAAAGCTTTTAACTTTTCTAAGATCTAAATGTCTGCTATGTTACTACTCGAAAAAGTGAAACAACGTCGAGGCAAAAGAGGAAAACAGGAGAGTCACCATCCAACTTTATTTATCCCTAAAGGGGAAGGGAAAACATCGAGAAAATCCCGAGAAGAAAAAGGAAGGATAAGTTGGTTTTGCAACCAAATTATGGGTTCGAAAGTCAGTTATGCAAATGTAAGGTATTAGCACCCCCCACATCCATCGTAATCAATGGGAAACATTCGCTTGTCGTATGTGTGTCGCTACGCGAAAAATGACACAGAGTCTCCACCGGATTTTATTTATCCCAAGGAGGGAAAGGGAAATAGCGATAAAACCTTTAGGGGAAGAGCATGGTCATTGCAACCAAGTCTTAGGGTTCGGAAGTCAGTTATACAAGGGGAAGGTATTAGCACCCCCTCACATCCATCATACTCAATGGGAACCTTTTAGGTTGTCTGGCTTGAATGGATGTTTTAATCTAAAAGTTTGCTTGCTTAAAAGAAAAGAGAGGTTGTTTTTTATTATAATGCTCGCCAAGGATTGTGCCTCTTGTGCTTACGTATCCTCACTTAAAAGAAGTGAAGAATCAGAGCTCTGTAGTTCGGAGGCTTGTGAAATGATTGTTTGTTGGTTGATTTTATACTTTGAAAAAGGGTTTTCGAATTGATGCCCTAAGGCGAAAAGAAGTTTGAAGAGTTGATGTTATTTTTAGGTTTTTGAGAAGAGATTGTTTTTGATTAGGATCACACTAAAGACTTTAGTGAACACATTAGTAGTGATTTTTGATTTGAATTGTTTTTTCTTATTAACTTAGTAATGTAACACTAAAAATACTTGTTATTGACTTTATATTAATATTTAATAACTTAGTTGCTTTAAAAATTTGAATGTGATTAGTTTTGAATTGTCTTATTCAAATTATATTTTTATTTTGATATTTAACATTAATTATAATATTTTATAAAGGAATTAAACAATAATTAATTAATAAATTGAGAAAGAAGTAACCTGCATATTCAAAATTTGCTGCAAAGTTTCCTGCGAAAACACCAATTACCTGCGGTCTTATCTGTGGATTTTAAGTTTTTTTCTGCAAATATTTTCTGCGGATTTTCCTGCGGTTCTTTCCTGCGACTTTACCTGCTGAATTAGGGATGACAATGTGCAAGATTTGGGTTGGGTACTATAGTACCCGTCCCCATACCCGCAGTTGGAAAAAGTCCTCGTATTCGAGCTCATGTCCGCTTCGGTACCAACATTGACACCCGTACCCGTACCCATATCCGTTACTGACATTTATAATAAAAATAAATATAGAATATCATATTATTTTAAGTTTTTAAGAATATTAAAAGGTTTTTTCAAAATATTTATTGTTGAATTATGAGATAAATGATCACTTATATTAAATATGTAATAGTTTACCATTGATGTATTTTTAAAAGTTGATAAAAATTTATTTTTATATAATACTATAAATTAAAATATATAAATATATATTATGCGAATATGGGGCGGGGTGGGTACTAAAGTGCCCATCCCCACACTCATCTCCACTTATTTAAGTGGGTAATTACCCGTGCCCGTACCCATTTATGCGGATTTTTATCCTATCTGTTGTGGATATTTTTGTGGGTACTCACTAGGGATGGGCCATATTGTCATCCCTATGGTAAAATAATTACCCACGAAGGTTTTAACTGGGAACACAAAACGGCAGAAAAAACTGCAGGTAACACATTTTCTGCATAAATTTTGTCAAAATCCGCATGAAAACATAGTATTTCCAGTAGTGAAATCCAACAAAGCTTTAGGATTACAATTATAAAATATAATTTAACAGAGACTAAAAACAGAGACTACAAACCTACAGTGGCAACGCCGATTACATCACATCACATCGCATACTGTATATTTGAATGTTCGTTGCAGAAAAAATATTAAATTGAAAATAAAAATTTCAAGATTAGTACAGAATCAACAAAATCATGCAGTCTTTTGCATCACAACACATATTATAAAGTTCTTGCAGAAGAAAATTCATATGTTTTAGCAGGAAAATATGGAAATGCCATGAGACTTACTTTATCACCTACTTCTGTGTTATGACTCAACCAAACTTAAGCCTCTCTAAAATCATCAAAAACATGAAGCTCGTCATGTGAATGTGATGTTAGAACGATAAAAGAGGCTGAATAAGCTTCTGCTGTTGCCCATACACTATGAACCTACATGAAAGATCAAGATAATAAGGTCACTATAAACATCAATAAAATCTTTTTTATTGACATACACTGCAACATGAAGACGCCTTGTTGATTGTTGTTCAGAAAGACAATAACAAAATATCAATAAAAGATGACATTATAGACCTAATTGTGTACTAACCAACACATATTTAACAAGCAACCATGAGTTTACCTAAAAGTGAAACTAAATTGCAAAGTAATTATAAAGAAAAACATTAAGTTAAATAAAATGGAATAACTAAATATTAAATTTCTAGTGGGAAAAAAACATGTATCGAAAAACTAAAAGATAATTTGTAAATATTATGGTTTAGAAACCTAGTTAACTTCAAATGAATGATGGGATGATTTAGAAATTATCACATAGAAGGCATCCATCAATACAAGTAAGACAATAGTAATGATGGATGTTTCCAGAGGTAAAACTGAAAGTCTTTTCCTAATTTGTGACTTGCTAGGAGGCTTTTCCACAAGTTCCTTTTCCTTCTTCATGCTCTTCTTTGAAGTTCGTTCCTTATGTTTGTCCTCGACTTTATCAGACTTCACAATATCATCCGGCCCAAAACTTTCAGAACTGGCACCTCCAACCTTAATTTAAATAAGGAAAATACATGGGGTGACTAAAATAAAACAATGTCAAATCTGATGACAATTAATGAACAAATGCGTATATCAACATGAAAATTAATTGAGAGATTAGAAATTTAATTGATCTAGTGAAAACATCAAAAGCTTGAGAAAGAGCAATCCCAAACAAGATGCAAGCCACTGGAGCAAACACAAGCATCAGGCGAACCTGACATTTGATAATACATAATACTGGGTATTCAATAAGATAAAATAAAAATGTTATAAGTTGAAATACATTTGTTAAAATCAATGTGCCACTTCAAGGGAAAACAACCATTCCATTTGTTTTGCTTTCAGTACTCTAAACTTTTGTTAAAATCAACAGGACCAATCATCTCTGCAAGCCCAACAAACCGCCCACTTGTATTAACCTGCAAATAAGTTTAATGTGAGAAAACTATACCAAACAAACAGAGGAAAATATGATTGCAACGGACCTAGATGCTTAGTGAGAACAAAAGGAATATAGGGCAGCCACCAGGATTCTGGTGGGCCTCTTGGTAGGCAGCATCAAGCTTCTTGTTGCCATTTTGTGTACTTGCCCATACATTATACTTTAGCATCAACTACCAAAACTCTCACGTGGACTCATTATGAAGTATGTTCTATCTCTTTCACCATAGTCGTTACCACAACGTTTTCTCCATTTTTATCACAGTATTGAGGTATTTTACTCACCTAATTATAAATCGATCAAACATCACCAATACTAGTGGAAATGAATAGTTTTTGTTATGTAAATACTAAAACATTTTGGTTTTCTACCTGATAGCATGCACCACGGCCATAACCATTCTTCCATAGCTTAGACACGCCTGCGACACTGCGCCATCATTCATTGTCCTTCCGTATTATCCAAAGCCACAAGCTCCCTCTAAAATATATATGAACAAACCATGTTATATTTGTTGTATGTATATATATAGCGATACATTTTTACTTATATTTAAGATAGAAAGAAGTAAAGTAGTAAGATTAAGTAGAAGAGAAAGGTGATAGTATATATACTTGGAGTCTCGTAGCAATCTGTCTACCGTAATATGTTGCTCTGGAGTCAGTGAAAAAGTCTTGTGAGAGACAAATGTGAGGTAAGAGAAGTATGAGATAAAAAAGGTCAAGTTGGTGGTTAAAAGTGAGTTCCATGTTGAAATGAAAAAGAGTCGGAATAGTTATTAAAAGTACATAAAGGTTTATGAGATAGGAAGCTAAGAAACGGGACGGGGTTGCATTTATAGTAGACACAAGCCACACTTGGTAGGACATGTGGTAGTCTAACTTTTCTACCCCACTTATAGACTATATGATATGCAAAATGAATGAGATAATAATGATAGGTACACATAGAGCATCAATCACAAAAATTTAATTTGAAAAAGGGAAAGGCTAATGGGTGATCTATGAGCATTCTTTGGGAAGAGGCAAAAATTTTCTAGGGTTTTAGAGAGATGAACAAACCCCAAATGGATTGTGAGAGTGAGAGAGAAAAAGGCGAATTGTGTTAGGGATTGGTGGCGAGAAAGGCCAATTTTTTTTAGTTTTTTTGGTCATGTCTACCAATTTTTTTGGTTTCGGGTTTGGTTTGGTGATAGTCCAAATTTATATCATGGATGAACCAAGATAGTAGTTTTTTAGTTTTTTTTATTGAGTTCAACCATACATCTTATTGCAACCATATATTAAGTAAAACAAATATTTTTTAAAATAATTAAAATTGAAATTAAAAATGAGTCACAATTCACTTTAAAAGTAATTAGTAAAATAGAACAAATAGGATTCAATCATTAGTTACGATTGTAAGCTCATATTGTGTTTCTTTAACTTAGTCTCTATAGACCCATATAATCCAAAGATTTCCACCTAAATAAATCTTTTAAAATGAAATAATTAAATAAATAAAGTATTTTAAAAACAAATATATATATATATATATATATATATATATATATATATATATATATATATATATATATATATATATATATATATATATATATATATATATATATATATATATATATATATATATATATATATATATATATATATATATATATATATATATATATATATATGTTGGTGCAAAGGTAGAATAAATGATGAATAGAGAAATATTCTATTAAGAGAATGACGGCTACACACAACCACACAAATTGCAATGATTGCTACCCTATTTATAAGCTAAAACTAGGGTTACTAGAATAAGATAAAAAAATACTAAAATACCCTCTAACAAATTTAGGGGCTAAAAAAATAGGACAACTAATAAATATGAATTACTTCTAATACCATCCCTTAATTCATATTCCATCAAAACTTGTAACACCAATTCCATCCCTTAGTCTGAGAAATTGATCAGTCTTGATAGCTTTCGTCAGAACATCTGCCAATTGTTTCTGAGTGCTGCAGTGTACAACTTCTAACACTCCACTCTGAACTTGATGTCTCAGAAAATGATATTTGGTCTCAATATGCTTGCTTCTCCCATGCAACACTGGGTTTCTGGCAAGATTGATTGCAGACTTGTTGTCAATCATCAACTTCAGAGGTTTGTTTATTTTAATCTTCAGATCCTGCAACAGATTCAGAATCCACACAACTTGGCATGCAGTAACAACACTGCAACGTATTCAGCTTCATAGGTTGATAACGCCACAACAGGTTGCTTCTTGGAACACCAAGAGATGGGACCTCCCAGAAATTTGAATAAGTACCCAGAGGTACTTCTTCTGTCAACTCTGTCTCCACACCAATCAGAATCTGAATAACTCAGAAGTTCTGACTCATTCTTCCAGAAGGAAATGACACTCCATACTTCAGAGTTCCCTTGATATACCTCAGAATCCTGATAGCAGCTTAGTAATGGGACCACTTAGGTTTACTCATGAACCTACTAACCATCCCAACAGAGTAGCAAATATCAGGTCTGGTATTGCACAGATACCTCAGAGAACCAACCAACTGTTTGAAGGTTGTAGCGTCCACATCCTTTCCATCAGAGTCAGAATCCAGTTTCTGATTTGTATCCGAAGGTGTGACAGCGATCTTACAATTCTTCAGTTCAAATCTCTTTAGAAGTTATAATTCATACTTGAGCTAATGCAAAATGATACCTTTCTCAGAATATCTAAACTCCATCCCTAGAAAGTATGTCATTTTTCCTAGATCAGTCATTTCGAATTCATTCATCAGAACTTTCTTGAACTTGGCTATCTCCTGTATGTCATCAACATATAAACACACCAGAGTCATATTGCCTTCAGAAGTATACTGAACATAAACATCATACTCCATCTCACATTTTTGAAAGCCTTGCTTCTTGAAAAATGAATCAATCTTCTGATTCCAAGCTCTGGACGCTTGTTTCAATCCATATAGAGCTTTGTATAATCTGTACACCATCCCTTCCTGATTATTTTTCACAAATCCAGGGGCTTGTGACACATAAACTTCTTCTTCTAATGGACCATTCAGAAATGCAGATTTTACATCTAAATGCATCAGAGGCCAATTCCTGTTAGCAGCTATTGCAATCACCATTCTGATTGTTTCATGTCTTGCTACAGGTGCAAACACTTCAGAATAATCCAGCCCAGGTTTCTGTAGAAATCCTCTGGCTACCAACCTTGCTTTATGTTTTCCAATTGAACCATCTGGCTTTAACTTCTGCTTGAAAACCCATCTGACGCTGATGGCTTTCTTGTCTTTTGGAAGTTTTGTCAGCTTCCAAGTCTTGTTTCTCTCTATAGCATCAAGTTCTTCTTTCATGGCCTTCAGCCAGAGCTTCTGCTTAAGAGCCTCTTCTGTACTTATGGGTTCAGAGTCTACTATCATGACACACTGAATAACTTCTCCTTCAGAGTCTACTTCAGTGTCTTGTAGCATGTCAAATTCTGCATATCTTCTGGGAATGTTTCTGATTCTTTGTGGTCTCTGAACTTGTTCAGAGTCTTGAGCTTCAGATGATTGACTTCCTCCAGAGCTTTGACCATCTTCAGGGTCTGGCATATTTCCAGAGTCTTGAACTTCAGAATTTCTAGCTTCAGAGGCTTGACTTCCTCCAGAGTCTTGGCCATCTTCAGAGTCTGAATTGCCACCAGAATCTGGATTACCATCAGAGTCTGGATCATCAGAGTCACCTTCATCTTCTGAGTCTTTTTCAGAGTCAGAATCACTATCAGAGTCAGAATCAACGTCAGAGTTTACTCCAACATCATAAATTCTTAACTCCGACCTTTCTTCAGAGGTTCTAACATCAGAATCAGATTGAGACTTATCCCAATTCCAAACTTCTGATTCCTTCACAATCACATCTCTGCTGAATTCAATTTTATTGGTTTATGGACAATAGAGCTTGTATGCACCTATACTGTGGTACCCTATCAGAATCATCACTTTGCTTCTATCATCCAGCTTCTGGCTTCTGGAACATGTTTATAGCAAACAGAACCAAACACCTTTAGATGACTAACACTTTGCTTATCTCCAATCCACTTCTGTATTGGAACTATTTCCTTCAACTTCTTCGTAGGACATCGGTTGAGTACATACGTTGCAGTGGTAACAGCTTCTCCCCAGAGCTTCTGAGGAAGCTTCTTCTCCTTTATCATGCTTCTCACCATATCAAGCAAAGCGCGGTTTCTTCTTTCAGCAAGACCATTGTGTTGAGGGGTATAAGGAGCAGTAATCTCATGCTCAATTCCATTCTCCTCACAGAACTTCTGGAACTCTTTGGAGTTATACTCACCTCCACCGTCAGTTCTAAGAATCTTCAACTTCTGACCACTCTGATTCTCAGCCTTCATTCTGAACTTCTTGAATTCATCAAACACCTCGTGTTTAAACTTAATAAGGGATACCCATGTCATTCTTGTGAATTCATCAACAAACAATACAAAGTATTTATTCCCTCTAATCGATGCTATTGGAAATGGACCACACACATCAGAATGTACAACTCCCAAGGCATGTTTTGCTTTTGGAGCAGCTTCTGACGCAAATGGCAATCGTGGTTGTTTTCCTTCCATGCAGACTTTGCATGACTTTTCAGGCTTCTTAATTGCAGGAATTCCATGTACCAACTTCTTTAAATTCAGATGTTTTAACCTTCTGAAATTCAAATGACCAAATCTTCTGTGCCACAACTCACTCTCCTTCTCAGCACTTGTTGCACTAAGACATTCTGAGTCTGCAGTTCTGACATTCACCTTGAATGTTCTATTCCTTCCCTGTTCTGACTCCATAATCAATTTCTGATTGCAGTCATACATCTTCAGAAGATTGTCCTTCATGGTAACTGAAAATTCTTTCTCAATTAATTGTCCCACACTCATCAGATTGTTTCTGATGCCAGGTACATACTACACGTTCTGAATCAATGCTATTTTCCCATTATTCAGAATCACTCTGACATTTCCCATACCTTCTGCATAAAGATATTTGTCATCAGCACATCTGATCTTTGTCCTCTTTTCAGAGTCAAAGTCAACCAGCCATTTCTTGTTTCCAGTAAGATGATTTGAACAGCCAGTGTCCATATACCACCAGTCTATCAGATCCATATCATCAGATTCAGAGGCCACAAATAGCACAGATTCATCATCAGAACTTCTGGCTATATTTGCTTCTTCTGATTTTCTCTCCTTGTTTGACCAACAATCTCTAGCAAAGTGACCAAACTTCTTACAACAGTAACATTTGATCTTCTTCTTTTCATACTTCTCTTTTCCCTTCTGAGCATTCTTTTGTCTATCAGAGGTTGAACTTTCTGACTTCTGACCACCATCAGATCTTCTCCTGACTTCTGACTGCTTCTGATACCTCCTATCAGAAGTTGCTTTCAGAGCCTGCTGCTCTACTTCCTTTTCAGAGGTTCTCTCAGTCAAACGCAACTCTTGCGCTTCTAGACTGCTCTGCAGCTCTTCAATTCTCATGGTGCTCAGATCTTTGGAATGTTCTATTTCTACCACAATGTAATCAAATTGAGAGGTAATAGATCTCAATACTTTCTCCATGATTGCTTCTTCATAAAGAGTTTCTCCACATGCCTTCATCTCATTAGTGATCAGAATCATTCTGGAGATATATTCAGAGACTTTCTCATTATTTTTCATGTTGAGATTCTCATATTGCTTTCTCAAGGACTGAAGCTTTACCTTCTTCACTAATGCGTCACCACCATAACATCTCACCAGTGTGTCCCACGCAGCCTTTGCTGTCGTTGAATCTGCAATCTTCTCAAACACATTTACATCCACACATTGATGAATTAAGAACAATGCTTTCTGATCCTTCTTCCTTACTTCCTTCTGCGCGTTTTTCTGTTCATCCGTCGCATTTGCTGCTACCGGAACATAACCATCAGTGACAAGATCTAGAACATCTTGAGCATCGAACAGTACACACATTTGGATCATCCAAAGATTCCAGTTTTTACCGTCAAATACTGGAAGTTTAGTGTTCATGTTTCCGTTTCCGTTTATCTTCTACCTTGCACAATACACTCAGATTTCTCACACAGTGTTTCCCAACCCACAGAATTAAAATTCTGATCAGATTTTGTTCAAGATTCAATACGAATCTAAGAATCAAAATCAAACACACAAGACCTCACGTTCACTCGTGTTTCCCGTGTTTCCCAATGAATCCGAACCGGAGCTCTAGATACCAATTGTTGGTGCAAAGGTAGAATAAATGATGAATAGAGAAATATTAATTAAGAGAATGACGGCTACACACAATCACACAAATTGCAATGATTGCTACCCTATTTATAAGCTAAAACTAGGGTTACTAGAATAAGATAAAAAAATACTAAAATACCCTCTAACAAACTTAGGGGCTAAGAAAATAGTACAACTAATAAATATGAATTACTTCTAATAATATATATATATATATATATATATATATATATATATATATATATATATATATATATATATATATATATATATATATATATATATATATATATATATATATATATATATATATATATATATATATATATATATATATATATATTACTTATTTTTTAATACTTATTGAATTCTAAGGATATATAGTTCAAGATAGAGATTTGAGACAAATTACAAAATACAAGGAAGATAGAGAAAGACTTGATAGAACTAAAATAGTTCAAATCAAAACGCATCTTTAGTAGGTGAGTTTTTTAAAAATTAATTAATTAATTAATTAATTAATTAATTAATAATAGTAATAATACTAATACTAATACTAATAATAATAATAGTATTTTCCGTCCTTATTTTATATTTAGATCCAGTTTGATCTTCTAACTTTATATATATATATATATATATATATATATATATATATATATATATATATATATATATATATATATATATATATATATATATATATATATATATATATATATATTGATTTCTCAACTCTAAAAATTGAACCACATTAATACTTTTTTTTCTATTCTTTTAGTCAAAGTTAATGGATAAGATTATACGGTATTGACGTTGAATGCCACGTGGTTAGGCCAACTTTTGTAATAAAAAACCACATCTTTATAACAATGGAATCAAAAATCAAAATTTGGATTCTATCTATACATTGTTATCAAGGTTATTAAAGTGATCTAATCATACATTAAAATAATTAGTAAAATAGAAAATGTAGGGATTAAAAATGTCATTCTAATTTTAGAAATATTTTTTTGGTAAATTTAAACAAAATCTATTATTATTTTTAGGAAATAATTGTTTTATTTTAAAATAAAATATTATATTTTATATTGAAAAAAAAATACTATTATGTATTAAATACTTATTCTTTTACTAAAGGTTTAATACCTTTTTTTAGTCTTTTATCTTAACTTTAAGGTTCATTTTAATTTCTTAACTTTAAAAGGGACATTGGTCCATTAACTTTTTAAAATGTTTCATATTAGTCTTTTTCGTCTTATTAACAACGGAAAAATTCAAAAATTAGTTGTTAATAGGATAAAAATGGCTAATTTGAAACATTCTAAAGAGCTGAAGGAACAATACGAACCTTTTTAAAGGTAAGAGACCAAAATAAATATTAAGGTTAAGATACAAGACTAAAAAATATATTATACCTTTGCTAAAACACTTACTTCCTAAAAATGTGTATTAAATGAAACTAATACATAAAAGAAAACAAATTTGAATTTAAAACTAAAAAATAATTTTCACATGTTTTATAATTTTTTTTTCTAAATTTTATACTTCTTATAAAACACAATTCGTTTGAAACTCTTTTTTCTCTTACTCCAAAATTTTAGAATGGTAAATCAGTATTTTTATTTTATTTTATTACCTTTTAAATTGTAAAATTGAGTTGCAAATTAATAAATTGATCTCTAGAATAATATCTTAGTTATTTAACAATAATATTTTAATACACAAAATGAATAAAAAGATTATATACAATATAAAATTATATAAAAATATATGTTATCAACGGAATAAAATGGTTATTTTATTGTCTTTCTAAATTATATACGTTTTAAAAAATTACAAGTTGAAAAATTATACATCAATTATACCATAAACTTATATTTTTTATTTTTCTAATTTTCACAATAAAATAAAAAAGTATTAAATAAATAAATTTGCTTTAAGAAAAACTAAGATTTAATATAAAATTAAAAAATGTCTCAAAAACATCCTTGTAATCAATATGTCAAATATGCTTTATAATTTTATTTAATTAATAGTAAAAATATAATTAAATTAAAAAAAGTAGTAGCAAATGAATCGAAGAAATATTCGTAGAAAAGTTCACAGCAAATTCCGCAGCAAAGGTCGCAGAAATTTTTGCAAAATTACCCAAGAGTTTCGTTGTCTTAATGGATAACTAGTTCATGCGAAAGAAATCGCAGTTAAATCTGCAGGAAATTTATATATTATTTTAAAATACAAAATCGCAAGTAAAGTCTCAGGAATTTCTGCAAAATTTGCTACTACCTCATTTTTGGCAGGGAATAATGTTTCACAATATAATCGCAGGTGTAGTTGCGGATAACTTTCCATAGGAAAATCCGCAGCTAATCTGTGTATTTCTAGTAGTGTTTGGGCTCCCTTCTTATGTGGAGAAATGCTTAAATATGATTAGCTCATTTGTCTCACTTATTTAAGTGGAGAGGATCAATTTAAGGTTGAGAGTGGTAGAGGAAAAATAATGATTCAAAAGAGAGAAAAGAGGAGAGAAACTCATTCTTGTTTTTCTGCAACCAATCTCACTAAATCGAAGATCCCCGGTTCCTTAACCATTGGATCAAGCTCAAATTTGGAGGGCAAGTGTTGCGGTGAGAATCAGATGTCAAGCTATTGATTAGCTTGAACCATGAATCTTTAAATATTCACCATCGAGCTTTGATTTATCCAAAGGAAAGGGTAAAGATTGAAGAAAACCCTAAGTGCGCTATATAACAACGAAGCTAAGAGATCGGGGGTTCGGGGATTGGCTATACTAAGGGAAGGTATTAGCACCCTAAGTATCTGTAGTATTATACATTAGCCTCTTGTTTGGTAGTTGTGTTATTGTCAATGTTTGTCTGTTAATGGTTATGTGCTAAGGTAAATACCTATGGGTATATACACTAAGTATGCTCGCCAAGACATCGCATCTCGTGCCTACGTATCCTAACAATGATGGAATAAGAGAAACCGTAGTTCTTATAACTAGGGAGAGAACTCTTGACTATGGTCAAGGTTCAAAGGGAATAAGCATCTATAACAATGTTACTTATATAGAGTTAACAAACTCTCTAAGTCTAAGTTGAAATACTAACGGGGGGTTTGACTTTAACAAAAGCGAAAAGGGGAAGAGTGAGTACCCATAACAATGGTACACACATAGAGTTAACAAACTCTAGATCTAAGCTCTAAGTTGCAAGATTCTTAACAAGGTGTGCTATAGGTCTTGACTTATCAAAGTCAAAGGGATGAGTTTCTAAGTTAAGACTAAGCTAAAAGTCCTAATGACTCTAACAAAGTCAAAGGGAGGTTTGAGAATAAATGAGCATCTATGATATTGAGTCAATAGAGAGACTTTCATTTGGACTTAGGAACACAAGACAACTCTTTGTAGGATGAGAGCTAACAAGATACATCACTTGGAGATATTTAACAAAGCTTAAGCAGACACATATACATTAATTCAAACATGATGAAGATATAAAGTCATGGTAACAACCAAGAAAGTAAAGCTAGCATGTGACAACATCAAGCAAAACAAATAATAAGGTTACAACCAAATATTCATCCATATAAGTTTTGAATTAAACCAAATGGTTATAATCAAAGGTAAACATAGATGTAACAACATCTAAATGGCTATGAAATAAGGTTCTTACAAGACCAAACATCATAAATGACAAGTACAAAAGAATCATGCATAAGTCAAAACATTACTTATCATGGCAAAGTTCAATGGTTAAGATCAACATGCATAAATCATAACAATATTTAAAGCATGGATATCAAACCAAAGTATGGAAAAGGTAACAACCAAAATATATTTGAATAAGAGTGAGACATGTGTAACAACAACATGTGAATTATGGTGAATCATGTTAAACAAGAAGGTAACAACCAGCATGTAAAAGAAATTTAATCATGGAAGATGATAAACATATCAAAGGTAATTCATGCATAATAAAACATGTTTCAAAGTAAAACAACAAGTGTTTAAGAACACTCAAGGCAAGGTATGATAGACATGAAGCATATGCACATTCAAATCAATTGATCATAGAAGAGAATCATGTGTCAAGGGCAAGGTAACAACGAAGGTTTTATGATATTAAAACATGCATTCACATATGAACATGAACTTGAAAAAGTAAGAACCATGGTTTAACAAAAAAGGTATCCAAATTCACACATCAAGTAAGATTCATAAAAGTAAGAGGAATTAAAGGAATCAATTAAAAGGATCAAAAGAAAACCTAAGAAACCCTAAAAATGTCACAAACTTTGAACATGCACAAGTACCAAATAAACAATTATTTTGGGATTTTTATTGATATAGATAAAAAGTATACATTCTTATGAGCATTTAGTAAAAAGAGTGGTGTCAAAATGATAAAAATCAAAGGAGTTATGATCAATTCAATTTGTGAAAGAAAACATAAAAATAAAGGGAACGCACTCAATGGGGTTTGAACCCACACACTACTGCTTACAGGTCAAAACTTTAACCATCCAACTAACGTGTGCATTGTGTAAAATAATGGAAGCAAGCAATAAAATATCAAATTTACCAAAGAAATCAGAAAAATGGCTAAAGGGTTGATCAGCAGGATCGAACCCAAGTCAGGCATGTCCAATGGAAAGGCAAGGCAAGGCTTCTACCACTGGGGTGGCTATTACATCCAAACATAATACACCTGTATATCATTATATTTTAAGAACCCTCTAAAACAGAAAGATCAGCGCCATGTCATGCTAATTCACTTCCATATCAACTTCCATCTTCTTCTTCCTCGTAACTCTCTCTCTCATGCCCTAAATCAACCTCCATGACCAGATTTTCTTCTTACCAGAACTCCTTCATCTCTCAACCATTTGTGACGATATAAAGATTAAAGTCATAGCATTTTTCACAAGGATCAAGAATATAACAATATCTTGTCCTCAAAATAACTGAGTAATTCACAAATTACTCAGCAACAGTTTATCATGAAACTCCAACATGTTACAACATGGAATTCAAACTAAATGAAGCAAAAAATCATTCAAAATCACAAAACAACACACATACTACATCGTTGTTGTTTAAAAGATAACAAAATAATGCATGAATATGAGAGTGGAAGTCAGAATTTCTTACCTCTTGGAGAAAGTCCATGGCTTCTTCTCAGCAATTGTAGTTGCAAGGTGGTAACCTCCACAACTTTATTGAGCCCTTTAGAGTATGCTTTAATGACTTGACAAGTTGAAACTAGTCTCAAAAACAGAATGTGATTCTTCTTGCAAAAATGTAGTTTGAAGATGGTGCAGGGTGTTTGGGGTGTTGCAAAACCTCTCCAATGGATTCAATGAGGTCTATGAATGGTTTAGAGATAGTTTGTGATGTTTTTTTTGTCTGGCACGAGTGGAATGTGTATTTGAAGTGTTTTTCCAAGTTTGGAGGTATTTTGCAAGAGCACTTGATTTTGAGAATGCAAGGTAGTTTGAGGTTGGTTTGTAGTGTTTTTTCTCCTCCTTTGAGTGAGGATTGAGGTCCTATTTATAGGGAGAGTGGAGGTGTTGAGGTGTGGTCAGAATCTATGTTCTTGCCAACTAAGTTACTTGGAAACCAACTTGCTTGTGATCATCACTTTTCCTTATTTCAAGTGTCAAGTACAAGAGTAGATGTGATTAGGCCATGCCTATGAAGATCTCTTGTGCTATGGAGTGCAAAGAGGAGCAAGGGGAATGGCTCAATGATGGTTTTAGGCATAAAGTCACCTTTATCAAAATGGAAGTCATGCCTTTATGCCAAAATGGAAAGATCTTTGAGGCAAAGCATCAACCACTTGGATAATGCACCAAATGTATGTGTACTTATCTAACTTAAACCATATTAACAAGTAATAAGGTCTTCCAAACAAAATCTTGGAGATTTGAGTGGTTTTGCAAAGTGAATCCATGTGGGCATGACCTAGAAATTAAGTTTTGGACTTCAACTTCCTCTCTTCGAAAATCCTTGCTCACAAATGCTATGAAGGAGTTCTTGTACTTTTTGAAAAGCCCTAAACATGCTATACAACTTTCATGTTTAATGTAATTATTGAATCCAAAGGAATAATAGTGAAAAGTGGCCTTGAAGTTGACTGATAATTGAAGTAACAAAGTTGTTTGGAAAATTTTTTAAGTGTTTTGAAATTCTTCCAAACTTTGACCACTAAGCACGCGTGCACAAGGAAATGAAAGGATGGATAATATAATGAAACATGAAGCAAAGATAAATGAAGCGAAAAAATGCCTCGCTGGGGCTCGAACCCAGGACACAAGGCATGAGAGGCATTTTTATGGCAAGGCAATAACCACTGGGGTGGCGATACATCCGTTATGTAAAGCCACCCCATAAATATATGTAGTATACTTTCAAGGCAAGCTGGGCAAGAGTTAAGGGCAAAAACCAAGATTTGCAAATTCATCTGTAACTTTCTCATTTCTTTATGGAATTTGACAAATTTTATATGTAGATTGACCAGAAATTCATGAGGAATCAGATGATGTAATTAAATTCTTCAGAATATGCCTACATTCCAAAACTCGATTGAAGATGCATATGATGCTTTGATGCAAACATGAGAATGTGCATCTTAGCCTCTATGCAGAATTTAGACAAAATGGATCATATACATGCTTCCCATATAAGGAAATAAACATGTTCAAGTTCAAAAATTAGCCTACCACAGCCTGTACCAAGATGTAATTTTCAAGATGCCTTTTGATCTTTTGATTGTGTAATGTTAAAGCAACAAACTAATGCAGCTACATGGGTGCTTGAAAACTGGTTTGCTCATCTAGAACATGATGATGGAAAAGGTATTAAGATTTAATTTGCTTAAAAAATCCCAAAGCACGAGTTCTGCTGTGAAGATACTAAAGCTGCATAATGGATGTTGACTGGATTGGCTAAAGTTCAATAAAAAGGGTACAATGCAGCAGGTGAAGGAACAATAAACCACATCTACCCCTGTCCCAAACATCTCAATCTGAACAATGCCAACAGCAAGCTAACCCCAACTACCAAACTCAGACTCAAACAACAACATGCAATTCTAGCAGGCCAGTAATTTCAACTAATCAAACCAAAGTAGTCTTTCATGAAGCAGACCAAACTGGTTGGTCAGACCTTCCTCATGTACCATAGCATAACAGATGTGGATTTTACACAAAAGATCAACAACAAAACTGTACCAGTTAGGGTTCTTCTCAAAAAGATCAATGAGAGCTTTTCACTCCTTGTGTCACAAAAACTGGCAGTCAGGGGTTAATCACAAAGATCTTGGAGGGTGGTATGAGGTATTCAGTGCACAGTGCACAAACCTATTTCTAGAGCCACAAATCCATCCTGCTCTTAATAGTCCAATCTGTCTTAGATTACACACAGGCCAGATGTTGTCTAAACTTACTCCAAGGGACTCATTGCCAAGCATACTCTAACTAGGTGCACAGAGCAACTCATGGTAGCATAAAGGTAATTGTCAACATGGTGACAGTCCCCCCTCAATATATTGTCTAGCATCACGGTTATAGTTTTGAAGAAAAAAATGTTGGTCATTTAAATCATATCAGAAGCACCAGTCAAACTTGTCCTATGTTCTTGCAAAAGAAAGAAAAACAAGGGTTTACAACTCAATCTTCAAAACTGTTTTGACAGGTTTGTTTATTTCACAAAGCCAAAGATCAAAATATTATCCCTACCCCTAGTCATTCCCACTATGACAGCAAAATGAAGAAAGTGATGTTGAAATAGCAAATGAGCAACACTTAAATAAAACACATGCCACAGTCAAGCACATTCTTTCAAATTCCCAATATGAACTTGAGCCTAGCATGCTGTGATGTATAAATCTACTATGGCAGCCTTACCAAAACAGTGTCATCATGCTTACAGCCACTAAAATGTTTACAACCTCAAAGGGATTGAGAAATTTAAATGAAAAAAAAGCTTGGCAGAAACAAAACACATTGAAAGATCAAGTTTCAAAACAGGTTTAGCTTGAAAAACAGGTCTTGACTGTGTTCAAAACAATTGGTCTATTCCAACACCACAGTGCTATCACTCACTTAAGCATAAAGTAAAAAAAAATAGAATGAGTCATCAAAAAATTTGACAAACTCTGATTCACATAATTCTACAACAATGAAACTTTGAACATAGGGACAAACAAGCTTAAACTACAAACTGCTCCCAATTATACATGATAATACAGTTACTTTGAACAAGTGTTGATACAGAAAAAACTGAAAGATCAAGAATACAAACTTCAACATGGTAATCAAGATAAAAAAACAAATAGAGCAAGATGGTTTTGGTCTGACAGCAGCAAAGCACACCTTGACCACATCTCAGTTCCAAACAAAAAATCTTAGATGGAGGTCACAACATAAATCAACTTCTACTATAAGAAAACTAGCTTGACAAAAATAGGTAGGACTTGACACACTCAACCCTCAAAAACAGTTATTACATTGTCAAAGTTCAAATTATTTCATCAAGCTAAATCACCACATGAAGTCATAACTTCACTAATCAAACAAAGGAATTATCATGATCAGTACCACAAATCTTAACATTACAATGCTAAATCAAGGATAATGTACACTGGAATCAAAGAGTCAACACACTAAAACATGTCAAGTTGACAAACTCAAACTCAGCATAAGCTTTGACAGCAGCCCTAAAATAGTGCTCCAATGACAGTTAACTAGTCCTAGCATACATACTAAGTCCTAAGAGTAATTAACATAACAATGTCAATTTAACAACCAAAACATGACAGCAGACATAAATAGATCAAACCAACATGACAATGTATATACTTCTCAACATAACCAATAATACATGATGTTGCCTAAGTCAAACCTTAGCACACTCAAAGTATGCTTTTTCTATGATTGTAGTTCAAAGGCAGCCAAACATAACAACAAGTCCAATGTGATAAACCAAACTTTCAAGTTTAGGATTCAAACATGTGTTGATGATATTTATGCATATAAGGAAGGGGTTTATAAGTACTAACCTCTTGTAGATTCCTCTCAACCAGCCAACAGCACCAAGCAAGAATTCCTCTTTCGAGCCAACTTGTAGTCTCCTTCCTTTTTGAAGCAAAATGCAATTTTGTAGACAGTTGGGGAAATGTACTTCACCAATAGTTTTCAATGCTTTGGACAGTTATATCATGACATATGTGAGGTGTGTGTATGGTTTAAACAGATGGAAAAGACCTATGTAGTGATTTGGCTCTTAAAATGCATAAAAGTCAAAATATGGGGTGTGAGAGTTAACTTTTAGATTGGTGGCTTTTCTGAGAAATGTAAAAATGGGAACAGCTTCAAATGGCCATTTTAAAGTTGTATGAATGGTCTTTGAAGTGTTTTTGGGTTTAGACAAAGGATTGGTATGAAAAATGGAAAGTGGCTAATTTAGTGTTTTTGTGACTTTTCTTCACTTACAAGCAAGAAGGGAAAGAAGGAGAACTATATGCTTATGATGCTTGGGATAGTTCTGGTGTGAAAAATAGAATGTGGAGAAACCTCTATTTATAGGCCATGAGAAGCTTGGGGCAGATTTGGTTTTTCACCACTTTTGGAGGGAATATGATGAAGTTTCTTTCAAAATCTTGCCAAAATCTCCATATCAGCTCCATGGCTCAAGGAAGATCAGAAATATCAAGTGGATATTGACATGAAATGACTGAGATAAGTTTAGAGGGTAGGATGGCACAACTGCAGCAGTTGGGAGAAAAAGTTTCTCTCTCATTCTTACACATTTCAATATTTTATTCCATAAATCACAACTTGCATCTCTCTCTCTCCTCAACCTCTCTTTTTCTGTCATTTCCTTCCTCTACACATCTGAATATCATAATGTATCATGATCCAAGGGTGGAGAGTGGTTAGAGATGAAAAATTCTGATTTTGAGAAGTTGGACCAAGTGGATTTCAAGTGTGACAGACCCAACTTCAATGCATCATAACTTCCTGCTCACAAATCCTTTTGAGGAGTTCTTGCACTTTTTAGAAAGCCCTTGTGTAGCTATACAACTTTCATGTTGTGGGAATTTCCAAATTCTTGATGGAACTAGGTTGAAAAACCCTTCAAAGTTCTGAAAAAGGTGGTTTGTATGGCCAGAATTTAATGAAATTTCACCAAGTCCTTTACCCTTGAAAAATGATTTTTGCCATAACTCCAATTCCATGCATTTTTTGAATATGGACCACTGTGGGACTTTTGTAGGGTTTGTCAAGACCTTTCAAACAAGCTTAGAACTACCTCAATTGGATGTGTGGTTGAGGAGTTATGGTTTTGCCCCTTTCGAAACCCTAATTCCCGATTTTTGCAATTACTTCCTAACCCTTGATGCAATGGTCATGAAATTTTATGGGGAAGTGTAATATGATATAAGGAACATTTTTCAATCACACCTTGAAGTCAAATTCCTCATTGTTAGAGAGTTGACTTTTTGGTCAACTTTTCGATCGATCGGTGTCTACCGAGTCGCCCGTTGGTGATCCGGGCATCCTGAGGACTTGAAAATCTTTGGATGGACTTTACTAAGACATAGGAGCTTAATGGACCTTGATCCCATCATTGAAATACTCTTTGAATCAAAAGTCAAAGTATAGTTGACTTTTTCCAATCAAAAACCCTAATCGGGTATCTCAAATTGCACTGTTCTCGAACCCCGGGTGACCACCTCAAATTGGATTCATACTTGACCTAATGTTGTATTCTTGATCTTGTTTGAAGTTGAATCAATCCAAAACATCGATTGATCGGACCACTGAAGTCTCGATTTTGATGGTACGGAACCCTAATTCACCTGTATCTTGACAGAGATAAACTTGAACTGGATTAAGGTTAGTTAATCAAATGAATATGATCCTACAATGATGATGAGGATCTAAAGGGTCAAAGTTTGGGGCGCAACAATTGCCAATTCGAATAAACAACAACTTACAAGCAATTCAAAATGCAAATAAAACACAACAAAATGCTGAAACAGTCTACAACTGCCAGTCTTAGGGAATTAAAATTCAAATTTTAGGCCCATGTGGGGAAACACCTTCAACCACCACTTGATCCTTGTGATATAGAATTATGAGGGGTCTCACGGGTCCTTTGCCCTTGGATTTATGAATCACAGCACTGTCATTTGATTTATCCTCCTGAGGTTTCAGCAACTCTTGTAGTCTCAGTTTAAAACCTTCACACTCTTCAACTAGGTGCCCTGTTGTCCCAGTATGATATCCATATTCTACTTCTGGGTGGTCTTCCTCGAGGATCAAGTGTTTGTCAATGATTAGCTCTTGTACAAGATAACTCAATGCTATACATGCATCTAAGTTGTGTCCTTCAGCTCCTTTGTAAAATTCACAGTTCAGGTTCGCATTATGCCATGGTCCTGGCACAGGATTGGATAATCGCGGAGTCACTAGTGAGTTCTGAATTAGTAGAGGGTAAAGTTTTCTTAACGGTACTGGAGTTGGTCTACCGCAAGTCTTATTTTTTCTGACATGATTTTTCTTGTTCAATCTCTGGCTTTGAGAACTTTGAGGAGGAACAAACACCGACTGGTGAAAGACTTCAGTTGAACGCCCTAGTGCCCTAGTATGATAGTCCCATTTAGCGTTGGTACCACAGTTCAGAGGGTAAGGAGGAATTACTGGTTTCATCTCCTTTGGTATTATCAATTCGCCTTGGATCAAGTCTGGCAATATCTGATTGTGTGACATTAGAAACAAACTTTCTGGTTTCCTTGGTTTTTGTTGGGCGTGCTGACGCGATTGATGGTCATCTGGTGGTTGATACCGAGAATGTCCTTGAGTTGTAGGAATCATCGGAGGTAATGCATCCCTAAATTCTCTGGACGTCACATGGTCAAGGTGACCTTCCTTTTTCATCATGTTCTGCAATGTCTCTAGAACCTAATTCATCTGACATTTGAGAATTCTGATGTCCTCTTTCAGCATTTCCTGAGCTTTCAAAAGTCCCTCCATTGTTGCCAATTGTCTCGGATATGTGTTAGGTATCTCTTCTCTATCTCTCTGATCAACAACGACGCAAGGCTGAGAAATGCAAATGTATAATGCGAATGCAATGCAAAGCAAACTGGTTTTACAAAACTCAGAAGATTGACTAGGTCAAAACTCTCATTTCATCAATCGTTAGAAAATTTACAACTTTTAAAAATACCAGAGATCGACTGAGTTTTACAAAACTAGTTGCGACATGATATGCTTATGATGAGATGATGCACACCTAACATAAAGGCAAGTATTCACAAATACAATGCATATACAAAGACCTCATAGGCTCAAAATCAAAGCAAGGAGTCAAAGGTCTTCCCATCCCCAAGGGTTTGCACTATGGGTTAATTTGTACCTGCCGAACAGGTTCTTCACAAAGTTCCCAGGGTCAACAACCCATCTTTCGGATATTATCGATTTCCCAAATCACTCGGTAATCGATAAAATTCTCAAGAGAGTCTTGCCCGAGTGTAGTATCGTGTATCAACTATTTCGGAAATACTTCCTTATAGCCATTGCACTACGTCCTAATAAGGCCAAAGTGAGGTAGAATGTATTCTAAAAGTCCATAGTGTCATGGGCTCCTTTGAAAGTAGCATTGTTTTCACGAATACTTGATCAACAATACTAAACTTTCAAGAGGGCGTACACTGAGCGGTGGTTTCTCAAGTGGATTTCAAGTGTGACAGGCCCAACTTCAATGCATCATAACTTCCTGCTCACAAATCCTTTTGAGGAGTTCTTGCACTTTATAGAAAGCCCTTGTGTAGCTCTACAACTTTCATGTTGTGGGAATTTCCAAATTCTTGATGGAACTAGGTTAAAAACCCTTCAAAGTTCTGAAAAAGGTGGTTTGTATGGCCAGAATTTAATGAAATTTCACCAAGTCCTTTACCCTTGAAAAATGATTTTTGCCATAACTCCAATTCCATGCATTTTTTGAATATGGACCACTGTGGGACTTTTGTATGGTTTGTCAAGACCTTTCAAACAAGCTTAGAACCACCTCAATTGGATGTGTGGTTGAGGAGTTATGGTTTTGCCCCTTTCGAAACCCTAATT
Source organism: Lathyrus sativus (assembly GCA_963859935.3). Classification (NCBI taxonomy): domain Eukaryota; kingdom Viridiplantae; phylum Streptophyta; class Magnoliopsida; order Fabales; family Fabaceae; genus Lathyrus; species Lathyrus sativus. The sequence goes on along the minus strand of OZ012741.1, from coordinate 188,490,696 downwards.
CCCGATTTTTGCAATTACTTCCTAACCCTTGATCCAATGGTCATGAAATTTTATGGGGAAGTGTAATATGATATAAGGAACATTTTTCATTCACACCTTGAAGTCAAATTTCGCATTGTTAGAGAGTTGACTTTTTGGTCAACTTTTCGATCGATCGATGTCTACCAAGTTGCCCGTTGGTGATCCGGGCATCCTGAGGACTTGAAACTCTTTGGATGGACTTTACTAAGCCATAGGAGCTTAATGGACCTTGATCCCATCATTGAAATACTCTTTGAATCAAAAGTCAAACTACAATTGACTTTTTCCAGTCAAAAACCCTAATCGGGTATCTCAAATTGCACTGTTCTCGAACCCCGGGTGACCACCTCAAATTGGATTCATACTTGACCTAATGTTGTATTCTTGATCTTGTTTGAAGTTGAATCAATCCAAAACATCGATTGATCGGACCACTGAAGTCTCGATTTTGATGGTACGGAACCCTAATTCACCTGTATCTTGACAGAGATAAACTTGAACTGGATTAAGGTTAGTGAATCAAATGAATATGATCCTACAATGATGATGAGGATCTTAAGGGTCAAAATTTTGGGTGCAACAGATGCCCCTATTTAAATATCTTCACTAGATGGTAATGAGAGATGACAATCCTCATAGAATCGCAGTGAAAGGTATTTAAATATAGCAAACCAGAAATTTTGTCCCTTAGATCCGATGGTATGCAAAAGGACAAATACAAATGTGCCATGAATCTAAATGAGGTTATATGATGCTTGAATGTCAGGAAGATGCAGACACACGAACAAATACGAAAGAACGGCAAAAGACGAGTAACCACTCACGGGGACCCAACACATTGGGGAAAGATTCCAAGCGAAGTAAACAAGATAGTTCAAACATGACTAAGGATGCTTGTTCAAGCAAATCTTTCACGCAGGGAACACAAATTTCACCCGGGAAGACACACCTTCATTAGGGAAAGGAGATATGATCCTCACTGGGGGTAACCAGATGATGGAGCCTGCCGGGGAAGATGACAATTCTTCACTGGGGAAACGAAAGAAAAGAAAAGCAAACCACACTGGGGAAAGAAAACCCAATGGGGAAAACTTTGCTGGGGAACGAATCCACTAGGGAAGCACAACTTCATCGGGGAAAAGACGAAACAAAGACACGAATCTCACTGGGGATAACCAGATTGAGAAAGATTTCCTATAACGAAGAGTTCAAACGGGATCTTCAGGAAGAGGTTAGAAATAAGACCGGACATGCCGGGGAAACTAGTATCCACTAGTTCTCCGAGAATCGACTGGAAAAGCAAAAGCTTCAACTGGGGAGACTGATGACGACCAGATGGACAAATAGCTTCAAACAGTGCTAGTTTCCACTAGACTTACTGGGGATATGGTGACGACCAAAACAATAACGGTTTCCAAGAAGTGTTAAATATCCTTAGACTTCCTGGGGATATGGTGACGACCAAATCGAATTTCCAATTACGATTGGGAAATTCCAAGCAATGTTGTCAAAACAACAGGCCCCTGGCTGGGGAAGTTGGTAACAATCAACTTTTGGTACTAAGAATGATTAGTTTTCAAGCCATGCTAGTAACCACTGGTCTTAGAGGAGACTGGTGATGACCAAATCAAGATATACCAATAACAATTGGTTCTAGACAATGCTAGTAACCACTAGACTTAACTGGGCTTTTGGTGACGACCGAGTCCAGGGAGACCAATGACCATTGGTTCCTTCTTTTACAAAGTTTGGTAACGACCAGAGGATAACGACCTGCTTCAAGCGATGCCAATAACTATTGGACTTAGGTCAATTGGTGACAACCGAACTAGGCATACCAATAACAATTGGTTCTGGATAGTGCTAGTAACCACTAGATTTTCCCAACAAGGCTAGTGACCTCTAGACTTATAGAGATTGGTAATAACTGAATCCAGGGGTACCAATGACAATTGGATTTGAAGGTGATGCCAATAATCATTGGACTTTTAGGGAATTTTGGTGACGACCAACTCCAATGTTAATGATCATTAGTTTTTTTAAAGGGCAATACTAGTAACCACTAGATGTTCAGCCAAATTGGTGAAAACTGAATCGGAGGGACTCCAATAATAATTGGTTTGCTTTATAACAGAATCAGTATCAACTGGGTTTGAAAAATAGTTGGTGACGACCGAATTACTGTACCGAACGTAATTAGTTCTGAACATGTGCTAGTGACCACTAGTCTTTCAAAGTTTGTTGGTGACAACCAAATCGAAGGTGAAAATTGGTAATAACCCCCTGTTTGTGTAAATTAGACATTGCTAGTCACCACTAGCTTCCCAAAGCAGATAGGGAAACCCCAGGATGTCAACTTTGAAGCGAACTTGTAACAACAAAACAAAGATAAAGGTAACGACTGATAACACGAAATCATATAGATATTTTCATGCATAATTCGACTAAAAGCTAACCGTTTTCGATCCGATTTCGGGTTATTTCCATGTATTTGTCTGATGTTTTTGCAGGTATTCAACGATCACGTCTAAACAAGGCAACATGAAGAAAAGAAGCAATCCCAGATGAAATATGGACGAAAAAGGAGTGAAAACACAATGAAAAGCGCAGCAGACAGTTTTTGCTGATGTGACGACCGTCACAGATGCATGACGACCGTCACACGGGTGACGACCGTCACACCTTGTGACGACTGTCATGCAGGCAAAAATGCCCCACTCAGATTACATGTCAAAAGAGCAGTTCCAATTCCCATTTCATGGTCCACTACTCCCTAAATTATCTGCCTCAAGGTCCATCATCCTCAGAGGTAACCGTTGGAATCCCACCTCTATAAAAAGGGAAGCAGGGAGAGCTGCATTCATACCACGAAGTGCTGCCCAAATTTATTTTCAAGAGCAAATTTAATTTCCAGCCTTTTTATTATTTGTATCCATTTCTCCAGTTTCAATTGTATCCCTTTCCTTTATTTCCCTTTCCATTCTACTCATTCCCATTTCCGCTCTACTGTATTTGTTACTGCACTGTACGATCAAATTGGAACTAAAGACAGAATCCTGCCAACATCTATGGAGGATCTGCCCAAAGGCCAATTGGCATTATTTACAGGTTTTCATTTTGATCGACTCTTATTTTATCATAATGCAATTTATTATTTATTATTATTATTTATGTTTTGTTTTCCCAAATTCCATGTCTAGCTAAACTTAGGTAATCGATATGTAGTAATAATTCGGATGGGATTTGATAACTCTTGTTTGAAAACTTTCTTTTCACAAAAATAACTTATAGTCTAAGTGTTTAAAAATTGATTTACGAAATAAACTTCGTCGCGAAAGCGAGAACTTGTTTTAAAGTAGTTTTGCCACGAAAGTGGGAAATTAATTAAGATACGAACCAACAAGCGAAAGCTGCGGTAAGGTCAGATAGTAAGCACTAGGCATTCGTTTTAATAACAGCGAAAGCACTTTAAAACTAATTAGAACTTAGAGATTTCCAAAAAGTAATTTTAACCCCGAACGGAACACGAAAGTGTACGTTAGGCCCTTAGGATTATGATTAGCGTCAATAACCATCGTGAGACGAGAGTCTTCAAAACTCCACTTTCTGCTTAAGTAAACTGCGAAAACTATTTCATACACCAGTAACTTATCAAATCCCTGAAGAACATAACTACTACGTATCGATTCAATTAATTAAAATCTTAATAGTAATCTTAGTTTCCCCTCTTAGTGACAATCTTATTCCCTTAAGACATATTCTACCTAGCTAAACATAGTAACTCCCGAGAACACTAGTTTGATTACGAGTCCCTGTGGGATCGATATCTTTTATTACTACGCGATAGACTGTGCACTTGCAGTTAGAATTGTTAGACATAGAAAGTCGCGATCAAGTTTTTGGCGCCATTGCCGGGGACCCGTTTAGTCAATAGTGTAACCTTCTGTTACGCCGTATAGACTAGGTAAACAATTTTCATTTTTCCTTTACTAGTGTTGTCGATTGTATGCCAAGTGATCGCCCACAAAGCGATATCTTGAAACCTTCAGTCGCAGAACTAGAACGCTTCTTACATCTAAGAAGCCGAATCATTGAGTACCAACTCAAACATAACATTCCTGATCCTCTCACTCCCATTTCCAAATCCGAAGAAGAACCAACGATGGCTGAAGGACCTCCGAATAAACCGCTAAAGGCATACGCTACACCATCTCAGATGGAGCCTAGAAGTAGCATTGCTGCCCCAGCTATTACCCGAAATGATTTTGAGCTGAAACCATCATTGCTGTCGGCTGTACAACAAAACCAATTCTCAGGAAACGCAACTGAGGATCCGAACGAACATCTAACGAAGTTTGTACAATACGCAGACACAGTGAAAGCAAATGGAGTAACTCCAGACGCGATAAGACTTCGTCTTTTCCCATTCTCTCTTAGAGACAGAGCGTGGACATGGTTACAATCGTTACCATCCAACTCCGTTACAACGTGGGAGCAATTGAAGAACGTCTTCTTAGCGAGATATTTTCCACCAAGCAAAACTGCTATGCTTAGAGCTCAAATCAACGGATTTCGACAGAAAGATAATGAATCTCTCTACGAAGCATGGGAACGATTCAAAGATATGATGAGAACATGTCCTCACCACGGTCTAGAAGAATGGGTGACAATCCATACTTTCTATAATGGACTTCTATACAATACTAGATTAACCATAGACACTGCCTCAGGTGGTGCACTTATGGATAAACCATACGATGAAGCCTATCAACTAATAGAAAACATGTCACAAAACCATTGCCAATAGGGAGGTGAACGCACTCCAAATGAGAAAACCTCAGCGAAAGGTGGGATGTACGAAATCAGCAGCCTTGAAAAGTTCAATGCTAAAGTAGATGCTCTAGCACAGAAGATCGATAGTCTGACCGTTAACCCCACTGCAACTGTCGCTGCAGTAACTCCAAATTGCGAGTTATGCGGAAGTACCACTCATAATGCACCCGAATGCCCATTGCTAGCCGGAATCACGCCAGACCAGGTAAATTATGCTCAAGGAAATCCCTACGCAAATACATACAACCCAGGTTGGCGAAATCATCCAAACTTTTCTTACAAAAGCGAAAATGCATTGCAAATGCCTACTGCTCCGCAAGGATATCAAAAACCAGCTGCTCAGAATGCACCTAGGAAATCAAACCTCGAATTGGTGATGGAAAAGTTCATAGCTACTCAAGCTCAGACGAACAAAGAGTTCCTGAATCAAAACATACACACTAGCGAGCAGATTAAACAGTTGACAGGAAAAGTAGACGTTTTAGCCACCCACAACAAAATGTTAGAAACTCAGATATCACAAGTGGCTCAACAGCAAGCATCTGTTGCCGCACCTGCTGGCACATTTCCTGGACAACCCGAACAGAATCCCAAAGGCCAAGCAAATGCTGTGATACTAAGAAGTAGAAAAGAATTGGACGAACCGATCGATCCGAGGACCGAAAACTCAGCCATGCAACAGAAACCAACTGAACAAGCAGAAAAGGAATCTGAGTTAGAGAAGAAGGAAGACAACGAGAAGGAGGATACCGCGAGTGAAAAAACTCAAACACCTCCAGCGCCATATAAACCACCTATCCCTTATCCGCAAAGACTAATAAACTCTAAAACTTCAGGACAGTTTAAGAAATTTGTAGAGCTCCTTAAACAGCTGAATATTACTATTCCCTTTACAGAAGCGATAACTCAAATGCCGTCATACGCCAAATTTCTCAAAGAGATCCTGTCGAATAAGAGAAAGATCGAGGATAACGAAACAGTTACACTCACTGCAGAGTGTAGCGCTATTATTCAAAACCGCATGCCTCCTAAATTAAAAGACCCAGGTAGTTTCTCCATACCCTGCGTCATAGGAAAGTTTGTAATAGATAAAGCTCTATGCGATTTAGGAGCCAATATCAGTGTTATGCCCTTATCTATATGCAAAAAGCTGAATATGGGAGACCTCAGACCAACCAAAATGTCCGTACAATTAGCTGACAGATCAGTAAAATACCCCGTCGGAATACTGGAAAACGTTCCAGTACGCATAGGACAATTCTATATTCCAACCGACTTCATAATCATGGACATCAAGGAGGACACTGTAACCCCAATTATCTTAGGAAGACCATTCCTAGCTACAGCCGGAGCGATTATAGACGTGAAGAAAGGAAGGCTAACATTCGAAGTAGGAGAAGAAAAGATAGAGTTCATTCTCACCAAGTTCTTACAAGCACCAGCCATAGACGATACCTGCTATGTAGTAGATGAAATTGACGAATGCATAAGAGAACTTGAAAATGAGGAGACCACGTATTCAGAAATAATAAAGATTCAAATACCCGACATTTCTGAAGACGACGATTGGCGTAAACCGTATAAAGACGACAGTCTAAGCGAAAGCTTAACACTGACACCAAACCATATGCCAGGTCCGAAGAACCCATCTTTAGAACTTAAAACACTACCCAAAAACCTCAGATATGAATTTCTAGACGATGAACTAAAAAGACCAGTGATAGTCAACGCAGACTTAGGACAACCAGAAACCGAAAAGTTATTAGAAGTCCTAAAGAAATACCCCACCGCGTTAGGCTATAACATAAGCGATTTAAAAGGTATAAGCCCTTCGATCTGTATGCATCGAATTACAATAGAGGAAGACTCTAAAACCTCTCGAGAGCATCAACGAAGACTAAACCCCATCCTGAGCATTATAGTCAGAGATGAAGTAAAGAAATTACTAGATGCAAGAATCATCTATCCGATCTCCGATAGTGAATGGGTTAGCCCAGTTCATGTCGTACCAAAGAAAGGAGGAGTAACAGTAGTTAAAAACGAAAAAGGCGAATCGATAACAAAAAGAGTCGTGACTGGAAGTAGGATGTGTATTGATTATAGGAAGCTTAACAAGGCTACGCGCAAAGATCACTTTCCGTTACCCTTCATAGACCAAATGTTGGAAAGACTAGCCAAACATTTATATTTCTGCTATCTAGATGGTTACTCAGGATTCTTCCAAATTCCCATCCATCCCGATGACCAAGAAAAGACTACATTCACCTGTCCTTACGGTACTTTTGCTTACCGCCGAATGCCGTTCGGACTCTGTAACGCTCCAGCAACCTTCCAAAGATGCATGATGGCAATCTTCGCAGATTTCATAGACGACATTATGGAAGTGTTTATGGATGATTTCTCGGTATGTGGACAGAGTTTCGAAGGATGCTTACAAAACTTAGAAATGGTACTAGAACGTTGCGTAAAAGTAAACCTCGTCCTAAATTGGGAGAAATGCCATTTTATGGTCCGACAAGGAATAGTTCTAGGACACGTCATATCAGATAGAGGGATTGAGGTAGACAAAGCCAAAATAGAGATTATAAAAGATCTCCAACCTCCAAAATTCGTACGAGAAATATGGAGTTTTCTAGGACATGCCGGTTTCTACAGAAGATTTATAAAAGATTTCTCAAAAATCACAAAACCGCTAACCGGCCTGTTAATGAAAGATGTTGAGTTCGTCTTCGACGATGACTGTTTAAAAGCATTCGAAACATTGAAATCAGCCCTTATCATCGCACCAATCATGCAACCACCAGATTGGAGACTACCATTTGAAATCATGTGCGACGCGAGTGATTACGCTGTAGGCGCAGTTCTAGGACAAAGGAAGGACAAGAAGCTCCATGCTATCTACTATGCCAGTAGAACCTTAGATCCTACCCAAATGAACTACGCTACCACAGAAAAGGAACTTCTAGCAGTTATATTTGCGCTCGACAAATTTCGTTCTTACTTAGTAGGAGCAAAAATTATCATATACACAGACCACGCTGCCATAAGGTACCTAATAAGCAAAAAGGATGCCAAACCAAGACTATTGAGATGGATCCTGTTGTTACAAGAGTTTGACTTAGAAATCAAAGATAAGAAAGAAACCGAGAACGTTGTTGCGGATCACTTATCCCGAATAGAAGGCATCAGACACGAACCAGTACCGATAAATGACGATTTCCCGTACGAACGTCTGATAGCCAAATTAGAAAGTGACACACCCAATGCAATCTCGGAAGATCCAGAATTCGAAAAAGCCGTAGAAGCCGTCTATGCCCAAGTCACATTACCTTGGTATGCTGACATCGTTAATTACCTCGCCGCAGGCGTGCTTCCACCAGATCTTACTTATCAGCAAAAGAAAAAATTCTTCCACGATCTAAAACACTATTATTGGGACGAACCTCTACTCTTCAAGAGAGGGGCCGACAACATATATCGTCGCTGTGTCCCAGAGGAAGAAATAGAAAATATTATTTCCCAATGCCACTCAGCACCATATGGTGGTCATGCTAGTACGTCCAAGACGTGCGCTAAGATTCTCCAAGCTGGCTTATTCTGGCCTAATCTCTGGAAAGACGTTCACATCGCTGTGCAAAAGTGCGATAGATGCCAACAAACTGGCAACATCTCACGACGCGATGAAATGCCTCAGAAAGGAATCTTAGAGGTAGAAATCTTCGATGTCTGGGGAATAGATTTCATGGGACCTTTCCCACCTTCTTTTGGAAATAACTACATACTCGTCGCTGTCGATTACGTGTCTAAATGGATAGAAGCCATAGCTGCTCCAACAAATGACGCACGAGTAGTAATCAAACTATTCAAAAACACAATCTTTCCTAGATTCGGTGTACCCAGACTCGTCATTAGTGACGGCGGATCTCACTTCATATCGCGAATATTTGATAAACTTCTTTCTAAATATGGAGTCTGACACCGAGTAGCTACACCTTATCATCCGCAAACTAGCGGACAAGTAGAGGTCTCGAACAGGGAAATAAAACAGATATTGGAAAAGACTGTCGCTACCTCAAGGAGAGACTGGTCATCAAAGCTACAAGAAGCTTTATGGGCCTATAGGACCGCATTTAAGACACCAATAGGTACTACCCCCTATAAATTAGTTTACGGTAAATCCTGCCATCTCCCTGTAGAGTTAGAGCATAAGGCCTTCTGGGCCATTAAAACACTCAACTTCAACTACACCGAGGCAGGAGAAAAGCGAATCTTGAACTTACACGAGTTGGAAGAACTTCGATTAGACGCTTACGAAAATGCCCGTATCTACAAAGAACGAACTAAAAGGTGGCATGATAAACGTTCAATCAGGAAACAATTCAGTGTGGAAGACATCGTATTGCTTTTTAATTCACGATTAAAACTCTTCCCAGGAAAACTAAAATCTAGGTGGTCTGGACCCTATGAAGTGACTAAAATACTTCAGAGTGGAGTTGTCGAAATTACCGACAAGACGAATGCACCGTTTATCGTAAACGGGCAACGTCTGAAACATTACAATAAGAACGACAACAATCCTCAAGTCAGCAATATAACATTGCTTGAGCTTCCGGCTCAAACACAAGAATAGCTTATCACCAAGCTATCGTCAGGCTTTAGACGTTAAAAACATCGCTTATTGGGAGGCAACCCAAATTTCCCACGTTATTGCATTTCATTTTTCTTTAAAATTCTACTTTGAAAAATCCAACAAAAATCCTAAAATTACTACTACTTTCTACTTTCGTTCATTTTCGTACTTTTATTCTTATTTTATTTTTTCTCTTTTGCCTTTTGTTTCTACCATTTTTCATTTCTAAAAAATCCTGACTTCAAATTTCTTGTTTCAAACTTTTCAGGATTTTTAAAGCCTTCAAAACATTTCTTTTGTTTTCTCCGAATTACCTGCGAATATGGCCGAGTACGATTTCACAAAGGTTCACTTCAAAGGACTCGCTCAGAAGGCAAGATTTGCAGCACTGACCGAAAGAGAATTCGCCCTAACGCTGTATTATGATAAGGCTACTATGGATAAACTAGGGATCACGGATAGCATTCAATACTTGTTCAATCAACTGGGTTGGGAGAACACTGCTCTGAAAACACGCTTTGCTACCTACAAGGATCTTACCTACGAATTCCTCAGTTCTTTCAGATACACACCCAACTATGGCTTTGGAACCCGCTCAGAGTTGATTACCTTCAGATTATTTGGAATGGACCAAACTCATAGCCGGATGTCACTAGCTAACCTCCTAGGATTCCCTAGCGGACTGCATGTGTTCATCAGTGCAGAAGATGACGATATTGATTTGCAACTCGAGCACTTCTGGGGCAGAATCACAGGCGACTATCACTCTGAACCAGACAGAATGTACAATGATGACATTCATAACCCAGCCTTTAGATACTTCCATAAGATACTAGCTCACACCTTATTTGGAAAAGAAGAAAATATTACCACAGTGTCTAAGGAAGAGTTATTCATCATGTTCTGTGCTTCTCAGGGACGGACAGTAAATGCAGTGCCCTTCATGATGAGATCCTTCAAACGCCTCACACTGGAACCTCAGACACCTATTCTTATAGGAGGACTAGTAACAATGATAGCCCACGAGCTTGGCCTTAGATTCCATCTAAATGCCAGCACTCGTTTTGGTACCATCAGACCCATGAACATACAATTCTGCTTTAACAGGCGCATCTTAGGGAATATGGGACCTGGATCGTATGAGTACCTTATTAACGAAAAACCAGTACAGCTATTCACATTGCCTGATCATCTGGTGACAAGCATCCACAACAAGGATAACTGGCTCTATGAATTGGATGAGCCTATGGGACCTCCTTCACCACAGTCAACACCCCAGAACTATATGTATGACAGTGACCACATTTCTGAGGCACACGATTACATGTACTTTGAGGATGCCGCCTCTGAAAATGAAGTAGACCCTATGACTCCTCCACACTACAATACTTATCCTGAGCCTATCCCTGAGGAAACAACCGACAAAATGGATACCGTGTTACTCAGATTGAATGACGTTGATAAAGCTCTGACAAATGTAAAAGCTGATATCGCAGGCATGCACAATGACCTGGTAGGCTTCATGGATCTAGTCTGCGACCAACTCGACTACTATTCACGGAAATTTGATGAGTTGAAGGCACGGAAAGATTAGTTATTAGCTCATAGCAGTAGTCTCAGTTAATCTAGTCTAGTTTAGTCTAATTTACTCATTTGGCATTTTCACATTGTTCGTTTCATTATGTACTACATACAATTGTTTCCATTTTATGTTATTTCAATTCTAGTTTTGTTCAATTATCCTGTTTTCTCATTATTTATTGATTGTTGGTTGTTATAGTACATCACCGTAGCAATACTACGCCTTAAAATCACCCCAAATACGCCCTTAGAGCAAAATTCTGCGTTCTGCAGATTTTGCTGCTGTGACGACCGTCACAGCCCCATGACGAGCGTCACACGGGTGACGACCGTCACACCCTTGTGACGACCGTCACGCAGCCCAGAACTGCAATCTGGTATAACAGAGGTCGTGTAACCCTCCACTCCCCCCATTATCACTTTCAAACTTCCAACATCCATACCCCACTACGATTTTCGTCATCTCCATCTAAACTATAAACCCCAACTCCAAATTCAACCTCCAAACCACCGTTCTGTCACATTTCCATCTCTGCCGAAAAACCCCAAAACCTCTGAAACCTCTCCATCTTCAACAATGGCCGGAAATGCAGACATCAACAACATTTCCTTCCCTGAGGGCGAGTTAGGCGAGAGACAACGAGCACAGTACAATGCATTTCATCAGAGGTCTCTCCAGCCAACTCACTACCCGCACCTTCCATCACTTACGAAGTTCGGACTCCTCGAAGGTGTAACCTGGATGCTTCAACGAGCAGGCATCTGGAACCTCTGCTCCAACCCCCAGCCGACCTACGAACAGCTCACCCTGGAGTTCTTGAGTTCGTTCTCCTACATCACCAGCAGCGGCGAACTCAACCAACACTCAGGAGCCGCTTGTTTCCGGATGTTTGGCGTTAACTATCAGCTGCACCAAAACCAGATTGCCGGCATCCTCCAGTTTCCCCGCGGCGAGAACGCTCATCGCCGCATCACTGATCAGTTCCAGCACGACGCCTTCGCGCTGTGGCATCAGTTGACCGGCTTAAACGCCGATGGTTGGGACTCCCTACACGCCACTCACATCCATAACCCCGCCATCAGGTACTTTCACAGGGTGTTGAGCAACATCATCTTCGCCAGAGACAACAACCACAAAGTGAACTCCAAGGAGCTCTTCTTTCTGCATTGCGTCTTCAACAACGAACCCGTCAATGCTGCCCTGTTCCTGCTGGCCCACATTCAGGCCAACTGCAACCGTGGCTCGAAGCCATTCTACTTTGGCGGGATTGTCACGGCCATTGCACTTGGGCTGAACCTTGGCGACCAACTTCGGCACCTCTATTCCATCCCATCGGTGTTCCTTGACATCGACCACTGCAGGGCCTCCCATCTCATCCGCTCCCGAGCTGACGGGAAATATCATCCGGTTGTGCGTGGCAAGACCGTCAGAAGCATCATCCTTCCGTCCCGCACCCGCATCCATCCTGAGGATCGTACCAACTGGTTGTTCGACCTCACTGCCCCTCCTGCTGCCGCTGTTCCTACTCAGGAACCCACTCATGATTTCGAAGATGAAATCCAAGCTGAGTTGGACAGGTCCGAGCAGCCAGAGCCGTCGCAGCCTCCTCCTCCAGTAGGTACATCATCCCGCCGCCGCCGTCACCACCCCGTGCCCGACTACACTGAAGAGGACCTACGTCGCTCCCTAGACCAGCAGGCACAGATACTTACGATGCTGCAGCAGCAGAACCAACGAGCTGACCAGTTCGAAGCTTGGCACCGGACTCAAATGCAACAACTTCACACCGGCCAAGCTACGATTACTGAGAGTCTAGCGAACCTGACCCTGCAGGTCGAAGGCCTCCGCGACACGGTCTACCACACCGGAGCCATGAGCTATGAGGATAGAGTCGCCCTTGCTAGAGCCAGAGGACGCCAGCGTGGACGTGACAGGCCCCGGGACTAGATTTTCATTTTTCCTTTATTGTTTACTATATTTCTGTTCTATGTATTTTCATTTTCAGTTGTATCTCCCTCTCGCATGCTTCAAGAATCAGTGAGGACACTGATCGAGATAGTGTGGGAGCGGAGCCTTATTTCCACTGTATTCAGAACTTCCCTTATTTACTGTATTTCCATTTCACTGCACTTTTGAATTTTAGTAAGTTCTACTTTACACTTTCTATTTCTAGCAAATAAAGTGCGTCTATATATTTTTCACGTTACGCAAACAATCCCCACATTTTTCGACGTAAACAAAAACTTTCGTTTGTTCCTCAAAAGCAAAAGCATCACGAGAATGCACCTGAGTTCAAACCGAGCTTTGAAACTTCGAGGAAACGACAGTTCTAACAAACCAGTATCGTCCAGACACCTTAGATCTCTAGTTTATGCAAGTCGGTTTCACCACCTACGTGTACCAAAGTCTCAAGTGTCTACGCAAACTCAACCCCAAGTAGTTTATACTAGCAGTCAGCACCATCCTAAAAACACCTCTAAGCAAGCGACCGATGCAAATAAGTGTATGATCTCCAAAAAGATGAAAAATCATGAAAAGAGAGCTAAAAAGCCCAAGAATATAAGATTCGTTTCCTTCTAAGTTAGGTGCTCCTCACCCGAGCATTTAGCCCAACGGCACGAAAAACTCGTTGAAAAATCAATGACACCAAATTATGATCAACAAAGAAGATCAAAAACAAAAACGAGATCATATTCACTAACAGGTCTACTTGCCATGAGAGTGTGCGGATAACGGGCTTAATGTGATTGCGCTAGAACAAACAGGGTGAACTTGCCACGAGAACCTTGACACCAAGATACGGTAGCATGACTGAGACCGATTTGCATAAAAGGGAGACCTCCGGAGGCTTGTAGTCCAGTGTCGCCGCGATACTCGTCTTGTTCCTACCAAGAATCCCGATTTTTCCAAACTCCGCGAACGAAGAAGCAGCCTCGTGCTTGCCGACTTTTTCACGTTTTACTTGAGGACAAGCAAAGATTCAAGCTTAGGGGAGTTTGATAACACGAAATCATATAGATATTTTCATGCATAATTCGACTAAAAGCTAACCGTTTTCGATCCGATTTCGGGTTATTTCCATGTATTTGTCTGATGTTTTTGCAGGTATTCAACGATCACGTCTAAACAAGGCAACATGAAGAAAAGAAGCAATCCCAGATGAAATATGGACGAAAAAAGAGTGAAAACACAATGAAAAGCGCAGCAGACAGTTTTTGCTGATGTGACGACCGTCACAGATGCATGACGACCGTCACACGGGTGACGACCGTCACACCTTGTGACGACCGTCATGCAGGCAAAAACGCCCCACTCAGATTACACGTCAAAAGAGCAGTTCCAATTCCCATTTCATGGTCCACTACTCCCTAAATTATCTGCCTCAAGGTCCATCATCCTCAGAGGTAACCGTTGGAATCCCACCTCTATAAAAAGGGAAGCAGGGGACTTCAAAAAGAGAGCTGCATTCATACCACGAAGTGCTGCCCAAATTTATTTTCAAGAGCAAATTTAATTTCCAGCCTTTTTATTATTTGTATCCATTTCTCCAGTTTCAATTGTATCCCTTTCCTTTATTTCCCTTTCCATTCTACTCATTCCCATTTCCGCTCTACTGTATTTGTTACTGCACTGTACGATCAAATTGGAACTAAAGACAGAATCCTGCCAACATCTGTGGAGGATCTGCCCAAAGGCCAATTGGCATTATTTACAGGTTTTCATTTTGATCGACTCTTATTTTATCATAATGCAATTTATTATTTATTATTATTATTTATGTTTTGTTTTCCCAAATTCCATGTCTAGCTAAACTTAGGTAATCGATATGTAGTAATAATTCGGATGGGATTTGATAACTCTTGTTTGAAAACTTTCTTTTCACAAAAATAACTTATGGTCTAAGTGTTTAAAAATTGATTTACGAAATAAACTTCGTCGCGAAAGCGAGAACTTGTTTTAAAGTAGTTTTGCCACGAAAGTGGGAAATTAATTAAGATACGAACCAACAAGCGAAAGCTGCGGTAAGGTCAGATAGTAAGCACTAGGCATTCGTTTTAATAACAGCGAAAGCACTTTAAAACTAATTAGAACTTAGAGATTTCCAAAAAGTAATTTTAACCCCGAACGGAACACGAAAGTGTACGTTAGGCCCTTAGGATTATGATTAGCGTCAATAACCATCGTGAGACGAGAGTCTTCAAAACTCCACTTTCTGCTTAAGTAAACTGCGAAAACTATTTCATAAACCAGTAACTTATCAAATCCCTGAAGAACATAACTACTACGTATCGATTCAATTAATTAAAATCTTAATAGTAATCTTAGTTTCCCCTCTTAGTGACAATCTTATTCCCTTAAGACATATTCTACCTAGCTAAACATAGTAACTCCCGAGAACACTAGTTTGATTACGAGTCCCTGTGGGATCGATATCTTTTATTACTACGCGATAGACTGTGCACTTGCAGTTAGAATTGTTAGACATAGAAAGTCGCGATCAACGACCAAAGGATCCCGACGGCAGGAATGCAAACAAATGCGTATGCCGGCATGATGTTGTATGCAAGACGCAGAACGACCCGTAGGAACAAAGGAAAACCAAATAAAGAGAGAACTCGTCACGCTGAGCTTCAAAATGCCTCAAGTCAGGCGACATTTCCTTCTTCGGTGCAGATAACAATCTTTTCTCAGTAATATCTTCGTAATTCTGCAGAGAGGAAGTCTTAGCTTAATAGCTAGAACTGATGTCGGACACATCTATCTCGGTCAAAGGTAACAGCGATTTCCACAACTTCAAGAACTGTGTAACATCATCATATTACCTCTAGAACTTTTCAATCATTTTGTCAAACTGTGCTTTCTTTTTAAAACAAGACTTAAGTTTTTCAAAACACTTTGCTTTCATGAAAATTCTTATTAACAAATAAGTGAAATTGCATAACAAAAATAGCATATCATAACAATGATTTGGCCAAAAACTGATTTTATTGATAGACAAGAACTTTACAAAAGGCAAAGCCTTGGGAATTTTTATAAGTTTTGAAAAATGGCAACAGAAAAGGTTACAGAATCCCCTAATAATCTGGTCCTTCCGACTGCCAGTTCACTTGCTTTGCCGCTTCTGACGAGAACAACAAGCGTTGACCTTTCTTCTAATATTCTGCACAGGAGTCCGCCCCAGCGTCTGTCATCTTTCAAACATTGGGCTTTCGTCTTGTCGAGGTACTGGAATCCTCCCTCTATGTATTTCGTTTCAAGCGTAGTATTTTCTTACTGCGTCTGAGTTGATGGGATACTTGAGTGGTTCGCCATCCATAGTCTCGAGAATCAGAGATCCTCCGGAGAAAACAGTCTTCATAACGAAAGGGCCGTCATAGTTGGGCATCCACTTGCCACACATATCTTTTTGCGTTGGTAGGATTTTTATAAGCACAAGCTCTCCTTCCCTATACTCTTTGGGACGAACCTTCTTGTTGAACGCCCGGGCCATCCTTCGTTGATAGATTTGACTGTGACACATGGCCGTCATTCTTTTCTCGTCGATGAGATTCAACGAATCGAATCTTTCTTTTATCCACTCGTCTTTATCCAGCTTGGCTTCCGCCAGGATCTTCAAGGAAGGTATTTTGACTTTGATGGGTAGCACGGCGTCCATCCCGTACACTAAGGAAAAGGGAGTTGCCCCTGCCGAAGTGCATACTGATGTTCGGTAGCCGTGCAAAGCAAATGGTAACATCTCATGCCAATCTTTGTAAGTTACGACCATTTTTTGTATTATCTTTTTGATGTTTTTGTTTGCAGCTTCAACTGCACCATTCATCTTAGGTCTGTAAGGGGACGAGTTGTGATGTTTGATCTTAAAATCGTCACAAAGTTCCTTCATTGTTTTGTTGTTCAGATTCGACCCGTTGTCAGTGATGATCTGGTTAGGGATACCATATCGGCAGACGATCTCCTTTTTAATGAAGCGTGCAACCACTTGCTTCGTCACATTTGCATATGACGCTGCTTCCACCCATTTGGTGAAATAATCGATTGCGACAAGGATGAAGCGATGGCCATTAGAAGCTTTTGGCTCTATTGCTCCGATCATATCTATGCCCCACATTGCAAAAGGCCAAGGTGATGTCATCACATTGAGAGGATGTGGAGGGACATGCACTTTATCAGCATAAACTTGACATTTATGACACTTTCGAGCGAAGAGTATGCAATCCGTCTCCAAAGTTAACCAGAAGTAACCCGCTCTTAAGATTTTCTTAGCCATGGCGTGGCCATTTGCATGGGTGTCGAAGGTTCCTTCGTGTACTTTGGTCATTATGAGATTCACCTCGTTTTCATCGACGCATCGGAGTAAGACCATGTCATGGTTTCTTTTGTACAAGATGCCGTTGCTGATGAAGAATTTAGATGACAACCTTCGTATTGCTCTTCTGTCAATTGTGGACGCGTTAGCGGGATACTCTTGGTTTTGAAGGAAATTCTGGATATCATGAAACCATGGCTTCTCCCCAGATTCTTCGTCTATTTCCATGACGTATGCGGGTACTGTCCTTCTTTCGATGCGGATCAGAGGTGCCTCGTTGACAAACTGGACTTTCCACATGGATGCCATCATGGCTAACGCATCGGCAATGTGATTTTCTGCCCTTGGTACGTGCTTGAAGGTAATTTCATCAAAATATTCAGCCATCTCTAAGATGTGGGTCTTATAAGGAATCAATTTTTCATCCCTGGTTTCCCATTCTCCTTTGAGTTGGTATATCACCAAAGCAGAATCACCAATTACTTCCAAGATTTTGATACGGAGGTCAATGGCAGCTTCCAATCCTAGGATGCAGGCTTCATACTCTGCTATGTTGTTTGTACAGGAGAAACAAAGTCGGGTTGTGACCGTAGTGTACCTTCCAGTTGGATTTTTCAGAACAGCTCCGATGCCATGTCCATTTTTGTTTGACGCTCCATCGAACATCATCTCCCAACGGGATCCCAGCTCGGGACCTTCCTCTAGACCAGGCTCTGGTTTCGTGCGTTAAATATACATCACATCTTCATCAGGAAAATCGAACTTGAGCGGTTGATAATCCTCCATAGGATGCTCTGCAAGGTGTTCTAACAAGATGCTCCCTTTGATGGATTTTTGAGCGACATACTGGATATCGTACTCTGATAGGAGCATGTGCCATCGGGCTAATCTTCCTGTTTGAGCTGGCTTCTCAAAGATGTATTTGATGGGGTCCATCTTAGAAATCAGCATCCTAGTGTGACAAATCATGTACTGCCTCAGACGTTTGGCAGCCCATGCTAACGCACAACAAGCTTTTTCCAGGGGAGAGTAACGACTCTCACAATCAGTGAACTTCTTGCTTAGGTAATAGATTGCATGTTCTTTCTTCCCTAACTCATCAGTCTGGCCCAAGACACAGCCCATCGAATCTTCTAACACTGTCATATACATGAACAAAGGCCTTCCAGGTACCGGAGGAATCAACACTGGAGGTTCTTGCAAATACTGCTTGATTTTCTCGAACGCAGCCTGACAGTTTTCATTCCATACCACCGTTTGATCCTTTCGTAACAACTTGAAGATCGGTGTGCAGGTAGGAGTCAGATTGGAGATGAACCTGGAGATGTAATTCAAACATCCAAGGAAGCCTCTAACTTGTTTCTCAGTTTTGGGAGCAGGCATCTCCTGGATTGCTTTAACCTTGTCAGGGTCTACTTCAATTCCTCGCTGACTAACGATGAAACCAAGTAACTTGCCTGTGCGAACTCCGAAGGTGCATTTTGCTGGATTTAATCTCAATTGATACTTTTGGAGTCTCTTGAATAGCTTCAGCAGATGATCCAAGTGGTCTTCTTCACTTTGGGATTTTGCAATCATATCATCCACGTACACCTCGATTTCTTTGTGCATCATATCATGAAAGAGTATGACCATAGCTCTCTGATACGTTGCCCCTGCATTCTTCAAACCAAAAGGCATTACCTTATAACAATAGGTGCCCCATGGTGTGATGAAAGTTGTTTTCTCCATGTCATCTGGATCCATTTTTATCTGGTTATAACCAGAAAATCCATCCATAAACGAGAACACTGCAAAGCTTGCTGTGTTATCCACCAAAGTGTCAATATGTGGTAGTAGGAAATCATCCGTCGGACTTGCTTTATTTAGATCCCTGTAGTCGATGCACATCCTGACCTTGCCATCCTTCTTCGGGACCGTTACAATGTTTGCCACCCATTCTGGATACTTGGATACTGCTAGAAAGCCGACATCTATTTGCTTTTTGACCTCATCTCGGATTTTAAGCGCCATGTCTGGTCTCGACCTGCGAAGCTTTTGTTTGACCGGAGGACATTCTGGTTTCAGGGGGAGCTTGTGCATGACAATGTCAGTATCCAACTCTGGCATATCTTGGTAGGACCAAGCAAATACGTCAACAAAATCTCTGAGGATTGTTATCAGCTTGTCTTTGATTTCTGGCCTTAATGATGCCCCAATCTTGACTTCTCTTTTGTCCTCCTCTGACCCCAAGTTGATGACTTCTGTCTGCTCTTTATGGGGTTGGATATAATCATCTTCGTATTCAGCCATTCTCTTTAACTCTTCTGGGACTTCTAACTCTTCTCCGTTCTCTTCTTCAGCTTGAAAGACAAATGAACCGCTAGTAGAAGGAACCGAATGATCATAGGATTCTGTGGTTGATGGGGGTATTCTGCATGTTTTATTTAGGAACAATCAGGAACTCACACACAGACATGCAGATGAAGGGTTGTTTTTATTATTATTATTTTTCAAAAGAGATTGCCATTTTTTCAAAAAGAGTGAAAGTGATGCGCAAAACAAATAACAAGAGTTTTAACAAAAACACTTTTTCATTAATGATTTTCAATTTTTGCAAAGTGGCCCAATACAAAATAATTCGCAGGTCTTGGGCAAGACTAGGAAATTTTTAAAGAAAAACACAAAGCTAACAAGCAGAATGAATTACTCTAAAGGTAAAAAGATGGGAACTTCCACAGCCTCCCAATTGCGCAACGCTCCTCCTCCTCTAGTTATTAGACGATCCAGATTACCGTCCTCATCTTCAGCAATAATGGCATTGACTTGCACACCGCCACTGGTGAATACCTCTTTTAAAGACTTCCTCTTCATGGTGTTTTCTTCTGGCTCGCCTTCTGGAGTTGGTTTGTAACCCAACCCTTGTCGATCATTCTTGGCTCGAGCATTGACTTCGATGACCTCTCCCCATCCCAGTGGGACTCCGGACTTCAGTGCTGCCTTAATACTTTGAGCAGAGGTAAATGATGGCCCTTGGGTTATGTCTGATTCATCAACTAGAACAGCGTGAGCTATTTCTAGCGCTTGAAAAGCTGTCTCGAGAGAGTCTTTATCAGCCTCAATATACCGAAAAGATGACAAGTTGCTCACCATTAAGTCTTCTTCTCCACGGACAATGACTAGCTGGTCATTCACAACAAACTTCATTTTTTGGTGGAGCGTGGAAGTGACAACGCCAGCTGTATGAATCCATGGTCTTCCTAATAGGCAACTGTAAACCGGATTTATGTCCATCACCTGGAAGGTGACTTCGAAAATTTGTGGTCCAATTAGGATAGGAACATCAACTTCCCCTATCACAGTTCTCCTGGACCCGTCAAATGCCTTGACTATAAGAGAGGTTGGTCTCATGGTAGCACCTTGATATGCCAGCTTGGCCAAAGTCCTTTTAGGCATTACATTGAGTGCTGATCCCGTGTCAACAAGAACTCGGGACATTGTATCCTCTTCACACTTGACTGACACATGCAAGGCACGATTGTGCTTACGCTTCTCAGCTGTCAGGTCATTATCATCAAAGCTCAAAGTGTTGCAGGCAGTGATATTTGCTACAACGGAGTCAAACTGCCCCACTGTAATATCTTTAGTGACGTGGGCCTGTGTCAGGATTTTGAGCAATGCCTGGCGGTGTGCTGGAGAACTTAAAAGCAAAGCCATGACTGAGATCTTGGAGGGTGTTTGATTCAATTGGTCCACCACCCTATAATCGCTTCGTCGAATGATTCTTAAGAACTCTTCTTCATCGTTCTTGAGACTTTCCTTTCCTCTAACTAAAGGTTCTTTGGCGGCGGTTGTCTCCGGAACAGGGTTCTGAGGAACAGGCGTCTTTTGAACAGAAACTGCTGGTGGAGGAGCCTCGTTGTATGTTCGAGGTTGATAGACACGACCACTCCGGGTCATTTTACTTCCACCGGCAATGTTGGCCACACTTACTGGTTTCTTTTCTTTGAAAATCCCTTCACACCATGAATAGTCTTGTTTTGGTGTCATGGCTCTTGGGTGAGGTTTGGATCCTCCCCTTGGCTCAAACCTAGTCTGTCCCCTCCCGAATTTCGGGGGTGCATCATCACGAAATACTGGCCGAACGTTCTTGTAGTCTTTGTTACTGTTATCATCTCTGAGTACGGCTCCTTTGTTGGGTTCTCCTGGTATGTTAAACACAGGCTCGATGACTGCCACATCTTCTTCCTTTTTTCGGTGGGCAATTTCTATCATTCCTTGTTCAATCATAGCTCGAATGTCCTTTTTCACAGCGTCACAACCCTCAGGATTCAGCATACATTCTTTGCAATCTTCGTGAGACATCTTGAGTGACCACGCCTGAGCGAGGCGTTTGTGTAGGTCTGCTAGTGGCACTTTGATCTCACCAACAGTAGTAACTTTCTTGTCTTCTGACCCTTCCCCTTCTTCAGTAATGGCATTGACTCCACCATGAGAAGGAAGAGGGTTTCTCTTAACGTTGGGCGGATTGTCTTCGAAGGATAGAATTCCCTTTTCAATAAGTTCACGAACTAGGTGCTGAAGGGCGAAGCAACCTTCGAGATTGTGGCCTGGAGCATTCTCATGAAATGGGCAGTGGGCATTTGCATCGTAATAGAACGGGAGTGGATTAGGTGGAGCACCTAATTTTCTCGTTTTAACCAAACCTCTTTCTATTAGCATGGGAAACAGGTCAGTGTAACTCATTGGAATAGGCTGTATCTTTGGCCTATTTGCTTGATAATTTGCCCTCGGGGCCCTGTTCTGAGGTTGTTAACCCTGCGGCTGCTGGTATTGTTGTTGATTATTGGTGCGATATTGTTGCTGACTGCCAGACTGATACTGGTGTTGATTGTTGAATGCCCCAGGTTGGGGACCATGCTGTGAAGAAGGTTGAAAAACCGGGGTCACTGCCGCTATATATGATGGTTGGTACTGTTGGTGGTGGCTTCGTGAACTTTGTATTTTCTTTCCATATGTGATTGTACTCACCTCTCCCTATTTCTTTTTGTGGAACGTGATGACTGGATTCTTTGCCGTGCTGGCGCTTGAGGTAACATTTGGAGTGGTCACTTTTCCACTCTTTAAACCTGCTTCCACCTTGACTCCCACTGCCACAATATCAGAGAAATTCGTTGTAACGCTGCTGATCAAACGTTCATAGAATTCTGGTCGAACTGTATCCACAAACCAGTCTGCCAACTCCTTCTCAGTAAGGGGAGGCTCGACTTGCGCTGCAGCTCCGCGCCATCTTTGCGCATACTCCTTGAAGGTTTCAGTATTTTTCTGCGTCATGCTGAGAAGCTGACGGCGGTCGGGAGCTAGGTCCATGTTATACTTGTACTGTTGAATAAAAGCATCTGAAGGTCTTGGAAACTGTGGATCTTAGCTTGATCTAAACCAAGATACCACTTGGCCGAAGCCCCTTTAAGACTATCTTGGGAACAGTGTACTAACAGTTTATCATTTTCAATATGCGGAGCCATCCGCCTACAATACATGATTAAGTGCTCCTTAGGACAAGTGGTCCCTTCATATTTGTTGAAAATCGGCGTTTTAAATTTTTGAGGAAACACCAATCCAGATACCAGACATAGATCCTTGGCATCAGATCCAAAGACATGATTTCCTTCAATGGCCCTCATCCTTTTGGCCATGATGTCCATCTCCACTCTCAATTTTTCGTGTTTTTCGTCCTCAGCTTCGGATCCATCGGGTACATCAAAGATTGGCTGTTGATTGGCGAAGACTGGTCATACTGTGGTGGGTCCACCTGCTGGAGTAAAAATGGGGTTTCTGATTGTTGAGTCGAACAACGGATTGAGACCTGAAGACTGCATGTTGTTGAAAGGTGGCACAAAATCCCGGGACATGCCATAGGGAAACTCCGCTGAAGTAACAGGAGCTATTGTGACATTGGCTGCTGTTGTGGCAACTTCGGAGATCACTGTAGGTTGTGTATCCCTTTTTGCTTTGATTACGTTGAGGGCTTCCAGGATCTGGTTGACGTCCCCTTTGATCCATTCAATGTCATTATCCATTCGATCGAACCTTTGGTCGTTATCTGCCATCTTCTTTTGAGCTTGGGACCGTGTGTTGTATCTGTGGATAGTCAGCGTGACTCCTTATCTCCTTTCTCTGGACAAGAACAAAAGATGAGCTGCGGAATCCCAAATGCAGGACTGATGTAGGATGACATGCAAATGCGGATGCATAAACCATTCAAGGAAACTCAAAATTTTTGTTTACAAACAAAAAGTTAGACCAACACATAACGACATGCTTAAAAAGCGTTTTTCATTTGATAGCTGGAAATCTATTACAATAGAGTGGCCTTTGCTAAAAAGCAAGACTTTTCTTACAATGAAAGTAAATGCAACAAGCAGGATTTCAATCCTTTTTTAGGGAAAGCAGGGAAATGGTGAAACAAAAATCAATCTAACAAGACGACCCTTCTCCTTCTTGGACTCTGACATGAACTTGATCCTGGCGGATGATCTCCCACAGGTCTTCGTTTTCTCTTTGCGCTTTAACCAAAGCGTATCTTAGCTCTTCCCTAGTTGCGGGGACCTCAGGTTCCATGGTTATCTCATAGTCATGAGTGTAGAACATGATTAAGGCAATTTCCTTTGACCATAGCAGGTACCCCCTGGTGGTTAAACAACTTGCATTCTCTATTGGAGTTGGGCCCACAAGGTGTGGATCTCTTTGAGCGTATTGAGCATTTTCTTCTAGTTCTTGGTTGCGACCTGTCTCACAGAAGCGAGGCCTCAACAGTTCTGGTTCAGGCTCGGGCCCGGTAGGATACCCATGTTGACACCGAGCGAGAATAAGATTATAAGTGACCACCCCTTCTATCCCAATGAGAGGCACATTGGGGAAATCTCCGTAGCTGGAAATCATGACTTGGTCACCGATGCCAGTGTCATACCATGTGATATCATGGTGTCTGAGAGTGACAAGTTTAGAAACCCATGCGCTTTTGGTAGGCAACCTCCAAAGGATATGGGTCCTTGGCAGATGAGAAGTGAACCATCGGTCAAGCAGTGCAAGACAACATGAGAATCGTCCACAATTATACAAGGCGAAACAGTGAATGACTACATAAGTATCAACCAGTATTGTGTTGACCGGATTTTTGAGGATGAAAAGGCGGATTGCTTCTTCGCTTATGAAGTCGTAACTGCTTAGGAACAGATACAGTCCATATATTAGTAGTGCCAAAATTGCCTCAAAAATGCCCAGGTTTCTGCTTTCATAGTGATACTCGGCCATCTCCATTAGAGGCCCGACATCCATTCCATACCACCCTCCTTTCGCCCTCATTGGTGGTAAGTCTTCCAGCTTGATATGCAGGGCTTTAGCTAAGTCCTTCTTCTTTGGTTTTCCATAAGGGAGCGTAAAAGTCCATGGGATATTTAAGTAAGCATTATACTCTTCGAGGGTCGGGAGTAACTGAAAATCTGGAAACACAAAGCAGTGGTAAGTTGTATGATAGAATTCCACCAAGGCTTGCAACATGGGCTCATTGATCGGAGCGCTTATTAATGGCAATAGGTCCCCATATTTGGCTATGAAAGCAGCAGGGTTTCGGACAAGTCTGGTTAACATTCTTAGACGGCCCAATCTCAGATCCGGGACTCGAAGCATGTCTCTTCTTACCATGTTGTCGCCTGTAAAGAAAAAGATGAATTTCCTTGAATGGTTAGAAGAAGTGAAAATGCAAATGATTGTCATGGAACTCAGATATTTCCGAACATCAGAAGTCGTCATTTCATTGATTAACAAAACGGATTACAAAACATCGTTTCCTCTTACAAGAGTTTTAACTAAACAACTAGGTGAATCCTATCAAGGTTCTCCTAGCAGCCTAAGGTTGAGCTTCTCGATCTTTCTTTCCATCTGAGTCTTCTCAATGATGAGTCTGTCCACAATTATCTTCCATGGATTAGACTGAGGTTCGTAAGGTTCTTCTAGTGCTTTCCTCTTCTTACAAGAGAGGATTTCTTCATCTTTCAACTGGAGTTGTCTCTGGAGCTCCGCATTTTCTTCAATGACTATCTGATACTTGTGCTTCCAAGCTTCTTCAGTTTGTTGTGCTTTGACCAAAGCAATTTTCAACTTTTCTTCTTCAGACATGAAGACCAACGGGCGTTCATCCTTTAAGGCCATAGGCTCTTGTTTAGGATACGGCATCCTTAGTGTGACGACTCTTTTCCGAACCCATTGGAGGTAGGGTTCCAAAGAAACACAGTTGAGTCTTCCAAGATCTTTCTTTCCTTTCTTGTGTAGACGCTTCCAAGCTTCTAGAATTTTCTCTTTTAATCCTTGACTATCTTCCCCTTCTTTGAAGAAGATGCTTTCTACTTGAACACTTTTGGGTTTGTCCTTTAGAGGGTATCCCAATTGTCGGCGGGCGAGTATTGGATTGTAGCTGATCCCTCCATTAATGCTGAGGAGAGGTACATTGCCAAATTCCCCACAACTGTCAATAATCATTGTCCCATCATAATCACGACTATACTAATCAATATCGGAATGGGTAAGAGCCATGATCTTTTGTGACCACCATCCTTTCTTTGGATCCCAAAAAGCGTTGGCTTTGGGTAAGTGTGAAGTGAACCACTTGTACAATAAAGGAGCGCAACAAGTGATCATTCCTCCATTATGGAAGTTCCTCAGATGAACAGAATGGTACGTGTCTGCTAACAAGGTAGGTATAGGATTCTTCTTCAAGAAAATTTTGATGGCATTGAGGTCCACAAAATTCTCAAAGCTTGGAAACAAGAATATACCATAGATGAGTAAGGCAAGGATAACCTCGAATGCATCCATGCTTAAATGATCTGCGTAATACTGAGCTTTCTCAACCAAGAATTCTGCTTTTAACCCAAAGACTCCCCCTTTTGTAATCAGATTCTTTTTTATATCATCCACTCCCAAACTTGTAGCTTTGGCAATGTCCTGCTCTTTAGGGTCCTTTTCTGCAATCGGAAAAGGAGAATCTTCAAGAATAGGCAACCCAATTAACTAGGAATACTCTTCTAGCGTGGGCACTGGCTGATAATCAGGGAATGTGAAACAATGGTAGAGCGGGTCATAAAACTGGAGGAGAGTAGAAAGAAGTCCACTATACATCTTTATCTTCAAGAGTAGAAACAGCTTCCCATATCGGCTTTGAAATCCCTCTGGATCTGTTACTAAGGTGCTCAACCTTTTCAAGTCATCTAGGTTAAAACCCTTGTAAGTGTACTTCAAAGTCTTCTTTCTTTCACTGTTCATGACGACCTCTGATGTTTACAAACAACAAAGTCTGAGTTCCATGAAACCATATGATGATATGATGACATGATGATATGAATGCACAAACACGAGCAAGATGCATATGCACACAAACTTAAGGTTAAGGACAATCATGAGTCCAAGGGTCTACCCACCCCCAAAGATTTGTACTATGGATTGATTGCACCTGCCGAACAGGTTCTACAAAGTTCCCAGAGTCATCAACCCATCTTTCAGATATTATCAACTTCCCAAATCACTTGGTAATCGATAATATTCTCAAGAGAATCTCGTCTGAGTGTAGTATCGCATATCAACTACTTCGGAAATACTTCCTTATAGCCATCGCACTACGTCCTAATAAGGCCAAAGTGGGGTAGAATGTAATCTAAAAGTCCACAGTGTCATGGGCTCCTTCGTTGAAAGTAGCATTGTTTTCACGAATACTCGATCAACAATACTAAGCTTTCAAGAGGGCCTACACTGAGCGGTGGTTTCTCAAGTTAGCTTGGTCGGGAATCAACTCCCTATAAGCCTTCTTGAATATACCACCATCCTATCATAAGTGCACTCAAGTCCGGGTGTAGGACCGTCTCACCACTCAAAGCACCCAATACCCAACACACAAACAAATATATTGACAAATATACATGTTAAGCAAATATTCAAAAATATAGCATACAATTAAACAAAATAGGCTAAACCCTCAAGTTTAAGTCGTCCCCAGTGAAGTCGCCATTTCTGTTGCGGTGAGAATCGTGATACCAAGCTATTGATTAACTTGAATCTAAATTCTTAAATTCACAACCGAACTTTAATTTATCCAATGGAAAGGTCTAAAGAAAGAAAAACCCTTTTCACGATGTAACAACAACGCTAAGAGATTCGGGGATCGGGGGTTGGTTATGAATAGGGTAGGTATTTCACATCCTAGACATCTGTAGTACTCTACAGGAACCTTTTGTTTGTTTGCATGCTAAGTTGGTAAATGTTTGCTAAGGTTTGGGATTGGGTAAAGGGTGTAGGTTATAACCTAAAGATAGTTTCTAAGTTTGCTCCCAAAGACATCGCGTCCTCTGCCTACGTATCCTAACTAGGATAGAATCAGAGCAATCGTAGTTCACCTCACTAGGGTTGAAGAACACTTGATTATGATCAAGGTTCAATGGGGAACAAACATTACAATGCTTGTATAGAGTTTTTCAAAACTCTCTATGTCTATGTTGAACTCTCAAAGGGGAATAAGTAATCATCACTATGATTCTTATATAGAGTTAAACAAACTCTAACCTATGGTTCTAGTTGAGGAGCACTCCTAGTAAAGGTGGATCTTTTAGACTTAAGCAAAGTCTAATGTCTTATGGGTTCTAATCTTAACTAAGGTTCAAGATGACTTTACAAAGTCAAAAGGGGTAATGAGCTATCCATGACACAAAGGTCAATGGATAGACTTTTCCTTTGGAAGGAGAGAGGGGAGGCAACTTGGATGAGAACTAGAGAGTTCCATCACTTGGGGAAAAAAATACTTAACAAAGTATAAATATTCAAACATGATGGATATAGGAGACATGATTACAATCAAGGATGGACAAGCACGTTACAATGAGCAAGCAATTCAAGTGAGATGAATGGTTACAACCAAAATATACAAGCATGTTACAAATGGCATATCTTAATAAATGAAGGCATATCTTAACAAAGATTGAAAGTACGGTCTTAACAAAGATTGAGAAACATGATAAAGGTGACAACCATGTAAACAAATAACAATTTGAAAACAAATCATGTTATAAACTCAAAGTGGAATAAATGCGACGACAAAGTGTATAGATGACAATCACATACAAATAAATAAATTAGTTTAAGCTCATAATTTAGGAGGAAATTAATATGAGATCATGGTGACAATCATACAAATAAGTCTCAACTTAAAGTGATCATGCTAAATGTAACAACAATTAGGCATTGATGACAATAAAAAACGCAAGGACTGATCGCAACAATTAAACTCAGGGTTTTATGAAAAAATAATAACTCATGGTAATAACCAACAAGAAAATGGGATCTCAACATGTTAACAAACATAAAGGAGTCAATATCAATAAATCTCACAAGATAAAATGAGCATGTCGTGAAAGAAAAATTCAACGATATGCAAGATAACGATCTTGAAACAAACCAACTTTCAAATAGGTAAAGGGCATTGTGATTACAAGCAATTTGAAATATTTTTACATTAAAATAAACTAGGCATTGTCATGAACATTTTGCAAAAAGGATGGGTTAAAAATAATGAAAAATGAACAAGTTGTGAATTTTTGAAGTTTATGAAAATAAAATAAACAAGCAATAAAAATAGAGTGGCCATGGGAGGGGTTGAACCCAGGCCCTCTTGTTTGCAAACTCAGGACTTACCATCTGGCCACTAAGCGCACGTGCACAAGGAAATGAAAGGATGGATAATATAATGAAACATGAATCAAAGATAAATGAAGCGAAAAAAATGCCTCGCTGGGGCTCGAACCCAGGATACAAGGCATGAGAGGCGTTTTTATGGCAAGGCAATAACCACTGGGGTGGCGATACATCCGTTATGTAAAGCCACCCCATAAATATATGTAGTATACTTTCAAGGCAAGCTGGGCAAGAGTTAAGGGCAAAAACCAAGATTTGCAAATTCATCTGTAACTTTCTCATTTCTTTATGGAATTTGACAAATTTTATATGTAGATTGACTAGAAATTCATGAGGAATCAGATGATGTAATTAAATTCTTCAGAATATGCCTACATTCCAAAACTCGATTGAAGATGCATATGATGCTTTGATGCAAACATGAGAATGTGCATCTTAGCCTCTATGCAGAATTTAGACAAAATGGATCATATACATGCTTCCCATATAAGGAAATAAACATGTTCAAGTTCAAAAATTAGCCTACCACAGC
This sequence comes from Lathyrus sativus, assembly GCA_963859935.3. Lineage (NCBI taxonomy): Eukaryota > Viridiplantae > Streptophyta > Magnoliopsida > Fabales > Fabaceae > Lathyrus > Lathyrus sativus. Next base: position 188,461,076 of record OZ012741.1, on the reverse strand, counting down.
CTGTACCAAGATGTAATTTTCAAGATGCCTTTTGATCTTTTGATTGTGTAATGTTAAAGCAACAAACTAATGCAGCTACATGGGTGCTTGAAAACTGGTTTGCTCATCTAGAACATGATGATGGAAAAGGTATTAAGATTTAATTTGCTTAAAAAATCCCAAAGCACGAGTTCTGCTGTGAAGATACTAAAGCTGCGTAATGGATGTTGACTGGATTGGCTAAAGTTCAATAAAAAGGGTACAATGCAGCAGGTGAAGGAACAATAAACCACATCTACCCCTGTCCCAAACATCTCAATCTGAACAATGCCAACAACAAGCTAACCCCAACTACCAAACTCAGACTCAAACATCAACATGCAATTCTAGCAGGCCAGTAATTTCAGCTAATCAAACCAAAGTAGTCTTTCATGAAGCAGACCAAACTGGTTGGTCAGACCTTCCTCATGTACCATAGCATAACAGAGGTGGATTTTACATAAAAGATCAACAACAAAATTGTACCAGTTAGGGTTCTTCTCAAAAATATTAATGAGAGCTTTTCACTCCTTGTGTCACAAAAACTGGCAGTCAGGGGTTAATCACAAAGATCTTGGAGGGTGAACCTATTTCTAGAGCCACAAATCCATCCTGCTCTTAATAGTCCAATCTGTCTTAGATCACACACAGGCCAGATGTTGTCTAAACTTACTCCAAGGGACTCATTGCCAAGCATACTCTAACTAGGTGCACGGAGCAACTCATGGTAGCATAAAGGTAATTGTCAACATGGTGACAGTCCCCCCTCAATATATTGTCTAGCATCACGGTTATAGTTTTGAAGAAAAAAAATGTTGGTCATTTAAATCATATCAGAAGCACCAGTCAAACTTGTCCTATGTTCTTGCAAAAGAAAGAAAAACAAGGGTTTACAACTCAATCTTCAAAACTGTTTTGACAAGTTTGTTTATTTCACAAAGCCAAAGATCAAAATATTATCCCTACCCCTAGTCATTCCCACTATGACAGCAAAATGAAGAAAGTGATGTTGAAATAGCAAATGAGCAACACTTAAATAAAACACATGCCACAATCAAGCACATTCTTTCAAATTCCCAATATGAACTTGAGCCTAGCATGCTGTGATGTATAAATCTACTATGGCAGCCTTACCAAAACAGTGGCATCATGCTTACAGCCACTAAAATGTTTACAACCTCAAAGGGATTGAGAAATTTAAATGAAAAAAAAAAGCTTGGCAGAAACAAAACACATTGAAAGATCAAGTTTCAAAACAGGTTTAGCATGAAAAACAGGTCTTGACAGTGTTCAAAACAATTGGTCTATTCCAACACCACAGTGTTATCACTCACTTAAGCATAAAGTAAAAAAAAAACAGAATGAGTCATCAAAAAATTTGACAAACTCTGATTCACATAATTCTACAACAATGAAACTTTGAACATAGGGACAAACAAGCTTAAACTACAAACTGCTCCCAATTATACATGATAATACAGCTACTTTGAACAAGTGTTGATAAAGAAAAAACTGAAAGATCAAGAATACAAACTTCAACATGGTAATCAAGATAAAAAAACAAATAGAGCAAGATGGTTTTGGTCTGACAGCAGCAAAGCACACCTTGACCACTTCTCAGTTCCGAACAAAAAATCTTAGATGAAGGTCACAACATAAATCAACTTCTACTATAAGAAAACTAGCTTGACAAAACTAGGTAGGACTTGACACACTCAGCCCTCAAAAACAGTTATTACATTGCCAAAGTTCAAATTATTTCATCAAGCTAAATCACCACATGAAGTCATAACTTCACTAATCAAACAAAGGAATTATCATGATCAGTACCACAAATCTTAACATTACAATGCTAAATCAAGGATAATGTACACTGGAATCAAATAGTCAACACACTAAAACATGTCAAGTTGACAAACTCAAACTCAGCATAAGCTTTGACAGCAGCCCTAAAATAGTGCTCCAATGACAGTTAACTAGTCCTAGCATACATACTAAGTCCTAAGAGTAATTAACATAACAATGTCAATTTAACAACCAAAACATGACAACAGACATAAATAGATCAAACCAACATGACAATGTATATACTTCTCAACATAACCAATAATACATGATGTTGCCTAAGTCAAACCTTAGCACACTCAAAGTATGCTTTTTCTATGATTGTAGTTCAAAGGCAGCCAAACATAACAACAAGTCCAATATGATAAACCAAACTTTCAAGTTTAGGATTCAAACATGTGTTGATGATATTTATGCATATAAGGAAGGGGTTTATAAGTACTAACCTCTTGTAGATTCCTCTCAACCAGCCAACAGCACCAAGCAAGAATTCCTCTTTCGAGCCAACTAGTAGTCTCCTTCCTTTTTGAAGCAAAATGCAATTTTGTAGACAGTTGGGGAAATGTACTTCACCAATAGTTTTCAATGCTTTGGACAGTTATATCATGACATATGTGAGGTGTGTGTATGGTTTAAACAGATGGAAAAGACCTATGTAGTGATTTGGCTCTTAAAATGCATAAAAGTCAAAATATGGGGTGTGAGAGTTGACTTTTAGATTGGTGGCTTTTCTGAGAAATGTAACAATGGGAACAGCTTCAAATGGCCATTTTAAAGTTGTATTAATGGTCTTTGAAGTGTTTTTGGGTTTAGACAGAGGATTGGTATGAAAAATGGAAAGTGGCTAATTTAGTGTTTTTGTGACTTTTCTTCACTTACAAGTGTCATACCCTAAATTTGCCCGCTAGCTTTTGTAAATATTTTTCATATTATTTATTTTTGCATATTTCATTTAATTTTGTGCCATTTGGACACGTGTCCACCCCGATTGGGCGTTTCTCAAATCTCAACTTATTTTGCCCAATGAGAGTGTGACACGTGGCCAAAGAGCATATTGGTAAATTTTGTTTTCATCTTCATTTTCCCTTTTTCTTTTCAAATATTAAATTTCTGTATATTATTTTTGTTTTAACTTTTATTTAATTTAAGTAGATTGTTTTATTTTATTTTTAGAATTAGGATAGTTATTTATTTTTCCTTTAGAATATATTTTATTTTAATAATTTATAAATAGTTTTTTTTTAAGTAGAATTTAGTTTATTAAATAGGTTCATTACATTGTTAGAGTTATTTAGGATATATTGAAATAGTTTATTTTATTTAATTTATTTTAATTATTAGTATTATTAAATTAGAATTAATTTGTTTTATTATTCAGATTTTTATTTAGTTTAAATTAATTAGTGGTGTAGATTAATTAGGAGTTTATTAGTAGTACAATTTAATCAAAGCATCATCAGCATTAGTCACCATTTAACATTTAACCAAGCCCTTAATCAGTGCCACGTGTCAGCCTTTTAGAGTATAAATACACTGTTCATTGTCTTTGAGTTGAGACACAACCCTAGCAGCCACGCTCATCAGCCTTCATCCAAACTTCAAACTTCAACTGTAAACCCAGCTTACCCAAAAGCCTTCACCTCCAATCTTCAGACTCAACAACATGAACAAACCCAGTTCAACCACTTCAACAGAAGCTCACGACCCAAATATACCTTCGAATCATCTCCTCGCAAATCACTCATCCATTTTCGTTAACCATCGCCTTCATCCGTGTAACACACCTTTAGATCTATCAACCTTGAAGCTCATGCTAACTATCATTTCAAAACCATTCCCGACTGAGCCGTGTTCATTTCTTCACCACACAATTTCAAAAGTGAAAGGGAATACAGTTAGAATCTTGATACAATTAAAGGGCCAGATCTGCAACACACCACTTTCGACATCGTCGCGGAATTTCCTCTAAACTGCACTGCCTCCATAAACCATGCGGTGCAGAATAAGAGGCTTCCTCTCTGCATTTTCCTACATGTTTTCTTCTTTTAGCAAATGAGAGCTTCAAAAACATCACCATTCTCAGCATCAAACAACCAACTTCCAATCCATAACCTTCAAGCATGAACCGCCCAGATTCACTAAACCGTTCACCTTCTAAAACTTCCAACCATGCAACATCCAACCGCAACCGTAAAATCACACACAGATGCAAACCGGATCGAAATGAAAAAGAATTGAGAGACTAGAGAGGTCGTGAGACTGGATTGAGAAATAAAATGGATAGTTGATGCTTCACTTTGGTTTTTTCTTTCATCGACTTCTGCTTTTCGTTCTCCTTTTTGCGGAACTTGATTTTGCAGCTGTTACCGTTATGATTTTGCCTGGACAAATGATGGGTTTGGGTTCAGAGTTGACCCGTTAGGTTTTAATAAATCTGTTGTTTTTTAACCGTGTAGCTGGTTCTTTTGGTTTTGACCATATGGCATTTGGGCTTTTGTGAAGCCCATTGAGTTTCATGTTATATACCTTCGTTTTACCGTTAAACCCCCTCCCCTGTTTTACTTCTTTTTCTTTATTTTATTTTATATTTTATATAGATTTATTATATATATTGTTTTTAAAACCTTATTTTGTATTATTATTATTATTATTATTATTATTATTATTATTATTATTATTATATATATATATATATATTCTTTTTATATTAAATTTTCTGTTAGAATTATATTAGAGTTTTTATGTATATTTCTTTTAGAATCTATATATTATTTTCTTTTAGTTCTTATATTTAAAAGTTTATGCCTGTTATTTTTAGAGGTCGGATCCATTTCTCATTTGTTTTTGGGCACTTTTGCCCTATTTAGGTCGATGACGACGCTTCCATAAATCGATTACTAAGTCAATATATTGATAAGTATCGTTGGATCCGAGACCACCCCATTCTCTTCTCATCTCTTCTCTATTTAAATTTCATTTCGACTTATGGATCGATGAAAGCTTTTTATCCGCAAGCGTCAGATTTTCGAAATCGATAACCTTCCCGATTTCAAATCTATGGGGGATGACCATTGGGGTCAACTTCCTTACTTTGGGATCGCGATAGGCTACCTTTGATTAATCGGCATTTTGTTTGCGGTTAAGACGAGATCCCATTCTTTGCGTCCCGATTCAATCAACTAACCAATATACCACTGTTTTAATTTTCTGTCAAATATACAACTGCTTTATACCACTGCTTTAATTTCCTGTCAAATATACAACTGTTTTATTTTCAGTCATTTATATTCTTGTACATATTATATTTGTATATTATTACTATCTTGTAAATATCAAATACTTGTACATTCTCTCAAAATACTTAATAAAATATCGAAACCTTAAAATCCTAATTGGCGGACTGTTGATTATATATCTTGTACATTATCCATATCCTGTGTATATTTTCCATCTCTTTGGCAGGTTCTCGAATCATCATCAATTAGGAATCGACTTCTCTTTGTATTGAACTAAAAGAGGGGATTAAGTGTAGACTTTCTTCCTCTCCGAGTGTCGAGATGCTCACTGTAGTGTGGGTGGTTTCAATACTCGTCTTTCAATACGAAGACGACATTCTCTCTCCTCCTAAAAACCTCGGTCCCGCACCGAGTGACTTTTCAAACCTTCCCTCCTAAAACCTCGGTCTCGTACCGAGCGCATTTTCAAACCCCTTCAATAAGGAATCATTTCTCTTTGCATTGAATTAAAGAGAGAGGATTGGGTGTAGACCTCTTCTTCTCCGAGCGTAGGGATGCCCACTGTAGTGAGGGTGGTTTCGACGCTCGTCTTTCAATACGAAGACGTCTCGTTCGCCACACCCTTTTATAACAAAAACTTTGAGATAAAGAATTGGGTACTACCCGTAGGGGTTACTATCCGAGGACATATCTCGCCCCTAAAAAACAATTCAACCAATCAAACATGATACCTTGCCTCGCATGGCGAAAACCAACCTTTCAAACAGGATATGTTACGTCCGTTCTACCGCAAACAGGTACGCATAAGTCTCCAAACGAGCGAGCAGCAAAACACCTAAACTGCTAGAACGCGTACGATAACATCATCCCCAAACACACCGGTTATCCGCACCGTAGGCACGAACTACGTTGCTCTGATTTCTCTTGCATGTTGAGAATACGTAGGCATAGGATTGCGACAATCCTAGCGAGCACCCTTTTCTTTTTCCACCCTTTCCCAGAAAGGCATGCTACGTCCGTTCTACCGCAAACAGGTAACGCCTAAGTCTCCAACGAGCGAGCAGCAATACACCTAACTGCTAGAATGCGCACGATAGCAGCGTCTACCGAGACTCCCCCCGCACACCGTAGGCCGAACTACGGCTGCTCTGATTCTTTACTTCGTTCAAGTAAAGATACGTAGGCACAAGGGCCACAATCCTTGCCGAGCACATTACACCATATATCTGTAGTTCCCCGAACTACGTCGACTCTGACTTTCTCACATCTATTGAGAATACGTAGGCATAGGACTGCGAAGTCCTACCGAGTCTGTTCTTTCTCTCTTCTTCCTCCGTTACCTCTCTTTCCCTGTTTCTAACCCTTATCTTTACCCATTGGAACACTTCTTATAGCATAATAGTTAAACAAATAAATTCATACATCGACAAACAAAAGGTTCCCATCGAGTACGATGGATGCGAGGGGTGCTAATACCTTCCCCTCGCATAACCGGCTTCCGAACCCGTTCTTGGTCGCGAGACCATCTTATCCATTTCTTTCTTAAGGTTTTCTCGATATTTTCCTTTCCCCTCATGGGATAAATAAAGTTCGGTGGCGACTCTTCTGTCTATCTTTTTCGCCTCCCCGTCGTTGCGCGATGCATTTTTTCGAGTAGCGACAGCTGGCGACTCTGCTGGGGACCCTAGCAAGCCAAGCCTATTTTGTTTGTCGTGTTTATGATTTTATTTGCTTTAGTTGTTTATGCTTTGATTCTCTAACCTGTTGGGTTTTTTGGATGGTTTGTGAGATAAAGCTTTCTACCCGAGCTTTCGAGTATACACTAAGATTAGGAGGTGGTTTCTTTCTAATTTGCGAGACTTAGGACTCGTTGAGTTGGATCGAATCCCACTGCTCAGATAGACCCCTTTGGAATGATTATGTCTTACGTGTAGTCGTAATGGCATCTTTATTTCCAACTTGGGAGTCCGTGACTCTGAGGACCTTTGTAGAACCTTATTCCAAAGGTTGCTAAAACATAACTCTGTGTTCACCCTTTGAAAGGATTACCGTCTTACGAGTAGTCGTTCTGATGGAAAACTTTTGAGGGTTAGTGCATGGGACTTTGTTTTAAAATCCTTTGGGATACCCTCTTATAAACCAGTAGATAACCTACCCGATGGGAGAGATGTTTTTTGTTGTTTTGCAGGACCTATGACTTTGATCTCGCTATTGTTCTTTTATCATGTGCTCATTACATTACATTTGCATAAGCATCTCTGCATCATTTCTTTTTGCATTTCCTACAACCCGATCTTACACACCGCTTACCCCTTTTAAGAAAGAGTAAAGCAAGCTGACTTCACGGCATCGGTATAACACAAGGAATAGCCAGAAGAGAATCATGGATCAGATAGAACAAGACCAGGCTACTATGAGGAGCGAGATGCTAGGCATGAAAACGCAAATGAATCAACTCATGGAGGTGATTCAGAATATGGCCAGAAGTCAAGAGGAGATGAGACAAGCAGCGGAGAGGAGCACTAATCAGACTTTGGCTGGTGCAGTTCCCAATGCAAGTGGTGCAATTCCAATTCCTGTTGATGCCACCCCAACCCCTGTTGGGGCAATTCCTACTTCTGCCGGCGCCTTACCTATCAACACCGTCCCTCCGCCAGTCGGTACTACTCATCCTCATGGTACTACGATCCCAACACAAGTCCAGTACGACGATCATGAAGGTTTCTATGAGAATTCAGGTGAAGCGTATGGACCACAGACCGCCGAATTAGAGAAGAAGTTTAATGCTTTACAAGAGATGGTGAAGACATTGCAAGGCCCCGATGTTTTGGGACTGGATGCCGCTGAAATATGTCTTGTACCCGGAGTTAAGATACCTCCGAAGTTTGTAATTCCAACCTTTGAGAAGTACAAGGGTAACAGTTGTCCTAAGACCCACATAAGGTCTTACTGTAGGAAGATGGCCGCCTATTCTGATGACGAGAAGCTACTAATCCATTTCTTTCAAGATAGTTTAACAGAGGCATCCCTAGAATGGTATATGCACCTTGAACGATCCAACGTAAGAAGCTGGAAGGAGTTAGCAGACGCTTTCGTGAAGCATTATCAGTATAATACTGACATGGCTCCGAATCGTATGCAGCTTCAAAATTTGACTCAGAAGCCGAATGAGTGTTTTAAGGACTTCGTGCAAAGATGGAGGGGAGTAGCTGCAAGGGTACAACCTCCACTGATGGAGAAAGAACTGACAGACCTATTCATGGGCACGCTACAAGGACCGATCTTTGAGCGGTTAGCATCCTCAACCTCCACAGTGTTTTCTGAACTTGTCATGGCTGGAGAAAGATTAGAGAGTTTCATGAAGACGGGAAAAATTCAGAATGCAGGCGAATCTGCAAGCGGGGTCAAGAAGCCTTATCAGGGTTTCGTTAAGAAAAGGGAAGGCGAAGCTAGTGCAGTGTTCACCAACAGAGGAAGAACTCATCAGGGTTATCACCATGTTGCTGCTGTCGCTCCACAACAGCCGTTGTCCATTCCAGCAAATCAACCCGTGTTTCAACCAAACAGGCAACAACAATCCTATCAACCAAGACAAAATCAGTACCAGGGTCTACAAAGACAGAGGAGGCCAGAAAGAAGATTTGATCCAATCCCGTCTACATACGCCAAGTTATTGCCATTCCTATTGAAAGGAGGTCTCGTTCAGCTTAGGGAAATGAGGGATCCTCCGGAGGTTCTTCCTTTTGGATTTGATGTCAATGCCAAATGTGAATTCCATTCTGGCTCCCCAGGCCATGACATTGAAAATTGCAAGACTCTGAAGCACATTGTACAAGATCTCCTCGATTCAAAGGCGATAAACTTTACCCGAAACACCCCCAAACATCAAAACTAGTCCAATGTCAACTCATCACTCAACAAATATGATTGAAGAATCCTGTGGTCATCTCCAAAATCCAGTGGTCCAAGCTGGCAGACATCTTCAACATTAGCAGTCCTTAGGCGCTTTTAACATTTGCATTTGTAGTTTATTTTCTGTCAATTGCTACTTGTTATTTAAACATTGTTATGTTGAATGGTAACATTAATGAAATGATTATGCATTTTCCGAATTAATTATGTCGCATTCGCTCATTATTTCCACCTATCACAATCACAGACACATATATTTTTATCCACTCCACTTTTTCACTGTTGTTTAGCAATATTGGAGGGAGGATGACGAAAACGAAATACCCATAATTGCAAACCGTATGCTTTCGGACAAAATCTCGTCAATGATGTACAGGCATTGTTTCAAATCCCCTAAACACCGGAGATATAAGGAGTTAATCCCTAGTCAACCACTTCGAGCCTAGAAGTAGGAGTTTCCTTTGGATATTCAAACCCTTAACACTCAACCTGGGGCAGGGTAGTTATTCAGTTAATCCAACCTCGCACTCAAAATCCAAAGACAAGACGGTTGTTCATCAATGACCCATGACTTGGCAGTCACAATCTTCCAACAAAATCCGAAAAAATCATAAGCCTGCTAAGTCAAACACCTCAAAAGGGGACTTAGGCAAAAAATCAAGGCAATCCCGATGGATATGACAAGTAGAATCAGTCCATGCAAAAGTTAGGGATCAAAATAAAAATCAAAAGAGGTCCTCAAATCCTCAACCAAAAACAGAATAACATTCAGTGGTCACCCCAAAGGGTCACTGACATCCTTCAAAAAGCAAAATAAGGTGGCTGCCATTTCAAGCAAACCTTGAAACCATCAAGCTTACACCGTCAAATAGGTGTAGAATTAACTGAACGTAGGACTGGAAGTCATCAAGAAGAAGGGGTGGGTACAAATTAACTTTGAGCCTAATATCCTTTGTTTCTATAACCGTGATCCAGACCACGCTACAACCCTCAAAAGACCTAATTGAGGCAAGATTTAATCTGAAAGCATACTATCGCAAGGTTGCGTAACCTGACTCCCCACATATTTGTTAATCATCAGCTTTGGTGTCAATATCCTTGCTATATCTTTTACACCAATCAAATTAGCACAACGTTTGGACTAACGGTCCATTCGTCTCACTACCACGACACTCAATAAACGACAATTCTTTCAAAAAACTTGCATGAACTTCGCGTTAAAATTACCATTTGTGAACAAACAATTTTAATTGCAAGTCAGTAGTTGGCATAGAGGAAATTCCAACACGAAGAAATCAAGCAGGACTGGATCATTCAGCAGTCTGGATCAGTCTGAGGCAAATCCCTAAGCAATGGTCAATCATGGGGCAAATCATTCAAGAAGCGGTTGATTAAAAGTGAATTATACCAATCAGGGGGAGGCCACCCAGAGTTTCTCTGACTTGAGGATAGATCCCTCCAATGTTCAATCAGGATAAGTTGAGTCGCTTCAACGCTCTTTCAAGAGCAAGCTACTCCAAAGAGTATATTGAAGCCAACCACGATAATCGGTTGAACAATGATAAATCCTTTCGTGGTACAAACTCTGGGGCAAGCTATCTCAAGGTCGTCTCATGGTAAATTACTCTAGCAAGTTCATCATCATCAGCAACTGTTGATTTCAAAACGAGTGTCGAGGAATCATACTGTCATCTCACCTAATAACCTTAACCGTCTGAAGGCCTTGCTGTCATTGGATCCTTCATCCCACAGCCTAAACCTGTCACCTATCAAAACATACCGAAACCTCCAAAGTCCAGTTCTTGTCTAGCAAGCCTAAATACCAGTCCCATCTGGTCAAACCTTTAAACCTTCGAACCAGTTTCCATCTGGTCACCCGTCCTTTAGCCTTCCGTTTAACCAGTCCTCGTCTGGAAAACACAATTTCAAAGTCCAGTCCTCGTCTGGCAAACCACAAAGTCAGTTCCCGTCTGACACCAAACCTAGAAGTCAGTTCCCGTTCGACAACTTAACCTTTTGCCACCAGTTCTTGTCTGGTAAACGTCATACCTAAGTCCAGCTCCCATCTAGCAAACCATAAAATCAGCCCTCCTTTGACAATTTAACCTTTCGCCAACCAGTCCCATCTGGTCTACCCTCCGAATACCATCCCTCATCTGGTACTTCCAACCCAAAGCCCAATTTACATTGGCAACCACCAAAAGTCCGCCACATCATCACCTGCATTCCCAATCACCTGTCTGTCATCATTGGTATCATACGCATTGCATTCAACTTCATAAGCAACTTGCATCATATGCATACCTATGATCATATCATACTTCCCCCAGCTCTTGCATCTCCGCGCATCCGCATCAACATTTGCATTTCCATTTGTGGAACATCATTATCATTAAGCATTCATATATGCGAGTTCAGATCCAAGATCAAATTTCGAAGATTTTCGAGATCATAATCAGCCCAGTCAGGGGCATCATCCGCAAGACCGTGAGCGTTCCCCACGAATTTGTTCAAAGTTTATTGGGCAAATTCAAATAGCTTCAATGCAATCAGCAGCCCAGTCAGGGGCATTATCTGCAAAAGACCGTGGGTCCTCCCACAAAACTCAAGAGCTTCAATGCAATCAGCAGCCCAGTCAGGGGCATTATCTGCAAAAGACCGTGGGTCCTCCCACAAAACTCAAGAGCTTCAACGCAAACAGCAGCCCGGTCAGGGGCATTATCTGCAAAGGCCGTGGGTCACCCCACGAAGTTCAAGCATATCAAAGCAAAATTCAGCCCAGTCAGGGGCATCTTTTCAAGACCATGGGTGTATTGCATGATGTATTTCAACCTCGTGGTTAATCAAGATCTTCAAATCAACATTCAACCCAGACAGGGGCATCTCCAGTAAATTCATGGGCATTCCCCAGTAAGTTATCTCCAGCAGACTTCAACGATAAGTGGCAATCTCTTCAGATAAGCTTATCCTTCATCAACGATAAGTGGCAATCTCTTGGGAGAAGCTTATCCATCTTCAGTGATAAGTGGCAATCTCTTCAGAGAAGCTTATCCTTCATCAACGATAAGTGGCAATCTCTTGGGAGAAGCTTATCCATCTTCAGTGATAAGTGGCAATCTCTTCGGAGAAGCTTATCTCCCTACATCTTTTTGGGTGTCAGGTTTGTCTGTATTTCATTTCTCAATTTTTTGTTTTCCTTTTTTTGGACAAATTCAGGGTCTTCTTTGTATCTAATCGACTTATACCTTGAAAGATAAATGCTGCAGTAATTCATCTTACTCGGTCTAAGCCGATTAGATAGGGGCATCTGTCATACCCTAAATTTGCCCGCTAGCTTTTGTAAATATTTTTCATATTATTTATTTTTGCATATTTCATTTAATTTTGTGCCATTTGGACATGTGTCCACCCCGATTGGGCGTTTCTCAAATCTCAACTTATTTTGCCCAATGAGAGTGTGACACGTGGCCAAAGAGCATATTGGTAAATTTTGTTTTCATCTTCATTTTCCCTTTTTCTTTTCAAATATTAAATTTCTGTATATTATTTTTGTTTTAACTTTTATTTAATTTAAGTAGATTGTTTTATTTTATTTTTAGAATTAGGATAGTTATTTATTTTTCCTTTAGAATATATTTTATTTTAATAATTTATAAATAGTTTTTTTTTAAGTAGAATTTAGTTTATTAAATAGGTTCATTACATTGTTAGAGTTATTTAGGATATATTGAAATAGTTTATTTTATTTAATTTATTTTAATTATTAGTATTATTAAATTAGAATTAATTTGTTTTATTATTCAGATTTTTATTTAGTTTAAATTAATTAGTGGTGTAGATTAATTAGGAGTTTATTAGTAGTACAATTTAATCAAAGCATCATCAGCATTAATCACCATTTAACATTTAACCAAGCCCTTAATCAGTGCCACGTGTCAGCCTTTTAGAGTATAAATACACTGTTCATTGTCTTTGAGTTGAGACACAACCCTAGCAGCCACGCTCATCAGCCTTCATCCAAACTTCAAACTTCAACTGTAAACCCAGCTTACCCAAAAGCCTTCACCTCCAATCTTCAGACTCAACAACATGAACAAACCCAGTTCAACCACTTCAACAGAAGCTCACGACCCAAATATACCTTCGAATCATCTCCTCGCAAATCACTCATCCATTTTCGTTAACCATCGCCTTCATCCGTGTAACACACCTTTAGATCTATCAACCTTGAAGCTCATGCTAACTATCATTTCAAAACCATTCCCGACTGAGACGTGTTCATTTCTTCACCACACAATTTCAAAAGTGAAAGGGAATACAGTTAGAATCTTGATACAATTAAAGGGCCAGATCTGCAACACACCACTTTCGACATCGTCGCGGAATTTCCTCTAAACTGCACTGCCTCCATAAACCATGCGGTGCAGAATAAGAGGCTTCCTCTCTGCATTTTCCTACATGTTTTCTTCTTTTAGCAAATGAGAGCTTCAAAAACATCACCATTCTCAGCATCAAACAACCAACTTCCAATCCATAACCTTCAAGCATGAACCGCCCAGATTCACTAAACCGTTCACCTTCTAAAACTTCCAACCATGCAACATCCAACCGCAACCGTAAAATCACACACAGATGCAAACCGGATCGAAATGAAAAAGAATTGAGAGACTAGAGAGGTCGTGAGACTGGATTGAGAAATAAAATGGATAGTTGATGCTTCACTTTGGTTTTTTCTTTCATCGACTTCTGCTTTTCGTTCTCCTTTTTGCGGAACTTGATTTTGCAGCTGTTACCGTTATGATTTTGCCTGGACAAATGATGGGTTTGGGTTCAGAGTTGACCCGTTAGGTTTTAATAAATCTGTTGTTTTTTAACCGTGTAGCTGGTTCTTTTGGTTTTGACCATATGGCATTTGGGCTTTTGTGAAGCCCATTGAGTTTCATGTTATATACCTTCGTTTTACCGTTAAACCCCCTCCCCTGTTTTACTTCTTTTTCTTTATTTTATTTTATATTTTATATAGATTTATTATATATATTGTTTTTAAAACCTTATTTTGTATTATTATTATTATTATTATTATTATTATTATTATTATTATTATTATTATTATTATATATATATATATTCTTTTTATATTAAATTTTCTGTTAGAATTATATTAGAGTTTTTATGTATATTTCTTTTAGAATCTATATATTATTTTCTTTTAGTTCTTATATTTAAAAGTTTATGCCTGTTATTTTTAGAGGTCGGATCCATTTCTCATTTGTTTTTGGGCACTTTTGCCCTATTTAGGTCGATGACGACGCTTCCATAAATCGATTACTAAGTCAATATATTGATAAGTATCGTTGGATCCGAGACCACCCCATTCTCTTCTCATCTCTTCTCTATTTAAATTTCATTTCGACTTATGGATCGATGAAAGCTTTTTATCCGCAAGCGTCAGATTTTCGAAATCGATAACCTTCCCGATTTCAAATCTATGGGGGATGACCATTGGGGTCAACTTCCTTACTTTGGGATCGCGATAGGCTACCTTTGATTAATCGGCATTTTGTTTGCGGTTAAGACGAGATCCCATTCTTTGCGTCCCGATTCAATCAACTAACCAATATACCACTGTTTTAATTTTCTGTCAAATATACAACTGCTTTATACCACTGCTTTAATTTCCTGTCAAATATACAACTGTTTTATTTTCAGTCATTTATATTCTTGTACATATTATATTTGTATATTATTACTATCTTGTAAATATCAAATACTTGTACATTCTCTCAAAATACTTAATAAAATATCGAAACCTTAAAATCCTAATTGGCGGACTGTTGATTATATATCTTGTACATTATCCATATCCTGTGTATATTTTCCATCTCTTTGGCAGGTTCTCGAATCATCATCAATTAGGAATCGACTTCTCTTTGTATTGAACTAAAAGAGGGGATTAAGTGTAGACTTTCTTCCTCTCCGAGTGTCGAGATGCTCACTGTAGTGTGGGTGGTTTCAATACTCGTCTTTCAATACGAAGACGACATTCTCTCTCCTCCTAAAAACCTCGGTCCCGCACCGAGTGACTTTTCAAACCTTCCCTCCTAAAACCTCGGTCTCGTACCGAGCGCATTTTCAAACCCCTTCAATAAGGAATCATTTCTCTTTGCATTGAATTAAAGAGAGAGGATTGGGTGTAGACCTCTTCTTCTCCGAGCGTAGGGATGCCCACTGTAGTGAGGGTGGTTTCGACGCTCGTCTTTCAATACGAAGACGTCTCGTTCGCCACACCCTTTTATAACAAAAACTTTGAGATAAAGAATTGGGTACTACCCGTAGGGGTTACTATCCGAGGACATATCTCGCCCCTAAAAAACAATTCAACCAATCAAACATGATACCTTGCCTCGCATGGCGAAAACCAACCTTTCAAACAGGATATGTTACGTCCGTTCTACCGCAAACAGGTACGCATAAGTCTCCAAACGAGCGAGCAGCAAAACACCTAAACTGCTAGAACGCGTACGATAACATCATCCCCAAACACACCGGTTATCCGCACCGTAGGCACGAACTACGTTGCTCTGATTTCTCTTGCATGTTGAGAATACGTAGGCATAGGATTGCGACAATCCTAGCGAGCACCCTTTTCTTTTTCCACCCTTTCCCAGAAAGGCATGCTACGTCCGTTCTACCGCAAACAGGTAACGCCTAAGTCTCCAACGAGCGAGCAGCAATACACCTAACTGCTAGAATGCGCACGATAGCAGCGTCTACCGAGACTCCCCCCGCACACCGTAGGCCGAACTACGGCTGCTCTGATTCTTTACTTCGTTCAAGTAAAGATACGTAGGCACAAGGGCCACAATCCTTGCCGAGCACATTACACCATATATCTGTAGTTCCCCGAACTACGTCGACTCTGACTTTCTCACATCTATTGAGAATACGTAGGCATAGGACTGCGAAGTCCTACCGAGTCTGTTCTTTCTCTCTTCTTCCTCCGTTACCTCTCTTTCCCTGTTTCTAACCCTTATCTTTACCCATTGGAACACTTCTTATAGCATAATAGTTAAACAAATAAATTCATACATCGACTAACAAAAGGTTCCCATCGAGTACGATGGATGCGAGGGGTGCTAATACCTTCCCCTCGCATAACCGGCTTCCGAACCCGTTCTTGGTCGCGAGACCATCTTATCCATTTCTTTCTTAAGGTTTTCTCGATATTTTCCTTTCCCCTCATGGGATAAATAAAGTTCGGTGGCGACTCTTCTGTCTATCTTTTTCGCCTCCCCGTCGTTGCGCGATGCATTTTTTCGAGTAGCGACAACAAGAAAGAAGGGAAAGAAGGAGAACTATATGCTTATGATGCTTGGGATAGTTCTGGTGTGAAAAATAGAATGTGGAGAAACCTCTATTTATAGGCCATGAGGAGCTTGGGGCAGATTTGGTTTTTCACCACTTTTGGAGGGAATATGATGAAGTTTCTTTCAAAATCTTGCCAAAATCTCCATATCAGCTCCATGGCTCAAGGAAGATCAGAAATATCAAGTGGATATTGACATAAAATGACTGAGATAAGTTTAGAGGGTAGGATGGCACAGCTGCAGCAGTTGGGAGAAAAAGTTTCTCTCTCATTCTTACACATTTCAATATTTTATTCCATAAATCACAACTTGCATCTCTCTCTCTCTCCTCAACCTCTCTTTTTCTGTCATTTCCTTCCTCTACACATTTGAATATCATAATGTATCATGATCCAAGGGTGGAGAGTGGTTAGAGATGAAAAATTCTGATTTTGAGAAGTTGGACCAAGTGGATTTCAAGTGTGACAGGCCCAACTTCAATGCATCATAACTTCCTGCTCACAAATCCTTTTGAGGAGTTCTTGCACTTTTTAGAAAGCCCTTGTGTAGCTCTACAACTTTCATGTTGTGGGAATTTCCAAATTCTTGACGGAACTAGGTTGAAAAACCCTTCAAAGTTCTGAAAAAGGTGGTTTGTATGGCCAGAATTTAATGAAATTTCACCAAGTCCTTTACCCTTGAAAAATGATTTTTGCCATAACTCCAATTCCATGCATTTTTTGAATATGGACCACTGTGGGACTTTTGTAGGGTTTGCCAAGACCTTTCAAACAAGCTTAGAACCACCTCAATTGGATGTGTGGTTGAGGAGTTATGGTTTTGCCCCTTTCGAAACCCTAATTCCCGATTTTTGCAATTACTTCCTAACCCTTGATCCAATGGTCATGAAATTTTATGGGGAAGTGTAATATGATATAAGGAACATTTTTCATTCACACCTTGAAGTCAAATTCCTCATTTTTAGAGAGTTGACGTTTTGGTCAACTTTTCGATCGATCGGTGTCTACCGAGTCGCCCGTTGGTGATTCGGGCATCCTGAGGACTTGAAACTCTTTGGATGGACTTTACTAATCCATAAGAGCTTAATGGACCTTGATCCCATCATTGAAATACTCTTTGAATCAAAAGTCAAACTACAGTTGACTTTTTCCAATCAAAAACCCTAATCGGGTATCTCAAATTGCACTGTTCTCGAACCCCGGGTGACCACCTCAAATTGGATTCATACTTGACCTAATGTTGTATTCTTGATCTTGTTTGAAGTTGAATCAATCCAAAACATCGATTGATCGGACCACTGAAGTCTCGATTTTGATGGTACGGAACCCTAATTCACCTGTATCTTGACAAAGATAAACTTGAACTGGATTAAGGTTAGTTAATCAAATGAATATGATCCTACAATGATGATGAGGATCTAAAGGGTCAAAATTTGGGGCGCAACAATTGCCAATTCGAATAAACAACAACTTACAAGCAATTCAAAATGCAAAGAAAACACAACAAAATGCTGAAACAGTCTACAACTGCCAGTCTTAGGGAATTCAAATTCAAATTTTAGGCCCATGTGGGGAAACACCTTCAACCACCACTTGCTCCTTGTGATATAGAATTATGAGGGGTCTCACGGGTCCTTTGCCCTTGGATTTATGAATCGCAGCACTGTCATTTGATTTATCCTCCTGAGGTTTCAGCAACTCTTGCAGTCTCAATTTAAAACCTTCACATTCTTCAACTAGGTGCCCTGTTGTCCCAGTATGATATCCACATTCTACTTCTGGGTGGTCTTCCTCGAGGATCAAGTGTTTGTCAATGATTAGCTCTTGTACAAGATAACTCAATGCTATACATGCATCTAAGTTGTGTCCTTCAGCTCCTTTGTAAAATTCACAGTTCAGGTTCGCATTATGCCATGGTCCTGGCACAGGATTGGATAATCGCGGAGTCACTAGTGAGTTCTGAATTAGTAGAGGGTAAAGTTTTCTTAACGGTACTGGAGTTGGTCTACCGCAAGTCTTATTTTTCCTGACATGATTTTTCTTGTTCAATCTCTGGCTTTGAGAACTTTGAGGAGGAACAAACACCGACTAGTGAAAGACTTCAGTTGAACGCCCTAGTGCCCCAATATGATAGTCCCATTTAGCGTTGGTACCACAGTTCAGAGGGTAAGGAGGAATTACTGGTTTCAGCTCCTTTGGTATTATCAATTCGCCTTGGATCAAGTCTGGCAATATCTGATTGTGTGACATTAGAAACGGACTTTCTGGTTTCCTTGGTTTTTGTTGGGCGTGCTGATGTGATTGATGGTCATCTGGTGGTTGATACCGAGAATATCCTTGAGTTGTAGGAATCATCGGAGGTAATGCATCCCTAAATTCTCTGGACGTCACATGGTCAAGGTGACCTTCCTTTTTCATCATGTTCTGCAATGTCTCTAGAACCAAATTCATCTGACATTTGAGAATTCGGATGTCCTCTTTCAGCATTTCCTGAGCTTTCAAAAGTCCCTCCATTGTTGCCAATTGTCTCGGATATGTGTTAGGTATCTCTTCTCTATCTCTCTGATCAACAACGACGCAAGGCTGAGAAATGCAAATGTATAATGCGAATGCAATGCAAAGAAAACTGGTTTTACAAAACTCAGAAGATTGACTAGGTCAAAACTCTCATTTCATCAATCGTTAGAAAAGTTACAACTTTTAAAAATACCAGAGATCGACTGAGTTTTACAAAACTAGTTGCGACATGATATGCTTATGATGTGATGATGCACACCTAACATAAAGGCAAGTATTCACAAATACAATGCATATACAAAGACCTCATAGGCTCAAGATCAAAGCAAGGAGTCAAAGGTCTACCCATCCCCAAGGGTTTGCACTATGGGTTAATTTGTACCTGCCGAACGGGTTCTTAACAAAGTTCCCAGGGTCAACAACCCATCTTTCGGATATTATCAATTTCCCAAATCACTCGGTAATCGATAAAATTCTCAAGAGAGTCTCGCCCGAGGGTAGTATTGTGTATCAACTATTTCGGAAATACTTCCTTTTAGCCATTGCACTACGTCCTAATAAGGCCAAAGTGAGGTAGAATATATTCTAAAAGTCCATAGTGTCATGGGCTCCTTTGAAAGTAGCATTGTTTTCACGAATACTTGATCAACAATACTAAACTTTCAAGAGGGCCTACACTGAGCGGTGGTTTCTCAAGTTAGCTTGGTCGGGAATCAACTCCCTATAAGCCTTCTTGAATATACCACCATCCTATCATAAGTGCACTCAAGTCCGGGTATAGGACCGTCTCACCACTCAAGTCACCCAATACCCAACACAAACAAATATATATACATGTTAAGCAAATATTTACAAATATAGCATGCAATTAAACAAAATAGGCTAAACCCTCAAGTTTAAGTATCCCCAGTGAAGTCGCCATTTCTGTTGCGGTGAGAATCGTGATACCAAGCTATTGATTAACTTGAATCTTAATTCTTGAAATTCACAACCGGACTTTAATTTATCCAAAGAAAAGGTCTAAAGAAAGAAAGAACCTTTTGCGCGATGTTACAACAATGCTAAGAGATTCAGGGATCGGGGGTTGGTTATGTATAGGGTAGGTATTTCACATCCTAAACATCTGTATTACTCTACAGGAACCTTTTGTTTGTTTGCATGCTAAGTTTATTAAATGTTTGCTAAGGTTTGGGATTGGGTAAAAGGTATAGGTTAAGACCTAAGGATAGTTTCTAAGTTTGCTCGCAAAGACATCGCGTCCTCTGCCTACGTATCCTTACTAGGATAGAATCAGAGCAATCGTAGTTCACCTCACTAAGGTTGAAGAACACTTGATTGTGATCAAGGTCCAAAGGGGAACAAACATATCCATGCTTGTGTAGAGTTTTACGAAACTCTCTAGATCTATGTTGAACTCTCAAGAAAGGGAAGTAATTAATCATATCCATTTCTTACATAGAGTTAACCAAACTCTATCCTAAAGTTCTATATTGTGAGACCAATTGGTTCTATCCAGACCGAAAGGTGGGAGAGGGGGAAGGTTGCTCGTCAATATATCGCATCTTGTGCCTACGTATTCTCATTATCCAATGAGAAATCAGAGCGGTCATAGTTCAGGCACGAACTACAGAATAAGGATCAATTGGTTCTTTCCAGACCAAAAGGGGGAGAAGGTTCTATCCAGACCTATGAGTTTAATGAGCTATCTATGACCCAAGGGTCAATAGAGAGACTTTCCTTTGGAAGGGAAAAGATGACACAACTTGGATGAGAACTAAAGAGTTCCATCACTTGGGGAAAGTAAACTTAACAAAGCATAAACATTCACACATGATGAATATAAGGGATAAGGTTACAACCAAGAATGATCAAGTATATTATAATAAGCAAGGATCTAAATCAGGATGAATGGTTACAACCAAAGCAAGCATTTAAGATATTACAATATTAATGATTTCAGTCAAGATAGATGGTCACAACCAAAGCAAGTATCAAGATATTACAATATCAAGAAGGGTAAGTTCTTACAAGACTTAAGCATAAGGAAGTCACAACCACAAACATATCTTAACAAAGATGGGGATATATCTTAACAAAGATGGCAGGGGATCTTAACAAATATAAAGATGTATCTTGACAAAGAATGGTTTCTTAGAGCTTACAAGATGCCATATGTAATTACAATTATCAAGCATAATCAAATAATGTCACAATAAATATAAGTAAGAAGTTTAAAAACTTCACGTGGAAAACTTTCAAGTTTTAAGAGAAGATCAAACACAAATGCTTACAAGCAAGAGTTTTAGTCAAACTCAAGTACACAAGGATGCTAACAAGCCAAAATCATAACTTTAAAATAAAACTCAAAAGAGAATAAAATTAAAGTTTTGAAATGAATAAATGAGAGATAGGAAGGTGAAAACCCTAAAAACATTCGTGGTAGCATGTGAAATGCAAGTAGAAAGTTCACATTTATGAGTTTTAGATTTACCTCTTGAATCAAGCTTAATAAATAAGAAAACCAGAGGAATTGAGAGCTCTTGCAAGGTCTTCAAATGTTCCTAGGTTGGTGAATAAATTCTCCAAACAACCTCCAAGCAAGCTAGTGGACGAAATGCCTTGTAAATGAAGGAAAAACTCTAAAATCCAAAGATTTCGAAGACCAACTCACTCAAACCTTGTTACATAAGTGTGGAAGTGATTTGGATAGCTTCAATACATCATATTTGATGTGTTTGAAGTGTTTCTTGAGTTGGAAAAAGTTTGGAAATGGTTTTGGAAGGTGTTTTGCAAAAATAGATTTTGAGGGATTTTGGAGACATAGTGAGACTTTGCAAGAATTTGGTGATTGTGTAAGGGAGAGAGTTCTAGATGGTTTCTAGCATGGAACTGGTGTGTTTGTGATGTAGAAATTTAGTTTTATTTATAGCCAAAGGCCTTGGAACAAGGTATGGGCAAAAGTGAAGCAAATTGCCAATTTTAACCTTCCATCATGAAAATCTTTGAGTTTTCCAATGCAATCTTCATACTTGTCTTTAAGCCACTCTAATAAGATATTCTCCATGACCTATATATTATTTTCATCATGCTTGATAGGTTATGAGGTGACTTGTTGAAGTAAAGTTGATGATTTGACAAGGGTAGCCACCTTTTTTCTCTTTCTTCACTATTCACTTTTGCAACTTGCATTAAATAATGATTTCCTTTGATCTTTGTGCCATTTTAGTGGGAATTGATATTAAAAATGTTCATTATCAATGCAAACATCATAAATGATGTTTAGTCTTTGATTAACATCAATTTGGAGAGGTTTTGGAATTAAAAAACTCATGTTGACCTAGTTTTACGAATGTGAGTTTTTGCCGACTTGTAGATCTTAGTTCGCTCTAACCAGGAAGAGTTATGGAACCCACTTGTACTTTTTTTAAAATCCCCAATTAGGTAATACAATATTTATGCTTGTGTTAGGAACTCATTCCCCTTGAAGCTAGGTCAAAAACCCTTGTGTGTTTAAGGAGTTATGGCTTTGCCCTTTTCAAAACCTTAATTTCCCAACTTTTCGATTACTTATCAATTCTTGATCCAATGGTCACCAAACTTCATGAATAGATGTGATATACTATTAGGAACATAATTGCCTTCAATTTTGGGTCAAAACCATGTTGGTCAATGAGTTGACTTTTCAGTTAGACGAACCGATTGATTGAAGAACTCTGAATCGACTGTTGGTGTTCTGGGTCTTCTGAGGTCTTGAAACTTCTTGAGTGAACTTAACTAAGCCATATGAGCTTCATGGACCATGATTCCATGATTGGAAACTATTTTAATCAAAATTCAAAGTACAGTTGACTTTTCCTAATCAGAAACCCTAATTGGGTGTCCTGAACTGCATTGTTCTTAATCCTTAGGTGAAAACCTCAAATTGGATTCAAACTTGACCCAATGGAGTATCTTTGATAATGTGGATACTTATTTCATGGAAAATAAATCCAATACATTGACTGATTAAACCATCGAAACCTCGATTCCCGACTGTACGGAACCCTAATTCACCTGTATCTTAACAAAGACAAACTTGGAATAGGTTAAGGTTAGATAAAAAAAAATAGAAATGAACCTAGAATGATGATGAAGATCTAAGGGGTCAAAATTTGTGGTGCAACACCTATCCAAGAGGAGAGCCTTATTGGCCACAAGCTCAAGCAGATGCACAACCCCAAGTGGGTATTATTATCAGGAACCAACAGAAGGTTGTCAGGGGGTCCATGAAGATTTATCATTGGTGTGATCATGAGGTAGAAACTTGTTGAGTACCTCAGAGGTCATTTTGGACTGGGAATGGTCACTCAGTTCATCTGCACAATGCTTAGGCAAAAAAGGATGAAATTAGGGTTTCACTTTTGATCAGGATAAATTTGTTTTTGGGAGCAAGACTTGTTTCCACGGACTTCCATATGTACTAAGGTGTTTGTGGATGGGAGATTGACCATCAATTTTAATCAGAAGAGCTTCAGTTGATTGAAAATCAGGAGTTTGGAGAAAAAGTCAATTATGCGGTGAAAAAGTCAACTCTTGACTTTTTCAGGTCAAGATCATGATCCTTAATTTCAATATGACCAATGGATGGAATTAGATCAAGAAAAGTCAAGGGAATCATGAAAAATCAAGAGTTGTTGAAAGTTGCTATTTTGGGATTTAGGGTTTTAGAAACTTTCTATTTTTGGAAAGTTTCATGGTTGAAGTAGCCATCGTCAAGGCCATTTTTCTTCATGATCAAAGTTTCAAATGAACCTTTGGCCAACATCAAAGTTGTTCCTTGTATTTCAAGCTTTATTTTGAGTACCAATTCATAATCATATGATATTTGGAGCTCAAGTTATGATCAATCAAAGTTGGAGATTTCAATGATTTCAAAACTGTTAAGTATGGACAGATTTTTGCACCACATTGCAAGCCAATTTTCATCACTTTCTTAATGTCAAATGAAACTTTTTCCCAAATTAAAGTTGTAGAGTTTATTTCAAGCTTTCCAAAAAGTCCAAGAAGTCCTCAATATGATTTGTGAAGCTCAAGTTATGGGTGTGCAAAGTTGAGGAAAAATAAGCCAAATCCATAACTTAGAATTTTTCTAAGTTATTTCTGGACAGCTTGCTTGGTATGATTTTCAACAACATTTTTCATGGTCTTCCAATCCTCAAATCAAGATGACTCCAACATGAAATTTGTTCTACTCCATGCCCTCTTTCATTTGAGCACAAGAAGTAAGCAAATGGAGTTGTGTGCACAAAGTTATCATTGCCCAAAGTTGGTATGTTGAACACTTTTCTTTCAAAAGATGAAATATGTGTCATTCTGATTTGTTTTGTTTATCAGCCCTAGAACTCTTCCATGCGCATGGGATGTTGTGTTTGTTGCTCCCAAACTTTTCCAAAACCAGCCAAACATCCATTTTGCCATTTTGCTTATGCTCAAATAAATTGCCTAAACAAGCTATGAGTCAAAATCTGCCACAACCCAATGCCCCTCCCCATGATGTGCTAGCAGACCCAGAAAGCAACTAATGCATAACCCTAACAGTAGCTGTTGTACAATCTCTACATTCACCGATGATTCAAAAAATTACCATGGAAATGCAAATTTGTCCATTAATCTTTCACCATGGTAAAACCCCTCCAATCTTGTTTTCACTGCATATTTAAGCAATAAAGCAGTTGAAAAGAAACCCTAGCCACCACTTTGTGCAAAAATCAGAAGAGGAGCTTTTGACACTTTCTCTCAAACTGCCCTAAAAAACCAGCTGTTTGTTTCAAAAGGGAAGGAAAACTTCAAAGCTTGTGAGAACGAGATAGCTTGCTGCTAGTTTGCTCAAGGAGGACTATAAGAGGTAAGCATTCCTAAAATTTCCATTGCATATACATAGGTATCATTAAGGCATGGTTGAATCTATTTGTGTTTGCATTCTTGAAGTTTGTTAACTTTCAGTCAAAGCATTACTTTATTATTGTGATGACAAGCCTACTGTTATTGGATGTACAATATTGCTATGTTGATTTGTAAGCTGTTTGTAAGTTGTTTGTAAGCTCTTGCCTTTGTCTTGTATTCAGTTTTATGTTCGGTTTGTTCACAATTGCTGTCTTGCTATCTTGAGGCTGTGACTTTCTCTTTTGGTTAGGAGACTGTTACTATAGGGGTGTTTCAGTGCTTGACAGTTTGGATTTTGTTGACTTGAGGTTAGATATTGTGCTTGCTGTCCATAGAGTTTTTAGGGTTCACAACTATTTTTGAAACCTGAGTTTGTCAACTCAGGATTGCTGGCTGCTTAAAGTTAATGTTCATACTAAAATTAGGTTGGTGCCTAGTAAGAGTGACGGTTTTCATTCATGGAACAATATTGGAGTAGTGTTTGAGGTTGGCATTATGAGGACTCAAATTGTTACTGTCATTGAAATGTGTGGATTGTTTTCTGTCATCAATTTTCTACACTTGGTGGATTTGTTAGTGTGCATCAGAGTTGGCAGTTGGCGTCTTAGAGTTCATATAGGGTAATCTCATGTCATAACTGCTACCTATTTTAGGTAATAGGATTTATGAGACTTAGTGGCTGCTTTGGCATTAACTGTTGAAACCTTGAGGTATGAGGTCATTGATCATTTTGACCTATATTGCATCATGAACTCTTCACTTAAAAGTACATCTGTTTGACTTAGCCTTGTATTGTAGTGTTGCATTTGTTTCAATCCTGATTGGTACCCTGCTTGATTGGTGAATGGAAGTCTTGTGTGCGGTGCTAGCTTGGAAGCTTGTTAACTTGTTCTAGATGCTGGAGTACAATTCACCATTTGACAGCCCTATTGTGTTTTTGTTAAGAAACTGAGTTGTTCCATTGGAACTCATCATGAGTTTAATACTTCAAGTTTGAACAGACCTTTACTTATCCCCATTTGCATCATGTTTGAACATCACTGTTGGAACAGATGGTGAGATTTAGGATTGGACATTGTGATGTCAAGTTGGTTTTGTTACTGTCAAGAATTTTTGCATAACATGTTTTTGTTGTTGAATAATGAGATAGTTGTGGGACATGTAGGATTTTGGCAATATTTTGAAATCATGACCCTCCTATTGGGACTGTGTTGGTGTTTGGCAATTTGCTATGCAGTTGGGATTCATGAGATTGTTTTGGTTGTTAGCTAACTGAGATTAGCTCTGGTTCATGCTTTTGGTGGCCATCTAAGAGTGTTGGTTTGGAGCAGAGGTGGATGACCAAGTTATTGTCATGAGGGTTTAGGCTTGTTGTGCTTCACTTTTAGTTTGGTTTTTTTAGGCTGTTTAGTTTAGATTGGTTGGCCTATGTGGAACTCATTTTTTGCTGTCATCATTAGGGGCTTGTTGTTATTTTAGGTATTATGTTTGAGTTTGGATTGATGGGACTCAATATGTATTCACTGCTATTGTGCTAGTTCTGTTGGAATACATAACATATTGGTTAAATTTTGGTCTAAGAAGTATTCTACATAGGTGCATGCCTTGCTGTCAAGATTGTGGGGAGAGCTGACTATGTCAATGTCTCTGGTTGAGGGTAGGTTCAGCAATTGGTAACTGTCTTTAAAAGCAATATAAGGACTTACTGTTTGTTGTTTGGATTTTGTTTAGGCCTAGATTTAGTTGGTTCAGGCTAGAACCTGGTCATGTTTGTGGTTTGTGATGTCTATTGCATATTTGGTTTAGTCTAGTGATGTGCATAGGTTTATCATTAGAGTCTTACATTGGGGTTGCTGTTGGTCTTGGGCATGTCCTTTGTTTTTGGTTGGTTTCACAACTGTTTTATTGAAGTTTGAGTTTATTAACTCTTGATTGCTGGCTGTTTGGATCCATTACTCACACTAGAGCTTGATTTGAAATTTGCCTTAATGTGTTGATAACAGTGAGTGATCAGTGTTTGAGTTTAGTTTACATAGACCAATTAGCACTGTCATGTAGTTTTTGAATGGCTACTGTATTTAGTTCCCACATTTTTGATAGGACTGTTTTGAAACTTGATTTTTAAGTATGCTTTGGTTTTGTCAAGCCATGTTTAGGTTCATATTTTTCAACTCCTTTGGGCAACAAATTTTTGTTTGGCTGTTGTAATCATGTTACATTGAGGGTGCTGTATCTGTTGAATTGATTCAACCAAATGCTGTCAAAGTATGGGATGATCAATACTGCTTTATTCTAGCAAGTTATTTGCTTTCAAGCTTTATGCAATATGTGTGATTGAGTTCTGAATCAGTTATAGATCATTGAACTTTTGTTTTGTCTTGGAGACATTACTCCAACATTGTTGAAATGCAAAGTTCATGAGAACACAAACTTCATCATTGGCAACTCACGCACTAATTTCTTGTTCTGAGATCTTATGATTAAAGTTTTGGTTAGAACTCATCCAATTCCTGTATTTGAAACTTGCTCAGACCTTTACCTGTTCTTAAAGTCATCTATTTTATACAATAAATCTCAAAATGCATCTCAAGTTCATCTTATGCATGTTCAATCGGATTATATTTTGTAGGCATCTTTTGAAAATTTTAATGGTACCATCATGATCCTTGTGAAATTTCAAGTGAGATAGACTTTTATTTCACTGAATTTGGATAAGTTTCGAGAGAGTTGTGTCGAAAACGTATTTTGATGTTTTGCCTTGCTTGCCTTGCTTTTGTTGCCCAGAATTCACATGCGTTGAGGGTTATATATTTAAGGGGTGGCGTTATACAATGGATGTATCGCCACCCCAGTGGTTAGAACCCTGCCTTAAAGAACTCGTCTGGCCTTGTGAACCTCCGTTCGAGCCCTGCTGGGGCGTTTTTTTAGTTCTTTTTGTGATTTTTCATTGTTTTGATATTTTTCTTTCCTTTTCCATCCATTAGCACATGTGTGTAATTGGTTGAGTTGGTTTAGTTTTCAGCCTATGACCTCAAGGTCTTGGGTTCAAGCCTTGGGGGAGGCACTTTCTTCTTTTTAGTGACTTGTTTTCTTATTTCTTTTTATTTCATTTTATTCTTTTCTTGTTTTTATTTTATTTATTTAAAATTAGTTTTAAATATTATAAAAACCCCAAAAAAATCTTTTTTTAATATTTTAATGTGTTATTTTATTTTCCATCCTTTTTTATTTTATTTTATTTTATTTTCCATTTTATCATTTTATTTTGAATCTGCAAATTTGTTTTCTTTCTCATTTCACTTGTGAGTGAATTATTTAGTGTTTACTTGGCTTTGTGCCATGATCCCCCTAGGATTCCTAGTCCCTCCGTTTAGGATGGGAGTAGGAGAGGCATTAGGTGTTCAATCCTATGCATGATAACATTAGGGTAGTTTTTTCCCTTTCATCCCAACTTTAGGAGCATTGTGCATGATAACTTTAGGGTCCAGTTTCCCCTTAGTTTGAGTCTTTCTCTTCTCATCTCTTAAACCATTCAAAACACTTAATAAAGGATAATTCGTGTCGTACGCTACGAGCCTTAAGTACTTGAGAAATGATGGTTGTGGGGCCTCCTCTCAACCGTCTAGAACGTTTAGCGTATGCCCTTTGGGCGATATGCGACACATTCGCTCTCGAGTTATAATCTTTAGTGCGACATGAGTTTCAAACCATAACTCAATCCACTTCTTGTCTTAAAAAACACAAAACAAAAACATCAAACTTTTTTATCCTTCGGGATTAATTTGGAAAACCTTTTTTCAGAAAGAGAGTTTTGTTAACTCTTGGTTCTACCGCAAACAGGTAACGCCTAAGTCTCCAATAGTCGAGCTGCATACACCTAACTGCTAGAACTAAGGTTTAACCCTACTCGGTTTAAAACACTTGAACCAACTTGTGGTCGTGTCAGCCCAAACTACGTTGCTCTGATTTCTCGTACCAGACGAGGATACGTAGGCACAAGACGCGATGTCTTGCCGAGCAACCTTCCCCACCTTTCACCCGTAGTTTTCCAAACTACGTTGACTCTGACTTTACCATTGCACGAGGGAATACATAGGCATAGAGCGGAGATGCTCTATCGAGTATCTTTCCTTTTCTTTTCCCCCCGTGAGCCTTTAGCATAGATAGATTTACCCCCTTTTAGATAGACAACAAGCGTGGATCCCGTAGATTACAACGAACGTGAGGGGTGCTAATACCTTCCCCTTGCGTAACCGACTCCCAAACCTGAGATTTGGTTGCGATGACCTGTCATATTCCCTTTTTGTAGGTTTTCTCTGATCGTTTCGTTTCCCTCTCTTTAGGATAAATAACGAATGGTGGCGACTCTTCTGTCATTGCCGACCCCTCTTCGCAGCGATGCGACAGCTGAAGACTCTGCTGGGGACTTCTCCCATCCCCTATGCGAGTCAATCCTAGCGCTTGCGTGTTTTGTCTTTGGGTATGTATATATGTGTATATGTGTTGCAGTTGCATTTTTATTATTGCATTTTACTTTCAGCATTATTATATATAGCATTTTGTTGTGCTGTGGATGGGGATGTTCCAATGAGAGATAAGCTAAAACCCAGGCTTGAGCATAACCTTAGTATTAGAAGTGGAAAGTAGTGATGGACCTGTATGGCAACATGCACTAGTCCTCACAAAATTCGCGTTCAGACGAGGTTTTCTTTGAAGACGTCTCATCCTGCTGGTCAGGACGGAGATGTTGGATCTGAAAGCTGTTGACTCTGGAGACCGTTCATTTGGGAGTCGGCTAAGTGAGTCCGCTTCATGAGACAATGATGCTAAACCAGAAATGGTGAATGTATCATTGTTTCTCGAAAGTCTGTGACACTGACGACCGCATAGGATGCCAGACCTTGTTATAGATAAGTTCATACCTGTGAGTGGGAGGGTTTTGAAGGAAACCTTGACCTCCATCCTACCCGTTTGTCTTAGCAGTATGAATAGTTATAGTGGGGTCCTTGTATTAGTGCTATATGGTTTTCTCACCAAAGCGAAGCGCTGGTTCATCTCCGTCAACAACACAACAACTTGATCCTCTATTGCATTTTCATATCCATTTGCATTTGACATTAACATGTATATGTGTTTCAGGTGTGTATTTTCTCCTTGATTCTAGTCATCCCAATCCACTGCCAACATGGAAGCTTGCCTGAAGAAAACAGTTGTGTACAAGTTCCAAGCTCCAGAGATAGGATCCCTGCTTAAGTTAATCTCCATGGCTGATCACAGAGTGATGGGAGACTTAAAGAAGAAATATGAAAGACTTTTGAGCTATGTCTGCAAAGCTTCAGTGTTTAAAGTAGAGGGTCTTCATACTTTGCTTCAATTCTATGATCCTCAACTGAGATGTTTCACCTTCCTTGGGTATGTGTTGATGCCTACCTTGGAAGAATTTTCCATGCTGTTAGGGATCCCAGTCTTGGACAAGATGCCCTTCTACCACTCTGAGACAGAGCCTGGCCTGACGAAGCTTGCAAACTCTCTTCATTTGGAAGTCTCAGAGTTGAAAGGGAAAATAATTTGGAGGAATGGAATGCTCAGTTTCACATTGCCTTTCTTAGTGGAAAGAGCCCAACACTTTGCAAAAGAAGGATGTTGGGTTGTTTTCAATGCCATCTTAACTCTTTGTATCTATGGCATAATATTGTTCCCGAATGTTCCCGATTTCGTTGACTTTGACACTTTCCATATCTTCGTCTCCAAGAACCCTGTGCCAACGCTTCTAGGAGATGTTTATCATTCTATTCACTATAAGAATGAAAACAGGAGAGGAAAAAGTGTTCTCTGTTGTGCGCCTCTCTTATACAGGTGGTTTGTTTCGCACCTACCTAAGTCAGGTCCTTTTGTTAACACCTCAGCTACTGCTGATTAGTCAGAAAGGTTGATGGGTTTAACCTCTGAGGACATTGTATGGTTTGATAGAGATCTCTTGGGCATGAATGTTATTTACAGTTTTGGTAATTTCCCCAATGTTCCCTTGATCGGGAGGAAAGGAGGCATTAACTACAACCCTGCTCTCGCCGTCAGGCAATTTGGGTACACTCTTAAAGAACCTCCAACGAAGGAAGAAATACAGGAATCCTTGTACTTCACTGGTTTAATCGACAATGAGACTCTGATCAGAGTAGAGAAGGCTTGGAGTAAAGTTCGTCATGAAGGATAATCCTCCTTGGGCAAGAGCAATTCTAGGGCCTACGAACCTTATATGGAATGGATTTAGGAGAGAGTCGAGAGACTGTTTCTCCCCTTTCCAGTAAGGGAACCTTTGTATCCCACAGTAGTTATAGAGCCTACGACAGTTGACGTGTAAAAATACGCTCCACTATGGGCTGAGAATGAAGAATTGCATAGGGCTAATGAGGAGTTAGAGAAGAAAATTGTCCAGCTTAGGATCGAGAGGAGTCAAGCCATCCAGTCATCTAGGAAGTAAACGGAGTTTGTAAATAAGATGGGTACAAAATTGACGAAGGAGATCAACAACCGAGAACAAATAGGTAAAGCTTTGAAAAGCATCAGTGATGTCCTCTCAAGCAAAAAGAAGGAGTTGGAGAGAGCTCATCTGAACATATCCAAGTTTGAAGCTCAATAGAATGCTCTTTTAACCAACAACAAAGAAAGAGAAGACAAACTCCGTCAACAGGTTGATAGTTTGAGAGCTTGGCTTCGAGACAGAATTGCAAAAGCTCCGGGCGAACACATGAGTCTACTAAAAAGAAATCGAAAACTCCACGAAGCTCTTGCAACGTTGGAGGAATATAAATTGAGGATCGACCTGAAGAAGCCCAGGTTAGAAGATGCTTTTGGAGAGGATGCTTGGGAAGACCATGTTCAGAGTCTGCAAGATACTATCAAGAAGAGGGACTTGCTTATTCAGAGATTAATTGACAAGCCCGATCATCCAGACACAAAGGAGTTGCTAGAAGAGTTACGAACTCGACACCGCTTCTGACGCTTTTTCTCTTATTTGTTGTTATTTGTATTCTGACCATCACCAGGGTTGTTGGATGAGGTCACGATTTTTTGTATTCCTTTGGTGATGTATGATGATACACTATGACTCATTTTATTTATGAGAAGTTTTCTTTGGATATCTCTGTGGTTTTCCATTCTCTCACCATGCTCGTGGAACTAGAATCAAGGGGAGAGTGTCCCTGAAACGTATTTACATGTCTGCATTCTGCATTTTTGCATCATTCTTCATTTACATTGTAGGTGTTTCTGTTAACCTTACCTCTTCCTGTGGTTCTCCAGAGTTTGTTTCAGGATTGAAGGCCAGCTAATTCACTGTTATTCTACACGAGGAAACCAACAAAGAATTATGGATCAAGTTCAGCTCGAGCTCCAAGAATTCCGTGATAGGATGGCACAATTCATGGAAATGATGCAAGGGGTCGCCAATGGCCAGGAACAGTTAAGGACGCTGGTCCAGCCTTTGGTATTAAGGGTTGATGGAAATGGGGTTTTACATGGTGGAACCACTGCTGTACCTCCTCCAGCTGACAACAGCACGCCACAAGCAAATGTCGTCCCAATAATGGTTATCTCTCCGGGCGGAGGAAACCCGACTGGAATTCCTATCCCAGTTCAAATAGGCGCTGTGCAGGGTAACAATGGTCCCTAGTAGGAACGCGACGAACAAGATGATGTCTTCTCCATGGAAGGCCTTGGAGAAGAATTACAATTTGACTCTGATAGAAGATTCAAGGCAATAGAAGAAAAAATGAGGAGCCTTGAAAGCCAGAATGTTTTGGGTCTTGACATGTCCAACCTGGGACTGATTCCGGGTCTTAGAATTCTTCTGAAGTTTAAGGTGCCAGACTTCGACAAGTATAAAGGGATGACTTGTCCCAGGGTACACCTTCGGTCCTACTGTAGGAAGATGGCAGCATATTCAGATGACGAGAAGTTGCTTATGCACTTCTTTCAAGACAACTTGTCTGGTCCTTCATTGGAGTGGTACATGGGGTTGGAGCCAGCTCAAGTCAAAAGTTGGAGGGATCTAGAAGAGGCCTTCATAAGGCACTACCAATACAATAGTGACTTGGAACTGAACAGAGTGCAGTTGCAAAGTCTATTGCAAAGGAACAACGAGTGTTTCAAGGAGTATGCCCAGAGGTGGCGTGAACTAGCAGCTAGAGTTCAGCCTCCAATGGTGGAGCGGGAATTGATCGATATGTTCGTGGCGACCTTGCCAAGAATATATTATGAGAAGTTAATCTAAAATATGTCAGGGAGTTTTTCGGATTTGATTATAACTGGGGAAAGAGTAGAGAACGAGATAAAACTGGGAAAGATACAAAATGGAGAAGGGACCTCGTCTGGAGGTGGGAAGAAAGTTTTCGGTAGCAGGAAAATGAGGCTAACGCAGTGTCAGGTTTTAGAAATAATAACAGGAATTAACGTCAACAGCAACTATACTACCAACAACGTCAACAAGTGGCGAGCATTGCCATTTCAGCAGTGCCGTCGCCGCAGCAGCAACAACAACAGCAACGTCCACAGCAGCAGCAACAACATCAAAACTACGCACAAAGGCAGTTTCAAGATAGAAGAAGGGCGGTGAATAGGCACTTTGACGCGCCTCCAATGCCTTATTCTCAGCTGTTGCAACACTTACTTCAATTACAACTCATCCAGAAGAGAACATTGGCACCATTGACCGGTGCACCTCCTCCGGGATATGACGCCAATGCTCGATGTGATTTTCATTCAGGGGCACCCGGCCATAATATTGATAACTGCAGAGCCTTTAAGCACAAGGTTCAAGACCTTGTTGATAGTAAGGCCATTAACTTCACTCATGATGTATCCAACGTCGTCCCAAATCCCATGCCGAACCATGGAGTTGCTGGAGTGAATGCTGTTATCGAAGATAATCTGAACTTGGTATCCAGTGTTGAAGATTTGAAAACTCCACTGGGTTTTGTAAAAAGTAAGTTGTTAGCTGGTGGGGTGTTCCCAGGCTGTGGGAGCAACTGTGAAGGTTGTTTGGTTAATTCAGAAGGATGTTCACGTTTGAGGAGTTGTATTCAGAATATGATGGATGAGGGGTTTTTACAATTTGACAGAATCAGTAGGGAGGATGACGAGACGAAGATTAATAAAAATAAGGATGAAGTGTCCACGATCTCTATCCCGTATAAGACTATCAACATTTCTGCACCACCGAGGCCGTCGAAAATTGTAATTACAAAGGCAGAACCGATGCCTTACAAGAGCACTAAAGCTATCCCCTGGAATTATGGGGCAGAGGTGTTCTGTAATGGGCAAAAACAAGAATTGAAGAATTCTCCTTGCGAGTCGGTCGACAATCTAGTCGGAAACAGTGGGGTGACGAGAAGTGGAAGAGTCTTCGCGCCTCCAGAGGTTAGTGCTGGAAGAACCGACAAGGGGAAGGACAAAGTAGTGATTGAAGAGGATCCACGACAGGGAGAGAAAGAAGCTCTAGTTAAGGATGCAGAAGAATTCACGCGCTTGATCAGAGTGACTACAAAATCGTAGATCACTTACAACAAACACCCTCCAAGATTTTAATCTTGTCTTTGTTGTTGTGCTCCGAGGCAGACCGAAATGCACTTCTAAGGATCTTGAACACAACCTACGTGCCACAAGAGATTTTAGTTAATCAGCTAGAAGGAGTGGTCGCACATGTTAATGCTGGAAATGGAATAGGGTTCACTGATCTCGACTTAACACCAAAAGGAAGGAATCACAACTCGGCGCTACACATATCCATCAAGTGTAGAGGGGTTGTTTTGTCTCATGTATTGGTAGATAATGGGTCGTCACTAAATGTGCTACCCAAGAAGGCCCTCATGAAGCTAGACACTCAAGGGATAATATGTACTCCGAGCGACTTGGTGGTCAGAGCTTTTGATGGGACGAGGAGGTCCGTTTTTGGAGAGTTGACGTTACCAATTTAGGTCGGTCCTGAGATTTTTGATGCGGTGTTCTATATAATGGATATCCAGCCGACATATAGCTGTCTTTTGGGTAGGCCTTGGATACATTCAGCGGGAGCTGTGACATCAACCTTGCACCAAAAATTAAAGTACATGGTGGGTGGAAACATTGTGACTGTTTGCAGAGAGGAGGACATCATGGTGAGCCATCTGTCTTCATTTAAATATGTGGAGGTCGATGGTGAAATCCATGAAACACTATGCCAAGCCTTTGAGGGTTTTCAGGTCAAGAAGAAAGCACCAATTGAGGTCAAAACGCCAAAAGTTGCTATGTTGTCCTAAAAAGAAGCACAAGCCGTAGTGAAGTTCGGATCAACGCAGGGGTGGGGGTAGGTGGTAAGCGTCCCAAACAAACAGGATAAGTTCGGACTGAGGTACAACCCATATGCATCATCTTCACAGAGCGTTCCACGCTACAAAGGACCTGTCTAGTTCACTAGTGGTGGGGTGATATTCGAGAGGATTAATGTCGTATCTGACGAGGAGGGAGACAATGACTGCGACATGGATGCGTGGATCAAGCCATGTATCCCTGGCCAGAGCTTGAAGAATTGGACCGTGGAAGAAGTTATCTCTGTGACCTATGAAGAGTAATTGCTTTGTTTTGATTAATGTATTGCCCTATGTTCTTCCCGGAGCATAATGGTCTTTATTTATAGGGCCCTATCTATTATGTGTGTGAACAATCTTTTTTATCATCAATCAAAAGGGGGTCTTTTCATTCAAAATTTGTGATCCTTGTTTTTCTTGTTTTTATTTTCATAACAATAAAAGGGCAATGTGGTTTGTGTTTGTTTATTTGCATATCATTTAAGTATAAAATCATCATCATTGCAGGTTACACATTTCAGATACCACCGACTCAGACTCAGCTATGACTCGGTGTAACTTTGACAATCCGATCTTTCAAGCGGAAGAAGAGATCAAAGAAGACGAAGACCTGCCCGAAGAGCTTGCCAGATTGTTAAGACAAGAGGAAAAGGTCATCCTGCCTCATCAGGAGGAAGTTGAATTCGTCAACCTGGGAATAGAGGAGGATAAGAAGGAAGCCAGAATAAGGGCCACACTGCAAAGTGATGTCAAGCAAAGATTGATTGAATTGCTCCGAGGGTATAAGAATGTATTTGCTTGGTCATACGAAGACATGCCTGGACTCAACACAGATATTGTAGTTCATCGCTTGCCTCTCCGAGAAGAGTGCCCTCCTGTCAAGCAGAAATTGAGAAGAACCAGGCTAGATATGACAGTGAAGATCAAGGAAGAAGTCTAGAAGCAATTGGACACTGGATTTCTTGCTGTGACAAACTACCCTCCGTGGGTCGCAAACATCATGCCCGTGCCTAAGAAGGACGGAAAAGTCAGGATGTGTGTTGACTATAAAGACTTGAATAGAGCGAGCCCAAAGGATGATTTCCCGCTCCCCCATATTGACGTGCTTGTTGATAACACCGCACAATACTCAGTGTTTTCTTTCATGGACGGTTTTTCAGGCTACAATCAGAGTAAGATTGCACCAGAGGATATGGAAAAAACGAATTTTATCACGCCATGGGGGACGTTCTGCTATAAAGTAATGCCTTTTAGTTTGAAGAATGCATGGGCAACTTATTAGCGGGCTATGGTAACTCTTTTCCACGACATGATTCATCACGAGATTGAGGTTTACGTCGATGATATGATTGCAAAGTCCCAAACAGAGGAGGGGCATCTGGTGAATCTTCTAAAGCTGTTTGAGAGATTAAGGAAGTTCAAACTAAGGCTGAATCCAAAAAAGTGTACTTTCTGTGTACGGTCAGGGAAGCTATTGGGTTTCATTGTTAGCGAGAAAGGTATCGAGGTCGATCCTGCGAAGATCAAGGCAATTCAAGAAATGCCAGCGCCAAAGATTGAGAAGAGGTTTGTGGATTCCTAGGTAGATTGAACTACATTGTGAGGTTCATATCTCACCTCACGGCCACGTGCGAACCAATGTTTAAACTATTGAAGAAGGATCAGGCGGTTGTTTGGAACAAAAATTGCCAGAAGGCGATTGAGAGAATAAAAGAGTATCTGCAGGAACCTCAAATACTGATGCCCCCGGTGGCCGGAAGACCGTTGATAATGTACTTAACGGTTCTCAAAAATTCTATGAGTTGTGTTCTCGGTCAACATGACGAGATTGGAAGAAAATAGCATGCAATTTAATACTTGGGTAAAAAGTTCACAGACTATGAGTCCAGATACTCAATGTTGGAGAAAACTTGTTGCGCACTGGCTTAGGCCGCCAAACGCCTAAGACAGTATATACTAAACCATACAACCATGTTAATTTCGAAGATGGATCCGATTAAGTACGTATTTGAAAAGAAAGCACTGTCAGGGAGGATTGCTAGATGGCAGATGGTTCTGACAGAATACGACATTCAGTACGTGTCTCAGAAGGCTATTAAAGGGAGTGTTCTGTCAGAGTATCTCGTAGAGCAACCAATTGACGACTATCAGCCAATGAAGTTTGATTTTCCCGACGAAGACATTATGTACTTGAAGATGAAAGATTGTGATGAGTTGTTGCCTGACAAAGGTCCTGAGTTAGGATCCCAGTGGAAATTGATCTTTGACGGTGTTGTTAACTCCTACAGTAGTGGGATTGGGGTAATCATTACGACTTCCCATGGCTCTCATATACCGTTCATTGCAAGGTTAACATTTCCATGCACCAACAACGAGGCCGAATATGAAGCTTGCATCATGGGGATTGAGGAAGCAATTGATTTGAGAATTAAGAACCCTGATGTCTATGGTGATTCGACTTTAGTGATTAATTAGATCA
Source organism: Lathyrus sativus (assembly GCA_963859935.3). Lineage (NCBI taxonomy): Eukaryota > Viridiplantae > Streptophyta > Magnoliopsida > Fabales > Fabaceae > Lathyrus > Lathyrus sativus. Next base: position 188,423,441 of record OZ012741.1, on the reverse strand, counting down.
AAGGAGAATGAGAGACTCGCCAGCCGAATTTGGTTCCCTACATGAATTATGCAAGAAGGTTGTTACCTTTCTTTGACCATGTAGAGTTTCATCATGTGCCGAGAGTAGAAAATCAGATGGCAGATGCCTTGGCTACTTTATCATCAATGTACAAAGTGAACTTTTGGAACGATGCACCAAGAATCGTCATCTCATGCCTTGATAGGCCGACATTCGTTTTTGCAATAGAAGAAGCTTCTTATGGCAAGCCATGGTATTACGACATCCAGAACTTTCTCAAGAATCAAGAGTATCCGCCTGGGGCATCGGCCCGGGATAAGAAGACCTTGAGGAGGTTATCTGGTAACTTCTATCTAAATCCAGACGGTGTACTATATCGAAGGAACTTTGTGCTGCTAAGATGTGTGGACAAAAAAGAAGCGAATTTGCTTATGGAAGAGGTCCACGAAGGAGCCTTTGGAACACATGCAGGTGGGCACGCAATGTCTCGAAAACTATTTAGGGCAGGGTATTATTGGTTGACTATGGAGTCTGATTACTACAAGTACACCAAGAAATGCCACAAATGTCAGATTTATGCCGACAAGATTCATGTGCCGCCGGGTCCTTTGAATGTCATGTCATCCCCATGGCCTTTCTCCATGTGGGGCATTGATATGATTGGCAAGATCGAGCCGACTTCATTCAATGGACATCATTTCATCTTAGTATCCATCGATTATTTCACCAAATGAGTCGAAGCAGCTTCTTATGCCAATCTCACCAAGCAAGTTGTAACCCATTTTATCAAAAGGGACATCATCTGCCGATATGGAGTATCCAAAAGGATCATTACTAATAATGGTTCTAATATGAATAACAAGATGATGGAGGAGCTATGCCAGAGCTTCAAGATTGAGCATCACAATTCGTCTCCCTATCGCCCGAAGATGAATGACGCTGTGGAAGCGGCCAATAAAAACATAAAGAAGATAGTGCAGAAGATGGTTGTGACTTATAAGGATTGGCACGGGATGTTGCCCTTTGCTCTACATGGATATCGTACTTCGGTGTGTACTTCAACTGGGGCAACTCCTTTCTCGTTGGTATATGGTATGGAAGTTGTCCTGCCATTAGAGGTCGAGATCCCTTCTTTAAGAGTTCTGGCTGACGTCAAACTAGATGAGGCAGAATGGGTGAAGAACAGGTTAAATCAACTCAATTTGATGGATGAGAAGAGGTTGGCGTCTATTGCATATGGCCGTCTGTATCAGAGCAGGATGAAGAAAGTCTATGATAAGAAGATGCGTCCTCGAAGCTTTCAGGCAGGTGATTTGGTGTTGAAACGGATTCTCCCACCATAGAACTATCACAGGGGCAAATGGACTCCCAATTATGAAGGTCCATATGTTGTGAGGAAAGTCTTCTCCAGAGGAGCCTTACTACTTTCAACCATGGACGATGAAGATTTCACGTCCCCTGTGAACGCAGACGCAGTCAAAAGATACTTTGCTTAAAAATAGACCCGCTGGAAAGAAAAAGAAAATCTAGGCAAGAATGGGGCATCTCGGTGAACCATAAAAGGATAGGTTCGGGAAAAAATTAGGGATAAAAAGAAAAAGTGTAAACCCGCAAAGTTGAAAACCTGAAAGGGCGACTTTGGCAAAAATGGGTATCCCGGTGAATCGAAAACCCGCAAGGGCGGTTCAGGCAAAAGTTAGGGATTTGAAAAGAAAATGACTGCGGTCTGTGCATTGATCTTCAAAGCATAGTGGATTATGGGAAAACCCGAGAGTCAGCCGTCCAAATCAATCTCTTCAGAACACGAAGCATCAAAAAGGCGTCTAAGTCACGCGAGTCATAGTTGAGTCGTTCTATGGTGGTTGTCTGTGCCACATTGCCAACATTTTTGTATATTCTTGTGCATTTCTATACATGGCTTACGCAACTTTCTCATTTCAAGAGTTCCATCCTTTGTAAATTTGCCTATTTACAGGCTATTTATCAATAAAACATACTATTCAAAGAACTTTTGTTTTTGATTCAGCTTTTACCGTTTTGTTTGTAAAAGACGCATGATTATTTTTTTATAGGATTTTGCATACATAATTTTGTGGGCTCTGCCAACCATAATCAAAACAATGTTTTTGCTTGAATAATGTCACAGGTGATAATTAAGATGATGCTTGCTGCACAAAACATGTTTCTTTGTTTGTTATTCGCAGGACCCTCATCCTCGGGACTTTTCCAAAGGTCCCGCATCTAAAGGAAGTGTGCAGTTTAAGTGGGTTCTCATCCCCAGCAAGTTGAAACTTCATACAATCAAGGTTATCCTCAGCAGGCCGAGATCGATATCTCCAGCAGAGTAGGATCATCTCCAACAAGTAGGCGTGGGATTATCCCCAGCAGTGGAATGAATTCAGAATTTCGTTTTCCCCACAGAGTCTGAATGACTGGATCCTTTCCCCTTAAAAGTCTAGGTCATTGACTCATTCCCAAAGCGGAAGTTGTTATTGTTGAGTTTATTTCTCATTATCCCCAAGCAGAGGTCGATGATGATTCCCTCCTTACCTGATCCCCAGCCAAGTCAGTGGAGTAGCTTTCTTCCCTGAGATTGTTTATCTCCATCCTCAGCAGAAAGAGCTTGGGATGGTTCCCTAGTAGATCTTATTCGTAGTTCCTAACAAATAGCAGATTAAATCTTCAACAGAGCGAAATCTCTGACAGAATAGAGCCATCCTTCAGTAGTCTGCCTTAATTCCCCAGCAGAGTTGTCTGTTCCCCGGAATGTTATATTCTGGCAGACCATCCAGGGCTGATTTCCCTGGTAGGGTGGAGTTATTTGTCTCCAGCCGAGTTGTTAGTGCCCTAGAAGAGTTGTATTCTGGTATGCCATTTGGGACGTTTTCCTCAGTAGAGTTTGATTTTGATCCCTAGCGGAGTTGATTTTCGACCGATGGTGTTGTCATAAGCTCATGTGGTATCCAGACCGTGACGAGTATGTTGATGGTTTATTTTTCCCAAATGGTATTTAGACCATGGTGGTTTCAGATTCGTTCTGTCCGCTGAGTACCCAGACTCTGGTCAATCTCGTTGAGCGTTCAGTCTCCGGTAATTTGAAAGATTCGTCTAGTCTGTTGAGTATCCAGACTCCGATCAATCTCGTTGAGCAATCAGGCACCGGCAAGTTGAAAGGTTCCTTATCCCTATATGTTATCCAGACCATGACAAGTTTATATGTGTTTTCTTTTTCCCGTATGGTATCCAGACCATGTCCATATCATATGTGTTTTCCTTTGTCCGTTGAGTATCCAGACTCTGGTCAGTTTTGTTGAGCATTCAGGCTCCGGTAAATCTTGTTGGTTATTTCGTCCGCTGAGTATCCAGACTCCGGTCAATCTTCGTTGAGCGTTCAGGCTCCGGTATATCATTGGTTGTTTTGTCTGTTGAGTACCCAGACTCCGGTCAATCTCGTCGAGCGTTCAAGCTCTGGTAATTTGAAAGATTCGTCCAGTCCATGGAGTATCTAGACTCCGGTCAATCTCGTTGAGCATTTAGGCTCCGACAAGTTGAAAGGTTCCTTATCCTTATATGGTATCCAAACCATGACAAGTTTATATGTGTTTTCTTCTGCCCGTATGGTATCCAGACCATGTCAATATCAGATGTGTTTTCCTTTGTCCGTTGAGTATCCAAACTCCAGTTTATTACGTTGAGTATCCAGACTCCGACTTATTACGTTGAGTATCCAGACTCCGGCTTATTACGTTGAGTATCCAGACTTCGGTTTATTACGTTGAGTATCCAGACTCCGGTTTATCATGTTGAGTATCCAGACTCCGGTTTATTATGTTGAGTATCCAGACTTCGGCTTATTACGTTGAGTATCCAGACTTCGGCTTATTGTAACACCCCAAATTTAAGCGGAATATTTTAATTAATTATTTAATTGAGAATATTCGTATTTTGGGTGGTTTTCGGTGGTTTTGTGGATTATTGAGAAAATGTGCATTTTTGGACTATTTATTTAATTAATAGTATACTATATGAGAATATTAGTATTATTATTGATTAAAATGAATATAAGTGAAATAAGGGTAAATTGGGCATTATGAAGAGTTAGTAAGGGTGTTATGGGAAAAGCCCAGTTGTGTGGCCCAAGTCTAAGTTTGACAAAATAGAATTCTGAAGGTTTAAGATTCATTTGGTTAACCATAAAAAGAATGGAGGCCAGAGCTCTGAGGAGGGAGAAGTGGAGGCAAAAGCTTTGGAAGATGCCCCGAGATAATCGTGAAAGCTTTGAATCGGCTAAGGTATGGGGAGTATCACCTTTCATGATTTTCTATGTATGCCTTTCGATGTGTTTATGGTTGGTTTGGGGGTTTTAGGGAGAATTATGGGAAAAAGGGGATTTTGGCCTTCGTGGCCAAAATCTATCATTGAGATTCTGACCGTGATAAGATTAGAAGGTTATGCGAACAAGTGATCTATGGCCTTCATGGCCTAGACCTATCATGGGAGTGGTAACCGTAAGGATTCTAAGGCTAGAAATGGGAATTAATGACCTTTGGCCTTCGTGGCTTAAACCTGTAAGTGCAAATCTGACCGTGAATTAATTGAGAAATTAGGGAAATTGATTATAAGACTCTGAGATTATGGTTGTGATATGTATCACTGAATATTTGGATGTTTGATATGAGGATTAGAGAACCTTAGGCCTTCGTGGCCAAAACTATGGGGTGACATGCGTCCGACCTTGAAGGAATAGAGATATGTGATATGAGAAATTATGATGCCTTTAGGTTAAATGTAGGAAAGTTGTGGTTTAGGAGATGAGCATGTCCCGGAATTGGTCTAATAAACCGTAGGTTTTGTGCCTTTATCGTCGTAGGACCTTAGGGATGATTTAGGGATGTTTTGGGGGCATTGGGTAAGTGAATCGTATGAGTATTTGGGCGGAAATCGGTTATGGTGCGTAGCAGACTTTGTTGTCATCGCGATGTTCGCCTAGCGAGCATGCCAGCGAAGACTCGCCACAGACTCGCCTAGCGAGCAAGCCAGCGAACGTAGCAGAGTTCGCGAAATTGATTGTTTTGCAGTGATGCCTTGATGTTTGATTCTGAGATTTCTGAGATGAGTTAACATGAGTATGACAGTGAGGAATTATGTGATTGATAGGCTATATTGTGAGGATTACCGCAGGTATAAGTTGATGAATTAATATGTGATAATATGGGATAATATTATGAATTAATATATGATAATATGGGATAATATTATGATGTAATATGAGATGATATTGGATAATATTATGAATTAATATGAGATAATATGGGGTAGTACTATGAATTAATATGTGATAATATGATGGGTTAATATGAGGATGACTATGAGTTAATATGTGAATTGTGCGTGATTATATAACGATTTCCATGATGTGTGATGATGATTATTATGATAAATTATATGATGACATGATGTGTGAGATTAATTACTATGATGAATTATATGACGAATCGTGTGATAACATGAGATATGATGATTTATGTGATGAGGATGATGATTATGACGATTTATGCGATAACATGAGATATGATGATTTATGTGATGATGATGACTATGTTGATAAGTTATGACGTTTGATGGTGATGAATATGATGGATGATGATGCACCTATGATGTTATTATGAGGATGATTTGTGAAGTGTGCATCATGCATTCATGTGCATCCGGACTTTGGTTCAGGACCTCGATTACTTTGGCTTCAATCCCACTGTGCGGATGTGAAGTATTTTGATGTGCTCTGGTTCTATAGTAGAATCGATCCTATTGATGGGGATCTATGGAGCGTTGATGGCCCAGTGTCCATTGCGCTGTGATGATTGGTACCACATGCATTGAGTTGTGTCGCATTGCATCTATGAGTCTTTTTGTATGAATTATGACGTTATGGCCTTTGAGGCATATTTGAAGGATATCAATGTGTTGAATATAATTATGAGTAATATGTCGTTTATGCATTAATTGTTATACATTGATTATTATGAATTGTTTTACTCACCCTTCCTGTTCGAATGTTACCTCCACGTGGGTAACGTGTAGATGAACAAGTTTAGCCGTGGACGTCGTCGAGGAGTATTTTGAAGTTTTAGTGTCGTTAGCCTTTATGGTTGATTTAGAGGGTCTTGCTATGATATGTAAAATCGGGTTGGGTTCTTGAGTTGATTTTATATCATTGGGTTATTTTACTGATGTTCCCTTTTGAGGAGAAACCTTGATTTATGCTTTGAGTTCTGCTGTTTTATGTTGTTTGATGTACTTTGAGGAAAACCCGTCGTTACAGACTACTGACCAATTTTGTTGACTTTGAGAAATGTACGCCCTTTTGTGGCTTCTTAATGAGATTTATTTATTCACTCTGATTTATGAGTTATTTTGAGTTGATATTTTGGGGTAGAAAAAGGGTGTTACACTTATTACGTTGAGTATCCAGACTCCGGTTTATTAGGTTGAGTACCCAGACTCTGGATTTTTACGTTGAGTATCCAGACTCCAGTTTATTACGTTGAGCATCCAGACTCCGGTTTATTACGTTAAGTACCCAAACTCCGGCTTATTACATTGTGTATCCAGACTCCGGCTTATTATGTTGAGTATCCAGACTCCAGTTTATTACGTTGGGTATCCAGACCCCGGCTGATGACTTATCTTGCCTATGTGGTATCCAGACCCTGGCAGATTATAAAATTTTCTCTCTCGCTTGTGTGGTATCCAGACCCCGGTAGATTGTGATCTTCGACGAATGCGTCCATCTTATCTTTATCTATCCCCAACAAAGTTTATTCGGTTACTGTTTCATTCTACGGTTTTCAAATTTCCGGGTTCTTTGGTATTCAACCGTCTTTTACCTTGAATGTTTGAAAGTCGTTCGCTTTTCATCCCTTCAGGTCCAAGACGCTTGAATAAGAGCAGTTGTTGCACCCCAAAATTTGACCAACCCTTTTCTTAATCTTTGGCTTATGTTTCATTGCATTTTAGCATCTCGCATTTTCATAGCATAGTTCTTACAGGGGATCAAGTGTTTGTTTGCGTTTTCTATCCAAGAGGAGAGCCTTATTGGCCACAAGCTCAAGTAGAGACACAAGTACAAGCCATCAAGTGGGTGTTATTATCAGGAACCATCAGAAGGTTGTCAGGGGGTCCATGAAGATTTATCATTGGTGTGATCATGAGGTAGAAGCTTGTTGAGTACCTCAGAGGTCATTGTGGACTGGGAATGGTCACTCAGTTCATCTGCACAATGCTTAGGCAAAAAAGGATGAAATTAAGGTTTCACTTTTGATCAGGATAAATTTGTTTTTGGGAGAAAGACTTATCTCCATGGTCTTCCATATGTTCTAAGGTGTTTGGGGATGGGAGATTGACCATCAATTTAAACCAGAAGAGCTTCAGTTGATCAGTTAATTGAAAATCAGGAGATTTGGAGAAAAAGTCAACTGTGCAGTGAAAAAGTCAACTCCTGACTTTTTGAGGTCAAGATCATGATCCTTAATTTCAATATGACCAATGGATGGAATTTGATCAAGAAAAGTCAAGGGAATCATGAAAAATCAAGAGTTGTTGAAAGTTGCTATTTTGGGATTTAAGGTTTTAGAAACTTTCTATTTTTGGAAAGTTTCATGGTTGAAGCAGCCATCTTCAAGGCCATTTTTCTTCATGATCAAGGTTTCAAATGAACCTTTGGCCAACATCAAAGTTGTTCGTTGTATTTCAAGATTTCTTTTGAGTACCAATTCATAATCATATGATATTTGAGCTCAAGTTATGATGAATCAAAGTTGGAGATTTCAATGATTTCAAAACTGTTAAGTTTGGACAGATTTTTGCGTCACTTTGCAAGCCAATTTTCATCACTTTCTTAATGTCAAATGAAACTTTGTTCCAAATGAAAGTTGTAGAGTTTATTTCAAGCTTTCCAAAATGTCCAAGAAGTCGTCAATATGATTTGTGAAGCTCAAGTTATGGGTGTGCAAAGTTGAGGAAAAATAAGCCAAATCCATAACTTAAAATTTTTCTAAGTTATTTCTGGACAGCTTGCTTGGTATGATTTTCAACATCATTTTTCATGGTCTTCTAATCCTCAAATCAAGATGACTCCAACATGAAATTTGTTCTACTCCATGCCCTCTTTCATTTGAGCACAAGAAGTAAGCAAATGGAGTTGTGTGCACAAAGTTATCATTGCCCAAAGTTGGTATGTTGAACACTTTTCTTTCAAAAGATGAAATATTTGTCATTCTGTTTTTTTATCAGCCCTAGAACTTTTCCATGCGCATGGGATGTTGTGTTTGTTGCTCCCAAACTTTGCCAAAACCAGCCAAACATCCATTTTGCCATTTTGCTCATTTTCAAATAAATTGCCTAAACAAGCTATGAGTCAAAATCTGCCACAACCCAATGCCCCTCCCCATGCTGTGCTAGCAGACCCAGAAAGCAACTGATGCATAACCCTAGCAGCAGCTGCTGTACAATCTCTACAACCACCATCGATTCAAAAAATTACCATGGAAATGAAAATCTGTCCATTAATCTTTCACAATGGTAAAACCCATCCAATCTTATTTTCACTGCATATTTAAGCAATAGAGCAGTTGAGAAGAAACCTTAGCCACCACTTTGTGCAAAAATCAGAAGTGGAGCTTTTGACACTTTCTCTCAAACTACCCTAAAAAACCAGTTGTTTGTTTCAAAAGGGAAGGAAAACTTCAAAGCTTGTGAGAAGGAGATAGCTTGCTGCTAGTTTGCTCAAGGAGGACTACAAGAGGTAAGCATTCCTAAACTTTCCATTGCATATACATAGGTATCATTAAGGTATGGTTGAATCTGTTTGTGTTTGCATTCTTGAAGTTTGTTAATTTTCAGTCAAAATATTACTTTATTATTGTGATGACAAGCCTACTGTTATTGGATGTACAATATTGCTATGTTGATTTGTAAGCTGTTTGTGTGAGAAATATACATTGAGTTAAGTTGTTTGTTTGTTGCTTAACGTTATCATGTTTAGGGATGCCTTTGTCTTGTATTCAATTTTGTGTTCGGTTTGTTCACACTTGTTGTCTTGCTGTCTTGAGGCTGTGACTTTCTCTTTTGGTTAGGTGACTGTTACTATAGGGGTGTTTGAGTGCTTGACAGTTTGGATTTTGTTGACTTGAGGTTAGATATTGTGCTTGCTGTCCATAGAGTTTTTAGGGTACACAACTGTTTTTGAAACCTGAGTTTGTCAACTCAGGATTGCTGGCTACTTAAAGTTGATGTTCATACTAAAATTGGGTTGGTGCCTAGAAAGAGTGATGGTTTTCATTCATGGAACAATATTGGAGTAGTGTTTGAGGTTGGCATTATGAGGAATCAAATTGTTACTATCATTGAAATGTGTGGATTCTTTTTGTCATCAATTTTCTACACTTGGTGGATTTGTTAGTGTGCATCAGAGTTGGCAATTGGCCTCTTAGAGTTCATATAGGGTAATCTCATGTCATAACGGCTACCTATTTTAGGTAAATTGATTTATGAGACTTAGTGGCTGCTTTGGCATTAACTGTTGAAACCTTGAGGTATGAGGTCATTGATCATTTTGACCTATATTGCATCATGAACTCTTCACTTAAAAGTACATATGTTTGACTTAGCCTTGTACTGTAGTGTTGCATTTGTTTCAATCCTGATTGGTACCCTGCTTGATTGGTGAATGGAAGTCTTGTGTGTGGTGCTAGCTTGGAAGCTTGTTAACTTGTTCTAGATGCTGGAGTACAATTCACCATTTGACAGTCCTTTTGTGTTTTTGTTAAGAAACTGAGCTGTTCCATTGGATATCATCATGAGTTTAATACTTCAAGTTTGAACGGACCTTTACTTATCCCCATTTGCATCATGTTTGAACATCACTGTTGGAACAGATGGTGAGATTTAGGATTGGACATTGTGATGTCAAGTTGGTTTTGTTACTGTCAATACTTTTTGCATAACATGTTTTTGTTGTTGATTAATGAGCTAGTTATGGGACATGTAGGATTTTGGCAATATTTTGAAATCATGACCCTCCTGTTGGGACTGTGTTGGTGTTTGGCAATTTGCTATGCACTTGGGATTCATGAGATTGTTTTGGTTGTTGGCTAACTGAGATTAGCTCTGGTTCATGCTTTTGGTTGCCATCTAAGAGTGTTGGTTTGGAGCAGAGGTGGATGACCAAGTTATTGTCATGAGGGTTTAGGCTTGCTATGCTTCACTTCTAGTTTGGTGTTTTTAGGCTGTTCAATTTAGATTGGTTGGCCTATGTGGAACTCATTTGTTGTTGTCATCATTAGGGGCTTGTTGTTATTTTAGGTATTATGTTTGAGTTTGAATTGATGGAACTCAATATGTATTCACTGCTGTTGTGCTAGTTCTGTTGGAATACATAGCATATTGGTTAAATTTTGGTCTGAGAAGTATTCTACATAGTGTGGAGGCAAATCATCACACATCACACAAGTCTGCAAGACATTGGTCAATGCAGGTTTCGATGATGACAAATTCCCTGGATAGATTGGAAATTATAAACTCCAGATCTACTAAAACAGACGCAACGTATCACCCACCATATCCTTTTATACTTGTCTTAAAACTGCTGTAATGAATATACTATGTGTAGATAAAATGCAATCATGACCAAAGGCATGAAAGATCACAAACTGATGAATTTTTGCAGGTTTGCAGGGCATGAGTCGACCATAGGGTCGGCGCATGCATCAGAGCAATTCTCCACTAGTCAGCGCACAAGGCAATGAGTCGACCATAGGGTCGGCGCATGAGGGAAAAACTTTCCAACGGGTCAGCGCATAAAGGCATGAGTCGACCATAGGGTCGGTGCATAAGGGAAATAGTTTTCAACGGGTCAGCGCACGCCGACTGTATGGTCGACGCATACTGATGAACTTTCCAGATTTTCAAACAACACAGGCCATGCGTCGACGCACAGACCTGCTGCGGTTGACCGTTCGCGTGGAAATTCTGTTTTTAAATGATTCCCTCTTATATTTGAAATACTGTTATGTCTAAAATTGGGTTGGCACTATATATACTTGTTTAACCACTTGTGTCATTTTAACATTTGATAATCTTTTGATTCATGTGTTCAAAAACAAGAAAGAGTGAAATAGGTGTCCAAGATTCATCATCTTCATCTTCAACATCTCACAACATTTCAATTACACACAATCATTTTTGAAATGCATTTGTGAGAGATTCAAGGTGATAAGGTTCGAAGCTTAGATTGGAGAATCAAGTTCGGGTTGAAGCTTGTGACAGGTTCTTTCTTGAATAAAACCGTTGGGGTTTTACCCTCCAAGATTGGTTTGAATTTTGGGGTTTTTTTGACGAGATTCTTCATCAAGGGTCAACCGAGCGAAGGTGATTGTGAAAAGGTGTTCTTCACAAGTCTAGTAGCGGATTCGGTGATTTTGAAGGGAAGATCTCGGGGTCTATTTGTTGCTGTTGAGATCAGCCGGAGCCGAAGGTTTGAACAACAACGTGTTATTCAATAAGGTGGCTGGAGTCGGAGGTCCATCAACACAAATCGGAGGACTTGATTCATCTTGAATCAAGGGGCAAGGAGTGAAAGCAACTTTCAACACATTGAGATTTCTGTTGTATATTTGCTGCTCAATCCTTGTATAAACTGTTACATTCAACAGGTGATATCTATAAAATCTATCTCAATTCTAGTTTTAGAATTGAGGGCAGACGTACCCCGAAGCGAGGACGACGGAGGAACTGCCTCACTAAATACTTGTCTTCTCTATTTTTCAGCATTTACGTTATAGCTCAAAATAAGTGATTTTTATATAAGCTCTATTGTCAAAATTGTGATATCAATTGAGTAAGAGGTTAAAACTCTGTTTTTGACTCCAAAGTACAACAAGACATTGTACTAGGCTAGTTGGAATCACTTGCTCAACATAAATACCACTTGGAGTGTTTTGCACACCAAGTGTTTGACATATTGCTTGAACCAAAATTATCTTACTTGTGTATCTAGTTTTGGTTTGCTCTTTGAATCATTGGAACTAGGAATCCTAACAACTAAAGTAGATAATTAATAAGTGTGATTAGTGTTGTGATTCTATTTTCCAAATTGTCATTAATCCAAAGGCTTACGCATATCCGGTTTTCTAATAACCGTTCATTTTAGACTATATTTTCCTCGGCCGCTTCCGCACTTAAAACATTTTTAAAACCAATTTTTAATTGGTAGCGCCGACTCAAAATTTTAATTGGGGATCTATTCAACCCCCCCTCCCCTTCTAGATCCGTGCCATAGTCTAACAAGTGGTATCAGAGCTCCGGTTATTCGGTGCTTCAAATACAACGTAGATAGAAAATGGCTAACGAACCAAAATGGGCGTACAATAGAGCTCCCGTTTTCAACGGTGAAAATTATAGTTATTGGAAAGACTGTATGCGGGTGCATATAAACTCCATAGACAGAAAAATATGGAACGTTATCCTCAATGGTCCAATAGAAATTACTATGACCAATGCGGATAACGTAGTTGTGCCAAAGCCCGAAGCACAATGGACCGATGACGATGAGAAAAAATACAATTATGATTGGAAAGTTAAAAATATCTTAATCTCCTCATTAGGTGTAGATGAATACTATCGTGTATCCCATTGTCCTACTGCTTAGGCCATGTGGGATTCACTACAAATAGCCCATGAGGGGACAAACGATGTTAAGTTGGCTAGAATCAACACATTAACACAATAGTTTGATCTCTTTTTCATGGAGCAAGGGGAAACCATTGCTGACATGCAAAAGAGATTTACTCATCTCATCAATCGTTTACATTCATTAGGTAGGCCTGTTTCCAATGATATTGCTACTAATAAGATCTTAAGATGTCTTAACAGGGAATGGCAGCCTAAAGTGACCACCATCAAAGAAGCACATGATCTTACCTTATTAGACTTGACAACATTTTTTGGCAAACTACAAGAGCATGAACAGGTACTCTTGAGCCTAGACCAACGCGAAAAGATGGAAAAGAAAGAAAAAACGAAGGTGAGTGAAAAGAAATCAATAGCTCTCAAGACTTCCTCTTCGAAGTCTCAAGCAAAAGAGCAAAGTGATTATTCCTCAAGCGACGAAGAAGAAGAGGATAAGAGCGAAGATATGGGGTTGTTTGTCAAACGGTATAACCGTTACGTGAGAAAGAACGGCATCCAACATTCCGAGAAGAACTTGGTAAACTTCCGGAAACAATCGAGGTACTCCAAGGATGATGACTCAAAAGGTAAAAAGACTAGAGGGACGTGCTACAAGTGTGGAAAGCCCGGTCACTACAAACCGGACTGTCCGATGAACAAAAAGGGAAAGGACAAGGAATCATCAAAGTCACACAAGAAATCATCAAAGCCTAGGAGAGCGTACATAGCGTGGGAAAACGACAGCGACTCTTCCTCCTCTGATGAAAGCTCTAGTGATGAAGAAGAGTCTGTGAATCTATGCCTCTCCGCTCATCGGAAAAATAATAAAAAACAGGTACGTCACTCTAAATATGATAAGTCCTCAAATATGTCGCATTCAGAATTACAAACGGCATTTAATGCCTTACACAATGAAGCAGTTGAAGCCTTCAAGAAACTTGCCTCTAATAAGAATTTTTTTACGTATTTAGAGCACAAAGTTAAAGAGTCCGAAAAGAGATTAGAGGACCTTAAGGCCTCCATTGTGAAAGGCAATGAATCGGATTGTAAGGACAATAGAAATCCTTTCAACTTTGGGTGTGATACTTGTCATATTTGGCAAGGTGAGGTTAGAAACCTCAAGGCCAAATTAAACAAGGCACTTGAGCCTAAAATTACATTTGCTATCGATAAAAAGGATTTTAGAAAAAGTATGATTAACCCATACCAAAAATATGCATATGTAATTAGGGATCAAGTAAGTGAAAGTGATTCTAAATTCGATTTTGCGTGCTTATATTATTGCAAGAAAGGCCACTCCATTGGTAAATGCCGGTTTAGGAGATTTCTTGTTCCTAAAGGCATGTATCAATGGTTGCCCAAACGCAACCATTTTGTCGCTAACCTATTAGGACCCAATATGCCATTGGGTACCTCCTTGTGCTAATTATTTTTTGATAGGTGAAATGTGTCGAGACCACCGAGAGAAGATGGGTTCTCGACAGTGGGTGCTCAAGACACATGTCTGGAGACATATCCCTATTCATAGACTTTGTGGCTAAGAAGAAAGAGTATGTAACTTATGGTGATAACAACCGCGGAGCAATACTAGGTAAAGGTATTGTAGGTAATCCCGCCTCTACTATGATTTCCGACGTGTTGCTTGTCGAAAACCTTAAACATAACCTGCTTAGCATTAGCCAATTATGCGACAAAGGATACAATGTATCTTTTTCAAAAGATTGTTGCAAAATTGTGCATGAAAATGATAAGAAGAATATGTTTAATGGTTTTAGAGTAAACAACGTATATATGCTTGACTTAAATGAAGTATCATTAACAAGCGACAAATGCCTCATAACTATGAGTGAAGACTCATGGCTATGGCATAGGCGTTTAGCGCATGTTAATTTTGACTTACTCAATAAGGTAGTCTCAAAAGACCTAGTCTTAGGACTTCCCAAAATAAAGTTCACCAAGGATCACCTTTGTGATGCTTGTCAAAAAGGGAAGCAAACGAGGATCTCATTTAAATCCAAAAAGATAATTTCAACAACGAGACCTCTTGAACTTCTGAATATGGACTTGTTTAGGCCGTATAGGATCAAAAGTCTAGGAGGAAACTATTACGGGTTCGTAATAGTGGACGACTTTTCTAGGTTTTGTTGAACCATCTTATTAGTAAGTAAAAGTGATACATTTGCCGCTTTTGAAAAGTTTGCTAAGCTTTCCCAAAATAAGTTAAATACAAACATAGTGTCAATTAGAAGCGACCATGGAGGTGAGTTTTAAAATCAATTATTTGAAGAATATTGCGATAACCATGGTATAGATCATAACTTCTCCGCTCCACGCACTCCTCAACAAAACGGGGTTGTGGAGCGCAAAAACCATATTTTAGAAGAATTGGGAAGAACAATGATTAACGAAAGTGGTTTACCTAAATATTTTTGGGCCGACGCCATTAGTACGGCGTGTTATGTTTTGAATAGGGTGCTTATTCGCCCCATTCTAAATAAAACACCGTATGAACTTTTAAAAGGGCGAAAGCCAAATGTTTCTCACTTGCATGTGTTTGGATGCAAATGTTTTGTATTAAACAATGGAAAGGAAAACTTGGGCAAATTTGATTCCAAAGCCGATGAAGGTATCTTTCTCGGATACTCTCAATCGAGTAAAGCATATAGAATATATAATAAACGATTACTTGCTGTAGAAGAGTCTGTGCATGTTACTTTTGATGAGTCCTACCCGAGAAATGTCGGAAAGGATAGTGTTGTTCATGGTGCAGGTACATCCACTGAAGACATACTCAAAAGTGGCGAGACGGGGATTGATCAACCTGACAAAGCCAAAATTGAGGAGGATAAGGATGTACACCATGATGTAACAGAGGAAGTTCATCCGCCTTCAAACGATGATCTCCCTCAAGCGTGGAAGTCATCTAAAGACCATCCAATTGAAAACATTCTTGGAGACATCACAAAGGGTGTAACAACTCGATCGAAGCTAAGTAATTTTTGTTATCACTTCGCTTTCGTGTCACAGATGGAACCTAAAAACCCTAAGGAAGCCCTACTCGATGAACATTGGTTTTTGTCAATGCAGGAGGAACTAAATCAGTTCACTAGAAATGAGGTTTGGGACCTTGTCCCTCCTCCGCGAGGTCATCGAGTAATCGGCACCCGATGGGTGTTTAGAAATAAACTGGACGAGAACGGAGTAATAACTTACAACAAAGCGCGTTTAGTCGCGCAAGGGTATAACCATGAGGAAGGCATTGACTATGAGGAAACTTATGCGCCGGTTGCCCGACTCAAGGCTATACGCCTTTTACTCGCTTTCGCTTGTGCAAAAGATTTTAAGTTATTTCAAATGGACGTCAAAAGTGCGTTCCTTAACGGGTTCATAAATGAAGAAGTCTATGTTGCTCAACCACCTGGTTTTGAGTCTCATGAGTATCCTGATCATGTCTATAAACTTAAAAGAGCTTTGTACGGTCTCAAACAAGCTCCTAGAACTTGGTATGAGAGACTAAGAAAATTCTTACTTGATCAAGGCTACTCAAGAGGAAAGGTTGATACTACTTTCTTCATTAAACGTCAAAGAAAGCACTTAACTCTTGTACAAATTTATGTTGACGATATCATATTTGGATCCACTAACATGAATCTCGTAAGAGAGTTTGCTGAGCTTATGCAGGGTGAATTCGAGATGAGTATGATGGGTGAACTCACATACTTTCTCGGTTTGCAAATCAAGCAACTGAAGGAAGGAACATTCGTGAGCCAAACAAAATATTGTTTGGATCTTCTCAAGAGATTTGACATGGCAAATTCAAAGGCCATAGACACCCCTATGCCAACATGTGCAAATATGAGTAAAGATGAAAGTGGTAAAAATGTTGAGGTAAAAAGGTACAGAGGTATGATTGGCTCGCTTCTCTATCTTACTGTGTCGCATCCCGACATTATGTTTAGCGTGTGTATGTGCGCCAGTTACTAATCATGTCCTAAGGAATCCCACCTAAAATCTGTCAAACGCATACTTCAATACCTATCTGGTACTCCAAAATATGGATTGTGGTATTCCAAGGTAATGATTGTTTATTGGTAGGCTTCTCCGATTCCGATTTTGCCGATTGCAAATCGGATAGGAAAAGCACCAGTGGTACGTGTCACTTATTTTCAAATTCCTTGGTCAGTTGGCACAGCAAGAAACAAGTGTATGTTGCTTTGTCAACCGCCGAAGCGGAATACGTAGCCGCCGGTAGTTGTTGTGCGCAAGTCCTATGGCTTAAACAACAACTATTGGACTTCAATTTGAAGCTAGAACGTGTTCCAATATTTTGTGACAACACCAGTGCTATAAATCTTACCAAAAATCCGGTGTTACATTCGCGTACCAAACACATAGAAATTCGACACCATTTTCTGAGGGACCATGTAGAGAAGGGTGACGTTGTCTTTGAACACGTTGATACTAAAAACCAACTAGCGGACATTTTCACAAAGCCGCTAGCCAATGAGCCCTTCTTTCTTATCCGTCGAGAACTTGGTATTCTCGACATTTCTGATCGGGTTTAACACTTACTACGTTCATAATTAATCTATTTACAACTATGCTTTTGTACCACTAACAAGTTTAGAGTTTGTTGCAAGTACAAATATGTGATTAACAAGTGTGGTCGGTATAGAGGTGATATTGCTCCTTTCTCTCTTTATATCTCTCTCTCTCTAAACATTCATGACTTGAAACTAACTATATCGTTCGACAATCATGGTACTTATATATGTATATGACTTTTGCTGCTGATACTATGTGTGTTGAATGCAAATCATATTGTGAAAGGGTGAATAGGCATGATAAATAGGCAAGTGTGGCATTCTGCATAATATGAAACTGAAAAATTGGGTTTTTGAAGGTTATGAGTCGACCTAAACAGGACAACGGTCGACGCATGCTGTAAACTTTCAAAATTATCAAAAAAATGTATAGTATGCGTCGACGCATGCAGGGGCTATGGTCGGCGGCTCACGTAAAAACCCATAATTTTTTTCTTTTGAAAACCGTTCCAAGTTTCCATTCCTCTACATTTAATGTGCAGTCAACTTTTGTTATGATTTGATATGGAATTTGTCTTGTAAATTGCATCTAGGCATCTATTGTGTCCTCTTGTCTCCTCCCTCTTCCCAAAAACCCTAAAACCTCTCTCTATTAAAGGGAATTGTCTTCATCTTCTCCAAAATTATCCTCAACTACTCTCTTCAAAGTTTATCTCTACAAATTCTCCAAAAATCATCATCAATGGCTTCTTTTCTCCACAAAAATACAGGTAAGAGATCAAGGGCCTCATCATCATCTGCTTCAGTCCCCATTACAGCTGTTTCACTAGTTCATCCACCTGCTGTTGAAAACTTCAACAAGAGTCTTAGCAAAAGAGCCATAGTTCCACAACATGCTTTCTACCAGGCAACAGGGGAGCGCTTGCATCTCACCCAAATTCTGTCTCTGCTGGAAGTTCAGGGGTTCTTCAATTTTCTGGAGTGCAACACAAAGTACAGTGAGGATTTGGTCCGGGTGTTCTACACAAATCTGCGGGGTAACTTTCAAGATCAACATTTCCACACTTCTGTCGGCAATAAACTGGTAAACATAAATTCTGAAGTATGGAACAAGTATTTTGATTTAACTATCGATGCTGATGCACAACCTCTTCATGAGGTAACTGACACTCGTACGGTGCCAGGGTATGAATTTAAGAGCGCTCTGAATGACATGCTCAAAAGACCCTATCCAGATGCCATTGTCAACAGTGATGCCTTTCCTAGAACGGTCACAGCTAGGAAACTCAGTACAGGGGAGCACATCCTTCAGTGGATTGTCGCTCGCATACTACGACCAAAAAAAGGTGGATTGTCCCGTGTCGAACAAGATGAGGTACATCTCATCTATATATTGAAACATAAGATCAAAATAAACTGGCCATACTATATTGCAAGCAGGATTTTTGCTCTGAGAGACTCAAGTAGAGGCACTGCTTTAGCCTATGGGTCGTTCATTTCGGAAATTCTTGCCGCAACAAATGTTGTATACCCAACATTTCCTTGTGTTTCAGTCCCCTCTGACAAAGAATTTAGCACCAAAACCCTTGCAATGATGGGGTATTTTTGGTGTGCTGAACGACGATCATACAGATTTGTCCGTCGCGCCAATATTCCTCCGGTGACTCGTGACAGTTCCGATGACAGCTCTGAATATGAAAGTGAAGAACAAGGTGAAGAAGACGATGATGAAGAAGATACAGCTGCAGAGGTACAAGAACCTGTCTGTGAGTCTCAAGACTATCATCAATATCCAGTTAAAGATACGCCTCCAAATACCGATTGGGTCCAGTATTCAGCTCCATCAGAAACACAAGAAGACGATTATACAAATCAGGGATGGGGTGAATGGCAATACACAGGCTGGACTACCCTGGGTAGATTCTACGACCCATATCACGGCTACCCTCAATACTATCAACCTTCCCAGCATTCATCACCTCCTCCACCTTCGGACAACTCTGAAGTCATTAATATGCTGCAGTCCATGCAGTTAGATCAACAAAATTTCATGAGGAGTCAATATACTCAAATGGAGCAGATTAGAGCTGAGCTTCATACCCAAAATGAAAGGTTAAATTCATTTTCGAATCGGATGGACGCCCGCATTGAAGCTCTGGTTGAATCACATGAAAGGCAAGACTTGGAAATCACCGACTCTCTTCATCACCTCAACATGTCCGTAGAAGCCTTTCTGGACTTCTCGAATCCTTACCGCAATCCCGATACTGCATACCGGCGGAGGGGCCGAGGTCGGGGTCGGGGATATTAGTTTCATAGTTGCATATTTCATAATTGCATATGTGTTTCGTCTATGTACTTTTCATTTTTCCGTATTATGTGTGCCTGAATATTCACCTACTTTGTATGTTCCCGTAATTATCTATTAATTCAAGTTACTTTTGTTCATTATCATGCTTATGTGTGAAGTTTGGTAATTTACTATCACCTAGTGTCTGTTCTCTGTTAATTGATGCGTTCTCCTTCTCTTTTTGATGGTGTCAAAGGGGGAGAAGAACATGTAGCAAGCTAGCCAACACCAAAGCCAAGTCAGGACATTAACAACAGTTGATGGCTGTTTGTTCTACAACCCTATATTACAAAAGAAAGGGGGAGCTTGTGTATACATGTGTGTATACATTGCATATTTGGTGTTTTAGTCGTATACAGTTTGTCATCATCAAAAAGGGGGAGATTGTGGAGGCAAATCGCCACACATCACACAAGTCTGCAAGACATTGGTCAATTCAGGTTTCGGTTGACAAATTCCCTAGATAGATTGGAAATTATAAACTCCAGATCTACTAAAACAAATGCAACGTATCACCCACCATATCCTTTTATACTTGTCTTAAAACTGCTGTAATGAATATACTATGTGTAGATAAAATGCAATCATGACCAAAGGCATGAAAAACCATAAACTGATGAATTTTTGCAGGTTTGCAGGGCATGAGTCGACCATAGGGTTTGCGCATGCATCAGAGCAATTCTCCACTAGTCAGCGCACAAGGCAATGAGTCGACCATAGGGTCGGCGCATGAGGGAAAAACTTTCCAACGGGTCAGCGCATAAAGACATGAGTCGACCATAGGGTCGGCGCATAAGGGAAATAGTTTTCAACGGGTCAGCGCACGCCGACTGTATGGTCGACTCATACTGATGAATTTTCCAGATTTCCAAACAACACAGGCCATGCGTCGACGCACAGACCTACTGCGGTCGACCGTTCGCGCAAAAATTCTGTTTTTAAATGATTCCCTCTTATATTTGAAATACTGTAATGTCTAAAATTGGGTTGGCACTATACATACTTCTTTAACCACTTGTGTCATTTTAACATTTGATAATCTTTTGATTCATGTGTTCAAAAATAAGAAAGAGTGAAATAGGTGTCCAAGATTCATCATCTTCATCTTCAACATCTCACAACATTTCAATTACACACAATCATTTTTGAAATGCATTTGTGAGAGATTCAAGGTGATAAGGTTCAAAGCTTAGATTGGAGAATCAAGTTCGGGTTGAAGCTTGTGAAAGGTTCTTTCTTGAATAAAACCGTTGGGGTTTTACCCTCCAAGATTAGTTTGAATTTTGGGGGTTTTTTGACGAGATTCTTCATCAAGGGTCAACCGAGCGAAGGTGATTGTGAAAAGGTGTTCTTCACAAGTCTAGTAGCGGATTCAGTGATTTTGAAGGGAAGATCTCGGGGTCGATTTGTTGCTGTTGAGATCAGCCGGAGCCGAAGGTTTGAACAACAACGTTTATTCAATAAGGTGGCTGGAGTCGGAGGTCCATCAACACAAATCGGAGGACTTAATTCATCTTGAATCAAGGGGCAAGGAGTGAAAGCAACTTTTAACACATTGAGATTTCTGTTGTATATTTGCTGCTCAATCCTTGTATAAACTGTTACATTCAACAGGTGATATCTATAAAATCTATCTCAATTCTAGTTTTAGAATTGAGGGCAGACGTACCCCGAAGCGAGGACGACGGGGGAACTGCCTCACCAAATACTTGTCTTCTCTATTTTTCAGCATTTACGTTATAGGTCAAAATAAGTGATTTTTGTATAAGCTCTATTGTCAAAATTGTGATATCAATTGAGTAAGAGGTTAAAAATCTGTTTTTGACTCCAAAGTACAACAAGACATTATACTAGGCTAGTTGGAATCACTTGCTCAACATAAATATCACTTGGAGTGTTTTGCACACCAAGTGTTTGACATATTGCTTGAACCAAAATTATCTTACTCGTGTATCTAGTTTTGGTTTGCTCTTTGAATCATTGGAACTAGGAATCCTAACAACTAAAGTAGATAATTGATAAGTGTGATTAGTGTTGTGATTCTATTTTCCAAATTGTCATTAATCCAAAGGCTTACGCATATCCGGTTTTCCAATAACCGTTCGTTTTAGACTATATTTTCCTCGGCCGCTTCCGCACTTAAAACATTTTTAAAACCAATTTTTAATTGGTAGCGCCGACTCAAATTTTAATTGGGGATCTATTCAACCCCCCTTCTAGATCCGTTCCATAGTCTAACACATAGGTGCATGCCTTGCTGTCAAGATTGTGGGGAGAGCTGACTATGTCAATGTCTCTGGTTGAGGGTAGGTTCAGCAGTTGGTAACTGTCTTTAAAAGCAATATAACGACTTACTGTTTGTTATTTGGATTTTGTTTAGGCCTAGATTTAGTTGGTTCAGGCTAGAACCTGGTCATGTTTGTGGTTTATGATTATTCATTTATTGCATATTTGGTTTAGTCTAGTGATGTGCATAGGTTTATCTTTAGAGTCTTACATTGGGGTTGCTGTTGGTCTTGGGCATGTCCTTTGTTTTTGGTTGGTTTCACAACTGTTTTATTGAAGTTTGAGTTTATTAACTCTTGATTGCTGGCTGTTTGGATCCATTACTCACACTAGAGCTTGATTTGAAATTTGCCTTAATGTGTTGATAATAGTGAGTGATCAGTGTTTGAGTTTAGTTTGACATAGACCAATTAGCACTGTCAGGTAGTTTTTGAATGGCTATTGTATTCAGTTCCCACATTTTTTATAGGACTATTTTGAAACTTGATTTTTAAGTATGCTTTGGTTTTGTAAAGCCATGTTTGGGTTCAGATTTGTCAACTCCTTTGGGCAACAAATTTTTGTTTAGCAGTTGTAATCATGTTACATTGAGGGTGTTGTATCTGTTGAATTGATTCAACCAAATGCTGTCAAACTATGGGATGATCAATACTGCTTTACTCTACCAAGTTATTTGCTTTCAAGCTTTATGCAATATGTGTGATTGAGTTCTGAATCAGTTATAGATCATTGAACTTTTGTTTTGTCTTGGAGACATTACTCCAACATTGTTGAAATGCAAAGTTCATGAGAACACAAACTTCATCATTGGCAAATCACACACCAATTTCTTGTTTTGAGATCTTATGATTAAAGTTTTGGTTAGAACTCATCCCATTCTGTGTTTGAAACTTGCTCAGACCCTTACCTGTTCTTAAACTCATCTGTTTTAAACAATAAATCTCAAAGTGCGTCTCAAGTTCATCTTATGCATGTTCAATCGAATTATATTTTGTGGGCATCTTTTGAAAATTTTAATGGTACCATCATGATCCTTGTGAAATTCCAAGTGAGATAGACTTTTATTTCACTGAATTTGGATAAGTTTTGAGAGAGTTGTGTCGAAAACGTATTTTGATGTTTTGCCTTACTTGCCTTGCTTTTGTTGCCCATAATTCACATGCGTTGAGGGTTATATATTTAAGGGGTGGCATTATAAAATGGATGTATCGCCACCCCAGTGGTTAGAATCCTGCCTTAAAGAACTTGCCTGGCCTTATGAACCTTTGTTCGAGCCCTGTTGGGGCGTTTTTTAGTTCTTTTTATGATTTTTCATTGTTTTGATATTTTTCTTTCCTTTTCCATCCATTAGCACACGTGTGGAATTGGTTGAGTTGGTTTAGTTTTCAGCCTATGACCCCAAGGTCTTGGGTTCAAGCCTTGGGGGAGGCACTTTCTTCTTTTTAGTGACTTGTTTTCTTATTTCTTTTTATTTCATTTTATTCTTTTCTTGTTTTTATTTTATTTATTTAAAATTAGTTTTAAATATTATAAAAACCCAAAAAAAATCTTATTTTATTATTTTAATGTGTTATTTTATTTTCCATCCTCTTTTATTTTATTTTATTTTATTTTCCATTTTATCATTTTATTTTGAATCTGCAAATTTATTTTCTTTCTCATTTCACTTGTGAGTGAATTATTTAGTGTTTACTTGGCTTTATGCCATGATCCCTCTAGGATTCCTAGTCCCTCCGTTTAGGATGGGAGTAGGAGAGACATTAGGTGTTCAATCCTATGCATGATAACATTAGGGTAGTTTTTTCTCTTTCATCCCAACTTTAGGAGCATTGTGCATGATAACTTTAGGGTCCAGTTTCCCCTTAGTTTGAGTCTTTCTCTTCTCATCTCTTAAACCATTCAAAACACTTAATAAATAATAATTTGTGTCGTACGCTACGAGCCTTAAGTACTTGAGAAATGTTGGTTGTGGGGCCTCCTCTCAACTGTCTAGAATGTTTAGTATATGCCCTTTAGGCGATATGTGACGCATTCGCTCTCGAGTCATAGTCTTTAGTGCGACATGAGTTTCAAACCATAACTCAATCCACTTCTTGTCTTAAAAAACACAAAACAAAAACATCAAACTTTTTTATCCTTCGGGATTAATTTGGAAAACCTTTTTTCAGAAAGAGAGTTTTGTTAACTCTTGGTTCTACCGCAAACAGGTAACGCCTAAGTCTCCAATAGTCGAGCTGCATACACCTAACTGCTAGAACTAAGGTTTAACCCTACTCGGTTTAAAACACTTGAACCAACCTATGGTCGTGTCAGCCCGAACTACGTTTGCTCTGATTTCTCGTACCAGACGAGGATACGTAGGCCCAAGACGGCGATGTCTTGGCGAGCAACCTTCCCCACCTTTCACCTGTAGTTTTCCAAACTACGTTGACTATGACTTTTCCATTGCACGAGGGAATACGAAGGCATAGAGCGGTGATTCTCTATTGAGTCTCTTTCCTATTCTTTTCCCCCCGTGAGCCTTTAGCATAGATAGATTTACCCCCTTTTAGATAGACAACAAGCGTGGATCCCGTCGAGTACGACAGACGTGCGGGGTGCTAATACCTTCTCCTTGCGTAACCGACTCCCGAACCCGAGATTTGGTTACGATGACCTGTCTTATTCCCTTTTCGTAGGTTTTCTCTGATCGTTTCCTTTCCCTCTCTTTAGGATAAATAAAGAACGGTGACGACTCTTCTGTCTTTGCCGGCCCCTCTTCTCAGTGATGCGACAGAGTGCCATTCTTCAATGCAGATTTTATTCTTTGAACAGATGCAAAGTATAGACCACTCTCAATCACAGCTTCTTCAATCAACACGACATTAGCTATTTCTAAGGCTTAGAAATAAGTTCCCAAAGCGTCTTCATTAGCTTCAATGTACCTAAATGATGGTAAATTTCTTGCCATTAGATCCTCTTCTCAATGGATGATCACCAATTTTTCATCCATTACAAATTTCATCTTTTGGAGGAGAGAAGAGGTCACTGCGCCAATAGTATGGATCCATGGTCTTCCCAACAAACAGTTGTATGCGTGATTGATATCCATCACCTGGAAGGTAATCTCAAATACATGAGGTCCAACCATAACAGGTAAATCCACTTCGCCTATTACTGTTCTTCTGGAACCGTCAAAAGCCTTGACAATCAAAGAGGTGAGTCTCATGTCAGTCTCCTTACATGCCAATTTAGCGAGCGTCCTTTTTGGTAATACATTTAGAGAGGAACCAGTGTCCACCCAGACCCTTGCTAGAGTGTCCTCTTGAAACTTTACTGATACGTGTAAAGCACGATTATACTTACGACCTTTGGCGGGTAGTTCATCATTGTTGAAACTTAGGGTGTTACATGCAGTAATATTGGTAATCAATGAATCAAATTGACCAACTGTTGTGTCGTTGGTTACATGGGCTTGTGCCAACAATTTTTGTAATACAGACCTGTGGGAAGGAGAACTCAAAAGGAGAGACATGATCGAAAATTTTGAAAGAGTCTGATGTAACTGATCTATGATTTTGTAGTCACTTCTTTTGATGATCCTTTAAAACTCTTCATTTTCTTCATTTGGTACTTCTTTGCTCTTTCCAGGTTCCATAGGGATGGTTTCTTTGAGAGGGACCACAGTTACCTTAGGTTGGTAGATTCGACCGCTTTGGTTCATCTTGCTCGTACCAGCAATATTAGAGACATCTTCGTGTTTACTTTTTACCCCTTCATTTTGCATCTCTTTCCCAAATCTATGATTTCTCCACGTGTCATCATATCTCCAAGGTACTGCCTTGGTACTCTTGAAAAAGAATGGTCAGTGTTTTTGAGTGTTGACGGGCTTTGGCAGACTAGCCGCTGGTTTGACAGGTTTTTCAATATTGAAAAATGTTTTGAGCGCTGAACCTATTGAACTGACATTTGGAAGATTGAATATGGGTATTTTTTTAGTCTCCCTTGGCATGTTAAAAATAGGTTCAATCATTGATACCTCCTCTTTCTTCATTTTATTGCAAACTTATAAAAGACCATCATTCATCAACCTCTGGATGTCTTCTTGGATTAGAGTACAACACTTGGAATTTTCAACACATTCTTCGCATCCTGAGTGGGTGCTCTCAATTATATCGGCTTTGACTAGTCTTCTGTGGAGAGCCTGTAGCGGAGTTTTGATTGTTGTCACATTAAAAATTTATGTTTCATGCACGTTTTCTATTGCATTGATGCTCACATGGTTAGGCAATGGGTTGTTTTTGACATCAGGTTGATGATCCCTAAAGGTCAAAATATTTTTCTCCATTAGTTCTCAAACAACATGCTTCAAAGAAAAACATCCTTCTAGATCATGTCCAACTCCCCCTTCATGAAACGCACATCGGACATTGGGATTATAGAATGGTGGGAGAGGATCTGGTGGAGGTCCCATCTTTCTAGTGGTAATCAGACCATGTTGTACCATGTATGGGTACAATTCGGTGTAGCTCATTGGAATTGGCGGGATAGGAGGTCTTCCCCATGGTCTTCTGTTTTGTATATTTTGTCTAGGGATTGGAGCCCTAGGTTGTTGCTGTTAATAGGCAGAGGATGTGGACGCCTGCTGATATACGGATGGCAGTTGATCTGGATGAAAATCCGAAGTTTGATTATGAAAGGTGGGCGTTATGGCCGCCACATAGGGTTGTTGAGTGTACTATACAGGGTCTGATGGTTGTTGTCGAAATTGCTGCTGACGCTGAGGTTTTCTGACCTGACTCCTTCTTTCTGTAGAAATGGCACTTGTCTCACCTTCCTTCTTGTAATGGACATTTCCAAAGGACTTCTTAGTGGTACTTCTACTTGAACTGTCGATGATACTTGTCATCTTTCCATTTTCAATCCTAACTCTACTTTTACTCCCACAACCATAATGTCAGAGAAGTTAGCCCTTACACTACTAATCATCCTCTCATAGAATTCCAGCCTTTCCGTGTCCACAAACCAATCAGCTAGTTTTTTTTCGGTCAGAGGGGGCTCCACTCGGGAGGCAGTTTCCCTCCAACGTTGGGCATACTCTTTGAAGGATTCATAACTTTTCTGGGCCATGCTTAACAACTGTCTTCAATTTGGAGCAAAATCCATGTTGTATTTGTAATGCTTGATGAAAGCATCAGAAAAGTCTTGAAAATTATGATTTCTTGATTGGTCCAAACTCAAGTACCACTTAGCTGAAGCGCCCTTAAGAATGTCTTGGAAACAGTGGATCATTAACTTATCATTTTCCACATAGGCCGCCATCTTACTATAGTATATGATCAAGTGGGTTCTGGGGCAAGTAGCCCCCTCATATTTGTTGAAAACTGGGATTTTGAATTTTAGAGGAATCACTAATCCAGAAATCAAGCACATGTCTCTCTCATCAGCCTCGAATATGCTATTACCTTCCTTAGCCCTAATTTTCCTCGCCATATTTTTGAAATCTTCCCTCATCTTCTCATGGTGTTCATCTCCTTCTTCCGATTGGTCAAGGATATCGTAAACCTGATGTTGGTTGTTGAAGTGTTGATGTGCATGTGTTTGCACAACATCTAGAGTGTAAGTAGGGATATTATAAGGAAAATCAACATTCAGAGGAATAATTTGCTGAGGCATCTGCTGAGTAGTCTTCACAGTGACTGGTGGTAGTACAAAGTAAAACGGTGGTTCAAAGGGTGGATCACTGGCGAAAACAGTTACAACTGGTGTCGACTCCATCACTGTGGCATTGATCTCGGAAACCACTGTCTGTTGAGTGTCTATCTTTGCATGGATCACTTGCAACATCTCCATCATTTGGCCCATGCTTCCTCGTATGTCATCTAACTCATTGTTGACTCTGTCAAACTCTTGATCTTGCTCAGCCATTCTCCTCTGGGCTTGAGCTCTTATGTTGTAAGGGTACATAGGACTCAGTGTGAGAGACTTGAGGTAAAATAGCATAGATAAGCCACAAAATAGAAAATGTGTATGCAATGCTTATGGAATGCAAATGCAAATTCAACGCTAACATTCAAAGAATCCAAATTATGTTTACAAACATTAATAATGGATAAAAAAAGTGAAGCAGAGTAAAATTTCCATTAACGAAAGAAAGTTTTATAGGAAAAGAGATTACACATCAAAAGCTAAAGTGTAGACATAAATTACAAGAAAAAACTGAAATTGAGAGGCCTAGTTGTCGCTACTGCGAAAAACAACCGGCGGAAAAAACAGAAGAGTCGTCACCTTTCGTTATTTATCCCAAAGAGAGGGAAAGGAAACGATCGAAAAAACCTAACGAAAAAGGGAACGACAAGGTCATCGCAACCATGTCTGGATTCGGGAGTCGGTTATGCAAGGGGAAGGTATTAGCACCCCACACGTTTGTCGTACTCGACGGGATCCACGCATTGTTGTCTATCTAAAAGGGTGTGTTGAAACTATCTAGCTAAAGGCTTAGGGACAAAAGAAAAAGAAAATAGAAGTGACTCGGCAGAGCATCGCTGCTCTGTGCCTACGTACTCCTTCGTGCAATGGGAAAGTCAGAGTCAACGTAGTTTGACTAACTACGGGTGAAAGGGAGAAGGTTTCTTGCCAAGACATCGCGTCTTGTGCCTACGTACTTTCATCTAGAATGAAAGATCAGAGCAAACATAGTTCGGGCTAAAAGGACCACAGGTTGGTTCAAAATTTTTTTAGGCCCAAGTAGGGTTAACAAGTAGTTCTAGCAGTTGGTGTATGCAGCTCGACCATTGGAGACTTAGGCGTTACCATTTGTGGTAGAACTAAGAGTTAACGACACTATTTTATCTGAAAAGATTTTCTTGATTAAGATCCCGAAGGATGAAAAAGGTTTGAAGTGTTTTTGTGTTTTTTAGAGAAGAAACGTTTTGAACTTAAATTGTAACTCATGTCGCACTAGAGACTATGACCTAAGAGCAAATGCGTCGTATATCACCCAAAGGGTGTACACTAAACACTCTAGGCCATTGAGAGGAAGCCCCTCAATCACCATTTCTCAAGTAGCTTAAGGCTCGTAGCGTGCTACACTTGTCATTCTTTATTAGATGTTTCATGAGTGTTTGAAGATGAGAAGAGAAAGGGACAAACTAAAGGGGGGCTAGACCAAACCCTAGAAGTTGTCATGCAAAATACACCTAAAGTTGAGTTTAAAAGGGAGCTACCTAATGTTATCATGCATGTTTATAACCCTAATGTCTATCATAACCTCTCTTGAACAAGAGAGGTTAGAAACCTTAAGGGAAGAAAGATAAAAGAAGAAGAAGAAACAACAAAAGAAACAAGCAAATGAAAGAATGCACACATTGAATGCACAAGTAAAATGAAAGTGGGAGGAAAATAGTGTGGGGCAGTAGTCTCCACAAGCTCATCTCAACCAAGCATGCATATGGAAATTCAAGAAAAGAAAAGAAGAAGTGCACAAGAAGAAACGAACCAAACAAGAGCAAACCACACAAAGATGCACCAAAAATGTCCTCAAGGATTCATCATTTTAGGTATGCTTCAAATACCTCCAAAGGAGGGACCAAGCCACCTTAAATGACACTCCAAGTTCATTGGAAAGAAGGTAAAGATGAAAAGGAAAGCTCAAAAGAAAAAACAAATCACACCAAAAGGAAATGCAAACAAAAACATAAAGGAAAGAAAGCATACTCCACATTGAAACCCTAATTAGAAGCTCAAAAGAAAACAAATAAAAGAACAAGGAAGAAACAATGTCATGACCTAAAATTGAGCAAGCATCATCCTTAATATGTTAAAAACATGAAACAAAAGGCATTGGGAGCTCAAAGGATCCAAAAATGTCATATCCAAGTCCAAATAGGTCAACATGTATGTATGAACCTCCCTTTGGGGTAACTTGACTTGCAAGTTATCCCAAAATTAGGAAAATGATTCAAAAATTAACAAATAAAATGCACAAGGAAGCTAAACAAGTTGGAAAACAGAAGCCAAAAACACAAAGCCAATTTCCCCTTAAAGCACCATCAAAAGAAAATAATATTCAATATGTACCACTTTGAAATGGGAGAATCGAGGGTCAAAAGAGAGGCCACCAAAAGTCAACCCTAAAGTCAAGCAACCAGGGGTAAAATGGTCCTCAAAATTTAATCAACTCATCATAGATATGAGGATTTAATTTTAGTCATTGGACCCAAAGGAAATGAAAGAAACAAATAAAAGATCAAACACTGTCACAATTTAAATCATTTAATATACTTCCAATATTTAAATCCAATTTTAATTGAAAAATAAATTAAAAAAATAAACTAAATTTTTCTAAAACCAGAAGACATCACAAAGTGTCTAAAAAATATTTTTATGAATTTTTTGGATGATTGGAAGTAAATTAAACTGAATTAAATGTAAACAGATAATAAGCAAAAATAAAATGAAAAACAAAAATAAAATAATAAAACAGACGGTGCAGAAAGCAATAAAAAACAGTTGAAAACTAGGTTGGGCCAAAATGGGGGGGGGGGGTGCCATTAGCAGCTAGAGGCCCAAAGAGTCCAAACAAAATCAGGTCAAAAAAAACATCTCATGTATCTGGTCAACAAGCAGCGCATGGTAGGGAAACAATCATAGCCAACAGATCAAATGGTAATCCAATCAGACGGATCTGGGCGTGCCAACGCATTAATGAGATATTCAAACGTGATCAAGTGGTTTGTGGTCAAAGGAGGAGCAACGTGTTTCTTAATCTCAAGCGTCCAAACCAAAAGTAAGCGCATCGTATGGTGTAAGGATCATCTTCTCCAATGAGAAGTCAACAAAATCCAATGGAAATAGACGGTGGCCGGAGATCCCTTCCGGTCATCTTCTCCGGCCACAGAACCACCGTGAATAGTATCCAGAAATGCACAATCATCAATACTTCACCAAAAATGACAAACTAATAGTCAAAATTCATCCTCTCCTCACGAGGAACCCAAATCCAACCTTGGTTTTCATTTTTGAGCAACATACAAAGCAAATCGAAGAAAAATAGAAAATGCACAAAATTGTAAAACTCAAAATCAAACACCAAAAGTACCTAGAATTCATCTACACTTCATGTAGAGTTCAAATCCATAGTCCATTTACTCTAAAATCTCAAGAACAGGCCAAAATGCAAACAACAAGTTTTGTGCTCCAAACAGAAATCAACTCAAATGCCAGTTCATTTTACTTGTTAATGGTCTACATGATTCCTAGGTCTCAAATATACAAAAATGGCAAAGAATCGTGGCAAAAATAGAGAGATATGGTGATTTCAAGATTACCTAGTGGAGAACCTCCACTGAGTCTTGTCTTTGGCTGAAACTTCAAGCAAATCACCCAGAATCGTTCCAAACACTTGAATGAAGCTCTTGGTATGCTCAATTTCACTTGAGAATGGCTAAATCTCCAAAACCGAATTTCACTTTGCTCTTGCTTTTTCAAGTTGCTATTTCTGCAATTTCACCACCAAATCGAGCACTGAGGGTTTGTGAAGTTTGCTGACCTTTTATGTATTGGATTCAGATGAAAATGGAGCCCTATTTCATGCCATAAAGCCCAATTGCCAATTCAATTTTTTTTCACTTTTTTGCTTGCCATACTCGTCTTCTATCCACTGCACCAGCCTCAAATTTGTTCCAAATCATTTGCACATGGCCTGAGTTGATCAAAGGGCCAACAATTGGTACTTGTTTTGATTCTATGGTGGATTTCCCATTTGTTACTTCATGGTGAAGAAACCATGGAAATAACCAACCAAATGACCTCAAATTGCAAAATTAAACTTGGCATTGTATTTATAACATCATTTGCACTCAAAATATGCATAAATTTGCCTTGAAATAGTTCCAAATGAATTAATTCCAATTTTCTCATTTTAAGCTTCCTTTATGAAAAATTCAAACACCAATTCTTCAATCCAAGCTCCAACCATGATAATAGATGATTTGGTAATACAAATGGCCCTATTTGGAGCAAGTTTCATGTTGAAAAGATTTTCATTTGTAGTGTGCAAGTTGGTGAAATGGACCTATAATTTTATGACCTATAATCTCACTTTCCCACAATACGCCTGACTTGTAAGCCTCATAACTTGAGTTCTACAAATCAGATGAAAGACTTCTAGTACTCTTTGGAAGGCTAAGACCATTATCTACAACTTTCATGTTGGCCAAAAGTTGAGGAGAAACATCCTTCTAGGTCAAAAATGGCTTAGAAGTTGGTTGACTTTTGTTGACCAAAATCACATTCATCTGAGGACCTGTAACTTGTCTGCATCATAACTTGAGTTCTAGAAATCAGATGAATGACTTCTAGTACTCAAAAGAAAGCTACGAACATGCTCTATAAGTTTCATGTTGGTCAAAAGTTGAGATGAGACTTATATCTTGAGATAGGTGGTCTTGAAGTTAGGCACTGAATAGGGGATTTTACACTGAGAACCCTAATTTAGTAACTTCTCACACTCTTTATTCTTGATGAATTGATCTTGAAATGATATGTTAGACATCTCAACACAACATCCCATGACCATAGAGACTTGGAATTGAGTTTTAATCTCCTTCAATTTCATAATTGACTGAGGATTAACCAGATGAAAACCCTAGATGCAACATCCTTGATTGTGGCTTGTTCCACCTCACACAACAACTTGAATAAGCTCCAAATGACTCTCAAAGCACTCAATGAGCTCTCTCAACATCTTATATCCATAATTATGAATTCACAACCCCCTGATGCTCTTCAGCTAGCCTCCAAGTTGGGAGCTGACCCACATATGTAACACCCTTCTAAACCCCACGGAAAATCTATGAATAATCAGAGTAAATTTTCATGCAATCACAAAAGGGTGTCACACATAACTTTCAAACATCAAAAACCACCTGTCATGCTCATTAACACTTCAATAAATGATCATGCTTTTCAAAGTTTCATTTCGCATGTATCAGCGAATTCAATTATATAATAATTTTCATAAAGAAACATTTGCGTTCATCAACCTGGACTAGCAATGCCTCAACAGTCAAATTATCTCTCACTTGTACACTATCCATCTGAATCAATGTACCTCCCCAGCTTAGACACATGAACACATCATGCAATTCTCACAAGTGACAGTGTAAAACAGTCTAACATGCTATTTTTCCCACGCTTCCGCTGCGCCACTCTGATACAGATCAACAAAACACAGTGGGTGCTTCCGAGACCTCAAGCTCGACCAACACCAGTTACTATTGTAACTCTCAAAACACGTCTTTTCTTGGATCCTTTTGATCTTTTCAGTCGTCTCTTACACAATCTCAGGTACGAGTATAACACTCTCGCCGGACACACATCAACACAAAGGAGTCCTACACCTCCTACCACGACATCTCCTGGTGTCATTCCCATCAATCCGAAAATAAGCTCTTTGACTTTAATTCATAAAATTCAATCAATCTATTAACTCAAATTAGAATTCCGACCTCCTCGCATCTCATCAAGAATACCAATAGTCGGTCTCAACATACAAAGTTCAACTCCATAAGTAGTCTCTTCACAGACCAAACTCATATCCCGAATTTTCTTAATTAGTTCTAACTTCATCACCATCATCATCGGTATATACAGAGATTTCCAATTATTTCCTGTGCCTCATATCCAACTCTTTCAAATCAAACAAATACCTTAAGCTCGTAAGATCACCAACTATCTCAATTCTCACACTAGCCAATTGAGGCCTCCAAACTCCGGCACAGACACACAACAACCAATTCTAAATCACTTGTCAGATAATTCCCTTTTATGTACTTTAAGTTGCCTTACAGCATAACTAAAACTCGTTGATGTTGCACTTAACATACCTCTCAATCATATCAACAAAGCATCACAAAACACAACAATTCTGAAGCACTTAGCTTAACTCGAGAAAATTCACTGCATCCCGCCATCTAAGCTTGTAAGACACGTCTATCCCATCCAACACAATCCCAACTATAAGAGCGTTCAACCACACACTGAGCTACAACTCCACACTTGCAGCATCCTGAAGAAGCACAAGTTTCTCCCCCACTTGAATCATTCCCACTTCCTGTAGACAAAGGTTAGAAAAACAAACGCGTATCGACAGTGTTTTCACACAAATATCGCGTACAGGGGAACAACCAACATTAGACAACTTGGCCGGACGGACCGACCTGCTCTGATACCACTAATGTAACACCCTTCTAAACCCCACGGAAAACATATGAATAATCAGAGTAAATTCTCATGCATTTACAAAAGGGCGTCACACATCACTTTCAAAACATCACAACATTTATCAAGCAATTCACACATATTCACTAATATGTTCTCATGCATTTTTCACATACAATCACATACAAACAATATGCATTCACAATATCGCGCCAACGGCAACAAACTCAATCACATTCATCATGCACTTTTAATCAATTTAAACAATGCATATATTTGCCAAAAGGCCACATTTCACAATCGATTCCACAATCTAGTATTCATGCTATACGGCTACCCATAGCATAACATATAACAGCTCACAAGCTACACGTTATATATCGAAAGCATACAGTATGATAACACATCAAACGCACCCGTTTACAACGGTAAAAGTTGACAAAATGACACGTTTCGAATATTCTGCTATAATTGGATCATATAATGATATCAAAACCATTTTTCCTAGAAATAACATCTATTTAGCTTTCCAACACTTCGAACGGGAACTAAAACCGACTTACGAATCAAGAGATATGAATTTTCGAAGTTTTCCGAAAAACTAGAATTTTGCCTAAAAACGGCTACGGGATTTTGCATTTTGCCCCAAAATCCGACCGATTTAATTCTTTTCTTCGAAACAAACACATACTCATACTCACCTAACATATAGCAGTGAATTAGAACTATTAAACACGATATCTACGACGTTTGATTTCCACTCAAATCTCAAACCCTCAATTATCCAAAAATGTTAAAACTCACAAACTCAACCAAATTTGATCAAACGAAGTCCAATAATTACGGCTAAGCATTACCCGACTAAACTATGAAATTTATTCTCGATTTTAACTGTTAAAACTTTGATTCTACCGATTAAACTCATTTATGCCCTAGAGTGAGAAAATGGTAGAAACTCTCCAACAATCTCAATCAAACCAACAAACACATACATAATCATAAACATTGATAGAATAACAACATTTCACACCCTTACCTTGATTAAATCGAAGCTAGGAGTTGTTCTTGAGCTTTCCAAGTTTTCCCCTCTTTTTCCTTCTCTTTTCTCTTCTTCCTCTTTCTTTCTCTTCTCTTTCTCTTATGTTTTCTATTCTTTCCTTTTCCTTCCACTTTTCCTTATATATCTTTCCCTTCTATTTCTCTCCAATATATTTCTTCTCTCAAAATATTTACCAATTCATTTTCTCATAAAATATCTCATCTCATCATTAATTAGAGAATATCTAGTAAATCCACATTATTCTACCAAATAGAATAAATCAGTTAAATCCAATAATTCATTTAAATCAAATAAACCACATAAACCAATTAATTAGTACAATTAATCAATTATTGAAAATTGGGCTGTTACAACATACATCCATCCATTCTTTCACAAGACTATTGACCACTTCTTGATGATCTGATGACCATCCATGCTTGAGTAACAACCCTTGCTTAGGCTCAACACTCTGAGAAGACTTCTCTTGTTATGCACAACCTCTTGATCCCCTGTTCAATGAAATATGCTATACAATGCAAATGCTAGAACAAAATGAAATGAAATGAAACATAAACCAAGTTAAGAAAAGGTTGGGAAAATTTTGGGGTGCAACAGCTGCCCCTATTCAAACGACTTGGACCTGAATGAGTGAAAAACGAACAGCTTTCACGCAATCAAGGTAAAACATAGTTGAATACCAAAGAACCCGGAAATTTGCCAACCGCATAAAATCTTAATATAGTTGTACTGATCTCAAAAACACTCCATTGGGGAAAAAGAATACAAACGTCAAAAGCAGCGCCATGGTCTGGATACCATATTGGCGAAAAGTAACAATCCGAATTACCGGAGTTTGGGTACTCCATAGAAATCGAAGCCTGGATGCTCGAAGTGATCGGAGTCTCGATGCCTAAAGACACAAACTGGAGCATGGATGCTCAAAGAAACAAACTGGAGCCTGGATGCTCAAAGAAACAAACTGGAGCCTGGATGCTCGGTAATAAATCCGAGTCTGGATACTCAATAATCGGAGCCTGGATGCTCTATGCAAATCTGAGCCTGGATGCTCTATGCAATAAACCTGAGTCTAGATACTCGGTTAATAAATCTGAGTCTGGATACTCAATAACTGGAGCCTGGATGCTCGATGCAATCTGAGCCTGGATGCTCTATGCAAAAACCTGAGTCTGGATACTCGGTTAATAAATCTGAGTCTGGATACTCAATAACTGGAGCTTGGATGCTCAATGCAAAATAAATATATTCATTAGGATCTGAATATCCTACGAGTTCAAGTCAAACGACGTTGCTGGGAAACAATATGAGTTGTGGTCTGGATTCCACGTGGGCTGAGAAAAACATTAGGTGCTAAGGTCTGGATACCACACGGCGATAGGAGATATCAACACTTATTGTGACCTAGATACCACGGAGCATCAGATAAACTACCATGGTCTGGATACCATAACTGCCTTTACTGGAATCTGGATACTAAACAGAGAAAGTACAAACAGGATTCATCAGGGTCTGGATACCCAACTGACTTTACCGGAGTCTGGATACTCAATGGAGAAAGCATAAACAAAATTCATCAGGGTCTGGATACCCAACCGAATTTACTGGAGTCTGGATACTCTACGGAGAAAGCATAATAACACGAGCATAAGCCATGGTCTGGATACCATAAGGCAAAAAGAACACAAATACACTTGCTGTGATCTGGACATCCCAAGGGAATTTGACCAGAATCTGGATACTCAACGGACAAAACAGATCGGTAACTGCCACGGTCTGAATACCACGCAGACGAAGATAAACAACTGTCGGAAAATACAAAAGTCGAGGTTCGGATACCATGTGGGCTAACAGAAACTTAACAACTTGCTATGGTCTGGATACCATATACAGAAAGATATTTAACTCACCATGGTCTGGATACCATATAGGGCTAAAGACAACACCGCCAATCGAAGTTCGATGACACTACTGGGGAGAAACGCAAGCCAGGGTCTGGATACCATGCGGGCTGGCAGAAAATATTATGGTCTGGATACCATTCGGGCGAAGATACTCTTCAACTTGCCATGGTTTGGACACCATACGGGCACAAATATTAATCAATCATCTGTCGGACACATTCCTGCAAACAAAGAGGTAACAACCAAGTCTATGTTTCATATGTAAATGTTTGAGAATGGCGTAATGCCCCATACAAGATGGAAATTCTACGCGTTTGGGTAGATGCTATGCACGCATGTAGATGCAACAGAACTGAAATAGCAAAATAAATGCTAGAGAAACAGAAATCATCCTGTCAGGAACAACAAACAACCCTGCAGGGAACGACTTACCCATGCCAATAACGATTGGACTTACACTGAAGCGAAAAGGCCTCGAAGGGCTCATCTACCGGGAATAAAGTTCAAATAAGAACAGGAAATCCAAACTCAAATTAGGATGCAGATCACCACTTACGGAGGAAAATGCACGGGCTAACACTTTCTGGGGAACAGATAACTCACCAAGTACTTAAAACGTCCAGGCTAAACAACCTAACTTACCTGATAGAGAACAACAATGCCCTGAACGGCCTTCCAAGATACAACTCTCTTGGGGAACAAAGACCTAACTGAGAAAAGATGACCAACACAGAGATTACACTTTTCCTGCTAGGGGATAAATGACACTACGGGTAAATCAACTTTGTCGGAGACCTCGGTCCTCGCTGCTGAAAGCTGAGTACCTACAATCAAGCTAATGGAGAGTGAAGAATACCAGACCACTACTGGGGAAAACTCTACCCGTTCTCTGCGGGGAATTATAAGCGCACTGGAAAATTGCCAGGCACATGCTAAAACACTGCACCCAACTCTACTGAGATAGAGATGCAACAACAACTACTGGAGAACAACACTGTTTAGGGAACATATGAATCCATTCGTATTCATAAAACCTTGCCCCAAGAGTAACAACCCTGCAAAAGACAAACAGACAAGACATTCCATACAACAAGACTATCTTGGTCATCATCCGTGACATCGTTCAATTAATATCAAAGTTTTAACAATTATTGGCCAAGGCCTATAATTTTATGTATGCAAGTTTATCAAAAACATCGGGCGTTTTTCACAAACAAAACAGTAAAAGCTAAAACAAAGCACACAGACATGTACTGAATAGTATATGTTTATTGATAATCGGTCTATAAATAGGCAAAGTTTTACAACAGATGCAACTCTTGGAAAGAGGAAGTTGCGCGAAACTATAGGTATGCATAAAAGCAAATACAAAAGTGTACATATTAAACAAAATGTACAGCAATGTCGGCAATATGGCGCAGACAAACACCATGAGCTAATTCCTCTATGACTCGCCTGACCCTGACGCTTTCCCGACACTTCGTCTTCACAAGAGATTGATTCGAATAAACGGCCCTCAGGTTCTCCCAATCCATTAAGCAATGAAATCATACGCAGACCACAGTCATTTGCTTTTCAATCCCTAACTTTTGCCTGAACCGCCCTTTCGGGTTTTTGATTCACCGGGATACCCATTTTTGCCAAAGTCGCCTTTTCAGGTTTTCGACTTTGCGGGTTTACATCTTTTCATTTTTATCCCTAATTTTTTCTCGAAGCTATTTTCCTTTTTTATGGTTCGCCGGGATGCCCCATTTTTGCCAGGACTTTTCTTTTTGTGTCCAGCGGGTCTCTTTTAAGCAAAGTATTTTTTTAACTGTGTCTGCGTTCACAGGGGATGCAAAATCCTCACCGTCCATGGTGGATAGCACTAAGGATCCTCCAGAGAAAACCTTTCGTACAACATATGGACCTTCATAGTTAGGAGTCAATTTGCCCCTGTGATCTGAGTGTGGTGGGAGAATCTTTTTCAGCACAAGATCGTCCGTCTGAAAGCTTCGAGGGCGCAACTTCTTATTGTAAGTTTTCTTCATCCGACTCTGATACAACTGACCGTACGTGATAGATGCTAGCCTCTTCTCATCCATCAGGCTAAGCTGATTCAATCTATTCTTGATCCATTCTGCCTCATCGAGCTTTACGTCAACCAAAACTCTTAAAGAAGGAATCTCGACTTCTAGCGGTAGGACAACTTTCATACCGTATACCAGCGAGAAAGGAGTTGCCCCGGTTGATGTGCGTACCGTCGTACGATAACCGTGCAAGGCGAAAGGCAATATCTCATGCCAATCTTTGTAGGTAACAACCATCTTTTGCACTATCTTTTTGATATTCTTGTTGGCCGCTTCAACAACGCCATTCATCTTCGGCCGATAGGGCGATGAGTTGTGATGTTCAATCTTGAAGTTCTGGCATAACTCCTTCATCATCTTATTGTTCAAATTTGAACCATTGTCAGTAATGATTCGCTTGGGAATTCAATATCTGCAAATGATGTCCTTCTTTATGAATCTTGCTACCACTTGTTTGGTCACATTAGCATACGGGGCTGCCTCCACCCATTTGGTGAAGTAATCAATAGCTACCAAAATAAAACGGTGTCTGTTAGAAGCAGTGGGTTCGATCTTTCCAATCATATCGATGCCCCACATGAAGAACGGCCAAGGGGATGACATAACATTCAACGGGCACGGCGGCACATGAATCTTATTAGCATAAATTTGGCATTTATGGCATCTCTTCGCGAATTTGAAACAATCTGACTCCATTGTTAGCCAAAAATAACCAGCTCGTAGTATCTTCCGAGTCATGGCATGTCCGCCGACATGCGTGCCAAAAGTACCCTCGTGGACCTCTTCCATAAGCAAGCTTGCTTCTTTTTCGTCCACACACCTGAGTAGCACTAGATCATGATTCCTTCTATAAAGCACACCATCTAGGTTGAGGTAAAAGTTACCAGACAATCTCCTAAGAGTTTTCTTATCCTGGGTCAATGCCTCTGGCGGATACTCTTGGTTCTTAAGGAAATTTTGGATGTCATGGAACCACGGCTTACCATCGGAAGCTCCCTCAATGGCAAATAGGAAAGCAGGCCTGTCGAGGCGTGAGATAACAATCCTTGGAGCTTCATTCCAAAAATTGACCTTGTACATTGAAGACAGCATAGCCAGAGCGTCTGCCATTTGATTCTCCGCTCTTGGCACATGGTGGAAGTCTATACGATCGAAAAATGGTAACAGTCTTCTTGCATAATCCTTGTAAGGTATCTAATTGGGCTGACGAGTTTCCCATTCTCCTTCGATCTGGTTAACAACTAGCGCTGAGTCGCCATATACATCGAGATTCTTGATCCTCAGATCAATAGCTTCTTCCAGACCCATGATGCATGCTTCGTACTCGGCTTCATTGTTGGTGCAAGGAAAAGTTAATCTGGCAGTGAAGGGGATATGAGTTCCATGAGGAGTCGTGATAATTGCCCTAATTCCATTACCATATGAATTAATTGCGCCATCGAATATCATTTGCCATTGAGAACCTTTCTCCGGACCTTCAGTGGGTAATGGCTCATCACAATCTTTCGCTTTCAAGTACATAATGTCCTCATCAGAAAATTCAAATCTCATTGGTTGGTAATCATCAATCAGCTGTTCAGCAAGGTATTCTGACAGAGTACTCCCTTTAATGGCTTTCTGGGAAACGTACTGGATGTCGTACTCTATCAGTATCATTTGCCATCTGGCAATCCTTCCTGAAAGTGCCTTCTTTTCAAAGACATATTTAATCGGATCCATCTTCGAAATTAGCATGGTTGTATGATTGAGCATGTACTGTCTTAAACGTTTGGCCGCCCAAGCGAGTGCGCAACATGTTTTTTCAAGCATTGAGTAACGGGACTCACAATCTGTGAACTTTTTACTCAGATAATAGATCGCATGCTCTTTTCTCCCTGTCTCGTCGTGTTGACCGAGAACACAACCCATGTTATTCTCAAGAACCGTTAAATACATGATTAATGGTCTTCCAGCAACTGGGGGTATCAGTATCTGAGGCTCCTGCAAATACTCTTTTATTTTATCGAATGCTTTTTGACAATTTTCATTCCAGACAGCCACCTGATCTTTCTTTAGCAATTTGAACATCGGTTCACATGTGGCTGTTAGATGAGATATGGCCCGAGCGATATAGTTCAACCTCCGTAAGAAGCCACAAACCTCTTTTTCAGTCTTCGGCGCTGGCATTTCTTGAATAACTCTTATTTTTGCAGGATCTACCTCGATTCCTTTTCTACTGACGATAAACCCCAATAACTTTCCGGACCGAACTCCAAAAGTGCACTTATTTGGATTCAACCTCAGTTTGAACTTCCTCAACCTCTCAAACAGCTTCAATAAGTTGACCAGATGCTCTTTCTCCGTTTGGGACTTCGCAATCATGTCATCAACATAGACCTCGATCTCATGATGAATCATATCACGAAACAAAGTTACCATTGCCCGCTGGTAAGTTGCCCCTGCGTTTTTTAACCCAAACGGCATCACCTTATAGAAAAACGTTCCCCACGGTGTAATGAATGTTGTTTTCTCCATGTCTTTCGGTGCCATTTTTATCTGATTATAACCAGAGAAGCCATCCATATTGAGCCGTATTGTCGACAAATACGTCAATGTGAGGGAGTGGGAAATCATCCTTTGGGCTCGCTTTATTCAAATCTCTGTAATCTACATACATCCGTACCTTACCGTCTTTCTTTGGTACCGGCACGATGTTGGCGACCCACGGAGGGTAAGTTGCCACGGCTAAAAATCCTGCGTCCAACTGCTTTTGGACTTCCTCCTTGATTTTTACAGCCATGTCTGGTCTCGTCCTTCTAAGCTTCTGCTTGACTGGCGGACATTCTTCCCGAAGTGGTAAGTGATGAACCATAATGTCAGTGTCTAGCCTGGGCATATCTTCATAGGACCAAGCAAAGATATCACTATACTCTAGAAGCATCTCGATCAACCTTTGCTTGATGTCATCTTACAATGCATCCCCTATTCTGACATATCTGACAACCTCTTCAGAACCCAGGTTGACGACCTCAATCTCTTCTTGATGAGGCAGAATGATCTTGTCTTCTTGTCTCAAGAGTCTAGCTAGCTCTTCGGGCAAGTCTTCATCCTCATCAATCTCTTCTTCAGCTTGAAATACCGGGTTATTAAATTCGAAGCGAGTCATAGAAGATTCTTGATCGGTGTCATCTGCAATGATGTGAGTCCTGCAATGAAAATGGTTAAGTGCTTCAAATGATATGCAAACAAACACATTTCCAATTTATTGTTAAAAACAAAAACAAGAAAAACAAAGATCACAAAATTTGAATGGAAAAAACACCCTTTGATTAATAGATGAAACAATATTCAAACATAAACAAACAAGCCCTGAAATAACAAACCGCTATGCTCCGGGTAGAACATAGGGTTGTACAATAATTGAAAAAAACAAAGCATTACTGTTCATTGGTCACTTGGACAAATTCCTCAATGGACCAGTTGCATATATGTTGTCCTGGAATGCATGGCTTGATCCAAGCATCCATATCACAGTCACTGTCTCCAGCTTCATCATCAGAAATGGCATTAATTTGCTCAAAGAAAACACCCCCGCTAGTAAACCTGATCGGCCCCTTGAACTTCGGCGTGCTTTGTGAAGACGATGGGCGGTACCCCAGACCGAACCTGTCTTGCTTCTGAGGTATATCAATCACCTGCCCCCAGCCTTGGGCTGAACCAGCTTGCACCACAGCTTGCACTTCTTTGAAAGAAGACATAGCCACCTCAGGCTCTTTCCTCACTATCGAAGACTTCTCCTTCAACTGAACAATTTCAAAAGCTTGACACAGGGTCTCATGAATTTCCCCGTCTACCTCGACATACTTGAAAGAAGACAGGTGACTAACCATTATGTCCTCTTCTCCACACACTGTCACAACCATGCCACCAACCATACATTTCAGCTTCTGATGCAGAGTTGATGTAACAGCCCCAGGTGAGTGGATCTATGGTCTGCCCAACAAACAGCTATAAGTAGGCTGAATGTCCATGATGTAAAATACAACATCAAAAACTTATGGGCCCACTTGGATAGGTAAAGTCAGCTCACCAAAGACAGACCTCTGGGTACCGTCGAAAGCACGTACAACCAAGTCACTTGGTGTACAGGTAATACCCTGAGTATCTAGCTTCATAAGTTCCTTCTTTGGCAGCACGTTCAAAGATGACCCTGTGTCAACAAGGACATGGGACATAACCACTCCTCTACATTCAACAGAAATGTGCAGCGCATAATTGTGGTTTCTTCCCCTTGGCGTTAAGTCTTAATCTGTAAATCCAAGACCATTTACCGCGTTTACATGCCCAACAACCCCTTCAAGTTGATTCACCTATATTTCTTGAGGCACGAAAGTGGTACTTAACACTTTCATTATCGCATTCCTGTGCGCTTTGGAACTCAACAACAATGACAATATTGAAATTTTGGAAGGCGTCTACTGTAAGTGATCGACTATCTTGTAGTCGCTCTTGCGTATCAGCCTCATGACTTCCTCCACATCATTCTCCAAAGATTCCCTCTCACCAGCCTGGGAAGTTTCTTCTATTACCATCTTACCTTTCCCTTTATCCGCTTTTTCAGCCACCACTTCGGGCGATGAAAAGACCCTGCCGCTTCGGGTGATCGCTCCTGCTCCCATAACATTATATGTTGACTCCACAGGAAAACTCTTCAAGTCTATCTTCTGACCATTACAATACACCTCAGCTCCGTAGTTCCACAGAATAGCATTGGTGCTTTCATATGGTATAGGTCCCGCTTTGGTGATAGTGATTGTTGGTGGCCTAGGAGGCGCTGAGATAGTTATA
The DNA here is from genome assembly GCA_963859935.3 of Lathyrus sativus. NCBI lineage: Eukaryota > Viridiplantae > Streptophyta > Magnoliopsida > Fabales > Fabaceae > Lathyrus > Lathyrus sativus. Next base: position 188,379,477 of record OZ012741.1, on the reverse strand, counting down.
GTCTTATATGGGATCGAGATCATAGTGCCCTCATCCCTCTCTTCATCTTCTACCTCAACAGGTTTCTTTTCTGCGATCCGTTCAAACTGCAACGTCCCCTCATCTATCATTCCTTGGATGCACCTTCTCAAATCACCGCATCCTTCAGGATAACTTAAACAATCAACACAGTCCTCACTATAGTGTTTTCAGCAATTTTTCTTTCACAAACTTCAATGGTGTTTTCAGTTCATTCACATCCATTATCAAGTCCAAATTCTCCTCCACCAAAATAGCACCAACCCTAGCCGACCCATGGTTTGGCATAGGGTTTTGCACAACGCTAGGTGCATCATGAGAAAATTTTATTGCTTTGCTGTCAATGAGATCTTGTAGCTTATGTTTAAAAGCCTTGCAATCATCAATAGAGTGACCAGGCGCCCCAGAGTGAAACTCGCAACGAGCATTCACGTCATAGCCAGGTGGGGGAGAACCTGTCAAAGGAGCTAGAGTCCTTTTATGAATCAATTGCAGCTATAATAAAGTTTGAAGCACTTGAGAGTATGGCATTGGTGGTGTGTCAAATACTCTATTCGGCCTGGCCCTATCAGGAAACCTCTTATAACCCTTCTGATTTTGTTGCTGTGGCTGATACTGCCTTTGTTGTTGTTGTTGTGGTACAGGAATAGTAACACTGGCAACTTGCTGTTGGCGACATTGGTTCTGTGGCTGACCCCTACCTCTTCCTCTAGAGCTTGTCACTGAGTTAGCGTCACCTTCACGCTTCTTGTTCCCAAATACCTTCTTCCTTTCTCCTCCAGCTGAGGGTACTTCGCCTGCCTGAATCTTTCCGAGCTTGATGCTGTTTTCCACCCTTTCATCGGTGATTATCAAGTCTGAAAAACTTCCTGACATACTGCTAATCAGTTTTTCATAGTACCCTCCCGGTAAAGTAGCAACAAACATGTCAATGAGCTCACGCTCTACCATGGGAGGCTGCACTCTAGCAGCAAGCTCTCGCCACCTCTGGGTGTATTCTTTAAAGCATTCATTATTCTTTTGGGAAAGATTCTGTAGCTGGACTCTATTTGGTGTAAGGTCACTGTTGTACTGATAGTGCCTTACAAAAACTTCGGCTAGGTCTTTCCAGTTGCGGACGTTAGTGGGCTCCAGCCCCATGTACCACTCCAAAGAAGGACCAGACAAGCTGTCCTGGAAGAAGTGCATCAAGAGTTTTTCATCGTTCGAGTACGCGGACATCTTTCTATAGTACGAGCGCAGGTGAACCCTCGGGCAAGTGGTGCCTTTGTACTTATCAAAGTCAGGCACTTTGAATTTGTGAGGCACCCTTAAATCAGGAATCAAGCCCAAATTGGTCATATCTAAACCCATGGAATTCTGGTTTTTGTAGCTTTTCATCTTGTCTTCTAAAAGCTTAAATCTTCTGCTCGCTTCAGCTGACATTTCAGGCCTGACATCTCTCATTGAGAAAACATCCCCTTGCCAATCCACAAACCGAGGATTACGCAGATTTCCATGAATAGCACAATCAGCCCCATGGTCATAAAAACCATCATTGTTACCAGCATACTCGCCTTCTCCATCACCAATACCAATATTTCCCATGTTTCCGAAGACATTTCCAATCCCTCCAATATTACCATCATTACCATTTCCTCCGACATTCCTAGCATTACCATTCCCTCCAACATTAGGGATAGGTACAGAGGTGTTAACTCGGGGAGTCTCAATGTGGGGAGGGTTAGCAGCAGTCCCACCGTGTAACACGCCATCACTATCAACTCGTGCAATCAAAGGTTGCACTAAAGTCTGAAGTTGCGCCTGGCCACTAGCAACCCCTTGCATGACCTCCATCAGTTGTGCCATCCGATCTCTCATCTCTTGCATTTCTGCCTGCATCTGATCCATCAGTCTTTTCTGGTTTCTTCTGGTACCGTACCGGTGAGTTATCTGATCTGCAATCCTGAAACACACTAGTGGAGCACAAGAAACAGAATAAGGTTAACAGTTCCTATGCACCTGTAAATGCGAGAAACATGCTAAAATGCAGACATGTATTTATGCAACAGGGAAATTTCCCCATCAATTCTAGTTTCCAGGAAAAACAGAACAATGGAGAACCCTACGGACAAACAGTAGAACACCAACCCCTCATATATACATCAAAGTCCAACAGGCAATGTACAAGCTACAACTGAGTACAAAAAAGGAAAAGACCTCAACCAACAAGCCTGGTGATGGTCAATACAACAAATAAACAGCAAAAACTACAACAGAAATAAACAAGACGGTCAAGCAGGATGACGTGATCGAAAATCCTCCAACAGCTTCAACGTCTCAGGATGATCCAGCCTAGCAAGTAGTCCCTGGATAAGCAAATCCTGTTGGCTAACAGTATGCTGTAGACTATCAACGTGGTCTTCCAAAGCTTCTTCCCCAAAACATGCCTCAAGCCTGCGTCTCTTGGAGTCAGCTCTCAACCTGAGATCCTTCAAGTTCGCGATCGCTTCATTCAACCTGTACTCACTGTCTCGTCTAAGTGATGCTTCTGCTGTGATCTCCCCATCTTTGGCATTAAGTTGCGCCTTCAACTTGTTTTGAAGTTTTAACTTGTCTTCGCGCTCCTTGTTGTTAGTGAGCATGGCATTCCATATTGGTTCAAACTTTGAGATCCTCAAGTAAGCCCTATCCAACTCTTCCTTCTTAGTAGTAAGAACATTGTGGACGGAGTTCAAGTCTCAGCCTGTGCGTTGTCACTAGTTTCCTTAGTCAAATCCGTACCCAGTTTGTTGACAAGCTCGGTTTGTCTCTTGAAAGAATTAACTGCATCGATCCTCTCACTTCAAAGTTGGATGATCTCTTTCTATAATTCTTCATTTGTTTTCTTCAGCTCTTCCTTCTCCAACAATACCTGATTGTATTTCTGGATATCTACGATAGTGGGTTCCTCTCTCATGAGAGGATACAGAGGTGCAACTGCAGGGAATGGCATCAAGAACTTCGTAGCTCTATCATGAATCCAAGTCAGGTAAGGGTAATATGCTTGGCTATTACTCTTCCCCAAAGCGAATTTCCCTTTCCGATGAATGTTATTCCATGCATGCTCAAGTCTGCCCAAAGTCTCACCCTCCAATAAACCAGTGAGATACAGAGATTCATGTATCTCCTCTTCTCTAGGAGGCTCCCTCAAAGCGTACCCAAACTGTCTGACCAATAGAGAAGGGTTATAGTTGATACAACCTTTCCTTCCGGCCAAAGGGACGTTAGGAAAACCACCACAACTATAAACAATATTTGTACCAAGCATGTCTCGGTCAAACCAAACAATATTCTCTGCAAATAGTCCCATCAACCTCTCCGACCATTTTGAAGTACTAGCAGTGGCTACAAACGGATTCGTCTTGGGCATATGACTAGAAAACCAAGCGTACAATAGAGGAACACAGCAGGCCACATTCTTTCCCCTCCGTTTCTCATTCTTGTAATGCACAGAATGATAAACATCTCCAAGAAGAGTAGGCACTGGGTTTCTTGAAGCCAGGATATGAAATGCATCCAAATCCACAAAGTCAGGGAGATTAGGAAACAATACAATGCCATATATACAAAGAGCAAGAACAACGTTAAATGCAATCCAACAACCATCCTTAGCGAATTGCCGAGCCTTATCAACTAGGAAGACCAGAGGAAAACCATGCACTCCATTCCATTCTGTCAGACCCCCTTTTAACTCTAAAGCATCCACATGTACTATGGCAGCTAGCTTAGCCAGATCAGGCTTAGCATCAATATGAAAAAAGGGCATCTGACTAAGAACGGGCACATCCAACAATACAGAGTACTCCTCCAAGGTAGGTGCCAGAATGTAGTCAGGAAAGACAAAACACCTCAACTGTGGATCGTAGAACTACAGAAAGGCATAAATGCCATCCATCTCTTGTGCTGAAGGCTTGCAGACCCATCTCAATAATCTCCCATAGAACTACCTGAAATCCTCCATCCCCTTCCCACCAACCATGAAAATCAAACTCAGTAAAGATCTAACATCTGGAGTTGGAAGCTTGTAAGCCACTGTTCTCTTCAAAGACTCCATATCAGCAATGAGGGGAAAAGATCACTAGAATCGGAGGAGAAATATGCACCTGCAACACAAATACATGTTAATAAAATGCAAATGAAAATGCATATGCAAATGCAAACAAGGGATCAAGACTGCTGTGTTGTTGGTCGAGAAGAACCAGCGCTTCGCCTTAGCAAGAACAAAGTACCGACAGTAGGACCCACTGAAATCAGGAACACAAATTCACACTTGCAAAGAACCGGGTAATCTGAAAGCAAAAGTTTTCTGCATAACCCAATCCCTCTCACAGGTATGGACCTATCCACTGATAAGGTTTGGCATCCTATGCGTTTGTCAGCGTCACAGACTTTCAAGAAATGATGATACGTTCACCATTTCTGGTTTGGCATCATCGTCTCCTGAAGAGGCCTCACTTAACTGACACACAAATGATCGGTCCCCAGAGTCGACAACCCTCAGATCCAAAATTCCTTCGAGCCCAAAGGGCCAGAAAGAAAATTGTCAAAGAGAATCTCATCCGAGCGCGAATTTCATGGTGAACTAGTACGAGCAAAGCAAGCACATCCACCACTACTTTCCACTACTAAAGCTAGGTGTATACTCAAGCCTGGGTATGACTTTTAACACAATGGAACTTCCCTCCCCACAGCACATCAGTAATGACATATGATGCGGAAAATAAATATGGAAAAGTAAAATGCAAAAGCAAATAAAGCACACATGTACAACACCCAAAGATAAACAGACAAGCGCTAGGATTGACTCGCATAGGGAACCAGAATCCCCAGCAGAGTCGCCAGCTGTCGCTACTGCGAAAAACAACCGGCAGAAAAAACAGAAGAGTCGCCACCTTTCGTTATTTATCCCAAAGAGAGGGAAAGGAAACGATCGGAAAAACCTAACAAAAAAGGGAAAGACAAGGTCATCGCAACCATGTCTGGATTCGGGAGTCGGTTACACAAGGGGAAGGTATTAGCACCCCTTACGTCCTTCGTACTCGACGGGATCCACGCATTGTTGTCTATCTAAAAGGGTGTGCTGAAACTATCTAGCTAAAGGCTTAGGGACAAAAGAAAAAGAAAAGAGAAGTGACTCGGCAGAGCATCGCCGCTCTGTGCCTACGTACTCCCTCGTGCAATGGGAAAGTCAGAGTCAACGTAGTTCGACTAACTACGGGTGAAAGGGGGAAGGTTGCTCGCCAAGACATCGCGTCTTGTGCCTACGTACTTTCATCTAGAATGAAAGATCAGAGCAAACGTAGTTCGTGCTAAAAGGACCACAGGTTGGTTCAAATTTTTTTTAGGCCCGAGTAGGGTTAACAAGTAGTTCTAGCAGTTGGTGTATGCAGCTCGACCATTGGAGACTTAGGCGTTACTGTTTGCGGTAGAACTAAGAGTTAACGACACTCTTTTATCTGAAAAGATTTTCCTGGTTAAGATCCCGAAGGATGAAAAAGGTTTGAAGTGTTTTTGTGTTTTTTAGAGAAGAAATGTTTTGAACTTAAATTGTAACTCATGTCGCACTAGAGACTATGACCTAAGAGCGAAAGCGTCGTATATCACCCAAAGGGTGTACACTAAACACTCTAGGCCATTGAGAGGAAGCCCCTCAATCACCATTTCTCAAGTAGCTTAAGGCTCGTAGCGTGCTACACTTGTCATTCTTTATTAGATGTTTTATGAGTGTTTGAAGATGAGAAGAGAAAGGGACAAACTAAAGGGGGACTAGACCAAACCCTAGAAGTTGTCATGCAAAGCACACCTAAAGTTGAGTTTAAAATGGAGCTACATAATGTTATCATGCATGTTTAGAACCCTAATGCCTATCATACGAGAGGTTATAAACCCTAAGGGAAGAAAGACAAAAGAAGAAGAAGAAGAAGAAACAACAAAAGAAACATGCAAATGAAAGAATGCACACATTGAATGCACAAGTAGAATGAAAGTGGGAGGAAAATAGCGTGTGGAAGTAGCCTCCACAAGCTCATCTCAACCAAGCATGCATATGGAAATGAAAGAAAAGAAAAGAAGAAATGCACAAGAAGAAACCAACGTAACAAGAGCAAACCACACAAAGATCCACCAAAAATGTCCTCAAGGATTCATCATTTTAGGTATGCTTCAAATACCTCCAAAGGAGGGACCAAGCCACCTTAAATGACACTCCAAGGTCATTGGACAGAAGGTAAAGATGAAAAGGAAAGCTCAAAAGAAAAAACAAATCACACCAAAAGGAAATGCAAACAAAAACATAAAGGAAAGCAAGCATACTCCACATTGAAACCCTAATTAGAAGCTCAAAAGAAAACAAACAAAAGAACAAGGAAGAAACAATTTCATGACCTAAAATTGAGCAAGTATCATCCTTAATATGTTAACAACATGAAACAAAAGGCATTGGGAGCTCAAAGGATCCAAAAATGTCATATCCAAGTCCAAATAGGTCAGCATGTATGTATGAACCTCCCTTTGGGGTAACTTGACTTGCAAGTTATCCCAAAATTAGGAAAATGATTCAAAAATTAACAAATAAAATGCACAAGGAAGCTAAACAAGTTGGAAAACAGAAGACAAAAGCACAAAACCAATTTCTCCTCAAAGCACCATCAAAAGAAAATAATATTCAATATGTACCACTTTGAAATGGGATAATCGTGGGTCAAAAGAGAAGCCACCAAAAGTCAACCCTAAAGTCAAGCAACCAGGGGCAACATGGTCCTCAAAATTTAATCAACTCATCATGGATATGAGGATTTAATTTTAGTCATTGGATCCAAAGGAAATGAAAGAAACAAATAAAAGATCAAACAATGTCACAATTTAAATCATTTAATATACTTCCAATATTTAAATCCAATTTTAATTGAAAAATAAACTAAAATTTTCTAAAATCAGAAGACATCCCAAAGTGCCTAAAAATATTTTTATTAATTTTTTGGATGATTGGAAGTAATTTAAAATGAATTAAATGTAAACAGATAATAAACAAAAATAAAATGAAAAACAAAAATAAAATAATAAAACAGACGGTGCAGAAAGCAATAAAAAACAGTTGAAAACTAGGCTGGGCCAAAAGGGGGGTGCCATTAGCAGCTAGAGGCCCAAAGCGTCCAAACAAAATCAAGTCAAAAAAAACATCTCATGTATCTGGTCAACAAGCAGCGCATGGTAGGGAAACAATCATAGCCAACAGATCAAATGGTAATCCAATCAGACGGATCTGGGCGTGCCAACGCATTAACGAGATATTCAAACGTGATCAAGTGGTTTATGGTCAAAGGAGGAGCAGCGTGTTTCTTAATCTCAAGCGTCCAAACCAAAAGTAAGCGCATCCTATGGTGTGAGGATCATCTTCTCCAATGAGAAGTCAACAAAATCCAATGGAAACAGACGGTGGCCGGAGATCCCTTCCGGTCATCTTCTCCGGCCACAGAACCACCGTGAATAGTATCCAGAAATGCACAGTCATCAATACTTCACCAAAAGTGACAAGCTAAATGTCAAAATTCATCCTCTCCTCACGAGGAACCAAAATCCAACATTGGTTTTCATTTTTGAGCAACATACAAAGCAAATCGAAGAAAAATAGAAAATGCACACAAACTGTAAAACTCAAAATCAAACACCAAAAGTACCCAGAATTCATCTTCACTTCATGTAGAGTTCAAATCCACAGTCCATTTACTCTAAAACCTCAAGAACAGGCCAAAATGCAAACAACAAATTTTGTGCTCCAAACAGAAATCAACTCAAATGCCAGCTCATTTTACTTGTTAATGGTCTACATGATTCCTAGGTCTTAAATATGCAAAAATGGAAAAGAATCATGGCATAAATAAAGAGATATGGTGATTTCAAGATTACCTAGTGGAGAACCTCCACTGAGTCTTGTCTTTGGCTGAAACTTCAAGCAAATCACCTAGAATCGTTCCAAACACTTGAATGAAGCTCTTGGTATGCTCAATTTCACTTGAGAATGGCTAAATCTCCAAAACCGAATTTCACTTTGCTCTTGCTTTTTCAAGTTGCTATTTCTGCAATTTCACCACCAAATCGAGCTCTGAGGGTTTGTGAAGTTTGCTGACCTTTTATGTATTGGATTCAGATGAAAATGGAGCCCTATTTCATGCCATAAAGCCCAATTGCCAATTCAATTTTTCTTCACTTTTTTGCTTCCCATACACGTGTTCTATCCACTGCACCAGCCTCAAATTTGTTCCAAATCATTTGCACATTGCCTGAGTTGATCAAAGGGCCTGCAATTGGTCCTTGTTTTGATTCTATGGTGGATTTCCCTGAAGGTGAGAAAACACTTAGAAGGGGGGGTTGAATAAGGGTTTTGAAAATATTATGGCAATAAAAACACAATGATTTTTATCCTGGTTCGTTGAACTCAACTAATCCAGTCCACCCTATCAAGAGTGATTTGCCTTTCTCCACAAGGACTTAATCCACTATAATCAAACAGATTACAATGTCAACCACTAAGAACAATTGTCTTAGTTTTCTCAAGAACTACTGACCACAACTTAGTCTTCTCAAGGAACTTTTACAATCAAATGTAAACTAAACAAGTGTTTAAAATGCTTCTATGAAAGCTATATCACAACTGTGATTTATACACTTAAGATTAAGAACGTATGAAACTATTCAACAAAGAAATATAATTTGTATGAGATCTTTGAGAGAGTTTTCAATGAATTTGTCAAAATACGTCAACTATAGAAAGTTGTTGAAGTCTTGCTTTTATAGACAAAGAAGTCCAAGACGTTCCAAGCTTGAAGACCGTGTACTGCAAAGTAGCTGTAGCCTTTTATCTTCACATGACTTGACCTTTCCTAGAAGTAGAACGTTCAAAGAAATCTTTTTTGACTGAGTTCTTGTGTCTAGCATAAAAGAGGAAAGAGACGTTTGGAATATGCCAACGGATATATCTTTGAATAATCTTCTTCAACAAGTTTCTATTTCACAGCAATCAACATCAGAGCCTTGAGAGATCAGAGTCTTGATGTCATCAGAGTTTGCTGTATCAGAGTGTTGCAGCAAGAGTGCTTCAGCGTGAATAACAATTAGAGCAGAGTTTGGAGATCAGATCCTCAGTACTTGCAGCGAACAGTACTATCAGAGTCTTCAAACAATGCTTGAAACTCTTCATACAAAGTCTTCAGCTATGCTTGAGATGCTTCTGTAGCTTCTGCTTCAGATTCTTCTGTAGGCAGCGCTCAGAGTCTTCTACCGAGATGCTTCTGACGCTCAGAGCCTTGCGTAGTTCAATGTTCAGATTCATTTTTGCTTTCAGAAGAATATTAAATTTAATATCTGCAACAAAAATACTTGAACAAATTTATAGTATATAATTTCTTAATACAAAATTTCACTAGTGTTATCATCAAAACATAGAGATATAACTAAGAACCAATCTGTGTTCTAACAATCTCCCCCTTTTTGATGATGACAAAAACATAGGAAATTTTGTTCAATAAAGAGATACATATAACTCCCCCTGAGATTATGAATCTCCCCCTGAATTGAATACTAAGAAAGAATAGAAACTTCCCTTTTTGCATGAGTATTCTTTTTAGAATCAGAGCTTGATTTGGATGAACGTTTCAGAATCAGAGCCTGATTGGTTAAAACTTGATTTGGGGATCTCAGAGTTACTTTAATGAATTTTGTCAGATTTATCATTATAGTTCTGAAAGACTAAGAATTCATGTTAGTTAAGATTTGATATGTCTGAATTCCATTCAGGTAAAGTTTATTTGAACAATCAAAATTTCATTTTCTCCCCCTTTTTGTCATAATCAAAAAGAAACTTTTTAAAGAAAAATAAAAAGAAACAGAGAGAAAAGATATAATCATATAGAGAAAACATTCATAGATTCATTCATTAAATTATTCAGATAAAAAAACATCAGATGAGAAATGCAAACAAGTGCTCAAACATCAGATAAAAACATAAAACTAAGATTGTTTGGAGAGAAGCATCTTCAAAAGGTTGGTAATTTCAGATGAAGATTGTTCTTGCTTGGACATCCATTTCTCAATGTTTTCAGTCTTCTGATCTTGCCTTGCCATCTAGGATTTTATCTCAGATTGACCAGCTTCCAGCACAACAATCTTATCTTCTAAGTTTCGATTCTCTTTCTTAATTTCAGAAGAACTAGAGGGAGCAGACACAGAAGCAAGAGTAGGAGCAGAGTCAATATCCATTGCAGTTGCAGATTCTGGAGGCACAAATTCAGATGATTTGTCCACAATCATCAGTGCTAAAGGATTTTCTTCCAGAATGACCTCAGGAGCAGATCATTCAATAGTCTCAGAAGTAGCAGACACTTCATAAGTTGAGGGTGCATCTTTGAGAAGTAAAGTTGGAGATCGTTTCACATTCCATAGCATGGTTCTGGTAATCTCAACGAATCTGATCTTCGCATCACCAGAGCAGACACTCTTCAGATTTGAAGCAACGATGTTGAATCTGGAGATGAAGATATTCCAAATAGCATCAAAGTCATCTGAATTCACACTTGAGAGGCATCTCTTCTTCACAGAGTCTAAACTCATCCTTATTTCTTTCATGAAAGTAGCAAATAAAACATCAACATTTAGCCTAGATTTAGGTTTAAGAAAGGCTTCCAGAGTTGATGGTTTGGATTGAACTGGTGGAGGTGGTATGGTAAAGGTTGGGATAATGAACAGAGGACGAGGATAAGAAGGTAAAGAGGGATGGTCAGATGATGAAGTGAAGGATTTGAATCTGGATGAAGATGAAGTGGGAAACAGAAATGGTTTAAAATTTGATTCAGAGGGAATGACATCAAATGGTGTAGAAGTGTAGGGGGTAAAAACAGAGTTATGAGAAAGCAGAGGTTCTGATGGAATGATGTCTGGTAGTTGGTTTAGGTAGGTTTGAAGTACATATGGTAGCATGGTTGAAGATATAGGTTTATGTGGAATGGCAGGTGCAGAGGGTTCTCTTCTGATATAAAAGTTTTTAAGTTTTAGACCATAAGGAAGGGGATCAGAGGGATATGGTTTAAAAGAAGTAAAAAAAAAGTAAACTTAGAAGTTCTAGGTTCATAGCCACGGAGAGAGGGTGGTGAGTAAACTTCTGGGTGAACATCAGATTCAGATGAATCAGATGATTCAGATGAATGACAATATGTGGAAGAACATCAAAGAGAGTTTTGAGGGGTTGGATATCCAGAATTTCTGAATCAGGTATGAAAGGTTCAGAGGGTTGGATAGGTTCTGGTTCAGGAATTTCAGGTTGAGGAACAGAAGATAAAATGTCTTCTGGTTCTGTTTGTTGGGGTTCTGATTGTTGTGGAGTTGGTTTTTTTGGTGGTGTTTGATCTTGAAGTTCAGATTGTTTTGGTTCAGAGGTTTCTGGTTGTTCAGATTGTTCAGAAGTTATGTGTTCACTATTTGTTGGTGGTTCAGATGATTGTAATGGTGTGGTATCAGATGCAGTTTGTTTAGAAGATGGAGGTTCAGGAACAGAGCTAATTCTTGATGATTCTATTGCAATTTCAGAAATAATAGGTAAGGGTGATTTAGTACCTTTTTTCTTAATGTGTTTGATAGGAGTAAAAGGAGCTTCTCCAGAAGCTTTTCTTCTTCTTCTTCTTCTGAGGTTCTTCAGAAGTTTTCTGCTTTTTCTATTGTGCGCCTGCAGCTTCTTCTTCTTATAAATCTTGTGTTCTTTGCCTCTTATGTTCTCCATAGAGATCTGGCATAGGTTCACGGTTTAGAAATCCTTCTGGAACTGGAAGTCCTTGTTCCATACAATATCCAACAAACTTGATCATAACTTCCTTTGGTTCTTCTGCATAAACCGTTGGAAAATTATCTACCAGAATTCTTCGTTTGCTTACTTCTTCTGTATTGAGTTTGTCAGGAACAGAAGTAAGTTCATCTATTACTTTCAGCCTCTGTAAACTTTTAGCATTCAGAACTTTTCCAAGAATGGATGTAAGTTCTTCTTTCAGTCCAGCCACATGCAGATGCTCCACCAGACCATTCTCTGTCAGAATGTCTGAAATCAACCTTCCACAAGGGATCCAATTTCTACCCTTTACTTGTTTTGCCTTCATGTCTTCTCTAGATGCCTTAACATGATTCCAAAGATGAGAGAAGAGCAGATGAGGCAGATCTACCTTTGTGCTCTGACTAAGGCAGAACATGAAGTAAAGTTGATCATTATTCACATAGTCAGGAGAGTTTGTAGACTTCCTGTGATGAATGCAACCCATGAAGATTTTGGCCCAAATCTTGTAATTTGGCTTCAAATCTTTGAAGTTGTTAGAGGGTTCTCCAGAAGTAATCACCTCTTCATAAACAACTTCCATATTGACACGCCTAGTTAAACGAGAAACTCCATCAGTTTCTTCATATCCTATCAGTTTCCTTATGAGATCTTCAGTAATCACAATTTCTTTTCCCAGAACAGATGACACAATGAACTTGGGATAAGCATGAGCATGAATCCAAAATTCTTTTACCAAAACTGGATAAACTGGCCCAAACAGTCTATCAAAATACTTTGTATATCCTTGAGCATCAATGGTAGAATGCAGATTAAATCCATTTTCAGCCAATGAAGCAAAATCCACCAAGGATTCACACAAAACTTCCAGTTTCTCAACAGGTGTGAGATTTGTTCTAACAGGTTCCTTGAAAGGAACAACACCCAGATTAGAAGATGATACAGCTGCCATGGTAGATTGGAACTGAGTAGAGGTTGAAGATGAAGTAGCCATTTTTGAAGAAGATGAAGGATTAGGGTTACAAACGGTTTTGGGTTTTGGAGAGAGATGAAAACAATAGAATAAGCAGAAATGCATACAAGTGTTTGTGAGAGTGAAAAGTGTGAAATGTTGTGAGTTGTGGAATTTATAGAGAGAAATTAGGGCACACAAAAGGTTACACGTTCAGCATGTACACATTTAGCATTTAATAGCATTTAATAAAAAGAAATTAATCATTTCAAGCATTAATGATTCTGACAATTTGGGGGGAAAACGAGAAACCAAATATTCAAAACAGTACCTCAAACGTCTTTTCAGTATTGTGCACTCCATCTTTTCAGATTCTGAGTTACACATGTTTGCTTGCATGTGCTTTTGAAAACTCTTTGAGAAATGAAACGTTAGCCAACGTTCAGATCCTCTAAGGCTTGTTAGTTCAGATACACACATAAATAATAATTCAAGAATTTAAATAAATGACAGATGTAATAATTCAGAATTTTAAACATTTTGCATCTGAGAAATTTGCTTCTGATAAATATTATTCTGGACAGAATTCCATACCAATATTTTTCAGAATAAACTTAAACCTATCTTCAGCAAGGAGTTTTGTGAAAATATCAGCCCATTGATGATTCTCAAAGATCTGATAATCTTCTAGCTGACTTTTCATCCAGAGCATCTGTGTGCTACATCGAGCAGCAGCAATATATTCTGCTTCTGTAGTTGATAGAGCAATTGTAGGTTGTTTCTTGTTATACCAGGAGATTAAATTACTTCCCAGAAATTGGCAACTTCCAGAAGTACTTTTTCTTTCAACTCTGTCTCCAGCGTAATCAGCATCACAGAATCCAACTAGTTTAAATTCATCAGATTTTCTGTAACACAAACCCACATTAGTAGTACCTTTCAGATACCTTAGAATCCTCTTAACAACTGTTAAGTGTGATTCTTTAGGATCTGATTGGAATCTAGCACACAAGCATACACTGAATAAAATGTCAGGTCTAGAAGCAGTTAAGTAGAGAAGAGATCCAATCATACCTCTGTAGAGTTTCTGATCTAATTTCTTACTTACCTCTTCCTTACCAAGAGTGCTTGTTGGATGCATTGGAGTCTTTGCTAACTTACTATCAGTCATGTTAAACTTCTTCAGAAGCTCTTTTACATATTTAGTCTAATGAATGTGAGTGCAATCTGGAGTTTGGTTGACTTGAATTCCCAAAAAGAATCTAAATTCTCCCAGCATGCTCATCTCAAATTCAACCTGCATAGAAAGAGCAAACTCTTTTCCTAGTGTAATATTTGTAGATCCAAATATAATATCATCTATATATATTTGACAAATTAATAGATCTTTCTTAAATGTTTTACAGAAGAGAGTTGTGTCCACTTTGCCTCTGATAAAATTGTTCTCCAGAAGAAAATTACTTAATCTTTCATACCAAGCTCTGGGAGCTTGTTTTAAACCATAAAGAGATTTCTTAAGTTTAAAAACATGTTCTAGAAATTTATCACTTTCAAAACCAGGAGGTTGATGAACATAGACTTCCTCTTCTATAATCCCATTTAAGAAGGCACTCTTAACATCCATCTCATATAGAGTGATGTTATTTTGTGCAGCAAAAGAAATGAGTAAACGAATAGACTTTAACCTGGCCACATGAGCATAAGTCTTTGTGTAGTCAATTCCTTCTTGCTGGCTATAACCTTGAGCAACAAGCCTTGCTTTATTTCTTTCAACTTCTCCTTTTTCATTCAACTTGTTTCTGAAGACCCATTTAGTTCCAATAATGTTGAATCCTTTTGGTCTTGGAACCAAATCCCAAACGTCATTTCTTGTGAATTGATTGAGCTCTTCTTGCATGGCAATTATCTAGTCATTGTCTTGCAGAGCTTCATCAACAGAAATTGGTTCAATAACTGACACTAAACCAAATAATGACGCTTCAGATGATCTGAGGTAGGATCTTGTTCTTATAGGGTCATCCTTCTTTCCAATGATCACATCCTCTGGGTGAGAGGCCTTGATTCTGGAAGATGATCCTTTAACATTAGGTTCTTCAGAAATATTCAAATTATTCATCTGAGCAGCCAAGGGAGTTGCATCTGGCATTGCTTCTGATTCCTTCACTTGAGCCTTTTCTTCCTCTGAGACTTCAGAGTCTGTGAGAATGACTTCTCTATCTGCAGAATTATCAACCTGCTTTGGCTTTTGATTGCCAAACTTATCATCAAATCTAACATGTATAGATTCCTCCACAATCCGTGTTTCAGTATTGTAACCTCTGTAGCCTTTAGAGCGTTCAGAATACCCAAGCATGAAACACTTATGCGCTTTAGAATCAAACTTGTTCAGATTCTCTTTAGTGTTCAACATATAACATATACATCCAAAAGGATGAAAATAAGAAATGTTGGGCTTTCTATTCCTCCACAATTCATAGGGAGTCTTCTCCAGAAGAGGTCTTACAAACACTTTGTTCTGAATATAACAAGTTGTGTTTATTGCTTCTGCCTAAAAATGCTTTGCCATATTAGTCTCGTTGATCATGGTTCTGGCCATTTCTTGCAATGTTCTATTTTTCCTCTCTACAACTCCATTCTGTTGTGGAGTTCTAGGGCAGGAAAATCATGAGCAATGCCATTTTCATTAAAATATTTTTCAAAATATTTGTTTTCAAATTCGCCACCATGATCACTTCTGACTTTAACAATTTTAAAATCTTTTTCATTCTGGACTTGTTTGCAAAAGTCAAAGAACACAGAATGTGACTCATCCTTGTGTTTTAGGAATTTCACCCACGTCCATCTGTTGTAGTCATCAACAATGACTAATCCATACTTCTTTCCTCTGATGGATGCAGTTTTCACTGGTCCAAACAGATCAATGTGAAGTAATTCTAATGGTCTTGAGGTTGAAACAACATTTTTAGTTTTAAAAGAAGATTTTGAAAATTTTCCTTTTTGACATGCTTCACAAAAAGCATCTGAGTTGAACTTCAACTTAGGAAGTCCTCTGACCAGATTGAGTTTATTAATCTGAAATATACGTCTCATATTAATATGCCCCAATCTTCTGTGCCAGACCCATTGCTCATCATTAACAGACATAAGGCATTTTACATTTTGAACCTTAAGTTCTGAAAGATTGATTTTATAAATGTTGTTCTTCCTCTTTCCATTAAATAGGATTGAGTCATCCTTTTGACTGACAGCTTTGCAACATTTTTTATTAAAGATTATGTCATAACCATTGTCATTAAATTGACTTATGGACAATAGATTATGTTTTAATCCTTCTACAAGTAAAACATTAGATATAGAGGGAAGGTTACCATTGCCAATAGTACTAGAGCCAATTATCTTGCCCTTCTGATTACCTCCAAACTTGACGTCTCCTCCAGATTTAAGCTCCAGGCTTTGGAACATAAACCTTTCTCCCGTCATATGACGTGAGCAGCCAGAGTCCAGGTACCATGATTGGCATCTTGACTTTGCTGCTAAATACATCTGTAACAGATATTATCTTATCCTTAGGTACCCAGATCTTCTTGGGTCCTTTTGGGTTAGTTGCCTTAAAAGTTTATCTGAACTTCTGTCTTTTTACAACAGGTTTGTTCTGACTAACTTTCGGTTTAAACATAGGAACGTTCTTATCAGAACGTGTGTGTTTAATATTATTCAGATGACCAAACTTAAAATGAGAATATAAGGGAGTCTTCTTAATGATAAGTTTATCAACAGGTATTGAATTTAAATCCTTTCTAGAGGAGGATTCATATCCAATTCCCTTCCTGTTGTTTCTGCTAACTCTATAGATCATTGAAGCCATCTTGCTTCTATCTATGCTTTTAGCCAGAAACTTCTGAAAACTATAGTCATATTCTTCTAAAATATTTTTACATTTTGACTTAGTTTCAGATTCAGAGTCTTGTTGAGCTTTTTCAAAATTGTTTTTCATTTTCAAATTGTTTTCTTTGAGCTCAGAAACTTCTGACTTTAACAGACTATTCTCAGATTCAAGATTGCATTTAAGCTTCTTGCGCTTGAGCTTAATCTAGTTATAGTTGTTCAGAACTTCTGATAAAACCTCAATAATTTCTTCCCTAGAGAGATCAGAAAGTACCTCTTCTGAGTCAGATTCAGAATCAGATTCAGATCCAGATGTTCCTTCATCCTGATCTTCCATGCCTGCCATCAGTGCCATGTTGGCACATTCTTCATCTGATTCTGATGAAGATTCAGATTCATATGAATCATCCCAGGTTGCAATTAGAACCTTCTTCTTTTTGTCAAACATCCTCTTTGGCTTTTCTTTCAGAAGCTTTGGACATTCATTCTTGTAGTGACCAGGTTCCTTGCATTCATAGCAGACAACCTCTCTCTTTCCAGATCTTTTGTGTCCAGAGGACTCTTTGTATTGATCTGACTTCTTGAAGTTTCTGAACTTCTTTCCTTTATGCTTCCAGAGTTTGTTGATTCTTCTGGACAGCATGGACAATTCATCTTCTTCTTCAGAAGAAGATTCTTCAAAACTTTCTTCTAACACCTGCAAAGCTTTGGCAGTTTTGTTAGACTTTAAAGCAATAGACTTACCTTTTTTCTGGGGTTCGTCTTCCTCTAATTCAATCTCATAACTCCTCAGAGAGCTGATCAGTTCCTCTAATATGATCTTGTTCAGATCCTTAGCTAGCTTCAGAGCAGTGACCATTGGTCTCCATCTGATGGGCAAACTTCTGATGATCTTCTTAACATGAGCCCTTGTCCAGAACTTTTAAGCCAGCTGTGAGAATCTGGAATCTAGAGAACATAACTTCTATAGATTCTGATTCCTCCATTTTGAAGGCTTCATATTTCTGGATCAGCACCAGAGCCTTAGTCTCCTTGACTTGAGAATTCCCTTCATGAGTCATCTTCAAAGATTCAAACATACCAAATGTTGTTTCTCTATTAGTAATCTTCTCATACTTAGTATGAGATATAACATTTAGAAGTATGGTTCTAGCTTTATGATGATTCCTGAATTCTTTCTTCTAAGCTTCAGTCATAGATTTTCTGTCTATCTTTTTGCCATCCCCGTCATTGGGGTGAACATAGCCATCAATAACTAAATCCCAAAGGTCAGCATCATATCCTAGAAAGAAACTTTCAATCCTGTCTTTCCAGTAGTCAAACTTTTCCCCATCAAACATAGGGGGTTTAGTGTTGATTCTATCTCTGTCTTCATATCTGTTGTTGTTGGATGTTGAAGCTTCAGCCATAATGTATCAACAAAAATATATCAAGAGTTTTCTCACCTGGATCTTTTCTGTTCACGGTGCAGTGATAGCACACACAGAACCGGAGCTCTGATGCCAACTGAAGGTGAGAAAACACAGAACCGGGGTTGAATAAGGGTTTTGAAAATATTATGGCAATAAGAACACAATGATTTTTATCCTGGTTCGATGAACTCAACTAATCCAGTCCACCCTATCAAGAGTGATTTGCCTTTCTCCAAAAGGACTTAATCCACTATAATCAAACAAATTACAATGTCAACCACTAAGAACAACTGTCTTAGTCTTCTCAAGAACTACTGACCACAACTTGGTCTTCTCAAGGAACTTTTACAATCAAATGTAAACTAAACAAGTGTTTAAAATTCTTCTATGAAAGCTATATCACAACTGTGATTTATACACTTAAGATTAAGAACGTATGAAACTATTCAACAAAGAAATATAATTTGTATGAGAGCTTTGAGAGAGTTTTCAATGAATTTGTCAAAATACGTCAACTATAGAAAGTTGTTGAAGTCTTGCTTTTATAGACAAAGAAGTCCAAAACGTTGCAAGCTTGAAGACCGTGTACTGCAAAGTAGTTGTAGCCTTTTGTCTTCACGTGAATTGACCTTTCCTAGAAGTAGAACGTTCAGAGAAATCCTTTTTGCCTGAGTTCTTGTGTCTAGCATAAAAGAGGAAAGAGACGTTTGGAATATGCCAACGGATATATCTTTGAATAATCTTCTTCAACAAGTTTCTATTTCATAGCAATCAACATCAAAGCCTTGAGAGATCAGAGTCTTGATGTCATCAGAATTTGCTGTATCAGAGTGTTGCAGCAAGAGTGCTTCAACGTGAATAACAATTAGAGCAGAATTTGGAGATCAGATCCTCAGTACTTACAGTGAACAGTACTATCAGAGTCTTCTGAAAAACAATGCTTGAAACTCTTTATACAAAGTCTTAAGCTACGCTTCAGATGCTTCTGTAGCTTCTGCTTCAGATTCTTCTGTAGGCAGCGCTCAGAGTCTTCTAACGAGATGCTTCTGATGCTCAGAGCCTTGCGTAGTTCAATGTTCAGATTCATTTTTGATTTCAGAAGAATATTAAATTTAATATCTGCAACAAAAATACTTGAACAAATTTAGAGTATATAATTTCTTAATACAAAATTTCATTAGTGTTATCATCAAAACATAGAGATATAACTAAGAACCAATATGTGTTCTAACATTTCCATTTGTTACTTCATAGTGAAGAAACTATGGAAATAACCAACCAAATGACCTCAAATTGCAAAATTAAACTTGGCATTGTATTTAGAACATCATTTGCACTCAAAATATGCATAAATTTGCCTTGAAATAGTTCCAAATGAATTAATTCCAATTTTCTCATTTTAAGCTTCCTTTATGAAAAATTCAAACACCAATTCTTCAATCCAAGCTCCAAACATGATAATAGATGATTTGGTAATTCAAATGGCCCTATTTGGAGCAAGTTTCATGTTGAAAAGATTTTCATTTGAAGTGTGCAAGTTGGTGAAATGGACCTATAATTTTATGACCTATAATCTCACTTTCCGAACTTCCCTTCTTCTGCCCGTTAAATCCTTTTCTTCTACTTTTTCCCAACGATATATCCCCATTCTTTAAAAAAAAGAAAGCATATATTAGTTCCAGAGAATCATCCGAACATTCTGAGATACGGTTGTCAAATGGGAGAAGAGGAACGAGAGGCGTCCCTAAGCTTTCCGGCTCACTAGTAAGTGACGAGGGGTTTTAATAACTTGAGTTCTACAAATCAGATGAAAGACTTCTAGTACTCTTTGGAAAGTTAAGACCATGTTCTACGACTTTCATGTTGGCTAAAAGTTGAGGAGAAACATCCTTCTAGGTCAAAAATGGCTTGGAGTTTGGTTGACTTTTGTTGACCAAAATCACATTCATCTAAGGACCTGTAACTTGTCTACATCATAATTTGAGTTCTAGAAATCAGATGAATGACTTCTAGTACTCAAAAGAAAGCTAAGAACATGCTCTACAAGTTTCATTTTGGTTAAAAGTTGAGATGAGACTTATATCTTGAGATAGGTGGTCTTGAAGTTAGACACTGAATAGGGGATTTTACACTGAGAACCCTAATTTAGTAACTTCTCACACTCTTGATTCTTGATGAATTGATCTTGAAATGATATGTTATACATCTCAACACAACATCCCATGACCATAGAGACTTGGAATTAAGTTTTAATCTCCTTCAATTTCACAATTGACTGAGGATTAACCAGATGAAAACCCTAGATGCAACATCCTTGATTGTGGCTTGTTCCACCTCACACAACAAATTGAATAAGCTCCAAATGGCTCTCAAAGCACTCAATGAGCTCTCTCAACATCTTATATCCATAATTATGAATTCACAACCCCCAGATGCTCTTCAACTAGCCTCCAAGTTGGGAGCTTACCCACATACATCCATCCATTATTTCACAAGACTATTGACCACTTCTTGATGATCTGATGACCATCCATGATTGAGTAACAACCCTTGCTTAGGCTCAACACTCTGAGAAGAATTATCTTGCTATGCACAACCTCTTGATCCCCTGTTCAATGAAACATGCTATGCAATGCAAATGCTAGAACAAAATGAAATGAAATGAAACATAAACCAAGTTAAGAAAAGGTTGGGCAAATTTCGGGGTGCAACACTAGTCTTTATGACAAGAAGACTCTTCCCCTCCTTGAAGTTTCATCTTCCTTGCGATTTCTTCCTTTTGGTTCGGGCGGAGCATCTTTCAGAGTTCTTTGTTCTCTTGAACAACCATGAAGTGTTTATCCTCCCACATCCTCTTCTCTTTTTCAGTTTTGACTAAAGCATCCTTCAAATCCTTTATAGAGAAATGTTCTTTAGAAGTCTTTGGAGTAGGCTTGAAGCGAGTGTAGAACATCTTTAAATCTATCTCTTTAGACTAAAGAAGATATGCCTTTGAGACAGTACAGTCTAGATGCCCTAGAGCAGTCATCCCTTGTGTATTGAGGTGATGCCAAGCATACGTAATTCATATTTTGAGATCTGGGTTTCTCCTTTCTTCAAGAAAACATCTTCCCAAAAGGACCCAATCAGGCTCTTCTTCTGCAGGATATCCTAGCTGATGGTGAGCTAGGATGGGGTTGTAACTAATTCATCCTTTTGAGCCAAGAAGAGGCACATCAGGGAAGTCCCCACAGCTGTGAATGATGGTAACCCCCCCCCCCCCCCCATAAATGGGATCATACAAATGGATGTCATAGTGTTTGAGCGATAGAAGCTTTTCTATCCATGCAGGACTGTCCTTTAGATTCCATAGAGAGGTTGTCCTTGGGAAGTGCGAAATAAACCATTTGTGAAGGAAAGTGGTACATCAGCTAATCTGGCCTTCTCCATGGGAGTTCTTCAGATGAATAGAGAAGTATGCATAAGCTAGCAGGGTGGGGACATGGATCTTGATCAGAAATAGGTTGGTGGCGTTCAAGTATACAAACTCATCCACACTTGGGAACATAAGGAGTCCATAAATCAATAAGTCCAAGATAGTCTCAAAGATTTCTGTGTCTTTCTTATCAGCGTGAGCCTCAGCTCTTTCCATCAAGGATCTGGCTTGCAAACTAGAAAATCTATCTTTGACATCCAAATGAGTCTGAAAGTCAGATGGTTCTAGGTGTAAGGCTTCAGCCAAGACTCTCTTATTTGGTCTTCTTTTTCTTCCAGAGAATGATTGAGGAGTGACACTTAACCCCATCAAAACAAAATACTCTTCCAACGTTGGTAGCAGTTGATAGTCTAGAAACGTGAAGCAATGGTAAATGGGGTCATAGAACTGTATGAGCTCCATGAACATTTCCTCATGTACTTGGAGCTCCAATAGAGGCAGAATATTTCCATACTTGTTGCTAAACGACCAAGGATCTTCCATCCTTCTCTTTCAGCTGTCTCTTCATCTACATTTGCTCGGAATGAATGACGCGGTACTTTCCCTCCCAAGTATCTCGCTCAAGTTTCATCCTAGCCAAAGTTCCTTGGCATTCCTCCATACGCTTAACAGGAATGATAGAGGAAGAAGCGACAACAGTCTGCAAAGGTTTTTCTGGGAGATAAGGCATCTTAAGATCACAGGCTCTAGAACGGACCCATTGCGTGAAAGGCTCAAATTCTATACAATTCTTCTTCCCTAGATCAATCTTGGTCTCTTGTGGATGGTTTTCTAAGCATCTACAATGCTATCTCTAAACCCCATACTAGCTTTTGTGTTGAGGTAGAAGAATCCTGACAATAGGACATTGCTAGGCTTTTCCTTCACGGGAAACCCAAACTGACGTCTTTCAAGGATAAGGTTATAATTGATTCCCCCTCATACACTGAGAAGAGGTGCGTTGGGAAATGAACCACAGCTGTCGATGATCACTCCTTTGTCGTAAGCGGGATCATACTGATGTACATCGGTCAGAGTTAGAGCCATGAGTCTTTAAGACCACCTTAGTCCATTGGGATTTTCTTTGAAAAGACCTGTTCTCGGCAAATATACAACTAACCATCTATAAAACAAAGGAGCACAACATAGGAAAGTCCCATCTCCTTTTAAAGTCCTGTAGTGAATAGAATGGTAGGCGTCTCCAAGCAGAGTAGGTACGAGATTACCAATGATGAAGACCTGGATAGCGTTGATGTCAATGAAATTTTCTTCTTCGGGGAAGAGAACCAAACCATAGATGAGCAATGCAAAGACTGCTTCAAAATTGTCTAGGTTATTTTCTTCAGAAAAGAATACAACTTTCCTTATCAAAAATTCAGCAGGTAGATCTCTGAGTCCATACTTGATGGTGAGATTGACTTTAGCTTCGAAAGCTTCTAGGTGGATGGCATCTGCAATGTCTTCTTATGAAGGGAGCTTCTCCAAACCACCGAATAACTTCTTATCTAATACTGGAAGACCAATATGATATGAGTACTCTTCCAAAGTTGGGACGAGTTGATAATCGGGAAAGGTGAAACAACGATATAGGGGGGGTCATAGAATTGCACAAGAGTGTTGAGAACTCCTTCTTGCATCTTGATCTTGAAAAGTCCCAATAATCATCCATATCTCCTTCCAAAGTCTTTAGGACAAGACACTAAGGCCACTAATTTCCTTAACTCTGTTAAATATGGTTTCTTGAAGTTGTACTTTCGAGTGTTTCTTTTTCAAAAATCCATGACCTAAGGTTTTTTTTCAATAAAGAAAACAACTGAGTTTCTCAAAACTAACTAAAACGAATGCTTATGATGGGATAATCAGATGATACACAAGCAACACATACACAAGTATTCACATTGTCACATATACAACACATATGCATACAAATAAGGGTCCTAGGTTTGGGTTACAAGCATGGAGCCATGGTATACCCTTCCCAACTGACATGTACTATGGGTTGTTTGTACCTGCACAACGGGTTCTACAAAGTTCCCAGAGTCATCGATAAGTCTTTCGGATATTATCAACCTACATGACTACTCATGTGAGTCAAAAATATTCTCAAGGTAAACTCTTCTGAGTGTAGTATCACATATCAAGCATTCGGGACTACTCCCTCATAGTCAGTGCACTACGTCCTAAAAAGGCCAAGTGGGGTAAGTGGGTAACTAAAAGGTCCTCAGTTTCATGGAGTCCTGGGTCGGAAAAAGTAATGAACGTATGACTACTCATATGCCATCAGTAATCCTAAAGGGGCCTCAACTGAGCATGGTTACATCATATGTCAAACATGTTAGGACTACTCTCAACCGTCAACTATTAATCATACCATAATCCTATCATAGGTATACACTCAAGTCCGGGAAAGGACTTATCTTACCTCTCAAGGTAGCAACCCAATGCACATATGCAATACAACATGTATAATATACAGATATTTACAAATATACATGTATAAAGAAAATAGACACGAACAAAACACAACTGCAAACAAGGTGGGCTTAACCCTCTTAAGCATCCCTAGTGAAGTCGCCATTTCTGTTGTGGCTAGAATCGGATATCAAGCTATTGATTAACTTGAACCATAAACCTTTAAATATTCACCATCGAGCTTTGATTTATCCAAAGGAAAGGGTAAAAATCGAAGAAAAATCTAAGTGCGCTACATAATAATGTAGCTCAGAGATTAGGGGTTGGTTATACTAAGGGAAGGTATTAACACCCTAAGTATCTGTAGTATTCTACAGGAGCCTCTTGTTTGGTAGTTCTGTTATTGTCAATGTTTTTCTGCTAATTGTTATGTGCTAAGGTAAAGATTGTAAAGGTAAAGACCTATGGGTATATACACTAAGTATGCTCGCCAAGACGTTGCATCTCGTGCCTACGTATCCTAACAAGGATGGAATTAGCGTAACCGTAGTTCTCCTATGTATCCTAACAAGGATGGAATCAGAGCATCTCGTGCCTACATATCCATTTTGTGAGTTCCAAAGATCAATTTGTAGATCTCCTCATGTACTACAAAAGTGTCCTAGTGGCCTATGAGTAAAAGATGCTTAGATTTTGAGTTATGAAGCTTCAAAGTTTGCAACGATTTCAAAACACTTAGAATTTTTCAAGGCAAGCTTTGTTCCTTCATTTTTCAATCAACTTCAAGGCTAGTTTTAACAATGATCCCTTTTTATTCAAGAAATTATTAAAACATGAAAGTTTTAGAGCATGTTTAGGGATTTTTAAAAAGTACAAGAACTCCTTCATAGAATTTATGATCTAGGAGTTTCAAAGAGAAGAAGTTGAGGTCCAAAGACACGAAATTTCAAGTGATTACACAAAGTTTTAAGGCATGAACCAAGAAGGTATTCCATTTATGGCATAAAGTGCACACTTCCACTTTGGTAAAGTATGGCTTTTCCTTGAAATATGCCTTGAGCCATTCCCATATACTCCTTATGCACTAAAGTACACTCTATTCTCAGAAGCATGCTCGCTACCCAACAACTCTTGTACTTGATCCCTTGAACCAAGAGAAACCATCATCACAAGCAAGTTGGTTTCTAAGTGGACATGTTTGCAAAAACTTGGATTCTAACCATACCACAAATTCTCCACTTCTCCTATAAATAGGACATCAATCCTCAATGAACAAAAATCACAAAATACCCTAACAAAACCTCTCAAAACCCCTTGCATACTCAGAGCCACTTGCTCTTGCAAAAAACATCCAAACTTGCAAGGATACCTCAAACACTCATTTTGCTCGTGCATTTCCAAAACTAACTTCACAAACCACCTCTATACATTCAATAGAGTGCATTCTAACCATTGAAGTAGTTCTGTAACACTCCAAACACCCCCTACCATTTTCAAACCTCCATTTGCACAAAAGGATCGTGTTATGTTCCTCAGCCTTATTCCAAGTCATTTAACCATTCCAGCAAGTTCTAAAAGGCTCAAGGTAGCTCTAAGGATCATCATCTTGTAACTGTAATAGCTGAGAAGAAACCTTGATTTTCTCCAAGACGTAAGATTTCTGACCCTTAGAAATCTTCATGTTCATACACTATTTTGATGCCATTTGATTAGAAAAATGTAGTATGTGGTGTTCTTTATTGTTTTGAATCATTGTTGGCTTGATTTCATTTGAATATCTCATGTTATAACATGCTAAATATTTTTGATGTTGCACTGTTAATGGTTTTGGTGTGCTTTATACATTGAGTGTTAGGTCAAGGGAATATTATATTAACATTCCTTGTGAAAAATACTCTAATTTTGGTTTTTACATCATTTGATTTGGTTGAGAGTTGAGGAAGATATGGATTGAAGAAATTCTGGCCATGGTGATGGTTCTAGGGCACGAGCGAGAGAGAGAAAAGCTGAAGAAGATGATGTTGAGTCAGAGATGACTTGGCATGAGGTGGAGCTGAGGTGGCCATTTTGAGGTGTCTCTAATTTAAAATAATTGTGAAGCATATACTTACTGGACGAGGGCGTAGCACCGCTGGTCAAGGAGGAGTGTTTGTGTATTGTGTTAAGCGAAGGTTTTGGGGTTCGATCCCCCAGACCTTTTGATCTTTGTTATCTTCTAATTTTTCAATCGTTTTCTATTTTATTGTATGCTTGCTTTTAGTATTCACAACGCACGTGCATCTCAACTGGTCTTTGTTTTGAGCCTGAATGCCTAAGGCGTGGGTTCAAACCCCATTAGGTGCACTTCCTTTATTTTTAATACTTGGATTTTATGGTTTCCTTTGCAAATTGATTTAATCATAACTTCTTTGATTTTTATCATTTTGATCCCATTCCTTTTTCATTTTGTTCATGATGATGCCTATTTTCCATTTTTGTCAAGAAATTTCCAAAAAGATTTATTTTCCTTACATTTATGTGTATTCAAGTGTGATGTTTTTTAGGGTTTTTAGGAGACTTCTCTTGATTAAATACATTGATTCTCCTTACACACCTTGCTTATATGCACCCAACCTTGCTTCTATGAACTTTATTTGATGCATGAGCTTGTATGCCCTTGTTATTACATGATTGGTTATTGTCTTATGTTCATGATCATATGTGAATGCATGTTTAAATGTCATTTAAACCTTGGTTGTTACCTTGCCCTTAATATGAGGTTCTCTCTTGAAATCAAATGTCTTGAGAGAACACGTGCTTCATGTTCTCATATCTTGACCTAAATGTTCCCAAACATTTGTTGTTTTTACTTTGAAATGTTTCCCTTTGAGATGTTTCTCATCCTCCATGATTGAATTTCTTTTACATGTTTGGTTGTTACCTACTTGTTTAACATGATTCACCATAATTCACATGTTGTTGCTACACATGTCACACCCTTATTCAAATACGTTTGGTTGTTACCTATCTTGACTTGTATACATGCCTTAAATATTGTTACAATTTATACATGTTAATCTTAAGTTGTGATCTTTTACATGATAAGTAATGTCTTGACTTATGCATGATCCTACTTGACTTCATCACGATGAATAATGTTTTGACTTATGCATGATTCCACTTGACTTGTATACATGCCTTAAATATTGTTATGATTTATGCATGTTAATCTTAAGTTGTGAACTTTTCTATGATAAGTAATGTTTTGACTTATGCATGATTGTTTATACTTCAAATTTCCATCTATGATGTTTGGTCTTGTAAGAACCTCACTTCATAAACTTCTTAGATGTTGTAACATTTATGTTTACCATTTGGTTTGATTCTTTTATGGATTAATACTTGGTTGTAACCTTGTTATTTATTTTTCTTGATGTTGTCACATGCTTGGTTTACATTCTTGGTTGTCACCATGATTTTATATCTTCATCATGTTTGAATGAATGTATGTGTGTGCTTAAGTTTTGTTAAATTTCCCCCAAGTGATGTAGCTTGTTAGCTCTCATCCAAGAGTTTCCTTGTGTCCCTAAGTCCAAAGGAAATTCTCTCTATTGACTCAATGTCATAGATAGCTCACCATTCTTTTAGCCTCCCCTTGATCTTGTTAGAGTCATTAGGACCTTCAACTTAACCTTAAGTAAGAACCTTATCCCTTTGACTTTGTCAAGTCAAGATCCTTAGCACACCTTGTTAGGAATCCTACAACTTAGAGCTTAGGACTAGAGTTTGTTAACTCTATGTGTGAACCATTGTTATGGGTACTCACATTTCCCTCTTTGACTTTTGTTAAATTCAAATCCCCAGTTAGGTCTTTCAACTTAGACTTAGAGAGTTTATTAACTCTACATAAGTATCATTATTATGGATGCTTATTCCCCCTGGAACTTTGATCATGTTCAAGTGTTCTTCACCCTAGTTAGGAGAACTACATTTACTCTGATTCCATCCTTGTTAGGATATGTAGGCACAATATGCGATGTCTTGTCGAGCATACTTAGTGTACAAACCCATCGGTTTTTACCTTTAGCAATCCTTACCCTAGCACATAAACATTAGCAAACAAACATGATCATAACACAAATACCAAACAAGAGGCTCCTATAGAGTACTACAGATACTTAGGGTGCTAATACTTTCCCTTAGTATAACCAACCCCTGAACCCCCCGATCTCTTAGCTTCGTTGTTACGTAGTGCACTTAGGGTTTTCTTCTATCTTTTCCCTTTCCTTTGAATAAATCAAAGCTCGGTGGTGAACTTCAATGATTTATGATTCAAGTTAATTAATATCTTGATATCTGATTCTCATCGCAACAGAAATGACAACTTCACTGGGGGTAGCTTATGAGGGTTAATCCCACCTTGTTTGCAGTTGTGCTTTGTTTATGTTTATTTGCTTTATACATATATATTTGTGAATATCTGTATATTATACCTGTTGTTGCATATGTGCATTGGGTTGATACCTGGAGAGGTGAGGTAAGTCCTAACCCGAACTTAAGTGTATACCTATGATAGGATTGTGGTATGATCAATAGTTGACGGTTGGGAGTAGTCCTAACATGTTTGACATATGATGTAACCATGCTCAATTGAGGCCCCATTGGGATTTCTGATGGCGTATGAGTAGTCATACGTTCATTTCTTTTTCCGACATGGGAGTCCGTGAAACTGAGGACCTTTTAGTTACCCACTTACCCCACTTGACCTTTTTTTTAGGACGTAGTGCAATGACTGTGAGGAAGTAGTCCCGAATAGTTGATATGCGATACTACACTAAGACGAGTTTATCTTGAGAATATTTTTTACTCACATGAGAAGTCATGAAGGTTGATATTATCCGAAAGATTTATCGGTGACTCTGGGAACTTTGTAGAACATGTTGTGTAGGAACATACCCATAGTACATACCTTTTGGGGTGAGTTAGACCATGGCTTCACGCTCGTGATCTCTGAACTTAGACTCTTGTTTGTTTACTTGTACATATCTGTATATGTGGATGTGTAAATACGTGAACATGTGTGTATACGTGTGTTTTATGCATCACATCCATTCATGCATTCATGAATAACCCTTTGGTTTCAATGAATTCAGTTTTTATTTCCTTTGCGAAAATCAATAGAGACCGTGGATTATAAGATGAAACTTTTCAATTTTTCCCAAAATGTTTGCAACTAGCTTTTGAGTTCCTTGAAACCATTTGGCTTGCATTTACATTGCACGAGCATATTGTTACATTTGCAATTGCATTGGCATTTCTCAGTCTTGAGTCTCATATTTTTCTTTCTCTTACCAACAGAGGAAGTTTTCTTACCCCTTAAATCTTAAACCTGGGGCAGGGTAGTTTTTAGTTTAACTTAGTTATACATTCAAATACAAGAGCTTCATGCAAGACACCTGTCAACACTCTTAAATCAAGTGAATAAATGTTGCACAAATTATTCCCCAAAATGATAAATACGGAAGGACCATTAAGAAAACCTTACTCGAAGAATGAGCTGAGTCCCTTTCAAGGCAAAAAGCTAAGAAAGATGGGAAGCTCATGACCTTGCCTTATACAAAAAGGCTGGTATGACAACGAAAAAGAGGATGACCTTAAAGCTTTAACTTTGAAAGTCCTCAATTAACACAACCAAGGTTGGACAACCTGACTCCTAATGATCTTTGTTAATGGTTTGTGTTGATCACTTTATCTATCATTTTGTAAATGAATAGATCCACTATGTTTTTTATCATTTGATCACTCCACTGTGTTTTTTCAATAAACTTTTATTTCAAAAGCTTGCATGAATGTTGCATTGAAATTACCAATTCTTAATGAACAATATTGTTTGCTAGACAACTCAATATCAAAGGAATCCCAACAACTGCAGCCAGCTAGGGAATTTGACTTGTTAAAAGAAGCTCAGCCTAGGGAAACAAATTTGGAGGATTTGTTAACCAACGATTCCAGGAGTTGGTGAATCAGGGGCAGAACTCTTCAAAGTTTAGAATACTGGGGCAAGACATCTTGAGCTCATCTTATGGAGAGTTATTTCCCAAACTCCTTACAAGGCAATGACTCCAAAGACCCACAAACAGGGGCAAGTCTGTTTCCCAACTATTACAGTCTGAAGGACAAGTTCGAGGGTTTTGTTTTGCAAATACAGTTAAACTGGGGAAGTTACGTCAAGATTTGTTGAATCTCTCCAAGAGTTTGAATACATTGAGACATTTTGTATGCCAATTCTTCTGTAAAATCCTCTTGATAATTTCTTCTCACAGACCATGTAATCTTGGGAAGATGAGACTTGAAGATGATCACCATGCAATTAAAGTGCAGAACTACATTGTTCTCATAATATCCTTTGCTAGCTCCCCAATAAGTTGTTACTTCAGTTGATATTGGCAATCTCCCATGGATCTTTCTCTTCTAACAAGGAAATAAAGCTCATGATTGTAATCCTTAGTGAAGTCGTGGTGTTATGCCTCCAAGTAGGATACTCTTTCCCCCAGAGAAGGTAGTAACCCTGAAGTAAGGTTGTTGATTCTTCATGTTCGTCCCTAGTGATGTTCCAATTTGGTGAAGTTGACTGGGTATCCTTGTCGAGATGTTTATTACATCTCCAATTTTGCTTTCTCTTGTCTGTTTTGTAAGCATAAATATGACATACATGCATTCATACATATGCATGGCATCTGAGCATTTTGGCTACCATTCTGGTATGTACCTATTTCGTTCACTTTAGCATTTATTCCCAAAGTGATTGGGTTTGTCTATTCTCTCCCATAGGGTCGTCATCCCTAGGCATAAAGTGCCCATCCTTTCTAGAATTCCCCACAGAGTTTGATTCTCGTGGATGATGGTTGCTTCAGTTATGTTTTCCATGTTTGGATAAGAGAAATCCCCATTTGAATTCATTCCTCAATGGTTGGAGTCTTGTTTAACCATTTCTTAGCTTGTTCCTAGATTGAGCTTTGGTCCCTGGAAAATATGGTCTTTGAACCTGATTAGGTCGCCAAACCTAGTATGACCGTGCATTTATTTTGCACCGTGTCTCGCAGGGAGAATCTTTTGTAGATCCTCTTTGAAGATAGAATACATTCTCTAGCAGTTTTGTTGTAACAACATCTCCTTGGAATTTATACCCAGACAACAAGTGGAAATTTCTTTGAGAAGCTTGTTTTTATATGGCGATAAGTGGCAGTCTTTTTCGAGAAGCTTATCCGTCTTTGGTGTTATTTAACCTTTTGCAATTACAATTGGTGCTCCCTTGAAGCCCATTTGTCACTAGCATCTTCGTTTTATAACACAATCATCATTGGTATTGTTGAATCCCATCGTTACCATATTTTCGAAGTCTGGTCATTACTATCAGTCTTTGGTGAAAGTCCAATTATTATTGGAACTCGTCGTAAATCTAATCGTTATTGGTAATGTTTGTCTGGTTTTTCTCCAGCCTCCCTCTTTGAAGTCAAGTTGTTACTAGCTCCTTGTTGATTTTTCTTGTCTGGTTGTCACCGATTTCCTATGAAGTCTAGTTATAACTAGCAATCTCCAGTAGATAATCCAATTATCATTAATGCTTTTTTCTGGTAGTTACCAATATTACCATATGAGACTAGTTGTTACTAAGTCCTCAACTCATTTTGTTATCTGGTGGTTACCAGCTTTTCCACATGAAGTTTAGCCGTCGCTAACTCCCTTGAAGTCTAGTAGTTATTGAAATTGCTCTAGATCCAATTGTTATTGATATTGACGATTTGGCCATTACCATATCCACTTAAAATTCACTAGTTATTGTCACTGCTTTTAAACCCAATTGTTATTGGTATCATCAATCTGGTTGTCACCTGTCCTTTAAATCTAGTTGTCACTAGCATTATTCAAAAAAAAATAAAACAACAAACAATTGTTATTGATGGTGGAGTTTTTTGTCAAAACGTCTCCCATAAAGTCTAGTAGTTTCTGGCATTACTTAAAATCCAATTGTTATTGGTATTGCTGATTCGGTTGTCACCATATCTACCTAAAGTCTAATAGTTATTGGCATTGTTTAAAATTCAATTGTTATTGGTATTGTTGATTTGGTTGTCACCATATCTACCTAAAGTCCAGTAGTTACTGGCATTGCTTAAAATCCAATTGATATTGGTATTGCTGATTTGGTTGCCACCATATCTACCTAAAGTCCAGCGGTTACTAGCATTGCTTAAAATCCATCTGTTATTGGTATTGTTAATCTGGTCATTGTTGCGGTGACAATCGTGATACCAAGCTATTGATTAACTTGAATCTTTAATTCTTAAATTCACAACCGGTCTTTAATTTATCCAAAGGAAAGGTCTAAAGAAAGAAAAACCCTTTTCGCGATGTAACAACAACGCTAAGAGATTCGGGGATCGGGGGTTGGTTATGCATAGGGTAGGTATTTCACATCCTAAACATCTGTAGTACTCTACAGGAACCTTTTGTTTGTTTGCATGCTAAGTTTGCTAAATGTTTGCTATGGATTGGGATTGGGTAAAGGTGTAGGTTAAAACCTAAAGATAGTTTCTAAGTTTGCTCGCAAAGACGTCACGTCCTCTGCCTACGTATCCTAACTAGGATAGAATCAGAGCAATCGTAGTTCACCTCACTAGGGTTGAAGAACACTTGATTATGATCAAGGTTCAAAGGGGAACAAACATAACAATGTTTGTATAGAGCTTCACAAAACTCTCTAGATCTATGTTATAACACTCAAGAGGGGAGTAAGTAATCATTACTATGATTCTTACATAGAGTTTACAAACTCTATCCTAGGGTTCTAGTTGAAGAACACTCCTAGTGAAGGTGGGTCTTTTAGACTTAAGGCAAAGTCTAAGGCTTATACTAAGGTTCAAGATGACTTTACAAAGTCAAGGAAGGGTAATGAGCTATACATGACACAAGGGTCAATGGAGAGACTTTTCCTTTGTAAGGAGAGAGATAAGGCAACTTGGATGAGAACTAAAGAGTTCCATCACTTGGGGAATAAATACTTAACAAAGCAATAAACAATTGAGCAAGATGAAATAAGATTAAGACAAGTAAGCATGCATAGTACAATAAGCAGATACTTCAAATAATACCAATGGTTACAACCGATAATCAAGTATCTTAACAAAGATTTGGGGCATATCTTAACAAAGATTGATGACATAATGAAGGTAACAACCACATGAATAAATCACAATTTTGAAAGTAAACATGTCATAGGTTCAAAGCATAGCAAATGTAACAACAATATGCATAGATGATAATCAAACATAGGTAAATCAGTTTAAACTCATAATTTAGGAGTAGTCAAAAATAAGATCATTGTGACCACCAAAGGAGAGTACCCTAGCATGTCAATTAACAAGGGAAATAAAGATTTCACAAGAAAATTCAAGCATGTTCAAAGGAAATCATCAACAAGTAAGATAACGACCTTAGTAAATGGCACATTTCCACATAGCCAAAGGGAATCACAATTAATAACAACATGTAATATTCCTATATCATATAAAAATAGACATTATAACAAACACATTGCAAAAAGAATGGATCAAAAAGGGTGAAAAATGAGGGAGTTATGAATATTTGAAGATTTGATGAATTATGACAATAAAACAAACAAATAAAACAAGCAAATATAAAATAAAAGGAAAAGGGCCACGCTGGGAATTGAACCCAGGCCCCTTAGCTTGCATGCCACAAACTTAACCACTGAAGCACTCACACGCGCGCTACCATGGTGAAAAAACATGATGAAGCATAAAAAAAACAAAAGGGTTCGACCTCCACACGGGTCGAACCCAGGTTTGGCTAGTGAAAGGTGAGATATGCGCACATGCTTCTACCACTGGGGTGGCTATACATCCATTGATATAGCCACCCCCATAAATATATATGGTAAGTTTACATGATATTCTGGGCAAATTGGAAGAGGCAAGAACAAATGAAAAACTGAAATGCAATTTGATTCATAACTTGATCAAAACTTCATGGTTTTTAACAAACTTTAGGTCTAAATCACATGAAATTGAATGAGGAATCCAATGGTAACTTCAGTTTTCTCCAAAAATGGGCACAAATTAAAATTCGAAGGTAAATGCATGTTATGTGTTTGAAATGCACTTTCAAAGCTACAGCTCCAATCTCTCATGCTTAAAACATTTGGAAGGTCCTCACACACTCCAAATACAATACACATGCAGTTCCAAAACAAACAAAACTTAAATTCAAACCTGAATACAAAGTGGCTGGTGGTTTTGAAATTGTGACATAAGTTGCAATAACAAGTTCAAAACAGTTTGAGTAGAAACGAGATCAACAATCAAAATAGCTCAAACAGAAAACTGATAGATTCTTTGATCAATTCCAACGGACTGGTCTAGATAACAATACAACACACCAAAATCAAACCAAACTTGCCAATTGAGTTAAAGCTAACAAACCTACAACTGATCCTAAACAGACTATTGACACAAATGCAACCTAGCATGATAATGCCTATATCATTCATCAATCCAAATCATTCACAAATGCAAGTTTTACAACCTTAGGATAACAGCCCTTATGCATAAATCTCCAGGACGGTTAACAAACAAGGCTACTATATCCTTACAGTGGGCAGAATAATGCTTGCTCATCAAAATCTGTAACCACATGAATCAACCCCAAATGCAATAGGCTAGGAGCTTCATACACACAAATTTAGCAGCTTTTAAAATAACAGAAACCTGAAGGCAACTGAGGTTGTCAAACCTCAAAGCATCAATTGACAATAGATCCAATACCCCAACATGTTCACCAACAGTTTATCATCAAGGGCAGTGCAGAAATGAGACCAGCAGTTTTGGCAAACTCAACTCATATGGATTCTAAATCTATTGAAGTTCTGATAAAAATGCAGGTTTGAAGATGCATTGGTGAATATGAATTGACCATGATCAACATAAGATGATCAAAACAGTTTAATATCAAACAAGAGTCTATGCAAGTTGTAAAAGGCATTTCTAAATGATTAAAAATCAAGGAAAGAACTCATTTTTCATGAATCAGAACAGGATCCTCAAGTTGCCAAATTAGTGAAGTGGCTAAAAATGGATTTTGGATTTAAAACAAATAAGTCATGGCAACATCCACTTGTTAAGCACTGATCAAGTATGATATGGTTAAAAAAACTTGCTAAATCACAGACCAATCCCTATCAACAAATCAGATACACCAACACAAAAGGCATAGCAAATGAGATACTGCTAGAAATCAGATACACCAACAGATTCTTCAACACATCCAAGTGAGTCCTTTCAAAAGAAAAAATGCATAGCCACCAAACAGTTAATACAAATATTTGGCAAAATTCTTGGTAGACTAATCACTGATGAATTCCTAATAAACTATGTCTTTACAAAGGCAAAGCCTTTGACAGCAAGTGATGGTAATCAGGATAAAAATAAAACACAAATCAAGCAAGATGGTTTTGGTCTGACAGAAACAAAGCACACACTGACCATTCCTCAATTCCAAACAGAAGTTGAATCCAAATTCTAATCCTACTGTTAGCTTAGGAATTATGAATTTCAAGGGATGTCAAATCCTAAACATGTATTGCAAGTTGTAGTGTGGAATGCAAAGATTGCTCATGCATTGAGGGAGTGAAAAATCAAAATAGGTGTAAACAGACCATGAAATTAATGCACACACATCACAAATAAGAAGATGGATGAGATCAAACTCAAAGCTTAAGCATTCTTCAATCAAAACAAAATTTGGCATGTTGGTTGAAAAGTTGAAAAATCTGTCCTAACAAGACAGTTGTGGCAGTAGGTGATTTTCTAAAGCAATGAGTTTTTGAAGGAGTCAATGCTATACACATGTTACATATATGATAAAAGATGATACCAAACTCAGAAAGTGGTTGAAAACCTAATCAAACAGAAAATGGCACTTTGAAGCTTCAAGGCATACAACCACAAC
Source organism: Lathyrus sativus (assembly GCA_963859935.3). NCBI lineage: Eukaryota > Viridiplantae > Streptophyta > Magnoliopsida > Fabales > Fabaceae > Lathyrus > Lathyrus sativus. The sequence continues at coordinate 188,343,508 of OZ012741.1, read as the reverse complement.
ACTTGAAATATGCAGCCAGCCATAACCATGACATTTGGAGAATTTGGGATCATGCACAAGTTTTAAATGGATAGGGCAATGATAAAATGCACACAAATCATGTAGAAAATGATTGAAACAGAATGTGAGATGTTTAGTATCAATGATGTTTTGAAAAAATGCAAGAGAGGCATGATAAGGCAGTTTGAACATTTAGGCAGATTTTGAGCACAATAGCATCACACGCATCCTCAAAATAAGCAAATAAATGATTTTTCAATCTTAAAGTCAAGAAAAAATGCTCCAAGTCAAAAATGACATGTTGAACTAAATTGGACAGCAAAATCAAACAAGTCTCACAAGACACCCCTAATGACTAAGCTTCAAACTTCTCACATCTCCACCAACACAAACATCATGAGCAAAATCAAACATTGATCAAAGACTTGGGATACAAGACATAGCAAGCATAACAACTCAATACCTAATTCATGATAATGGTAGGCAAGAAAGACATGAAAATATCACAATGAAAACAAGGGCCACATTGATTCAAACATGATCAAGGGCAAGGGAGAATCTATGAGCAACTTACAAGTTATCTACATATCTCACTAATGAGCTAGGTTGGACAGTTCTAAGGTTAGTCCATCAATATTTCAACATTGGCTCCTAAAGCTACCAAATAATCAAAATCTCACTAACAAGTCCAAACATGATAACAAAGCACAAACTTGCAACCTATCATCCACATATCATTTATAAATGACAATATATTGACAAAATAAGCATCATGATCATAAAACTAGGATTCTTGACAAAGAAACACAATAGGGCAGCCATGGTATGTTTTCACACAAATAATCACAAAATGACAATACATGACAATGTATGATTAATAGATAGTTAGAATATCACATACCTCTTGTAGACCAGCTTTGAGCAAGCTAAAAAGCTTAGAAACCCAGAGATACTCCTTCCTTTGCAATGAGATGAAGCTTACTTCCTCTTGAAGCAACAAAACCAAACTTCAAGATAGTTGGAGTTAGGTGATTCCCAGTTGATTTTCAATGCTTTGGATAGTTGTAATATGGCATATGTGAGGTGTATGGATGGTTAGAACAGCAAGAACAAGCCTAGATAAGGATTTGGCAAGTTTTGAGTATAGTGGTCAAACTTTCTTGGTGTGAAAGTTGACTTTTTGAAAAATGGTATTTTTGAGAGGTTTGAGGGTATGGACACATTCTATCCTATATTTAGGGATTGTTTGGATGATTTTGAGAGGCTTAGAAATGATAGAACTGGTCTTGAGCAGAGTTTTGCTCAAGACAACTTTTTGGTGAAAATGGGGATTTTGAGATTTTTGAGATTCTTGAAGAATGAGAGCTATGGTTTATCTGGTTTCTTAAGATTGCTCTGGTGTACTTAAACTCATAGAAGAGGCCTCTATTTATAGCCAAACAAGAGTGAGGGCAGCCTTGGTCTTTTACCACTTTTGGAGGGAGTTTTCATGAGATTTTTTAAGTGAATCTTGCAAGATATTCTCCTATAAGCTCCATTGTTCAAGGGAGATCAGAAAACTCAAGTGGAGATGGACATGAAGTGACTGACATGATCTGTGAAGGTAGAGTAAGCCAGCTGCAACATTCCTAGCATGAAAAGTTTCTCTCTCCTTCTTACATTTGATTATTATATTGCCAAGTTGCAACAACTTGCTATGTTCACTAAAACCATCCTTTTCCTGGTTTTCTCTCCATCTATGCCTCACATTATCAGTTTGAATCAAGATCCAAGGGCTGAGAGTGGCTTAAGTTGTGAAAATCCAAATTTGAGAATTCTTGACAAAGTGATTTCAAGTGTGACAGGCCCAACTTCTATGGTGTATAACTTCCTGCTCAAACATGCTATTGAGGAGTTCTACCATAATTTGGAAAGCCCTTAAATAGCTCTATAACTTTCATGTTTTGGGAATTTCCAAATTCTTTATGGAACTAGGTTGAAAAACCTTTCAAAGTTGATCAAAAAACCACTTAAAAGTGCCAAATAACTTAGAATTTTTCCAAGTTATTTCCCCCTCAAAACTGAATTTTGCTATAACTCCAATTCTATGCCTTTTTTGATCATGGACCACTTTGAGGATTTTGTAGGATTTGTCAAGAGCTTTCCAATGAGCTTTGAACCACTTCATTTGGATGTGTGGTTGAGGAGTTATAGTCTTGCCCCTTTCGAAACCCTAATTCCCGATTTTTGCAATTACTTCTTAACCCTTGATCCAATGGTCATGAAGTTTTATGGGGAGGTGTAATATGATATAAGTAACATTTTTTATTCACACCTTGAAGTCAAATTCCTTATTGTTGAAGAGTTGACTTTTCGGTCAACCGTTCGATCAATCGGTGCCTACCGAGGCGCCTGTTGATGATCCGGACATCCTGAGGACTTGAAACTCTTTGAATGGACTTTAATAAGCCATAGGAACTTAATGGACCAAGATCCCACCATTTAAGCATTCTTTAAACCAAAAGTCAAACTACAGTTGACTTTTTCTCGTCGAAAACCCTAATCGGGTACCTTAAATTGCACTGTTCTCAATCCCCGGGTGACCACCACAAATTGAATCCATACTTGATCCAATGTTGTATTCTTGATTATGTGGATACTTATTTGAAGTTGAATCAATCCAAAACATTGATTGATCAGACCACCGAAATCTCGATTTTGACGGTACGGAACCCTAATTCATCTGCATCTTAACAAAGATAAACTTGAAATTGGTTAAGGTTAGTTAATCAAGTGAATATGATCCTACAATGACGATGAGGATATAAGGGGTCAAAATTTGGGGTGCAACAGTCATTACCAGTCTATTTGAAGTCTAGTTGTCACTAGCAATCTTTGCCTAAACCCAATTGTTATTGGTATCATTGTCATACCCCAAATTTGTTCTACTTGTATATATATCTTCCATCTGTATTTCCATACACTAACTGTTATTCAGATAATCTAAAAATATGTTGTTGTCCAGTAGCCTAAGCCTATGTTTCCTTTTGAAGACATCCAACCAGGTGTATATGTGGGCTCAGTAAGAGTTGAAAACCAGTTAGGTCTGACCTAATCTTGGTTAGACAATTTCGTTTCAAGATCAATCAAGGATATGGTATGCAATTAAAATGCTGTGCATTAGGGGTTGTAATTAGGGTTTTGTGCAACGGAGTTCATATTTCGAGTCGTGATCTTCTGATTTTCAGAGCATGTCATCCAAGATATATTTCAGGATCCAATTTTGATCATATTCGAGATTTGTTGCAAGTTTGGTTCATTTGTGGTCAAAGTCAAGGATTAATTCAAGATTTATCATAGGTCCAATATTTGATTCATTTCAAATTACAAAAATCAAAGATTTTATTCATTATGGAGGAGGCACCCATTAATCCAAAATCAAGATTCACCTTTCAAACTTACTTCAAGTGTCAAGTTCTTAATCATCATGTCAAATTTATTCTTATTGCAAGATGAAAAATCCAAGTTTTAAACTCAAGATTTAATTTCAATTCCATTTACATCCAAATTCAATTCACAAGAAGCTCATCATTATTAAATTCTCTAAAAAAAGGTTCATTCCACAAAAATAGAAAAACATTCTTCATAAGCCCATATCACAAATACCAAAGCCCATTACAATAATTTCAAAAACAAATTCCAAATAGTCCAATATTAAAAAGAATGTCAAATATGAAATAAACAAAAAGTTGAGGCCACACATGTTGTACACGCGGCCCACATACCTAAATCTTCCAACATTTTTTGCCAAACTTTTCCACATCACTTACGCAGTACATAAACATTACAAAGAAAGTAAGATTGCGAGAGGTTTCATGCATGTTTTATAATACACGCATCAAATACATATTTTTACCATGCCATTAAATTCTCAAAACCATAATCTTCAATGTACCAAAACTAAAAATAGCCTTCCCGACTTGTATCTGTGGTACCACGATAAACAACCTACCATAACAATAAGACCAACACACAACCAAAACAACCTGCACAACTTTTCCACAACCAACACAACGTAAAAACGGCTTGAGAAAATCCAAAACATATTTCACGCACAAAACGACACAACAATTTCATCATAATACTCATCTCAAATCACTCTATAAATAGGGACACCCTTTCACTCATTCACGGGGGTTCGGGTGAAGCCATCATTACTCTGTATTTTTCTCTCCAAATATTTCTTTAACCGAAAAACCCCATAACCATAAAATTTTAACCTCCAATATCTTCACAACCCAGTCCATCAACAACTCAACATAACCTCCAATCAAACCATAATCACTTCCAACTCTAAATCTCACAACCAAACAATCACGAATAGAGGAACGAGAATAAGTTGTTAAACGAAAATCATACCTAAAACTACAAGGAGAAGAAGAGAAATTAGAAACCAAATCTAAACGAGATGAGAGCAAACACACAAGCCGGAATGAAACGACTCTGAACTGGGATGAGTTGCGCAAGAGATGAACGCAAAATGGCGAGAAGAAAGTTGATAGTATCGTCATCGTGTTGATTTACTCCTTTCGAAGAACTCGACGTGTTGAATGAAGCGTTTTTTCTCTTAATGCTTTTCTGATTTCATTTAAAGAAGCGATTGTTGTTACCAATGGCCACCATGGGTTTTTCTTTCTATTTGATTTAGAAGAATGAAGGGGTAACTTCTCATTTCACCGTGTTGTTTTGGTGTTTTTTGGATCGTGCTAAAATGTTATAGAAATGGTGATGGGCTTTTAGAAGCCCAAATTATCCTTTTGACTGATTTACACCACCCTTATTCCTTGTTACTATCATGTTCTTGAGGTATAGTATGGATGATGGGCTTTAGACCATATGATTCCATATTTTCACCCCTTTTAATCATTATGTGCACCCCTGTTCCATTTTTTAAAAATCTTATTTCTCATCTTTGTTTTTTTACTTAGATTTTCTTTTAGGTTTTTTTTATATATTAGATTTTCAAGTTTAATGTGTGGATTTATGATTATCACTTTATTTCTTTTTATTTCAATTTTATATTGATTTTCTACTTCAATTTTGGTCAACGGAAGTCTAGTATCATCGATTGTTGTTTAATCTTGATTAAGATGAGACCCATTTCTGTTTCATTTCCATGCTCATTCCTTTTAATCTTCTTTTATCCTCCTTTTCAACTTTTGATCAATGAAGTCTTTAAATTCACGAATATTGATTTGTTGAGGCTGTTAACCTTCATTATTTCAAATATGTAGAAAATGATCATCAAGATCATTTTCTATACTTTGAGATCGTGATAGGTTACCCTCGATTAATTAACACAAGTTTGTGATTAAGACGAGACCGTCATCTTTTCGATCCGTGTGACACGATTACATTGGAAAATAATCCTCAATATCATTCTTCCATCGTGTTTTTAGCACGAATATCAACTTGTGCGACCTCCTATAGCTTTATTTTCTTCATAGATCGAGCTACGACGGTTTAGCGCTACATTCGTCCCGACTAAATTCATATCAACTAACAACTAACTTTACTTTCCGTCAATATACGCTTGTTTTATTTTCAGTCAATATGTCTTAACTATATTATCATTGTTCATATGCTTGTTAATATTATCTTAATTATACTATTGTAAATATTATCTTGATTATATTTTTATATATCTTGCCATATTATGCATATTGTTCATATCATCTTATCATATTCATCTTGTTCATATCTTGCTCACACTATTTGAAAACACTATACATATTGTTGGTTACTTTTACGAGCAACTGATTATTGGACTTTATCAAAAACCCTGGCTTAAATATTTTGTCTGACTTTTGTTTAAGGTATAGTTTAAGACACCTCACACACACATACGACTTTCTCTTGAGCTACCTTACAATGAGACCTTTTATTTTGTGCAATCCCGTGTAACTTAGATGTATCCCTCTCCCATTCCAATGTACACTTTCGTATTTCTTTGATTATGGTTTATCTTCTAGGAGCACCCTTAGGGACTAGTGTAGACTAAAACATTCTCAAACTAATTCTTGATTCTTCATCGAGCCATTTTCAAACCCCCTCTGTAAGTCGAGTGCTGGTACGCATTCACCATCAACCTATCGCACACACCTTCACATTTCATCGTGGTTACGTTATTAGGAGCACCCTCAAGAACTAATATTGTTTCTCATAACCTAACCTTTGATTCGTCGTCAAGTCGGTTCCATTTTCAAACCAAACCCTCGACTCGTCATCAAGCCATTTTCAAACCAAACCCTCGACTCGTTGTCGATCTATTTTTCAAACCAATTTCCATTCCACCACTTCTTTGCACGTAGATAAAATCAAACCCTTGATCCAACATCAAGTGGTATTTTAAACTAAATTGTGAGTCAAGTGCCTTTTGCCTTGCAGTCCATCTCTTTCCGCAACCTATTTGATTCTATCTTTTTCAAACACTTTTCTTAGAAAATAGCGAAAGAAGAAGATTCTTGGAATCTAGTACTCCTTGAATCTTCGAATGAATGGCTCTTGAGGCGCACACTTTGGGGGTTGTCGTTCATTCACCCTTTCGTCTCAAAACACCAAATCTCTATTCAAACATTTTTGTAATCAAACTTACGAAAGAAGGAGATTCTTGAAGTCTAGCATTCCTTAAACCTTCGAATGAATAGCTCTCGAGGCACGCCCCTTAAGTTGTTATTCATTCACTCTTTCGAATTCAAAACATTCAACCCTTTCTCAAAACCTTTCTAATCAAGTCCTGAAAGAACTGAGTTCTTGGAATCTTGGATTTCTTGGATTCTTGAGCGACAGCTCTTGAGGCATACCCCTTGGGTTGTTTGTCATTCAGTCTTTCGTCTCCAACTCAATTCAAACTTCAACCAATTTAACCCATATAATTTCGTGGTCGTTTCCACGAACTATGGACGCTCTGATTCTTCATTCTCATTTAAATGTAAGATACGTAGGCACAAGATTGGGATGATCTTGGCGAGCTACCTTCCCTCAATCTTCCGTTTCCTTATATCTTTTCCTGTAGTCGAACTAAGAAGCTTTGATTTCTTATTCTCGTTCGAATGAGCATACGTAGGCACAAGGGCCCCAATCTTTGGGGAGCACCCTATCCTATAAACTATCCCATTTCCCCTTAGAGTCTTTATCCTTTTATACTACTGATTCACATCTATCATTGAGAAGAAAACAAACAAGCCTAGATAACGCCCATCGCAAATCGTACTAAGAGGCTCCTGTTGAGTACAACGGACGTGAGGGGTGCTAATACCTTCCCATTGTGTAACCGACTCCCGAACCCAGAACATTGGTTGCGACGGCCTCGTTCCTTTCCTTTCGTTTTAAAAGGTTTTCTTAATATTTTCCTTTCCCGTCTCTTCCAGATAAATAAAGTTTGGTGGCGATTCTGTCGAATCGCATTCTGTGCCTTTACTGCGAGGGTCATATGCTCAAATTAATTTTTGAGGCACGACAGTTGATGACTCTGCTAGGACTATTTTCTCCATGCAAGAGAGAGTCGAGCCAATCTTAGGGTTTCACGAAGAACATTGTATTCGCTTGCTTGTTTTCTTCTCGTTTATGTATTTGTTATCTTATTGTTTTCTCTTATGTACATATCATCCTGTTTGCTTGTTGAGTTTTGGGGATGACATCATGAGTAAAGCTCTATGCCTAAGCTTTAGTAAAAGCAGAGAGAACACATAGTTTCTAATTGGTAGTCGAGTAGTGTTAGTCCCCAAGGACTTGCTCCTTGTAAGCCTAGCATGAAGATCCCCTAAAGAAGACCTATTCATAGATCTTGTTATAACATAGCTAGCCTGTTGCACAACTTGATTAATAAAGGGTCTGTGATTCTAGGAACCCTTTTTAGCACCAATTCTATATTGGTGGTTGTGTAGTGTTAGTCTCAAAGGACTTGCTTCTTGTGTGCCTAGCATGAGGACTCCACTAAGGAGAGACCTTGTTATTATTATCATCGTAATACAACTAGCCTGTTGCGCGATGTTGATACGGTTAGTGTCCGTGATCCTGAGAATCTTATCTATCAAGTAGAAATCATCCTGTGAGTGGGTTTATTGGTAAAGGATCTAGATCTTCCCGTATAGGGTCTCCCTTTAAGGTTTCTTTGATTAGAAACTGTGGTTATCTACCTGTTACAGGAACCAGCTTCAAAATCTGTTTGAACCTGTGACCCTGTGATCCTGGATCTTGCATGTTAAATTGCATCTTTCATACATGTCATTGCGTTGCATCAGGTGTGCATCTTATATTTCTTGTCTTCAACAGCAGAATCTCATTTCTCCTTCCTTCCTGTCATGTAAATCAAGATGATTCCTCGACATCAGTATGCAACTAGAGCCAATATTAGACGCATGACGTAGCAGATTCAACAAGAGCTAGTTGCCTTTAGGGAGGAGTTGGATTCCCTCACAGGAAAGATTGATCAGATCCTCGAAGCCACCACTACGGCCAGAAAAGAAGAAGAGTTGCGAGAAGTTGCTGTTGTCAACAACAATGGTCAAGTGCAAGGGTCCACCTCAAGACTCTCAATTCATGTTCCTAATGCCATCAATTATGGGATACCAATGAACTTCTCTACCGCAGCTGAAGTAGCCACTTCTCAACCAATCGTAGCACCTGAAGTTACTGTTGGAGCTATCCCGCAATCCCAACATGCTGTCATTCAGATCCTTGTTCCTCACGCCGAAGAGAACCTGCTAGACCAATATGATGATGTTCAAAATTATCATGCTGCTATCTCCATTGCTAGTCCTATTGCCGCTCAATATTCTGAAGCCATCAAGATGTGTCGTGATCTAGCTGAGAAACTCCTAGTCATGGAGGGACACAATGCATCCTCTTTGAATGCTCTGGAATTATGCTTGGTGCCTGATGTTGTCATTCCTCCTAAATTCAAAGTGGCAAAATTCTCAAAGTACAAAGGTCTCAGCTGCCTGAACATTTATCTGAAGATGTACTGTCGCAAGATGGCTGCTTATGCCAGATATGAAAAACTAATGATTCATTGCTTCCAAGACAGCTTGTCTGGAGCACCACTCAGGTGGTATATGCAGCTGGAACGTAGCAATGCATGCACATGCGATGAGTTAGCTGATGCATTTGTCAAGCAGTACAAACATAATACTGATCTCGCTCTGAATCGTACTCAACTTCAGAGTATGGCTCAAAAGGACAGTGAATCCTTTAAGGAGGATGCACAATGATGGAGAGAGCTAGTTACAAGGGTACATCCATCTTTGGTTTACCGTGAACTGATAGATATCTTCATGGGTACCTTGCAAGGCCAATACTACGAGAAGCTGATCGGTAGTGCTTCTGCTGGATTCTCTGACATAGTGATTGTTGGTGAGAGAATTAAAGAAGGTCTAAAAAGTGGAAAGATCTAAGGAAGCTCCAGTAGCCATGCTGGTTCCAAGAAGCCTTTTCACGGATACAAGAAGAAAAAGGGTGAAAAAAATTCCATCTTTGCGCAGAAAGGGCAAGCTCCCGCTCCTATGCCTTATCAAATCCCTTATTACTAGTATCCGTATGTTGCTGCTGCACAATAAGCTCCAATGCCTTATTCGCCAGCTGTTCAAGCTCAGATGCCTCAGCAACAGGCTCCTCAGCAACAATCCTACAACCAACAAGGGTATCAGTATCCTCCTCAACATCAACAACAACAATCTGCTCGACAGCAGCGTCAGCCTAATCAGCAGAGGACGTAGAAGCCAGATAGAGTCTTCGATCTTCTACCAATGTCATATTCTAATATCTTTGCTCAATTACTAGAGAAAAGGGTCATCACTCTGAGAGACCTAGCTCCTCTAACGGTCAATCCTGCCAATTATGATGCAAATTCCCATTATGACTTTCATAAGGGCGCTCCAGGGCATACAATCGAGAACTGCAGAGCTTTCAAGCACAAATTTCAAGACATGATTTATAGGAATGCTATCAACTTCAATTGGAAAACTCCAAACGTCATCAACAATCCTATGCCGCCGCCAAGCTAGTTCCAGCATCAGATCAAGTCAAGTCAAGTTCATCTTCTCAAAGAAATCTGCCAGTCATGTATACTTTAAACATTGTCATTCGTATCTGGTTTTATTAATATATTGACTATGCATGTTTCGAATTAGTTATGTCGTATTCACTCATTCTTACCATGAATCACAGACACATTTATCCACTTCACTCTTTATCAATTGTTGTTTAGCATGACTGGAGGGAGGATTATGACAATGAAATACCCATAATTGTAAATTGTATGCTTTCAGACATAATCTCGTCGATGGTGTACATGCATTATTTCAATTCCCAAACATTGGAGAGACAAGGAATTAATCTCTAGTTAACCACTTCGAGCCTAGAAGTAGCAGTTTCCTTCGGATATTCAAACCTTTACACTCAACCCGGGGTAGGGTAGTGTTCAGCTAATCCAATAATGCACTCAAATTACAAGCAAAATCCAAAAGACATGATGGTTATTCGTCAATAACCCATGATTTAGAAGTCACAATCTCCAACAAAATCAAAAAATCAAAAGCCTTCTAAGTCAAGCACTTCAAAGGAGACTTAGGGGGAAAAAATCAAGGCAATCCCGATGGACTCGAAAAGTGTAACACCCTTCTAACCCCACATAAAAATACATAATTAATCAGAGTAAATTAACATGCTTTCACAAAAGGGCATCACATAATTTACAAATCTCAACATTCACCTGTCATACTCATGTAACATTTAAATAAATAGTCATGCTATTAAATTTTCATCTTGCATGTAGCAGCAGATTCAATTTATTACATAAATCTCTTCACAGAATATTCATATTCGTCACATAATCATCAACACTTAGGCACAGAGGCCATTATCACATATTTCAAATACATTTAAACACGACTTAGAATACTTAATATATCTCTAAGGCATAAACCCCGCGATCCCAGTGTTACATAACCAGAGCATGACTTGATCCAACATAATTAAATACTAAACAGCTGCACCAACAGCGGACTCACAACTACTAGCAGTACTACTCCTTGATACCTGTACGATGTCATATAGGACATCATTCCAGCAGAAGGGTGAGAAACATTACCATAATAATCAATGCACATAATCATATATAATTGCACAAGTACATAATACATATATTCCACCTTTTCTCACCACAATGCATATTAACACAATAACAAAGCATATAATATATTTCTATAACATGGAATATCCATATTATACTCCTTACCACAATACATCACCACTCACTAACATACATTACAATGTATACATATATATATATATATATGTATAACCAAGCATCTCATCATGCATACATTCACGATTCACTCATATACATCGCCATTTACATATAAACAAATATGGATAACCATCAAGCATATTCATCATGTTTACATCCACAATCCCAATCAATCCATATAAACATTCACATTAACTCAATAAACATACACAACATGTTTATTCCATCACTAATTCACATAAACATCTACATTCATGTTTATTTCACCATACATCATATAAAAATGACAACATGCAACTCATAGAGACCGACACACGACTCTATGCAGATGCAAATGCGGTACCGACTCATTTCAGCAGGTTCAATTGAAGAACCAAAAATAACCATCGCTCACACCCCACATGGGCACACGAGGTTCTGCAGATTCTACGCGGAATCAAATATAACCATCGCAACATACGAGGTTCTGCAAATCCACCGAGGGATCAATAAATAACCATCGCTCACACCCCACAAGGGCACACGAGGTTCTGCAGATTCATCGAGGAATCAATATATAACCATCGGTCACACCCCACAAGGGCACACGAGGTTCTGCAGATTCACCGAGGAATCAATATATAACGATCGCTCACACCCCACAAGGGCACACGAGGTTCTGCAGAATCACCGAGGAATCAATATATAACCATCGCTTACACCCTACAAGGGCACACGAGGTTCTGCAGATTCACCGAGGAATCAATCAACACAAGAATGCATACCATGATGCTTCATATGCAACATGACTCATGACACTCTTAAAATGCACACATGTTTACAAACATACTCATGCATTCGTCACATTCATCACATATATTCATTATGCACTCACAATATATACATATCGCAATATATACATATATTCATCATTTCATTCACACTATTCAAACAAGGTTCACATTTACAATCATCATACATCACATACCAGGACGTATATTCAATATGCATTCACAATATATATATATATATATATATATATATATATATATATATATATATATATATATATATATATATATATATATATATATATATATATATATATATATATATATATATATATATATATATATATATATATATATATATATATATATATATATATATATATATATATATATATATATATATATATATATATATATATATATATATATATATATATATATATATATATATATATATATATATATATATATATATATATATATATATATATATATCACAATGCATATATACATATGTTCATCATTCATCTCATATCGCTTCATTCTAGATTCACATTTATAACTCACAATTTAACAATTCATACACATCAGCATCCTTCATACAACAATGATATTTATGCCATATGGCTCATATAAAACTCATCAATTAACACCAATCCCCTTTTGGGAGTATGGGTACATCACTTATACCCTACCAGGAACAACATCTCAGTTATTCTACCCCGACAATTATTCCACCAGGAACGACATCTTATCATTCTACCCCAGTGAGTACGACTCAACACATATACATATTTCCAACATCCTTCTTACATTACCAAACAATGCACATGTACTCGTCATATATAATCTCATGCATTCTTCACCCACCATCGCATACAAGCAATGTGCACTTACAAATATCGTGCCAAACGGCAACAAACTCAATCAAATTCATCATGCATTTTAATCAATTTAAACAATGCATCACATATGCCAAAAGGCCACATATTCACAATCGATTCATAATCTAGGATTCACGCCATACGGCTACCCACAGCGCACATAACAACATATAATTAGTCATCTCAGACAAGGAATGATCGAAATCAAACCACACAACCAATCCACGAATGGAAAACACAAGAAAAGAAACTATGCTGCTGCGTTCGCTAACCTTTGCCTGGCGAAGCCTCTGGCGAACCTTCGCTACTACGTTCGCCTGGCGAACTTGCTAGCGAAGACTACTGGGAGTCATTCTAGAATTACTCGCTAGCTCACTCGCCTGGCGAACCTTCGCCACACTCATTCGCCTGGCGAACTTGCCAGCGAAGACAGGGTGTTTGCTACTGACTTGGTTTACTACTGCTCGCTGGGCTTCGCCTGGCGAAGCTTCGCTGTCATTCGCCTGGCGAACCTGCGAACTCAGAACTCCCATGGCTGCTCCAAAATCATCAAAACCACAAGAATCGACCGATTTAATCCAAATCAGTTCCAGTAGCACGGTCCACTCATCACCCGACTATACTACACCATCTATTCCAAATTCTAACCGTTCAAACTCGGTTTCTACCGATTAAATCCACTTCCGACCTAAAATGGAAAATGTAGAAAACACCCAACAAATCCAAAAACACACATACATAATCATACACGTTGATTAAGATAGTAGGATTTCACACCCTTACCTTGATTAATCAGAAGTTAGAGGATATTCTTGATGATTCTCCAAGTTTCCTCTTTTTCTCCTCCTTTTCTCTTCTTCCTCTTTCTTTCCCTTTCTTTCTCTTCCTTCTTTCTTTCCTTTTTCTTTCCACTTCCTCATATATATCTTTCTCTTTATTTCTTTCCTTTATATTCCCCCTCTCAAAACATCTATCAATCCATTTAAACAATCATCTAATTATTCAAATAATTAGAATAATCCAAATAAATCAATTAATTAACACAAATAATTAATTATTGAAAATTGGGCTGTTACAACTCTCCCCCACTTTAGGAATTTTCGTCCTCGAAAATGTTACCTCAATGAACCGAGTCGGATACGACTTCCTCACCCCAATCTCTCAATTCCCACTTTCTCTAGTTGGTTCCCCCAACTGTCTTTACCGAAGAAATCTTCATTACCTCGAAGTTACTTCTTGCTCATCAATTTGAACTAGCAATGTCTCAACAGTCAAATCCTTCCTCACTTGTACACCACCTGTCTGAATGAATGCACTTGCACTTCCTCAATTAGGCACGTACCACATCATGTAAAGTCACAAGCGACAGCGGTAAGACAATCCAACATGATACTTCTCCCACGCTTCCGCTGCGCCACTCTGATACTAAGCAACAAAACACGGTGTGTGCTTCCGAGACTTCAAAGCTCAATCAAAACCCGTCACTACTGCAACCCTCAGAACATGTCCTTTCTTGGATCTTCTTGATCCTTTCAGTCGTCTCTTACACAATCCTCAGGTCCGAGCCCAGTACCCTCGCCTGAATCATATCAATACAAAGGAGTCCTACACCTCCTACCATACAAAGCTTCAAATTCCCATCTGACACCATATTCGATGACAGCTCATACAATCTTTATCACTTCCGTGATATACATCTCAACCGGTTCCAACATAGAACGATTAATTCTCATTGGTAGGAAAAGAGCCAATCTAGTCATTCCATCCAAAATCACTCAATTAAAACCATATTCCTCTAATTCTCCGGAAAACTCAATGCAAAATCCATGGGAATACTACCCGATTTCAACTCTGGAATATACAACGGTTACATCAGACCCAACAGTCTCAGATGTTCATTCTTCGACTTCCAACAAGTCTAACCAGCACATACAACTAAACCACTTCTCTCTTCATCTATGGCCATCAAAATAATTCCCTCAAATCCGGTTACATCTTTATAGCACTAGGATGGATATTCCATCTACCACAATACTCTTATTCCACTTAATAATATCTAGAAAACAACTCTATCACGACATCTCATGATACCATTCCCATTAATACGAAAATCAGTCCTTCGACTTAATTCATCAAATTCACCCATCATCATCAGTATATACCAAATCTTCAAATCGATGCATCAATTACCGCGTTGCTCTACTCGAATGGTAATTCAATCTAAAACCATAATCCCTCAGGAGTTCCAATTGTTTTCCTCTGCCTCATATTCAATTCTTCCAATTCAAACCAATACCTTAAGCTCTTGAGATCACCAACTATTTCAAATCTCTCACTAACCAATTGGAGCCTCCAACTCCGGCACAAACACAATAACGACCAACTCAAAGTCACTTGTCAGATAATCCCTCTTATATACTTTAAATTGCCTCCGAGCAACTAAACTTGTCGATGTTGCACTTAACATATCTCTCAATTATACCCACGAGACATCACAAAACACAACGAACAGTTATGTCGAATTCGGCAAGAATCCACACACGAGCGGTTGACAACTCTCCGAAAACTTTCTGAACTTTCTTCACAGTGGCATATCTTCGCTTCTCTTCCAACACTGATAACACAAGTTCCCGATGCTCAACATGATCCTCTATATTCTTCGAATTATCAAACACATTCCATCAATAGATTATTTAATTTCCATGCCACTAATTCACCATCACATAGAGCATTAAAATAGCGTCCAACGGTTTGAATGGTGCGTCAAAATACGAAAACAACATTTTCACACTCCGAAGGCCACTTAACGCATTTTCAACTCTTGAAATTTTCGAAGGCCTAATTATACCAATATTGTGTTCCACATCTTACTTTCTTTAATAATCACTGAAAGTCATTATCCACCTTTATACTCGACTCCACAACCTGTTGCTGTAGCATATACCCCAGACACCAGTCTCAAAATTACTCACTCAATTTTAATTCCTTGGCCACCCAAACACACATACCATATGGAGCTCTCAATATATGACTGTTGCACCCCAAAATTTGCCAAACTTTTCTTTACCCAGCTTATGTTTCAGTGCATTCACATTAGCATTATCATTTGCATTTCATTGACATGTATGCAGGAGATCAAGAGGTATGAGTACCAATCAAGGGATATGCAAGACTTTGAGGCTAGCTAAGAAGCTTATTCAAGTGTTCAAGGGTTGATATCCTTGTCAGAGAAGTTAAAAGAGCCTCAGAGAGAGTGGTTGAAACCAAGTGTGTAGGTCTCCTAACTTGAGAGTTGTGGAAAGCCATCAGATGATTCTGAAGCCATGAAGTTGGACTTGAGGTCTTGACAGAGCTCATGAGAAGTGTTGAAGATCACTTTGAGGCCTAGACAGGTCATTGTGCAAGATAAAGAAGGCTCAGCCATGAGTGGTGCAGCTAGGGTTTGATTGGGTCAACCCTAAGTCAACTGAGGATTTGAAGGAGGTTGAGACCTAATTCAAGAGCCATGTGATCATGGTGTGATACATTGAGATGTTATAAGGATGATTCCAAGGTCAACTCATCATGATTGAAGAGTTTGAGAAGTTTCAGGCTAGGGTTTCTAAGGCTTGACAGTGTAAAATCCCCTAGTTTGACCCCTATCTTCAAGGCAATTTAGCTCAAGATGTGATTGTCATCTCATCTTGCCCCCAACATGAATGTTGTAGAGCATGATCTTAGATTTAATTTGAGTGCTAGAATTCCTTGATAGGATTTGTAGAGCTCAAGTTATGACTTTGACAAGTTACAGGTCATCTGAGGTATGTGAATTTGGGAGCTTGAAAGTTGTCCAACTTGCATGAAACTTTTTCCCTAGAAGGACGATTCCTATGAACTCTTGGTCAACATGAATGTTGTTCCTTATTCTCTTAGATTTCTATAGAGTACTATAAGTCCTTGATAGGATTTGTAGAACTCAAGTTATGGCTTTGACAAGTCAAGGGTATTTTGGTTATTTGGAGATTATAGGTCATTTCAACCATAAGGCCATAACTCCTATTTCCAAGCTTCAAATGGGAAAATGTTCAACATCAAACTTGTTAAAAATGATGTTTTAAGGCTATTCAAGAGGTCATGAGGTGTTGGAAATTCTTGTAGCTCAAAGTTGCAAAAGTGACCTAAAATAAGGGTATAAGTTAAATGAACCAAAGTTAGAAATTGATACTTTTGATCTACACATCCAAACCAAGGCATGTAATAGGTCATTTTGACTCTAAAAAGCATTTTAAGAACATTGGTTTAGCCACAGTTTTGAGTTGAGGTGTAAATTGTGGACTTGCTTTGAAAAGTAGTTACTTACATCTTAAGTAACATTTGCAAAACCTAGAATCAAGGCACAACCAAAGCCCCTTGCAAGCAAAACACTTCCAAAATGTCACTAGGGGAGAAATTGGAAGGAGATGAGATTGGTTTCAAGCTGCAAACAGAACTATGCATACCATGGCATATGGTTGAAATTCTCATGACATGAGAGATTGAAACTCTCATTAGAAGGATCTAGAGGGTTCTAGATCATCCACACATGTTTTATATATTGAGTAGAAGAGGTTCAGATGAAAGGTTGGTGAGGATTGAGAGGAAAAAGAGAGAGTGAACTTTGAAACCTCCATGTGCAAATTGAAATCAGTTTCTGCATTCTACACCATTTTGATCCTTTCTTTTGATCTCAACAACTTCTATTGATGATACTGAATGATTCCAGATCAATTCCATAGCCAAAGCCTTGAAGGATCGTGTTCTTGCATTTGAGTTTCACCTGCTACAAGTCACCATCGGGTTTGGAGTTCCAAGCATTTGCAATCAATTCTCTTGCATACAGAAGCAAGAACTTGGTACATTGAATGATTCTAGAGCAGTAGAAGGGTTGAATTGAAGCTTTGCTACTTCTGTTATTCAAGAATTCACAGGTTTGAATCTTTCATCCCTCACCTTAATTTAAGAATAATTACCTCAGTTTGTTAGGTTAGATTGATAGTATGTGGTTAGTAGATCGTTTCTGGAAATTTAGAGAGGATTTGGTGATGATCAATGAGATGACACAATTTCTGTTTGGATCAAGAACATGCTGGATATTGAGAGATAATGTGAGTGTTATAGCGAGAAGTGATCAGGGTAATGTGGTGAACATTTTAGACCAAACAATTTGAAGAATAGTGATAGTTGAGGTTTGAGCATAATTTTGATTCTTAATCGTGTTTTAGGTTAGAGGTTGATTTAAATTCTGAGGCTAGGGTTAGACTCAGGGAGAGATTTAGAGTGATTTAGTGTTTTAAATCTTGAATTTCGATGGAGATTTGAGAGAGCCCGAGTGAGGATGAGGTTGATGTTTGAACTCTGTTACAATGGATGCTTCCCTCCATTTTCATGGCTAGAGGTAGGTGATGAAGTCCTAGCCATCAGATTCACGTATGACCATTGACCAGAGCTAGATCCGAGGGTCGTGTTTTAATCTCAGGTTGTGAAGAGGGAAGAATTCTGATGCTCTAAAATGCTGCATATCATTAAACAAAAGGTTTTGGGCTTTAGTAAGAGACCACTATCCATACCCCCCAGCGAGCCCATTTGTGAATTGAACTGATTGTGTTTACTATTTGCGCCGTGTGTTTATCTTTTATTTTGATTTTCTTTAATTTCTTCATTTTATTCATGGTTCTTGATAAAATCATAAAAAATTGAAAAATGATCCAAGTAATCCCATTCTTTTTGCATTGAATTCATTATAGAATCTAGTATTTTTTTAGATAATAAATATTTTGATTTCATGCATTTTCTGATTTTATGGGAATTTTTACATTTTAATTGATATTAAAATAGTCATGTTTGATGCTTGATCTTGTGGAATTTTGTGTGATCATGTGATGATGATTTTGATCCTGATTTTTTATTAGTTGCTAGCATAGATATGCATGCTCCCCATAGATTTTTCTCACATTTTTGTGATGAAAATAGGTGGTAGTTTAGGTTGAAACCTTTAGAAGCTCCATTTTTAGGGTTTATGGTTGATACCATTGGATTTAGGACTTAATTTTAAGACTTAATAGTTGATTTAGTCCCTGGTTTTTGTATGAGGCATTCTTAATTAAATTAGGATCCATTAGGAATTTTTGTAGAAATTTATAAGATAGTGTGCTATTTTTGATTGATTTTAGTTTAGGTGCTAGTTTTAGATGATTCTAAGGCACTAAATCAACTAGATTAACATCTTTAGTTCCCTTAGATTAGGGTTTTGCTTTGCTTGTTCTTGGATGATGTTGAAGGCAAGTTGAAGATGCATTGGATTGCTTGAGGAGGCTTGGATTTAAAGATCTTCTCTTCTTGTGGTGTAGTTTTGATTAGGCTAAGATTAGGGTTTTGTAGGCAGAGCTTCTAGATAGTTCTCTTCCTTCATAAACATGGAATATATTGATCAATTCCATTCTTCCCTATGATGTAAGGTCCCTTGTAAAGGCCTCATCCCTCCTTTGGTAGGATGTGTGGCTCTTTGCAAATTGGTATAACCTTTGAGGGTCCCTTTCTCTGATGACAGGATGCTCAGTGGTGACCTTTGGTCTTCACTCTGCTACCAACCATCCAAACTTTGCTCTTGATAGATGCATCTTTATCCCTTGTTAGAGGATGGAGTTACTTGCTTGAAGAAGATTGAAGAGTGAAGTTGATACTTCCATGTGATTGAAGATTACTCTGAGAAGTTGAAGCTTGTAGGAGAAGAAGACCAAGTTGACACTGGTAAAGCAAAGAGAGCTGAAGCTTGAGGATTAAGTTGATACTTATGAAGAGGATTCAATTGAGATTGAGTGAAGAGCTGAGGCTTGAGGAATAAAGGATAAGTTGATACTTATTTTGATGCATTGAGAGCCTGAAGGAGTCAAGTGGATACTTGCAGTTAGGAGTGAAGCCTGAAGGTGGAATTGACTGAAGAGCTGAAGCTTGGAGAAGAGAGAACAAGTTGATACTTATGTTTGATGGGTTGAAACCTTGGAGAAGCAAGTTGATGCTTGTCATGGAAGATGATAGCCTTGAAGGGTGATTGAAGTCTGAAGACTGAATTGCTGTCATAAGAGTTGAAGCTTGAAATTGAAAGAGGGATTGATCTGCTTTCTTTCCTGTCTGTTTGCTTTCTGTGCAACTATATTGATGTGACTTGTTTGATTTGCTTGATGCATTAGAATAAGTTCATATCTAGACTGATGTAAGCTAGGAGCATGACTGCACTAGAGGTTGAGTTGCTCCCTCTGCTTATATTTTTACTGTATGGCTTTGCTTGCGGGTATTCGGTAGAGTCCAGCTCCCTTGCCTATGTGGTTTGTTGTGTTTGCTTGATAGCATGTTATTTCTTCTGTATGATTGCAGTTATTGTATTTTGCTTGATGGCATTTTATTTCATTTCTTCTGTATGATTACAGTTATTCATATCTGGCTTGAGGTTGAGATGAGCTTGTGGAGGCTGATTCCCCACACACATTTCCTCCCTCACTTGCATTGCATGCATTTTACTGTATATCTGTTTACTGTTTAAGCTGATGCTTTATCTGTTTCTGTTTACCCTGGCATGATCCCCTAGGAATCTCACTTCCTTTGATAAGGAAGTGATGATTAGAACTTTAGGTTGAAACCTATGCATGATAACTTCTAGGAGTTCCCTGTTTCAAACCTCAACCATAGGATGAATCCTTGGCATGACAACATTAGGACTTGATAGTCTCCCCTTAGTTGGGCTTGTTCTCTCTTCTCATCTCAAAACAAATTAAAATGCAGTAATAAAGGTTAACTGACGTCGTACGTTACGAGCCTTAAGCTATCTGAGAAAGGGTTGTTGGAGAGTTTCTTTTCGACAGCTTGGATGTTTAGTATGGCACCCTTTGGGTGACATGCGACGCATTCACTCTCAGATCATAGTCTCTAGTGCGATACTAGTTGCAAACAAACATAAAAAACAGTTCTTCCGTAAAAGACAGAAAACCAACTTCAAACCTTTTTGCCCCGTGGGCCCATAATTCAAAGGAAGCTTTTCTGAAGAAAAGAGTGTCGTTAACTCCTAGTTCTACTGCAAACAGGCTTTGTCCCTAAATGCTGGAACTGTTTGTTAACCCCACTCGATAAAAACAGATGAATCTGAATTCCCGTAAGCCGTATTATCCCGAACTACGTAAGCTCTGATCTCTCATGCCTGTTGAGAGTACGTAGGAACAATACTGATGTATTGGCAAGCCACCTTCCCCGTAACCCGTAGTTAGTCGAACTACGTTGACTCTGATTTCTCATTCTCTGATGAGAATACGTAGGCAGAAAGCGCGACGCTTTGCCGAGTCATTTTTCTTTTCTTTTTAAGCCAGCCTTGATAGGTAGATAGATAAAACCAACCCGTCCAGTAAACACAACAAGCGTGGATCCCATCGAGTACGATGGACATGAGGGGTGCTAATACCTTCCCCTTGCGTAACCGACTCCCGAACCCAGACAACGATTGCGATGACCTTGTCTTATACCTTTTTCGTCAGGTTTTTCCGATCGTTTCCTTTCCTGCTCTGAGGGATAAATAACGAAAGGTGGTGACTCTTCTGTTTTACCGGCACCTTATTTTCGCGGAAGCGACAGCTGGCGACTCTGATGGGGACTTGATAGTTTCCTGGGATCCAACATCCCGTATGTGTCGCTTGCGCGAAAATAAGGTGCCGGCATGACAGAAGAGTCGCCACCTTTCGTTATTTATCCCTCAGAGCGGGAAAGGAAACGATCGGAAAAACCTGACGAAAATGGGTAAGACAAGGTCGTCGCAACCATTGTCTGGGTTCGGGAGTCGGTTACGCAAGGGGAAGGTATTAGCACCCCTCACGTCCGTCGTACTCGACGGGATCCTCGCTTGTTTGTTTACTTGGACGGGTTGGTTATAATCTATCTACCTATCAAGGCTGGCTGAAAAAGAAAAGAAAAATGACTCGGCAAAGCATCGCGCTTTATGCCTACGTATTCTCATCAGAGAATGAGAAATCAGAGTCAACGTAGTTCGGCTAACTACGGGGAAAGATGGGGGAAAGGTTGCTCGCTAGGATGTCGCATCCTATGCCTACGTACTTTCATCTGGTATGAAAGATCAGAGCAAACGTAGTTCGGGAAACTACGGGCTAAAATGGCTCAACTAGGAGGGAGACTATCAAGTCCTACTGCTATCATGCCATGGATTCATCCTATGGTTGAGGTTTGAACAGGGAACTCCTAGAAGTTGTCATGCATAGGTTTCAACCTAAAAGTCTATCATCAAATCCTCATCAAAGGAAATGAGAGTCCTAAGGGATCATGTCAAGGATACACCAAAACAGACAAAAACATCAGCTTTAACAGTAAAATGCATGCAATGCAAGTGAGGGAGGAAATGTGTGTGGGGTTTCAGCCTCCACAAGCTCGTCTCGACCTCAAGCCAGTCATGAAATAACAGTAATTATACTGGAAATAAACAACATGCTATCAAGCAATGAACCAGATAAAGGAAATGAAGTGCCAACAGGCAAACAAGACACACATGCTTGAGAAAGAAAGAATCTACTCTCTAATCCTAGCCCTAATCACAGAATCTGAATCAAATCTAAGCAAAGCCCTAAAGCAAACCCTAAACAAGAGAAATCAATCCCAGCCTTCAAGCTTCAGAACAAGCTTACCAAAGACAGGGAGCTAAGCAAGCAGGCTCATAGTGTCTTCCTCAGGAAAGCACTAGGAGGTGTATACTCAGGAGTCATATCCTACGTGGCTCAACCACTGTGATCAGTTTATATTCCTCCTCAGGAGAAATTAAACTCACAAGCAGGCTCCAACATCACTGGATATTTAGGAAATCCTATCTGAACTAGTGGAACTAAGTGAATAGACTCATAGGACCTTCCTCAGGAAAGTACTAGGAG
Source organism: Lathyrus sativus (assembly GCA_963859935.3). NCBI lineage: Eukaryota > Viridiplantae > Streptophyta > Magnoliopsida > Fabales > Fabaceae > Lathyrus > Lathyrus sativus. The sequence goes on along the minus strand of OZ012741.1, from coordinate 188,320,635 downwards.
GCTTTCACTTAGGAGTTGTATCCCATGTGGCTCAACAACATGTGATCAGTTTACATTCCTCCTCAGGAGAAATTAAACTCACAAGTTGGCTCCAACATCACTGGATACTTAAGAAAGCCTAGACAAACTAATGGAACTAAGTGAATAGACCCATAGGACCTTCCTCAGGAAAGTACTAGGAGGCTTTCACTTAGGAGTTGTATCCCATGTGGCTCAACAACATGTGATCAGTTTACATTCCTCCTCAGGAGAAATTAAACTCACAAGTTGGCTCCAACATCACTGGATACTTAAGAAAGAGGTGAGAAGAAAGGATGAAAGTCATTCATGGTGCCTTCCTCAGGAAAGTACCATGAACTTCCTTCAAGCTTCAGGATCTCAAACCTCACAAACAGGGGGCACAGGCACTGGATGGGAAGAAGCATTCCTTTGTTCTAAGTGGTTGCGAGGTCTCTTGTGATCCTGGTGCCGGTATTCCTTCCGCCCAAGAGTAAGAGATAAACGTTCACCTCTACCTGGGGAAGACATATCAATGCTCACCATCTTGCGTTCAGATTCTGCGGAGGAGAGACTACTGAACTCTGCTGGAGAAGGAGGACTTATCCTGCTTCGGGGATATCAATTCTGGTCTACTGAGGGTAATCTTGACCCTGATCTGATAAGGGATAAACGCCATCTCAATCTGCTGCAATCTCAAACTGTACAGGGGAAACAATCTCAAACTGTACAGCTCTGCTGAGAAACCATCCTGATTCAACTACCAATCATGGAGCCGAGTAACCGGTTAGGCTGTAGGATAACAACAAGGCTTCTTCAGAAGGTTCAGGTTTCGGCAGGGTAATGACACGATTCCCCGATACTCAATTCTTTCTAGGGTGAACAAACTCATTTGAACAACTTGCCCCAGCGCAATTCAACTTGCCCCAATCCGACCTTTGGGAATAATTCATTCTGAGCCGAAAACAACTGGCAACAAGACAATCTTCAGAGGGCTTGCCCCAGCATCTGCACAACGGGAGGATTCATCCTCAACTAATCAACTCTCAGCATGGTCGGCTTCAATATCTCTGAAGTAGTTTGCCCCTGAGCGAGCGATGAGCGACTCAACATGCTCTGATCGAACACTGGAGGGATCTGCCCTTAAATTGCAAGAATTCTGGATAACTGCCCCTGATTGGGTCTCGAGAAGACTCACTTCCGATCAACCGCTTCTTGCATAAACCGCCCCATAATCAACTGATGCTCCGGGACTTGTCCTCAGAAAAACCGGTTCCAAACTCACTGGAAGTCGATGCCCCAGATTCACAGGGTTTCACAGCATACCATTCTGATCCAGACCTCTGACGATTCAGTCCTGATTGACTATTCCCTGTTGAAGTCCCTTCACGTCAGCTACCAACCTGCAATTGAAATTGTTTATTCACGAATGGTAATTTTAATGCAGTGTTCATGCAAATTTCGAAAAAATGTTGTACTGTCACTCATTTACGTGTCATGCTAGTGAGTGACGAATGAACCAAAGAGTTCAAACGTAGTGCTGATGTAATCGGTGAAAAAATGCAATAAGGATATGATTAGCAAATCATGAAGGAGTCAGGTTACTCAACCTTATCGTAATGCGCTCTCAGAATAAACCTTGCCTCAATTAGGTCTTTTAAGGGTTGTATCGTGGTCGGGTTCACGGTTCGTGAAACAAAGGATATTTGGCTCAAATTATGATTTGTACCCACCCCTTCTACGTGATGTTCTCCGATCCTAAAGTTCAGTTAACTCAGCTCGAGCGCTCGCCTTTTCGAGAGGTATGTTGAACATTGGGAACAACTGGTTAAAGAATTCACAAGGTGTTTCGGAGTGACAGTTACTCCTTTTTGTTTTCGGTGTCTGTGTCTACACGACTTCGTCCTTGTTCGAGGATTTTTTCTTTTTTTATATCCTTTCTTTTTCATTCTTTTGATTCCCTAATTTTTGCCTGGACTGACTCCTTTTGAGTTCTTTTCAATTTTTCTTTTTGAAGTCCAGCGGGATGCCCTGATTTTTGCCTAAGTATTTGCTTTCTAGCTTTTCTTTTTTACTTAGCGGGCTTTCTTATTTCTCTTTTTTTCTTGGAACAAGTCGTGTGACACTGGTTGTCTTGATTTCTCCGAAAGGATTGTAACTGTCTCACTCCCAATTGGTGAGGTTTAACCATTGTGGTTGATGAGGTACGACCTCTGGCGAGGAATATGATGTGATTGGTCCTCGAAGGACAACACTCCTCTATAAGACTTGAACGCTCGATCAAGCTAACTGACAACTACCCTGCCCCGGATTAAGATGTGAGGGTTTAACAATCCGAAAGAAACTCCTACTCCTCGGCTCGAAGTGGTTAACAAGGGATTCTCTTCCTTATCTCTCCGGTGTTTAGGGATTTGAAACGATGCCTTATACGTCATCGGCAAAGTTTTATCTGAAAGCAATACGATCATTGGCTATGAGTATTCAGTTTCATCATCCTCCCTCCGCTCATTGCTAATCATAGTAAGAAATCGGAGTAAATAAAATGCAAGTGTCAGTGTAATGCAGTAAATGAGTGACAACGACATAATTAGTTCAGAAAAAATGCATAGTCACTTTATTAACATCACCATTCGAAACATACAATGTTTTAACAGCAAGTAGTAACTAACAGAAAAGAAACTACAAATGCAAATGGTAAAAAGTCCGAGGACTGCCAATGTTGAGGACGTCTGCCTGTCTGGATCACTGGCTTTTGGAAATAACCCTCTGAATCTGCGAGCTCAAACAGCTGAGAGGTTGTCATGTACAACCAAAACTCCGTCTGGAAAGGAAATACACCCTTGGTCGATCAATTGTTGCACTTTCGCCTGGAAAGCCTTGCAATCTTCAGTTGAATGCCCCAGAGATCCACCATGGTAGCCACACTGAGCATGAGGATCGTACCCTGGAGGGTAAGGCTCTGGCACGGGCTTGAGAGCTTTCGGTTCCACCAAGGAATTCTGAATCAGCAGTGGAAGAATCTGGCTATAAGGCACAGGCACTGGATGGGAAGAAGCATTCCTTTGTTCTAAGTGGTTGCGAGGTCTCTTGTGATCCTGGTGCTGGTATTCCTTCCGCCCAAGAGTAAGAGGTCGTCGTTTCTGAGTGGCAACGGTCTCTCGTTTAGGCGCTTGGGTCCTCGAACTTGATCCAGGTAGAAACTGCGAGCGAGGCGATTCAGTCACCAAAGGTCGTGGGACATATTCAAGATCTTTCTCAGCTTCAGGCAAAGGAGTGGAATCATCCACCTCTTCTGCAGGGTAAGGGATGAACTTTCCCGATGCTCTCATGCCGCCCGGCACAAGCCTAATCGCCCTTGAGTCAATAAGGTCTTGAATCTTATTCCTGAGAGCCTTGCATGTTTCAACATGGTGCCCTGGTGCTCCTGAGTGGAAATCACAACGCATGCTTAGATCAACGTCTGGTGACACGTCATCTGGTGGATTTGAGGTCCGAAGCTTGAGAACACGGTTCTGAACCAACAGTGGCAACAGCTGGGCATAACTCACAGGTATTGGGTCCACAGTTCTATCAAGTAGCTTCTTCTTTTGATTATAACCTTCAGGGTTATTCTGAGATGCTCGGCGCGGCTGATGACGAGACAGGCCTCGAGCTTCATGCTGTGTAGAGGGTCCATGAGGTCCACTTGGCTTCAGCACAGGTGGCACTGAAGGTAACGGAGGAAGCACTTTGGGCTCCACCTTGGGTGCTTGACCACTCTCCTTATTTAGCATACTTCTCACCACTCCCATGAGAAAGCTCAACTGATTCTGCAGCTGCTGATTCTCCTCTCTGAGTACTTGCTGGTCCAGACGCACTGCCCGTATGTCATTCATGACCTGCCCCAGCTGGCTTTGGATTTTCCCCAGTTCAGCTTGTACCTGCTCCATCAATCTGAGCTGCTTGATTCTGAGTCAAACCTGCAAACACAAGGGTTAGAAGACAAGCCCCGGCTTCTGTCATGCAAGATGAATTATGCTAATGTCATGGGTGTCTGTACGTTTAGGAGATCACCCCTAATTCTGGTGTCAACGTGCCAACATAGTGTTAATGCAGTGATAAGACTGGATCCATTCATGGAAGAAAACATCTCATATTGCTCGGGACACCAGAATCAGGGTACGAAACGTGCCTGTAGCACAGACACATGCTAATGGAATGCAAACATGAATATGCGAGCTAATGCAAAATGCAGGGATGCAACAATATATCCAGGTGGCTGCTGTGGAGATTCGGTATCAACAGTCACTGATGAGAAGGAGACCCCGGTGTAAAACTACTGATCTGATCTGCTGAGAATAACCATCTTATAGGATCGAGATCAGCATTCTGCCCTGTCAAGAGTAAGTGACTGATAATAAGGACCCCGGGTGCGAGATCAAGGAACATCTGTTGAAGTCTTCAGACCCCAAATCAAAATCTGCCCTATCAAGAATACACACACAGCTGCTGATGAGATCTTCAGACCCCACTCAAAATCTGCCCTATCAAGAACAAATAACAGCTACCGATGAGATCTTCAGACCCCACTCAAAATCTGCTCTATCCGGAACAAACCACTGATGATAATACACTGATCAAAGCCTGCTCTATCAAGAACAGACAAACACCCGATGATAAGATCCTCTGATCAAACCCTTGCTCTATCAAGAACATATCTGCAATTGAGAACCCAACATAACTGATTCACTGTCAAGAAAACCAGGTAGTCTGGAGGTCAAAGTTTCCTGCAATATCCCAACCCCACTCACAGGTATGGACCTAATCCACGGACAAAGGTACGGCATCCTATGCGGTCATCAGCGTCACAGACTTTCATGAGTGACAATACGATTCCCAGAAGGAGTGGTATCATCAAGTCATGAAGAGGCCTCTCTTAGCTGACTTCCAAATGATCGGTCCCCAGAGTCGACAATCCTCACGTCTGGACTCCCCTCAGATCCTCAGGACCGAAAAGGAGCACCTCTGCAAGAATCTCGTCTGAGCGCAGATTTTCGTAGGGAACTGTGCCTGCTCAGCAGACAGGTTCGTCTACTACTTCTCCGCAACTATATCTAGGTGTGTACTCAAAGCCCAGGTCCGGCTTTTCACTCACAGTAACATCCCTCTCCCACAGCAGCACAGATAATCGTATCAACTGGAAATAAAATGCGGGAAATAAAATGCGGGAAGTAAAAATGCGATAAATAAACGCAACCCAACAAGCAAACACACAAACGATAGGATTGACTCTCATAGGGAACCGGAGAACCAGAGATTCTGGGTTCGATCCCCAGCAGAGTCGCCAGCTGTCGCTTGCGCGAAAATAAGGTGCCGGCATGACAGAAGAGTCGCCACCTTTCGTTATTTATCCCTCAGAGCGGGAAAGGAAACGATCGGAAAAACCTGACGAAAATGGGTAAGACAAGGTCGTCGCAACCATTGTCTGGGTTCGGGAGTCGGTTACGCAAGGGGAAGGTATTAGCACCCCTCACGTCCGTCGTACTCGACGGGATCCTCGCTTGTTTGTTTACTTGGACGGGTTGGTTATAATCTATCTACCTATCAAGGCTGGCTGAAAAAGAAAAGAAAAATGACTCGGCAAAGCATCGCGCTTTATGCCTACGTATTCTCATCAGAGAATGAGAAATCAGAGTCAACGTAGTTCGGCTAACTACGGGGAAAGATGGGGGAAAGGTTGCTCGCTAGGATGTCGCATCCTATGCCTACGTACTTTCATCTGGTATGAAAGATCAGAGCAAACGTAGTTCGGGAAACTACGGGCTAAAATGGCTCAACTAGGAGGGAGACTATCAAGTCCTACTGCTATCATGCCATGGATTCATCCTATGGTTGAGGTTTGAACAGGGAACTCCTAGAAGTTGTCATGCATAGGTTTCAACCTAAAAGTCTATCATCAAATCCTCATCAAAGGAAATGAGAGTCCTAAAGGATCATGTCAAGGATACACCAAAACAGACAAAAACATCAGCTTTAACAGTAAAATGCATGCAATGCAAGTGAGGGAGGAAATGTGTGTGGGGTTTCAGCCTCCACAAGCTCGTCTCGACCTCAAGCCAGTCATTAAATAACAGTAATTATACTGGAAATAAACAACATGCTATCAAGCAATGAACCAGATAAAGGAAATGAAGTGCCAACAGGCAAACAAGACACACATGCTTGAGAAAGAAAGAATCTACTCTCTAATCCTAGCCCTAATCACAGAATCTGAATCAAATCTAAGCAAAGCCCTAAAGCAAACCCTAAACAAGAGAAATCAATCCCAGCCTTCAAGCTTCAGAACAAGCTTACCAAAGACAGGGAGCTAAGCAAGCAGGCTCATAGTGTCTTCCTCAGGAAAGCACTAGGAGGTGTATACTCAGGAGTCATATCCTACGTGGCTCAACCACTGTGATCAGTTTATATTCCTCCTCAGGAGAAATTAAACTCACAAGCAGGCTCCAACATCACTGGATATTTAGGAAATCCTATCTGAACTAGTGGAACTAAGTGAATAGACTCATAGGACCTTCCTCAGGAAAGTACTAGGAGGCTTTCACTTAGGAGTTGTATCCCATGTGGCTCAACAACATGTGATCAGTTTACATTCCTCCTCAGGAGAAATTAAACTCACAAGTTGGCTCCAACATCACTGGATACTTAAGAAAGCCTAGACAAACTAATGGAACTAAGTGAATAGACCCATAGGACCTTCCTCAGGAAAGTACTAGGAGGCTTTCACTTAGGAGTTGTATCCCATGTGGCTCAACAACATGTGATCAGTTTACATTCCTCCTCAGGAGAAATTAAACTCACAAGTTGGCTCCAACATCACTGGATACTTAAGAAAGAGGTGAGAAGAAAGGATGAAAGTCATTCATGGTGCCTTCCTCAGGAAAGTACCATGAACTTCCTTCAAGCTTCAGGATCTCAAACCTCACAAACAGGGGGCAATCCAAGCTCTGGGTCTCTGAATCTTGATCTACAATCTTCTCTTCATGATGCTCTCCATCAAGGTCTTCAAGGCAACACAAGCCCCTCAACAAATTCCCCAAAATGAACCCCAAAGATGAACAGATAACCACAGGGCAGACAAAATCAACAGGCAACTTCAGAAAATACCTAAAAATACTAAACCAAGGGGGAAAAATCTAACAATTATTCACAAGGGTCTACAAAGTCCATTCATAACATCCATATAGGCCTCTACCTAAAAATCAAGACAAAACTTATTCAAAGAAAGGAATTCATCACCTAAACACAATCTAAACCCTAATTAGGATACCCTACATCTACCCTAATTAAACTAACCAAAATTTAATTCTAAAATTCTAGAAAAAAATCCTATGGGGAACTATGATTCATCATCTAATTGCACAAGAAAGAATGGATAAAAAAACCTAAGGGAAGGTCCTAAAATAATTCTTGCAGAATCATGATGCAAAACTAAACATTATAAAAGCTATTTAAAAGAAAAATCTATTAAAAATACTAAACTTAAAAATAAAATCCCATTTTTATTTTTAATATTTTCTACACATTATTATCTACTCATAGAAAAAAGAAGAATTAAAAAAGAGTTATTTTTCAATTTTTAATGAATTTTCTAAAACAAAAAATATTAAAAGAAATAAAAAGAATTAAAACAAATAAAGGGAGGGGGGTGTGACAAGCAAGGCGCGCCAGTTCAAAGCAGATGGGCCAGAAAACAGGGGGGTGGGGATAGCGAGATAAGCCCAGAACGCTGGTTAAATGAAACGACCGCGTTTCATTATTTTAAACTTTCCCTCCCTTTCTCAGATTGAACCACGACCGTGAGATCTGATTAAATTGTCAAACTTTGGAGCCTGATCCAACGGACCCTCTTCATCGTCCCAAACATACCTAGGGTTTTCAGAAACCCTCTCCTCCATGCACTCGTCTTCCTCTCCCTCGTTCTCCCTGCTCAGGCCACGATTCAACTCGATCCAAACATGAAAATTATTCAGAATTTCTCCCTCTACAAGCCTATGGTCATAGTTCATTCTGAAATTCAGTGTACCACTCAAACCGATTGAGACAAGTTCTGGCCACCATGAAAATACACTGCAACCTATCCTCAAGATTCTTAATCAAACCTATACTAATCTAAACTACACTTCACGTGGATCATTCTTCACTAACAACCTAAGATTATCGCGTCCTAACCTAAGAGTTATATGCTATCAAAGTTCAACTGCCCTGATATGGATCATCATCAATGGCTCTAACAGATTGTATACATGTTCATCTACCTAGACCTAACATTTCTATCCTAAAGAAACATGCTAACAAGCCATAAATACAGGTGAAAGAATCAAGTTGCAAACCTGGATTCTTGGAGAAAACAGTTATGGATTCTTGCACTTCAAGCTTGGCAAATCTTCAAGAGTGATCCCTAAGTGATGTTGAGGCTACTGTATGCAACAAAACTGAAGAAGAAAGCTTGTATGGAGTGATTCCAATCTGATATGCTCTCTTGCACCTTTACTTCTAGCTCTTCAATCCTCCATTGGTGAGTCTCTGATTCAGCTTCTATACACTCAGTATGAACTATGGATTATGTAAGAATGAGAAGATTGAACAAACTTGATGTAGAATGATCAATCTCTCTTTTGCTTATGAATGAAGAAACTATGGGAACCTCACTTTTCTCTCACCCTCTTCACCTCTGAAATCTCTCTCTATCACCAACCTTGAACTCTCTTCATGGCCTTCTTTTTATAATGATCCTCAGATGCTTCTAGATTCATCTAGAATATGGTGGAAGTTTCTTGAAAATCTCATGTGGTGGCATATTGAAAATCTCATATTCCATGCTTCATGCCTTACCATTTGGTGCCAAAATCTCCTTATGAGAGATATTGAGTGTGGATGAGTGAAAAACAAGTTCATCTTTGGCTTGTGTTAGGTTTTTCAACATTGCCTTCTTTTTCAAGTAACAACTTTTCAAAGCATCACCCATTTTAAAGCTCCAAATCAAAATTCTAGCTAAACCAATGTTCTCAAAATGATGTTTCCAATCAAAATGATATATTAGATGACCTATTTTGGATTTGTGGATCTTCCAAATCAATTTTCAAATTCAACTTTTCAAACTTATATGCCATTTTTAGTTCATTTTTGACCAATCATGTAATCTCATGCTATGAGCTTTTCCAACAATTTGTGACCTTCTTTCTAGACTTAAAATCACATTTTGAACAACTTTCATGTTTTGAGTTTTTCCCTTTGAGGCTTGGAAATAGGAGTTTTAGGCATTGGCTAAAATGACCTATAACTGACAAATGACCAAAATACCCCTGTCTTGTTCAAACCATAAGTTGAGTTCCACAAATCCAATCAAGGACTTCTACCACTCAAATTAAAGCTAAGAAGATGATCTTCAACATTCATGTTGACCAAGAAATCATAGGAATCCTCCTACTAGGGCAAAAGTTGTCTGCAAGTTGGGTGACTTTCAAGGACCCATATTCACACACCTCTGCTGACCTGTAATTTGTCAAAACCATAACTTGGGCTCTGTAACTCCTATCAAGGACTTCCACCACTCAAATTAAAGCTAAGAACAATCTCTACAACATTCATGTTATGGGGAAGGTGAGATATCAATCACATCTTGGGCTAAAACTGCCTGGAAGATAGGGATCAAATTAGGGTTTTTCACTGACAATCCTTGGGGACCCTGACTTGAAACTTCTCAAACTCCTCACTCATGATGAGTTGGCCTAGGAATCATCTTTATATCATCTCTATGCATCATTCCATGATCTCATGGCCTTTGGATTGAGTCTCAACCTTCTCCAAATCTTCAGTTATCCTAGGGTTGACCCAGTCAAAACCCTAATTCTATCATTCATGGTTGAATCTTCTGAACTCTTGCATAATGACTTCTCTGGGCTTTATGAAGGCTATCAAGACATCTCATAGGCTTTCCCAAAACATCAAATTCATTCTAAAAGTCTCAGAATCATCTGAGGAGCCCTCACAACTCTCAAGTTAGGAGGCACACAACTATGGTTTCAACCCATTCCTCTGAGGATCTCTTGAACTTTCTGATGAAGGTATCAACTTTCAAACACTTGATAGGTAAATAGTTGTTGGTCAAATTTTGGGGTGCAACATCTGCCCCTATTCAAACGGCTTGAACCTGACTGGGTGAGGAGCGAACGGCTCTCAACCAATCAAGGTACGAGACGGTTGAATATCGGTAAACCCGAAAATTTGCCAACTGCACGAGCACATAGTACTCTGCGGGGAACAAATCTTTGAATCCTGCAACACTAGCTGCTCAACAACTGGCTGGAGAAACATCTTCGACTTCAATCAGAAGACATATCGTACACTTGATCGCAATCAATCATCACCTCAGGATAACTGACCTGGTCTTCAGACTCACACGAATCACTCTGTTGTATCTACAACCTCTGGAACCTTGTCTTCAGCCACCCGTTGATCCATCAACACGGAAATCTGAACTCACAGGAACCTTCTGATATCGCCTTCAGGCGCTTACGAAATCCATCTTCAGATTAGACATCATTGTTGGAGCAGGCATATCACGCTGCTGAGGACTTCAAGAATCATCTTGAACAAACAGATCCGTCGGGCATCTTCAAGAATCGTCCTGAACTGATAACCTTTCTGGAGCAAACATTCTGTTGGGTATTCCAGGAATCTCCCTGGGCAACTCTTGCTGGGGACGCTATTGGGGAGCTCAAGTATCACCTTAGGCAAACAACTCGGGAACCTGCGCTGAGGTATTAAGAATCACTTTAAGCGAACGGCCCTGCTGAGGAGTTCAAGGGTCGTTTTGAACTGAAAACTTCGCTGGGGATCTCAAAAATCATCTTGAGCGAGCGACCGTGGGGATTACACCGGGGTCTTTAAGAATCATCTCAAGAGCGACCTTGCTGGGGGAGAATATCAAGAATCGTCCTGAGCAACCGGTCTTTTGGTCGCACACCTGGAAGGCAAGAATGATAATGACCTAGATCATGCTTATGATGCGTATGCTTTTGCGCTATGCCCCACACGGTGGGAATGATATGCGTTTATGCTACATGTCGTGCAATCATGCGCAATGCTATGCAGCGTTAAATGCTATGCAGTCATGCACAATGATGCGATCCCGTCAGCAAAATAAATGCCGAAGGGGGAAATCCTCCTGTCAAGGAGAAAGAACCACTCAGGTAGAGGAATCATCCTGCTGAGGAGAATGTGAACACGCCAATATCAATCAGGCTCTGTCTGGGGAATTGATCTTCCGGTCGACTGCTGCAGGGCGAACAACTTCAGCTGATTTCTGCAGGGGACGAAACTCTACGAGAACCCGAACCTACTGAAGGAAAGCGATGTCAATCGTTGGAGTGAACTGCGTGGCCTTCTCGGCTACTCTTCTGGGGATAACCGCTCTGTGGGGAAACAACTTCAGCTGCTCAACACTTCACTGGGGAAAATTAATCATGATCTGATCAACTTCCAAGGACTCGGCTCTCTTGGACATCTGCAAACTCGGCTGGGGAAGGAGAAATCATTCTGCTTCGCTGGAGAGAGTGCGACTCTGGGGAAACACAACATTAGCTGCCCCATGCTCTGCTGGGGAAAATTGATCATGATCTGATCAACTTCCAAGGATTCTGCTTTTCTGCGGACTCAGTCGGGGAGAGAAATCATTCTACATCACTGGAGAGTACGACTCTGATGAGGAATTCGATTCCACAGGGGAAGAAAGAATCATCTGACTTCGGGGGAGAGTACAACTCTTCCGGGGAATACAACATCAGCCGTTCCAACACTCTACTGGGGAAGAGGGAACCATCCATCTTCAGGAGAGAGCATGACTCTGGTGGGGAATCTCAACTCCGTTGGAGACTTCAGTCTGGCACCATCAGTTACTGCATCCTTCGGTATACGAACAGCTTCCTGCGAAACCTGCACTTGTGACCCGGTGCGGGGGGAAACACCTGCTTCGGTGACTTTACTGGGGAAAACACGAGCTCCAGTACCCAAACATTTCTATGAACTCTGCACTTGTGACCCGGTGCTGGGGAAAGGCGACATCATTCTTCGGTGCTTGGCTCAGCTGACGAAGTGACCTACCTTCAGGATGCGTCTGCTTGGGGAAGAGAATCACCTCTACCTGGGGAAGACATATCAATGCTCACCATCTTGCGTTCAGATTCTGCGGAGGAGAGACTACTGAACTCTGCTGGAGAAGGAGGACTTATCCTGCTTCGGGGATATCAATTCTGGTCTACTGAGGGTAATCTTGACCCTGATCTGATAAGGGATAAACGCCATCTCAATCTGCTGCAATCTCAAACTGTACAGGGGAAACAATCTCAAACTGTACAGCTCTGCTGAGAAACCATCCTGATTCAACTACCAATCATGGAGCCGAGTAACCGGTTAGGCTGTAGGATAACAACAAGGCTTCTTCAGAAGGTTCAGGTTTCGGCAGGGTAATGACACGATTCCCCGATACTCAATTCTTTCTAGGGTGAACAAACTCATTTGAACAACTTGCCCCAGCGCAATTCAACTTGCCCCAATCCGACCTTTGGGAATAATTCATTCTGAGCCGAAAACAACTGGCAACAAGACAATCTTCAGAGGGCTTGCCCCAGCATCTGCACAACGGGAGGATTCATCCTCAACTAATCAACTCTCAGCATGGTCGGCTTCAATATCTCTGAAGTAGTTTGCCCCTGAGCGAGCGATGAGCGACTCAACATGCTCTGATCGAACACTGGAGGGATCTGCCCTTAAATTGCAAGAATTCTGGATAACTGCCCCTGATTGGGTCTCGAGAAGACTCACTTCCGATCAACCGCTTCTTGCATAAACCGCCCCATAATCAACTGATGCTCCGGGACTTGTCCTCAGAAAAACCGGTTCCAAACTCACTGGAAGTCGATGCCCCAGATTCACAGGGTTTCACAGCATACCATTCTGATCCAGACCTCTGACGATTCAGTCCTGATTGACTATTCCCTGTTGAAGTCCCTTCACGTCAGCTACCAACCTGCAATTGAAATTGTTTATTCACGAATGGTAATTTTAATGCAGTGTTCATGCAAATTTCGAAAAAATGTTGTACTGTCACTCATTTACGTGTCATGCTAGTGAGTGACGAATGAACCAAAGAGTTCAAACGTAGTGCTGATGTAATCGGTGAAAAAATGCAATAAGGATATGATTAGCAAATCATGAAGGAGTCAGGTTACTCAACCTTATCGTAATGCGCTCTCAGAATAAACCTTGCCTCAATTAGGTCTTTTAAGGGTTGTATCGTGGTCGGGTTCACGGTTCGTGAAACAAAGGATATTTGGCTCAAATTATGATTTGTACCCACCCCTTCTACGTGATGTTCTCCGATCCTAAAGTTCAGTTAACTCAGCTCGAGCGCTCGCCTTTTCGAGAGGTATGTTGAACATTGGGAACAACTGGTTAAAGAATTCACAAGGTGTTTCGGAGTGACAGTTACTCCTTTTCGTTTTCGGTGTCTGTGTCTACACGACTTCGTCCTTGTTCGAGGATTTTTTCTTTTTTTATATCCTTTCTTTTTCATTCTTTTGATTCCCTAATTTTTGCCTGGACTGACTCCTTTTGAGTTCTTTTCAATTTTTCTTTTTGAAGTCCAGCGGGATGCCCTGATTTTTGCCTAAGTATTTGCTTTCTAGCTTTTCTTTTTTACTTAGCGGGCTTTCTTATTTCTCTTTTTTTCTTGGAACAAGTCGTGCGACACTGGTTGTCTTGATTTCTCCGAAAGGATTGTAACTGTCTCACTCCCAATTGGTGAGGTTTAACCATTGTGGTTGATGAGGTACGACCTCTGGCGAGGAATATGATGTGATTGGTCCTCGAAGGACAACACTCCTCTATAAGACTTGAACGCTCGATCAAGCTAACTGACAACTACCCTGCCCCGGATTAAGATGTGAGGGTTTAACAATCCGAAAGAAACTCCTACTCCTCGGCTCGAAGTGGTTAACAAGGGATTCTCTTCCTTATCTCTCCGGTGTTTAGGGATTTGAAACGATGCCTTATACGTCATCGGCAAAGTTTTATCTGAAAGCAATACGATCATTGGCTATGAGTATTCAGTTTCATCATCCTCCCTCCGCTCATTGCTAATCATAGTAAGAAATCGGAGTAAATAAAATGCAAGTGTCAGTGTAATGCAGTAAATGAGTGACAACGACATAATTAGTTCAGAAAAAATGCATAGTCACTTTATTAACATCACCATTCGAAACATACAATGTTTTAACAGCAAGTAGTAACTAACAGAAAAGAAACTACAAATGCAAATGGTAAAAAGTCCGAGGACTGCCAATGTTGAGGACGTCTGCCTGTCTGGATCACTGGCTTTTGGAAATAACCCTCTGAATCTGCGAGCTCAAACAGCTGAGAGGTTGTCATGTACAACCAAAACTCCGTCTGGAAAGGAAATACACCCTTGGTCGATCAATTGTTGCACTTTCGCCTGGAAAGCCTTGCAATCTTCAGTTGAATGCCCCAGAGATCCACCATGGTAGCCACACTGAGCATGAGGATCGTACCCTGGAGGGTAAGGCTCTGGCACGGGCTTGAGAGCTTTCGGTTCCACCAAGGAATTCTGAATCAGCAGTGGAAGAATCTGGCTATAAGGCACAGGCACTGGATGGGAAGAAGCATTCCTTTGTTCTAAGTGGTTGCGAGGTCTCTTGTGATCCTGGTGCTGGTATTCCTTCCGCCCAAGAGTAAGAGGTCGTCGTTTCTGAGTGGCAACGGTCTCTCGTTTAGGCGCTTGGGTCCTCGAACTTGATCCAGGTAGAAACTGCGAGCGAGGCGATTCAGTCACCAAAGGTCGTGGGACATATTCAAGATCTTTCTCAGCTTCAGGCAAAGGAGTGGAATCATCCACCTCTTCTGCAGGGTAAGGGATGAACTTTCCCGATGCTCTCATGCCGCCCGGCACAAGCCTAATCGCCCTTGAGTCAATAAGGTCTTGAATCTTATTCCTGAGAGCCTTGCATGTTTCAACATGGTGCCCTGGTGCTCCTGAGTGGAAATCACAACGCATGCTTAGATCAACGTCTGGTGACACGTCATCTGGTGGATTTGAGGTCCGAAGCTTGAGAACACGGTTCTGAACCAACAGTGGCAACAGCTGGGCATAACTCACAGGTATTGGGTCCACAGTTCTATCAAGTAGCTTCTTCTTTTGATTATAACCTTCAGGGTTATTCTGAGATGCTCGGCGCGGCTGATGACGAGACAGGCCTCGAGCTTCATGCTGTGTAGAGGGTCCATGAGGTCCACTTGGCTTCAGCACAGGTGGCACTGAAGGTAACGGAGGAAGCACTTTGGGCTCCACCTTGGGTGCTTGACCACTCTCCTTATTTAGCATACTTCTCACCACTCCCATGAGAAAGCTCAACTGATTCTGCAGCTGCTGATTCTCCTCTCTGAGTACTTGCTGGTCCAGACGCACTGCCCGTATGTCATTCATGACCTGCCCCAGCTGGCTTTGGATTTTCCCCAGTTCAGCTTGTACCTGCTCCATCAATCTGAGCTGCTTGATTCTGAGTCAAACCTGCAAACACAAGGGTTAGAAGACAAGCCCCGGCTTCTGTCATGCAAGATGAATTATGCTAATGTCATGGGTGTCTGTACGTTTAGGAGATCACCCCTAATTCTGGTGTCAACGTGCCAACATAGTGTTAATGCAGTGATAAGACTGGATCCATTCATGGAAGAAAACATCTCATATTGCTCGGGACACCAGAATCAGGGTACGAAACGTTCCTGTAGCACAGACACATGCTAATGGAATGCAAACATGAATATGCGAGCTAATGCAAAATGCAGGGATGCAACAATATATCCAGGTGGCTGCTGTGGAGATTCGGTATCAACAGTCACTGATGAGAAGGAGACCCCGGTGTAAAACTACTGATCTGATCTGCTGAGAATAACCATCTGATAGGATCGAGATCAGCATTCTGCCCTGTCAAGAGTAAGTGACTGATAATAAGGACCCCGGGTGCGAGATCAAGGAACATCTGTTGAAGTCTTCAGACCCCAAATCAAAATCTGCCCTATCAAGAATACACACACAGCTGCTGATGAGATCTTCAGACCCCACTCAAAATCTGCCCTATCAAGAACAAATAACAGCTACCGATGAGATCTTCAGACCCCACTCAAAATCTGCTCTATCCGGAACAAACCACTGATGATAATACACTGATCAAAGCCTGCTCTATCAAGAACAGACAAACACCCGATGATAAGATCCTCTGATCAAACCCTTGCTCTATCAAGAACATATCTGCAATTGAGAACCCAACATAACTGATTCACTGTCAAGAAAACCAGGTAGTCTGGAGGTCAAAGTTTCCTGCAATATCCCAACCCCACTCACAGGTATGGACCTAATCCACGGACAAAGGTACGGCATCCTATGCGGTCATCAGCGTCACAGACTTTCATGAGTGACAATACGATTCCCAGAAGGAGTGGTATCATCAAGTCATGAAGAGGCCTCTCTTAGCTGACTTCCAAATGATCGGTCCCCAGAGTCGACAATCCTCACGTCTGGACTCCCCTCAGATCCTCAGGACCGAAAAGGAGCACCTCTGCAAGAATCTCGTCTGAGCGCAGATTTTCGTAGGGAACTGTGCCTGCTCAGCAGACAGGTTCGTCTACTACTTCTCCGCAACTATATCTAGGTGTGTACTCAAAGCCCAGGTCCGGCTTTTCACTCACAGTAACATCCCTCTCCCACAGCAGCACAGATAATCGTATCAACTGGAAATAAAATGCGGGAAATAAAATGCGGGAAGTAAAAATGCGATAAATAAACGCAACCCAACAAGCAAACACACAAACGATAGGATTGACTCTCATAGGGAACCGGAGAACCAGAGATTCTGGGTTCGATCCCCAGCAGAGTCGCCAGCTGTCGCTTGCGCGAAAATAAGGTGCCGGCATGACAGAAGAGTCGCCACCTTTCGTTATTTATCCCTCAGAGCGGGAAAGGAAACGATCGGAAAAACCTGACGAAAATGGGTAAGACAAGGTCGTCGCAACCATTGTCTGGGTTCGGGAGTCGGTTACGCAAGGGGAAGGTATTAGCACCCCTCACGTCCGTCGTACTCGACGGGATCCTCGCTTGTTTGTTTACTTGGACGGGTTGGTTATAATCTATCTACCTATCAAGGCTGGCTGAAAAAGAAAAGAAAAATGACTCGGCAAAGCATCGCGCTTTATGCCTACGTATTCTCATCAGAGAATGAGAAATCAGAGTCAACGTAGTTCGGCTAACTACGGGGAAAGATGGGGGAAAGGTTGCTCGCTAGGATGTCGCATCCTATGCCTACGTACTTTCATCTGGTATGAAAGATCAGAGCAAACGTAGTTCGGGAAACTACGGGCTAAAATGGCTCAACTAGGAGGGAGACTATCAAGTCCTACTGCTATCATGCCATGGATTCATCCTATGGTTGAGGTTTGAACAGGGAACTCCTAGAAGTTGTCATGCATAGGTTTCAACCTAAAAGTCTATCATCAAATCCTCATCAAAGGAAATGAGAGTCCTAAGGGATCATGTCAAGGATACACCAAAACAGACAAAAACATCAGCTTTAACAGTAAAATGCATGCAATGCAAGTGAGGGAGGAAATGTGTGTGGGGTTTCAGCCTCCACAAGCTCGTCTCGACCTCAAGCCAGTCATTAAATAACAGTAATTATACTGGAAATAAACAACATGCTATCAAGCAATGAACCAGATAAAGGAAATGAAGTGCCAACAGGCAAACAAGACACACATGCTTGAGAAAGAAAGAATCTACTCTCTAATCCTAGCCCTAATCACAGAATCTGAATCAAATCTAAGCAAAGCCCTAAAGCAAACCCTAAACAAGAGAAATCAATCCCAGCCTTCAAGCTTCAGAACAAGCTTACCAAAGACAGGGAGCTAAGCAAGCAGGCTCATAGTGTCTTCCTCAGGAAAGCACTAGGAGGTGTATACTCAGGAGTCATATCCTACGTGGCTCAACCACTGTGATCAGTTTATATTCCTCCTCAGGAGAAATTAAACTCACAAGCAGGCTCCAACATCACTGGATATTTAGGAAATCCTATCTGAACTAGTGGAACTAAGTGAATAGACTCATAGGACCTTCCTCAGGAAAGTACTAGGAGGCTTTCACTTAGGAGTTGTATCCCATGTGGCTCAACAACATGTGATCAGTTTACATTCCTCCTCAGGAGAAATTAAACTCACAAGTTGGCTCCAACATCACTGGATACTTAAGAAAGCCTAGACAAACTAATGGAACTAAGTGAATAGACCCATAGGACCTTCCTCAGGAAAGTACTAGGAGGCTTTCACTTAGGAGTTGTATCCCATGTGGCTCAACAACATGTGATCAGTTTACATTCCTCCTCAGGAGAAATTAAACTCACAAGTTGGCTCCAACATCACTGGATACTTAAGAAAGAGGTGAGAAGAAAGGATGAAAGTCATTCATGGTGCCTTCCTCAGGAAAGTACCATGAACTTCCTTCAAGCTTCAGGATCTCAAACCTCACAAACAGGGGGCAATCCAAGCTCTGGGTCTCTGAATCTTGATCTACAATCTTCTCTTCATGATGCTCTCCATCAAGGTCTTCAAGGCAACACAAGCCCCTCAACAAATTCCCCAAAATGAACCCCAAAGATGAACAGATAACCACAGGGCAGACAAAATCAACAGGCAACTTCAGAAAATACCTAAAAATACTAAACCAAGGGGGAAAAATCTAACAATTATTCACAAGGGTCTACAAAGTCCATTCATAACATCCATATAGGCCTCTACCTAAAAATCAAGACAAAACTTATTCAAAGAAAGGAATTCATCACCTAAACACAATCTAAACCCTAATTAGGATACCCTACATCTACCCTAATTAAACTAACCAAAATTTAATTCTAAAATTCTAGAAAAAATCCTATGGGGAACTATGATTCATCATCTAATTGCACAAGAAAGAATGGATAAAAAAACCTAAGGGAAGGTCCTAAAATAATTCTTGCAGAATCATGATGCAAAACTAAACATTATAAAAGCTATTTAAAAGAAAAATCTATTAAAAATACTAAACTTAAAAATAAAATCCCATTTTTATTTTTAATATTTTCTACACATTATTATCTACTCATAGAAAAAAGAAGAATTAAAAAAGAGTTATTTTTCAATTTTTAATGAATTTTCTAAAACAAAAAATATTAAAAGAAATAAAAAGAATTAAAACAAATAAAGGGAGGGGGGTGTGACAAGCAAGGCGCGCCAGTTCAAAGCAGATGGGCCAGAAAATAGGGGGGTGGGGATAGCGAGATAAGCCCAGAACGCTGGTTAAATGAAACGACCGCGTTTCATTATTTTAAACTTTCCCTCCCTTTCTCAGATTGAACCACGGCCGTGAGATCTGATTAAATTGTCAAACTTTGGAGCCTGATCCAACGGACCCTCTTCATCGTCCCAAACATACCTAGGGTTTTCAGAAACCCTCTCCTCCATGCACTCGTCTTCCTCTCCCTCGTTCTCCCTGCTCAGGCCACGATTCAACTCGATCCAAACATGAAAATTATTCAGAATTTCTCCCTCTACAAGCCTATGGTCATAGTTCATTCTGAAATTCAGTGTACCACTCAAACCGATTGAGACAAGTTCTGGCCACCATGAAAATACACTGCAACCTATCCTCAAGATTCTTAATCAAACCTATACTAATCTAAACTACACTTCACGTGGATCATTCTTCACTAACAACCTAAGATTATCGCGTCCTAACCTAAGAGTTATATGCTATCAAAGTTCAACTGCCCTGATATGGATCATCATCAATGGCTCTAACAGATTGTATACATGTTCATCTACCTAGACCTAACATTTCTATCCTAAAGAAACATGCTAACAAGCCATAAATACAGGTGAAAGAATCAAGTTGCAAACCTGGATTCTTGGAGAAAACAGTTATGGATTCTTGCACTTCAAGCTTGGCAAATCTTCAAGAGTGATCCCTAAGTGATGTTGAGGCTACTGTATGCAACAAAACTGAAGAAGAAAGCTTGTATGGGGTGATTCCAATCTGATATGCTCTCTTGCACCTTTACTTCTAGCTCTTCAATCCTCCATTGGTGAGTCTCTGATTCAGCTTCTATACACTCAGTATGAACTATGGATTATGTAAGAATGAGAAGATTGAACAAACTTGATGTAGAATGATCAATCTCTCTTTTGCTTATGAATGAAGAAACTATGGGAACCTCACTTTTCTCTCACCCTCTTCACCTCTGAAATCTCTCTCTATCACCAACCTTGAACTCTCTTCATGGCCTTCTTTTTATAATGATCCTCAGATGCTTCTAGATTCATCTAGAATATGGTGGAAGTTTCTTGAAAATCTCATGTGGTGGCATATTGAAAATCTCATATTCCATGCTTCATGCCTTACCATTTGGTGCCAAAATCTCCTTATGAGAGATATTGAGTGTGGATGAGTGAAAAACAAGTTCATCTTTGGCTTGTGTTAGGTTTTTCAACATTGCCTTCTTTTTCAAGTAACAACTTTTCAAAGCATCACCCATTTTAAAGCTCCAAATCAAAATTCTAGCTAAACCAATGTTCTCAAAATGATGTTTCCAATCAAAATGATATATTAGATGACCTATTTTGGATTTGTGGATCTTCCAAATCAATTTTCAAATTCAACTTTTCAAACTTATATGCCATTTTTAGTTCATTTTTGACCAATCATGTAATCTCATGCTATGAGCTTTTCCAACAATTTGTGACCTTCTTTCTAGACTTAAAATCACATTTTGAACAACTTTCATGTTTTGAGTTTTTCCCTTTGAGGCTTGGAAATAGGAGTTTTAGGCATTGGCTAAAATGACCTATAACTGACAAATGACCAAAATACCCCTGTCTTGTTCAAACCATAAGTTGAGTTCCACAAATACAATCAAGGACTTCTACCACTCAAATTAAAGCTAAGAAGATGATCTTCAACATTCATGTTGACCAAGAAATCATAGGAATCCTCCTACTAGGGCAAAAGTTGTCTGCAAGTTGGGTGACTTTCAAGGACCCATATTCACACACCTCTGCTGACCTGTAATTTGTCAAAACCATAACTTGGGCTCTGTAACTCCTATCAAGGACTTCCACCACTCAAATTAAAGCTAAGAACAATCTCTACAACATTCATGTTATGGGGAAGGTGAGATATCAATCACATCTTGGGCTAAAACTGCCTGGAAGATAGGGATCAAATTAGGGTTTTTCACTGACAATCCTTGGGGACCCTGACTTGAAACTTCTCAAACTCCTCACTCATGATGAGTTGGCCTAGGAATCATCTTTATATCATCTCTATGCATCATTCCATGATCTCATGGCCTTTGGATTGAGTCTCAACCTTCTCCAAATCTTCAGTTATCCTAGGGTTGACCCAGTCAAAACCCTAATTCTATCATTCATGGTTGAATCTTCTGAACTCTTGCATAATGACTTCTCTGGGCTTTATGAAGGATATCAAGACATCTCATAGGCTTTCCCAAAACATCAAATTCATTCTAAAAGTCTCAGAATCATCTGAGGAGCCCTCACAACTCTCAAGTTAGGAGGCACACAACTATGGTTTCAACCCATTCCTCTGAGGATCTCTTGAACTTTCTGATGAAGGTATCAACTTTCAAACACTTGATAGGTAAATAGTTGTTGGTCAAATTTTGGGGTGCAACAGTATGCGAGTCAGTTTGGGGATCCAACGTCCCCTGCGAGAGTCAATCCTAGCGCTTGTATGATTACTTGTTGGGTTGTGTTTATTTATCGCATTTTATTTCCCGCACTTTATTTTCAGTATGATATGATTATCTGTGCTGTTGTGGGAGGGGCATTCTGATGAGTGAAAAGCCAGACCCAGGCTTGAGTGTACATAGCATTAGTTGTGGAAATTAGTGGGTGTGTGCTTGCTTTGCAGGCACTAGTGTCTCATGAAATCCACGCTCAGACGAGGTTCTCCCGGTTGACTTCTTTTTCAACCCTTTGGGTTGAGGGGGTTGTTGGTTTGGAGGATTGTCGACTCTGGGGACCGATCATTTGGGATTCAGCCGAGTGAGGCCGCTTCATGATCTAGTGATGCCACACCTTCTGGGTATCGTATCACCCCTCGTGAATGTCTGTGACGCTGATGACCGCATAGGATGCCGAACCTGTGTCAGTTTAGGTACATACCTGTGAGCAGGGTTGGGTTTGTTGCAGGAAACCTTAACCTTCAGACTACCTGGTTTTCTTGATAGTGAATCAGTTTTGGTTGGGATCAGAGGATTTCATCAGCAGATGTGTATGTTGTTCTTGACAGAGCAGGTTTTTGGTTGGGATCAGAGGATCTCATCAGCAGATGTATGTTTGTTCTTGACAGAGCAGAGTTTTGGTCCTGTATCAGAGGTTCTTATTTTCAGAGATATGTTTGTTCTTGACAGAGCAGATTTATGGTCCTGTATAATAGGTCCTTATTATCAAATATGTGTGTTCTTGACAGAGCAGATTTGTGGTCCGATATCAGGGTTTTCTTCTTATTAGATATAGTGGCTGTTCTTGATAGACCAGGATTATGGTTTTGTTGATACAGAATCTCCACAGCACAGTCGTCTTGATCTCCTGCTGCATGATTGCATTTTACATTGCTTTGCATACCCATTTGCATTTCATTAACGTGTGTCTGTGTTGCAAGTACCGTTTCCCCCGGTTCAGGATTTCTTGCCTTCTATTGTGCTATCATGGGTTCTCTAAGGAAGACCGTGGCTTACAAGCTCCCTACTCCTGATGTTGTTCAGCTGACTGGTTTGATTGCTTTAGCAGATGATTCTGTGAGAGATGGATTCAGAAAGTCTTATGGTAAACTGCTCAGTTTGGTTCGTAAGCCCTCTGTGTTTGAGTTGAATGGGTTACACGCCTTGTTGCAGTTCTACGATCCTCCCTTGAGATGCTTTACTTTCCAGGACTTCGTTCTCGCACCCACGCTAGAGGAGTATGTTGATTTGTTAGGTGTGCCTATCAAGAGTAAGATGCCCTTTGTTCATATGGATGCTGAGCTTAATCTGGCCAGTCTAGCTCCCTCACTTCATCTGGATGCCTCCGAGCTGGTTTTGTCTAGTTGGAACAGGGTTCCCGGTTTCTCCTTGCAGTTCTTAGTGGGAAAAGCTCAGCAGTGCGCCAAAGACGGATGTTGGGTCGTGTTCAACGCCATTCTTGCTCTGTGCATATATGGCATCATTAATTTCCCCAATATGCCCGACTTTGTAGACTTCGACGCATTTCACATCTTTGCTTCAGGGAATCCAGTCCCTACCTTGATAGGAGATGTCTACCATTCCATCCACTACAAAAACGAGAACAGAAGGGGTAAGAATGTCTCGTGCTGTGTGCCCTTGCTTTATAAATGGCTTGATAGTCATCTACCCAAGAGGGGTCCCTATGCTTCGTCGACAGCCACAGCTGAGTGGCCCGAGCGTTTGATGAGTCTATCTGCAGAGGATATTGCCTGGTTTGACAGAGATAGGTTGGGTACTGAGATTATCTTCAGCTGCAGCGGGTTTCCGAACGTGCCTTTGATAGGCAGGAAGGGCTGTATAAACTATAATCCGTCTCTGCTGGTCCGACAGTTTGCTTATGCTTTGAGAGCTCCACCGAAGGATGAAGAGGTGCAGGAATCTCTGTACCTCACTGGTCTTCTAGAGGGGGATATGTTATCTAAGCTTCAGCGCGCTTGGAATGGTATCAGTAAGCGGGGAAAACCATTGCTGGGGAAAAGTAATAGTCAAGCCTACACTTCGTATGTGACTTGGATCAGAGCAAGAGCAGATGCTATAGGGATGTCGTTTCCTCCTGCCAAGCCAGAAATCCCTCCAGTGATTGAAGAGCCTACCACCGTGCCTATTCAGCAGCATAATCAGGTGTTAGCTGAGAGAGATGAGCTGAAAAAGGCAAATGAAGAATTGGAGAAAGAATTGGTTCAACTCAGAAGCGAGAGAAACGAAGCCGTTCATTCCTTCAAGAGGCAAACAGAGCTGGTGAACCAGCTGGGGACAGATTTGACTAAGCAGATAGCTGAGCATGAGCGCATGGGTCGAGACTTCAAAGCTGTCAACGATGTACTGACCACGAAGAAGCAACACTTGGATGAAGCGTATCGAAGGATATCCAAGTTTAACCAACATTGGAAGGCCTCCCTGGCCAACAGGAAAGAGCGGGAGGATAAGCTGATGCAGCAGATCTCCAAGCTGAAAGCCCAGGTGAAGGCTAGTGAGAAGAGGTTTGATGAAGAAACCGCTCGCAGGTATGCCGCCGAAGGCCAGCTCAACAAGGCTCTCGCTAACCTGAAGGAGCGCAAACTGACGTTTGAATCCAAGAAGCGGAAGTTAGAAGATTGTTTCGGCGAAGGAGCATGGGAAGATTCGGTTGAAGGTCTTCAGTACACCATTATGCAGAGGGAGTTACTCGTCGAAGGGTTACTCACTCGGCCTGGTCATCCAGAAACGAAGGGGTTGTTAGAAGAGTTTTGCGCCCGTGGCCGTGCTTGACAATTTATATTCCTTTTGTTTTGATCATTGTTGTATGCTGACCATCATCAGGCTTGTTGGTCGAGGTCACGCTATTGATTCATCTTGTACTCACTGACGTTATGTACTGCCTTGATGGGCTTTCTATATATGAGATGTTATTTCCATGACTGGACTCAGACTTCTTATTATCAGCACTGGCACTCAGGCACTAGGATCGGGGGATACCTCCCTAACGCACAGACACATGTTTGCATTTGCATGAAGCATTTGCATGACAAGCACTTTGTCGTTTTTCCTAACCCTTTTGTGTTTTCAGGTTGTTTCAGGTTGTTCCAGGATTGATCAGAGACCTATCCACCGCTATCCGACTAGAGCAAATCAAGCCAGAATTATGGAGCAAGTGCAAACTGATGTTCAGGAACTCCGCGAAAGGATGGACCGTTTCATGGAGCTCATGCAAGCGGTCGCCAATGGCCAGGATCAGCTCAGAACCTTGGTTCAGCCTCTAATCTCAAGGGTTGATAGCAATGGTGTACTCCATGGTGGGACTGTGCCAACCCCTCCGCCTGTTGAAACTCCTCAGAATGGCGTCCCCGTGACCAAGGGGAATGGCAGCGCCAACGGCAATGTGATAGCTAATATGGGCCTCAATGGTAATACGACAGGCGTCGGTAATGGAAATTTTGAAGCTAACGTCAATGTTGGACTGGACAACGGCAATGCGGGTGTTGGAAATCTGTTTGGGCCTCATCCGTGGTTAGAAGACCGTCAAGACGATGTGTTCTCACAGAGAGGTGCTGAAGGGGAGCTGAATGCTGAAGCACGGCTTAGGTTCAAGGAACTCGAGGACAAGATGAGGAATATCGAGAACCAGAACACCCTGGGCGTTGATATGTCCAAGTTGGGACTGATTGCTGATTTCAAGGTGCCTCCCAAGTTCAAGGTACCTGATTTTGAAAAATACAAGGGCACCACTTGCCCTCGTGTCCACCTGAGATCATATTACAGAAAAATGTCCGCTCATTCTGAGGACGAGAAGTTGCTGATGCACTTCTTTCAGGACAGTCTGTCCGGGCCATCCCTCGAATGGTACATGAGTCTGGAACCTACCAATGTGCGCACGTGGAAGGAACTTGTTGAAGCATTTGTGCACCACTACCAATATAACAGTGACTTGGCTCCGAACCGAGTCCAACTGCAGAATCTGTCGCAAAGGAACAATGAAGGGTTCAAAGAATACGCCCAGCGGTGGCGTGAATTGGCAGCCAGGGTTCAGCCGCCGATGGTTGAACGCGAGCTTGTGGAAATGTTCGTAGCTACTCTCATAGGGGTTTATTATGAGAAATTGGTCAGCAGTATGTCCGGAAGCTTCTCAGATCTTATTATCACGGGTGAGCATGTTGAAAATGGGATCAAACTGGGGAAAATTCAAGGTGATCTGTCCTCGGATGGAGGAGGAAAGAAACCTTATAGTGGCAAAAGACGGGAAGGAGAGACGAGCGTCGTGTCCAACGCTCGAAGGAAGGGTAAAGGCCCTCACCAGCAGGTGGCCAGCATAACTATCCCGGCAGTCCAACAGCCACCACAGCAGCAGCAGCAGCAGCAGTCGAATCAACAAGGGTACAGAAAGTATCAGAACAGGGCACCTCTGTCGAGCCGTCACCTCGAGACACCGCCCATGTCTTACGCTCAACTATTACAGACCCTGCTCCAGTTACAGCTGATTCAGAAGAGAACCTTGGCTCCCTTGACAGGGGCACCTCCGCTAGGTTATGATGCAAATGCGACTTGTGAGTTTCACTCAGGGGCACCAGGCCACACAATAGAGAATTGCAAAGCCTTCAAGCACAAGGTGCAGGACATGGTGGACGCTAAGATTATCAACTTCTCAGATAATGTGCCAAACGTCACGAAGAACCCTATGCCGAATCATAGGGGGGGTGGAGTGAACACCATTATTGAAGATGAGAGTTTGAATTTGTTGACTGACGTCAAAGATCTGAAGACGCTGCTTAGCTTCGTTAAGGCTAAGCTGATGAAAAGAGGTTTCTTTCCAGGTTGCGGAGAGCTGTGTATGGGCTGTGCGACAAGTCCTGATGGATGTGAACAGTTGATAGAGGGGATTCAAAGTCTGATGACTGAAGGAATCCTGCAGTTTAGCCGAAGGGCCGAAGACGGATCGGGAGAGGTAATGCTGAAGCAAGATGATGAGGTTTCCACCATCACCATCCCTCGCCGGACGATAACTATTTCTGCACCCAGACCGCCCACGATCACCATCACCAAAGTTGGGCCGATACCGTTCGAAAGCACTAACGCTGTCCCATGGCATTATGGGGCAGAGGTCTACTGCAACGGACAGAAGTTGGAGCTAGAACCGTTTAGGTCGTCCATGGAGAACCTAGCGGGCGTTAGCGGAATTACTCGCAACGGAAGAGTATTTGCACCTCCTGAGGTCGTAACGGATAAAGCGGATAGAGCTGATGCAACTGATAAAGGTAAAAGTAAGGTTGTTGAAGAGATCCCTTGCGGGGTAGAAAAAGACTTACTTATTAAAGACGCCGAGGAATTTATGAGGTTGATTAAAAAGAGTGACTACAAGATCGTGGATCATCTCCATCAAACACCATCAAAAATTTCCATCCTGAATCTGTTGCTGTGTTCTGAGGCACACCGCAACGCGCTGCTGAAGGTGTTGAGCGCCACGTATGTACCACAGGAAATATCGGTAAACCAGTTGGAAGGGGTCGTAGCCCACGTGAATGCTGGAAACGGGTTAGGGTTCACTGACCTGGAGCTGACACCTAAGGGAAGAAATCACAATAGCGCCCTGCACATCTCGATAGAGTGTAGGGGAACGATTATGTCCCATGTGTTGGTGGACACAGGGTCATCGCTCAATGTTCTTCCGAAGAAGGCATTAATGAAGTTAGATACTCGCGGAGTGATTTGCACACCCAGTGATCTGGTTGTGAAAGCGTTCGATGGAACCAAACGCCATGTTTTCGGGGAGGGGGCGTTGCCAATCCAAGTCGGGCCGGAAACGTTCGACGCAGTCTTTTACATTATGGACATCATGCCAGCCTACAGCTGTCTCCTAGGCCGGCCATGGATCCATTCTGCGGGTGTCGTGACCTCCACGTTGCACCAGAAGCTCAAGTACACTGTCGGAGTAGCATCGTGACCGTATGTGGTGAGGAAGACATAATGGTGAGCCATTTGTCGTCCTTCAAGTATGTTGAGATGGATGGGGAAATCCACGAAACCCTATGTCAAGCGTTCGAAGCTGTTAAAGTCAAGAACGTAGCTTCTACAATCACTGAAAAGCCAGAGATGACTCTCTCTTCCTTCAAGGAAGCCCGGGCCGTTGTTCAAGCCGGATCCACCCCAGGCTGGGGGCGAATTCTAGAGATACCTAACAAGCAAGACAAGTTTGGGTTGGGATATTCTCTTGCGGTTGAAGCCCCCTCTTCTAGCAGTGCGTCACGAGGTAAAGGGCCGATCCAGTTTACCAGTGGCGGGGTGATATTTGAAAGCGTCAACGCGGTGTCTGAAGACAGCGGAGATAGCGACTGTGACTTAGACTCTTGGATCCAGCCAAGCAAGCCAGGCGAGAGCCTCAACAATTGGTCCGTCAAGGATATCATCCAGATGACAAGCGAAGAGTAATGATTTACTTTTTCCAATCATTGTACAACCCTATGTCCTACCCGGGGCAGAGTGGTTTTATTGTCAGGGCCTTGTTTGATTATGTACATGCATTTTATCAATAAATCAAAAGGCGTTCTTTCGCATTCAAATGTTGTGATCTCTGTTATTCCTGTTTTATATTTGTTTTGAAAAACAATAAAATGGCAAAGAGGTTTGTGCTAACCTGCATATCCTTGTTTTAAGTTAACCCTTGTTATTGCAGGATCCACATAACAGATGACATCGACTCTGGACCTTCTACGATTCACTTCGACTTCGATTGCCCAATCTATCCAGCCGAAGAAGAGATTGATGAAGACGAAGACCTTCCCGAAGAGTTGGCCCGCTTGTTGAAACAAGAAGAGAAAGTTATTCTGCCTCAAGAAGAAGAAATTGAGATCGTGAATCTGGGTTCTGAAGAACTTGTCAGGAACGTCAGGATAGGGGTGTCGCTTGCGCGAAAATAAGGTGCCGGCATGACAGAAGAGTCGCCACCTTTCGTTATTTATCCCTCAGAGCGGGAAAGGAAACGATCGGAAAAACCTGACGAAAAAGGGTAAGACAAGGTCGTCGCAACCATTGTCTGGGTTCGGGAGTCGGTTACGCAAGGGGAAGGTATTAGCACCCCTCACGTCCGTCGTACTCGACGGGATCCTCGCTTGTTTGTTTACTTGGACGGGTTGGTTATAATCTATCTACCTATCAAGGCTGGCTGAAAAAAAAAGAAAAGAAAAAATGACTCGGCAAAGCATCGCGCTTTATGCCTACGTATTCCCATCAGAGGGTGAGAAATCAGAGTCAACGTAGTTCGGCCTACGAAGGATTATGGGGGGAAAGGTTGCTCGCTAGGATATCGCATCCTATGCCTACGTACTTTCATCTGGTATGAAAGATCAGAGCAAACGTAGTTCGGCTAACTACGGGAAAATAGCTCAACTAGGAGGGAGACTATCAAGTCCTACTGTTATCATGCCATGGATTCGTCCTATGGTTGAGGTTTGAACAGGGAACTCCTAGATGTTGTCATGCATAGGTTTCAACCTAAAAGTCTATCATCAAATCCTCATCAGAGGAAATGAGAGTCCTAAGGGATCATGTCAATGATACACCAAAACAGACAAAAGCATCAGCTTTAACAGTAAAATGCATGCAATGCAAGTGAGGGAGGAAATGTGTGTGGGGCTTCAGCCTCCACAAGCTCGTCTCGACCTCAAGCCAGTCATGAAATAACAGTAATCATACTGAAGATAAGCAACATGCTATCAAGCAATGACAAATAAAAGGGAATGAAGTGCCAACAGGCAAACAAAACACACATGCTTGAGAAAGAATCATCTACTCTCTAATCCTAACCCTAATCCCAGAATCTGAACAAATCTAAGCACAGCCCTCAGGCAAAAACCCTAAACAAGAGAAATCATTCCCAGTCTTCAAGCTTCAGAACAAGCTTACCAAAGAAAGGGAGCTAAGCAATCAGACTCATAGTGTCTTCCTCAGGAAAGCACTAAGAGGTGTATACTCAGGAGTCATATCCTACGTGGCTCAACCACTGTGATCAGTTTACATTCCTCCTCAGGAGAAATTAAACTCACAAGCGGGCTCCAACATCACTGGATATTTAGGAAATCCTATCTGAACTAGTGGAACTAAATGAACAGACTCATAGGACCTTCCTCAGGAAAGTACTAGGAGGCTTCCACTTAGGAGTTGTATTCCATGTGGCTCAACAACATGTGATCAGTTTACATTCCTCCTCAGGAGAAATTAAACTCACAAGTTGGCTCCAACATCATTGGATACTTAAGAAATCCTAGATAAACTAAGGGAACTAAGTGAATAGACCCATAGGACCTTCCTCAGGAAAGTACTAGGAGGCTTCCACTCAGGAATTGTATCCCATGTGGCTCAACAACATGTGATCAGTTTACATTCCTCCTCAGGAGAAATTAAACTCACAAGTTGGCTCCAACATCATTGGATACTTAAGAAAGAGGTGAGAAGAAAGAATGAAAGTCATTCATAGTGCCTTCCTCAGGAAAGTACCATGAACTTCCTTCAAACTTCAGGATCTCAAACCTCACAGACAGGGAACAAGCCAAGCTCTGGGTCTCTGAGTCTTGATCTACAATCTTCTCTTCATGATGCTCTCCACCAAGGTCTTCAAGGCAACACAAGCCCCTCAACAAATTCCCCAAAACAAACCCCATAGATGAACAGGTAACCACAGGGGAGACAGAATCAACAGGCAACTTCAGAAAATACCTAAAAATACTAAACTAATGGGGAAAAATCTAACAATTATTCACAAGGGTCCTCAACACCTACTCATAATATCTACATAGGCCTCTACCTAAGAATCAAGACAAAACTCAATCAAAGAAAGGAAATCATCACCTAAGCACAATCTAAACCCTAATTAGGATACCCTAAATCTACCCTAATTAAACTAATCAAAATTTAATTCTAAAAATCTAGAAAAAATCCTATGGGGAACTATGATTCATCATCTAATTGCACAAAAAAGAATGGATAAAAAAACCTAAGGGAAGGTCCTAAAATAATTCCTACAAAATCATGATATAAAACTAATCATTATAAAAGCTATTTATTTGGAAAATCTATTAAAAATATTAAACTAAAAAATAAAATCTCATTTTTATTTTTATAATTTTCTACACATTTTCATCTAATCATAGAAAAAAGAAGAAGTCAAAAATCATTTTTTATCAATTTTTAATGAATTAAACAAAACAGAAAAATATTAAAAGAAAATTAAAAGAATTAAATTAATTAAAGGGAGGGGGTATGAACAGCAATAGGCGCCAGTTAAAATGATTGGGCCAGATAAAAGGGGGGGGTGGGAATAGCGGGCTAGGCCCAGGCGCGGTTTAATGAAACGCCGCGTTTCAATATATTTGAAACTTTCCCTCCAACTCTCAGATTCGCTCACAGCCGTTGGATCTAATGAATTGGTCAAACTCTGGAGCCAATCTAAGGGCTCTCCTTCATCGTCCCAGATGAGACCTAGGGTTTTCAGAACCCTCTCCCATGCACTCAAATCTTCGAGCTCCTCTATCTCTCTGCTCAGGCCATGGTTTCACACGACTCCAAAACACAAAATGCTCTACTACTCAAGAGCAACACAACCATATGCTCACCTTCCCCTAACTCGCCCTAGATAGCCCTAACAGAAGACTTAAACATCTTGGTACAACCATGCTCACCTGAGATCGACCATGGTGAAACTTCCACCCAAGGGTCTGAACCTGCTCTACACGCCACCCTAGTCATTCTAACCTAATTCATGCTGATTAAAACGCCCTAAACAAATAGTTCTTGAAGATTCAAGAATCACTCACCTGCCATGAAACCTCACGCAGAGCTCTCAAACTCTCAGAAATTGACCCTCTACCCTAACACATTAATTCTATGGCTATAAAACTAATTGAAACTAGCTAACTTAAGAGATACAAGGAGAAGAAAGAACCTGTCAAAGGGATGATGGTGAGGCTCGTGGGGATGCTTGCAGGCCTTGGAATTGGTTCAAGATGATCCTACAATGGTCCTCAACCTTCTGTTTGCACTTGTGATGGTGGAGATGGCTTGTAGTGGAAGAAAAACAAAGTTGCTTCAACTTGAAGAAACCTCTTCAATGGCAATGTATCTCTCTCTTTCTCCTCTGACTTGACTCTCTATCACCAACCTTGATCACTTTCTGATGCACTCTCTATATAATAATCATTGGATGTTTCTAGATTCATCTAGAATGTGGTGGAAACTTCTTGAAATTCTCATGACATGCCAAGTTGGATATCTCATATCTCATATGTTATGCCTTGCAATTTTGTCTTAAATTCTCCTTACATGAGTTATTGAGAAGGGATGAGTGAAAAACAAGTTCATTTTTGGCTTATGTAGGGTTTTTCAACATTGCCTTCTTTTTCAAGTAACAACTTTTCAAAGCATCACCCATTTTTAGACCTCAAATGAAAATTCTAGATAAACCAATGTTCTCAAAATGGTTTTTCCAATCAAAATGATATATTGGATGACCTATTTTGGATTTGTGGATCTCCCAAATCACTTTTCAATTTCAACTTTTCAAAGTTATAAGCCTTTTTTAGTTCATTTTTGACCAATCATGTAATCTTGTGCTATGAGCTTTTCCAACAATTTGTGACCTTCTTTCTAGACTTAAAATCACATTTTGAGCAACTTTCATGTTTTGAGTTTTTCCATTTGAGGCTTGGAAATAGGAGTTTTAGGCATTGGCTAAAATGACCTATAACTGACAAATGACCAAAATACCCCTGCCTTGTTCAAACCATAAGTTGAGTTCCACAAATCCAATCAAGGACTTCTACCACTCAAATTAAAGCTAAGAAGATCCTCTTCAACATTCATGTTGACCAAGAAACCATAGGAATCATCCTACTAGGGCAAAAGTTGTCTGCAAGTTGGGTGACTTTCAAGGACCCAGATTCACACACCTCTGCTGACCTGTAATTTGTCAAAACCATAACTTGAGCTCTGCAACTCCTATCAAGGACTTCCACCACTCAAATTAAAGCTTAGAACAAGCTCTACAACATTCATGTTGTGGGGAAGATAAGATATCAATCACAACTTGGGCTAAAACTACCTGGAAGATAGGGACCAAATTAGGGTTTTTCCACTGACCATCCTCAGAAACCCTAACTCAAAACTTCTAAAACTCTTCAATCATGATGAGTTGGTCTAGGAATCACCTTTACAACATCTCTATTCATCATTCCATGATCTCATGGCCCTTGGATTAAGTCTCAACCTTCTCCAAATCTTCAGCTGTCCTAGGGTTGACCCAGTCAAAACCCTAATTCTACCATTCATGTTTGAATCTTCTGAATTCTTGCATAATAACCTCTCTGGGCTTCATGATGGCTTTCAAGACATCTCATAGGCTTTCTCAAATCATCAAATTCATTCTCAAAGTCTCAGAACCATCTGAGGAGCACCCACAACTCTCAAGCTATGAAGCACACAACCCTGGTTTCAACCCATTCCTCTGAGGATCTCTTGAACTTTCTGATGAAGGTATCCACTTTCAAACACTCAATGAATAAATAATTGTTGGTCAAATTTTGGGGTGCAACAGCTGCCCCTATTCAAACGGCTTGAACCTGACTGGGTGAGAAGCGAACGGCTCTCAACCAATCAAGGTGCGAGACGGTTGAATATCGGTAAACCCGAAAATTTGCCAACTGCACGAGCACACGGTACTCTGCGGGGAACAAATCTTCGAACACTGCAACACTAGCTGCTCAACAACTAGCTGGAGAGATACTGATCTGACATCGCCGCCGGAAACAAACATCATTCTGAGAGACACTCGACATCGCCGTCGTACCAACATCATCTCTGCTGGGGATTTAAGGAGTCTGACATTGCCGTCAAACAAACATCCAACCTCGCTGCCGGAAACAAACATAATCTGACCTCGCCGTCGGATAATCAAAATACCCCGCATTGCCGCTGGAGAAAATACAACACTGAACAAATCTGACCTGGGGTTCACCCCTGGTAAAGTACACTTGCGTATTTGAACCTACTCCGCTGGGAATGAGAGACTTAACTGAGCCCGCTCTGATCTGGGGTTCACCCTCAGAACCATAACGAACGTCGGAATACTGCTGCACACTGCCTGCCGTAGAACTTCAACATTAAAGATATTTGAAACCCTGGCCCCTGGCCATTTCCAGCTTCAGCTAGAAAAAATCTTCAAATATTTCTGAAGGTAAATCATCCTTGGCCTTCAAGGATATAAACTTTGCCTGTCGGCAACTCTGCAGGAGATATCTTCGACTTCAGTCTAAAGAAATGGTCCTTGGCCTTCAAGGATACATGGATATGCCTTCAGGCAACTCCGCCTCTGCTATAGAGCATCCGTGACTTCAGTCAGGGGTATACTTCGGTCTTCGGTCCGAAAAACGAATCCTAGGTCCTTCATGACCTTGGGGGATAACCTTGCCCTTAGGCACCTTCGCTTCAGCTTAGGAAATCTGTGACTTTAGTCAAAGAAATGGTATCCTGAGCCATTCACGACTCTACGGGGATTCAAACACTTTGCCTTCAGGCGAAACTCCGCTTCAGCTGGATAAACATCTTCGACTTCAGTCAGAAGAAACACTATTCACTTGATCGCAATCAATCATCTCCTCAGGACAACTGACTTGGTCTTCAGACTCACACGAATCACTCTATTGTATCTACAACCCTGGAACCTTGTCTTCATCCACCCGTTGATTCTTCAACACGGAAATCTGGACTCACCGGAACCTTCTGATATCGCCATCGGGCGCTTACGAAATCCATCTTCAGATTAGACATCGTTGTTGGAGCAGACATATCATGCTGCTGAGGACTTGAAGAATCGTCCTGAACTAATAACCTTTCTGGAGCAACCATTCTGTTGGGAGTTCCAGGAATCTTCCTGGGCAACTCCTGCTGGAGACGCTATTGGGGAGCCCAAGTATCATACTAGGCGAACCACTCGGGAAGCGGTACTGGGGTCTTAAGAATCGTCTTAAGCAAATGGCCCTGCTGAGGGATTTGAGAATCATCTCGAACCGAAGACTTCGCTGGGGGTCTCAAAAATCATCTTGAGCGAGCGAACTGCGGGGACCACACCGGGGTCTTTAGAATCATCTAAGAAAACAACCTTGCTGAGGAGAACATCAAGAACCGTCCTGAGCAACTGGTCTTTTGGGGATACACCTGTTCAACAAGGATGATGATGACCTAGGTCATGCTTATGATGCATATGCTTTTGCGCTATGCCCCACACGGTGGGAATGATATGCGTTTATGCTACATGTCGTGCAATCATGCGCAATGCTATGCAATCATGCACAATGATGCAATCCCGTCAGCAAAATAAATGCCGAAGGGGGAAATCTTCCTGTCAAGGAGAAAGAACCACTCAGGTAGAGGAGTCATCCTGCTGAGGAGAACGTGAACACGCCAATATCAATCAGACTCTGTCTGGGGAATTGATCTTCCGCGGACTGCTGCAGGGGAACAACTTCAGCTGACTGCTGCAGGGGACGAAGCTCTACGAGAACTTGGATCTGCTGATATCAATCGCGAGAATGAACTACGCGGCCGTCTCGGCTACTCTTCTGGGGATGACCACTCTGTGGGGAACCAACTTCAGCTGCTCCACACTCCACTGGGGAAAAACCACTCATGATCTGATCAACTTCCGAGGATTCGGATCCCTTGGACATCTGCAAACTCGGCTGAGGAAGGAGCAATCATTCTGCTTCGATGGAGAGAGTGCGATGCTGGGGAAACACATCATTAGCTGTCCCACGCTCGGCTGGGTAAAATCAATCATGATCCGATCAATGTTCCAAGATTCTGCTTTTCTGCGGACTCAACCGGGGAGGGAAATCATTCTACTTCATTGGGGAGTACGACTCTGATGGGGGAATTCGATTCCACTGGGGGAGAAAGGATCATCTGACTTCGGGGGAGAGTACAACTCTGCAAGGGAATACAACATCAGTTGTTCCAACACTCTACTGGGGAAAAACCAATCATGATCCGGTCAATGCTCAAGGATTCTACTTTTCTGCGGACTCAACCGGGGAGGGAAATCATTCTACTTCGCTGGAGAGTGCAACTCTGATGGGGAAACTCAATTTCGCCGGGGAAGAAAGAATCGTCTGACTTCGGGGGAGAGTACAACTCTGCAAGGGAATACAACATCAGTTGTTCCAACACTCTACTGGGGAAGAGGGAACCATCCATCTTCAGGAGAGAGCCTGACTCTGGTGAGGAACCTCAATTCCGCTGGAGACTTCAGTCTGGCACCATCAGTTATTGCCTCCTTCGGTATACGACTAACTTCCTACGAAACCTGCACTTGTGACCCGGTGCGGGGGAAAATCCTGCTTCAGCGACTTTACCGGGGAAAACACGAGCTTCGGCACCCGAACACTTCTCTGAAATCTGCACTTGTGACCCGGTGCTGGGGATAATCATCATGCTTCCGTGCTTGGCTCAGCTGATGAGGTGACATTCCTTCAGGACGCATCTGTTCGGGGAAGAGAATCACCTCTACCTGGGGAAGACATATCAATGCTCACTATCTGATTCTGATTCTGCGGAGGAGAGACTACTGAACTCTGCTGGAGAAGGAGGACTCTTCCTGCTTGGGGGATACGCGCGGCACATCTTCTGGCGAGGTGCTACACCTGCAACAACACAAACAAACAGACAAGATACCCTCCTCAAAGGGGCCTATCAGGGTTATTATCTCGCGACAATGTCCAGTTAGTTAATTGTTTCAACAATCAATGGGCTTAGGCCCGCAAGTTTATGTATGCGCATTTTATCAAAAAACACATCGGCGTTATCATTCGCAAACAAAACAGATAAATGCTAAACAGACAAGTAGAATTGCTGAATAATGTGCATTTTATTGATGATGAACCCCTGAATGGGCAAAAATGTTTTACAACAGAGGCAAGCTCCTGGAATGAGGAAGCCGCGCAAAAAGAAAACATAAATATACATCAGTATATACAAATGTCGGCAATCGAGGCGTAGACGAACACCATGAGTTGATCCCTCTAAGACCCACTCGACTTCGATACTTCTCCGATGCTTCAGCTTTGGAAGAGATTGATTCAGACGAACGGCCCTCAGGTCTTCCGAACCACTAAACAATGAAAGTCCATACGCGGAACGCAGTCATTTGCTTATTCAAATCCCTAACTTTTGCGTGAACCGCCCTTCACGGGTTTTCAGTTCACCGGGATACCCTTTTTTGCCGAAGCTGCCCAGTGTAGGTTTTCGACTTCGCGGGTGTACATTTTTTCAATATATCCCTAATTTTTGCCCGAACCTTTTATTCTGTTTTTGGTTCGCCGGGATGCCCCTTTTTTGCCTGGACTCTTTCTTTTTTGTCCAGCGGGTCGCTTTCAAGCAAAGTATTTTTTAACTGCGTCCGCGTTCACCGGGGATGCAAAATCTTCACCATCCATCGTGGATAACAACAAAGCTCCTCCTGAGAAGACCTTGCTGACGACATACGGCCCTTCGTAATTCGGAGTCCACTTGCCCCGGTGATCGGAGTGTGGCGGAAGAATCTTCTTCAGGACGAGATCACCCGTCTGAAAGCTTCGAGGACGCACCTTCTTATCATAAGCTTTCTTCATTCGGCTTTGGTACAGGCGACCAAATGCAATCGATGCTAACCTCTTCTCGTCCATCAGGCTGAGCTGGTTCAGGCGATTCGTCACCCATTCTGCCTCATCAAGTTTCACATCAACCAAAACTCGCAAAGAGGGAATCTCCACTTCTAGCGGTAGGACAGCTTCCATACCGTACACCAAGGAGAAAGGAGTTGCCCCGGTCGA
Organism: Lathyrus sativus; assembly: GCA_963859935.3. Taxonomy (NCBI): domain Eukaryota; kingdom Viridiplantae; phylum Streptophyta; class Magnoliopsida; order Fabales; family Fabaceae; genus Lathyrus; species Lathyrus sativus. Next base: position 188,282,897 of record OZ012741.1, on the reverse strand, counting down.
CGTACACACCGTCGTACGATAACCGTGCAAGGCAAACGGCAACATCTCGTGCCAATCTTTGTACGTCACAACCATCTTCTGAACAATCTTCTTGATGTTCTTATTGGCCGCTTCAACGGCGCCATTCATCTTCGGCCGATAGGGAGATGAGTTGTGGTGTTCGATCTTGAAGCTCTGGCACAGCTCCTTCATCATCTTATTATTCAAATTCGAACCATTATCAGTAATGATCCGCTCGGGAATTCCATAGCGACAGATGATGTCCCTCTTTATGAACTTAGCTACCACCTGCTTGGTCACATTAGCGTACGAGGCTGCCTCCACCCACTTGGTGAAGTAGTCGATAGCTACCAGAATAAAACGATGACCATTGGATGCGGTGGGCTCGATCTTGCCTATCATGTCGATGCCCCACATGGAGAACAGCCAAGGGGAGGACATGACATTCAATGGGCACGGCGGCACATGAACTTTATCAGCATAAATCTGGCATTTATGACATTTCTTCGCGAATCTGAAGCAATCCGACTCCATAGTCAACCAGTAATATCCTGCTCTCAGGATCTTTCTCGTCATGGCATGCCCGCCGGCGTGCGTACCAAATGTGCCCTCATGGACTTCCTCCATGAGCATACTTGCTTCTTTCTCATCTACACATCTGAGTAGCACGAGATCGTGGTTTCTCTTATACAGCACTCCATCAGGGCTGAGGTAAAAGTTTCCAGATAGCCTCCTCAGAGTCTTCTTATCCTGGGTTGACGCACCCGCCGGATACTCCTTAGTCATAAGGAAGGTCTGGATGTCGTGGAACCATGGCTTGCCGTCAGTGGCATCCTCGATTGCGAACACATATGCTGGTCTGTCAAGACGCGAAAGAACAATGCTTGGAGCCTCATTCCAAAGATTGACCTTATACATTGAAGCCAGCGTGGCTAAAGCATCAGCCATTTGATTTTCAGCCCGAGGTACATGATGAAGTTCTACTCGGTCGAAGAACGGAAGCAGCCTCCTGGCGTAATTCATGTACGGCACTAGATTCGGTTGACGAGTTTCCCACTCCCCTTTGATCTGATTGATTACAAGCGCTGAGTCACCATATATGTCTAGATTCTTGATTCTCAAATCAATTGCCTCTTCTAGACCCATAATACACGCTTCATACTCGGCTTCATTGTTGGTAACTGAAAACGTCAGTCTCGCAGTAAACGGGATGTGGGATCCGTGAGGAGTCGTAATGATAGCCCCGATACCACTTCCATAGGAATTAACCGCTCCGTCGAATATCAACTTCCACTGAGACTTCCTATCTGGCCCCTCATCGGGCAATGGCTCATCGCAATCCTTCGCTTTGAGAAACATAATGTCCTCGTCAGGGAACTCGAACTTCATCGGCTGATAGTCTTCGATTGGCTGTTCGGCAAGGTAATCAGACAATACGCTTCCCTTGATGGCTTTCTGAGAGACGTACTGAATATCATATTCTGTTAACACCATCTGCCATCTGGCAATCCTGCCCGAAAGAGCCTGCTTCTCGAAGACGTACTTGATCGGATCCATCTTCGAAATCAGCATAGTGGTGTGATTGAGCATATACTGTCGTAGACGTTTGGCGGCCCAAGCTAATGCACAACACGTCTTCTCCAGTATCGAGTATCGAGATTCACACTCAGTGAACTTTTTACTCAAATAATAAATGGCATGCTCTTTTCTGCCCGTCTCGTCGTGCTGACCGAGAACACACCCCATACTATTCTCCAGAACTGTCAAGTACATGATTAATGGCCGTCCAGCCACTGGGGGTATCAAGATTGGAGGTTCTTGAAGATACTGCTTTATCTTGTCGAATGCCTTCTGGCAATCTTCATTCCAAGTAATCGCCTGATTTTTCTTTAACAACTTGAACATCGGTTCACAAGTGGTCGTGAGCTGAGAGATAAACCTTGCAATGTAGTTTATTCGGCCCAAGAAACCACGAACTTCTTTTTCTGTTTTCGGCGCTGGCATTTCTTGGATAGCTTTTATCTTCGCAGGATCAACTTCAATACCTCGTTCACTAACGATAAACCCCAATAACTTTCCGGACCGCACTCCGAAAGTGCACTTGTTAGGATTCAGCCTCAGCCTGAACTTCCTAAGCCTTTCAAACAGCTTCAGCAAATTGACCAGATGCTCCTCCTCCGTTTGGGACTTCGCAATCATGTCATCAACATAGACCTCGATCTCATGATGAATCATATCATGAAACAAAGTTACCATGGCTCGCTGGTAAGTGGCCCCTGCGTTCTTCAGACCGAAGGGCATTACCTTGTAGCAAAACGTGCCCCAGGGGGTAATAAACGTCGTTTTCTCCATGTCCTCCGGCGCCATCTTAATCTGATTGTAACCGGAGAAGCCATCCATGAACGAAAACACGGAAAACTGGGCTGTATTGTCGACCAACACATCGATATGAGGCAACGGGAAATCATCCTTAGGGCTCGCCCTATTCAGATCCCGATAATCGACGCACATACGTACCTTACCGTCTTTCTTCGGTACAGGCACTATGTTGGCGACCCACGGAGGGTAGGTGGTAACGGCTAGAAATCCTGCGTCCAACTGCTTCTGGACTTCTTCTTTGATTTTTACAGCCATGTCTGGTCTCGTCCTCCTGAGCCTCTGCTTGACTGGAGGGCAATCTTCTCGCAACGGCAAGCGATGAACCACGATATCTGTGTCAAGTCCGGGCATATCCTCATACGACCAAGCAAAGACGTCACTATACTCTCGAAGCATCTCGACCAGTCTATGCTTGACATCATTCTGCAGCGCAGCCCCTACTCTGACATTTCTGATAAGCTCCTCAGAACCCAGATTTATGATCTCAATATCCTCTTCGTGAGGCAGAATAACCTTCTCTTCTTGTCTCAACAAGCGGGCCAATTCTTCCGGAAGGTCTTCGTCTTCATCAATCTCATCCTCGGCTTGATAGATCGGGCAATCAAAGTCGTAGTGAGCCGTAGAGGGTCCAGAGTCGATGTCGTCTGTTACGTGGATCCTGCAATAACAAGGGTTAAGTTTAAAGCAAGAATATGCAGGTTAGCACGAACCTCGTTGCCATTTTGCTGTTTTTCAAAACAAACATAAAGCATGAATAACAGAGAACACAATATTTGATTACGAAGAAAACGCCTTTTATTTATTAACAAAATGCATACACATAATCCAACAAGGCCCTGACAGTAAAACCAATATGCCCCGGGCAGGACATAGGGTTGTACAAAGATTGTAAAAAGCAAATCATTACTCTTCACTCGTCAGCTCGATAATCTCCTTGATGGTCCAATTGCGAAGGCGCTCGCCTGGCTTGCTCGGTTGAATCCAGGCATCAAGGTCACAATCACTGTCTCCGCTGTCCTCTGACGTAGCGTTGATACTCTCGAAGATTACTCCCCCCTTGGTGAATAAGATCGGCCCTTTCCCACGAGACGAGCTACCAGACGAAGATGAAGCTTCAGCTTCTGGAGAATACCCTAATCCAAACTTATCCTGTTTGATCGGTATATCCAAGACATGCCCCCAGCCTGGGGTGGAACCAGCTTCGACAACAGCCCGAGCTTCCTTAAACGAGGAGAGGTTCAACTCTTGCTTCTCTGCAACAACGGGAGCTACCTCCTTCACCCTGACGGTTTCAAACGCTTGGCAAAGAGTCTCATGGATCTCACCATCCATTTCGACATATTTAAAGGACGACAGGTGGCTTACCATGATGTCCTCTTCTCCACAGACTGTCACTATGCTGCCCCCAACAGCATATTTAAGCTTCTGATGCAGCGTGGACGTCACGGCACCAGCAGAATGAATCCACGGCCGACCTAAGAGGCAACTATAGGCGGGCATGATATCCATAATATAGAAAACCGCATTAAACGTCTCTGGTCCAACTTGAATTGGCAGGGTCAATTCTCCGAAGACGTGGCGCTTGGTTCCGTCAAAGGCCTTCACGACCAGATCACTGGGCGTGCACAGCAGTCCACGGGTATCCAACTTCATCAGTGCCTTCTTCGGAAGCACGTTAAGCGAGGAGCCCGTATCTACTAGGACATGTGACATAATCGTGCCTCTGCACTCTATCGAGACGTGCAAGGCGCTGTTGTGATCTCTTCCCTTGGGCGTCAGCTCCAGATCTGTGAATCCCAGCCCATTACCAGCATTGACATGGGCTACTACTTCCTCAAGTTGATTCACCGATATCTCCTGCGGCACGTATGCAGCATTCAATACTTTCAGCAACGCGTTGCGGTGCGCTTCAGAACACAGCAACAGGTTAAGAATCGAGATCTTTGACGGAGTCTGGTGAAGATGATCTACAATCTTGTAGTCACTTTTCCTGATTAGCCGCATGAACTCTTCCGCATCTTTAACCAACAAGTCTTTTTCTGCCCCTGCAGGAATCTCTTCAACAGCTTTACCTTTGCCCTTGTCCACAGCGTCAGCCCGGACTACTTTCTCTGCCGCAACCTCTGCCGGCGCGAATACTCTGCCACTCCTGGTGATACCACTGACTTCAGTAAGATTCAGCGCAGTCGATCCGGATGACTCAAGCTCTATTTTCTGACCGTTACAATAAACTTCGGCGCCATAATGCCACGGGACGGCATTAGTGCTCTCGAATGGGATTGGTCCGGCCCTGGTGATGATGATAGTAGGCGGACGAGGCGCAGAAATAGTGATAGGGTGGCGAGGAATGGTAATAGTAGCAACTTCGTCTGCCTGCTTCAGCACGACTTCCCCTGACGCATTCTCAACGCTTCGACTGAACTGCAAAATACCCTCGGTCATCAGACTTTGGATACCTTCGATCAACTGCTCACACCCATCAGGAAGTGTAGCACAAGCCATGCAAAACTCTCCACATCCAGGAAAGAAGCCTTTCTTTAGCAACTTAGCTTTAACAAAACTCAACGGCGTCTTCAAATCTCTGACATCAGTCAGGAAGTCTGAATTCTCTTCAGTGATAACAGCATTTACTCCGCCCCCCCTATGATGAGGCATTGGATTCTTGGTGACGTTGGGCACGCTGTCAGAAAAGTTGATCACCTTGGCGTCGACCAAGTCCTGGACTTTGTGCTTAAAAGCTTTACAATTCTCAACCGTATGGCCAGGTGCCCCAGAATGAAATTCACAAGTAGCATTAGCATCATACCCCGGTGGTGGTGCCCCTGTCAAGGGAGCCAACGTCCTTTTCTGAACTAATTGGAGCTGAAGCAACGTCTGCAGAAGCTGTGCATATGACATAGGAGGAGTTTCCAAATGACGATTTGCGAGGGGACCCCGATTCTGATATCTCTTATATCCCGGATTATTCTGTTGCTGGGGCTGCTGCTGCGGCTGCGGGGGAGCAACTGGGATGTTTATGCTAGCGATCTGAGACTGAGGGCCCTTGCCCTTTCTCCTAGCATTAGTGACAGCACTGGCATCGCCCTCTCGACGCTTGCCAGTATAAGGTTTCTTGCTAGCTCCTCCAGATGAGGATGATTCGCCTTGAATCTTTTCGATCTTTATACCATTTTCAACATGCTCGCCCAAAGTGATGAGGGCCGAGAATGTTCCGGACATGCCACTAATCAGCTTCTCATAATAGACTCCGGGAAGAGTAGCCACGAACATTTGTACCAACTCACGCTCAACCATCGGCGGTTGAACCCGAGCAGCCAATTCACGCCACCGCTGGGCGTACTCTTTGAAGCTTTCATTGCTCCGCTGCGAGAGATTCTGAAGCTGAACTCGGTTGGGAGCCAAGTCGCTATTATATTGATAGTGGAGAACAAACGCTTCAGCGAGATCTTTCCACGTGCGCACAGCAGCGGGCTCCAAACCCATATACCATTCGAGCGACGGACCAGAAAGACTATCCTGAAAGAAGTGCATCAGCAACTTCTCATCATCAGAATAAGCGGACATCTTTCTGTAATAAGATCGGAGGTGAACACGGGGACAAGTAGTGCCCCTATACTTCTCAAAGATAGGCACCTTAAACTTGTGAGGTACTTTAAAGTTAGCAATCAACCCGAGTTTGGACATGTCAACGCCCAATGTGTTCTGATTTTCTATTTCTCTCATCTTATCTTCCAACGCCTTGAACCTGAGTCGAGCCTCAGCAGTCAACTCAGCCTCTACACCTCTCTGAGAGAAAATGTCATCCTGATGGTCCTCCAGCCACGGTTGAGGCACCACCATATTTCCTACACCAACATTGCCGTTGACCGGCCCCATGGTAACATTGGCTCCCAAACCACCATTGCCGGCGCCCGCCGCATTAAGTCCGAGTTTAGTCATGAGATTTCCGTTAGCACTACCGTTGCCCCCGGCAGCAGGAACAACGTTCTGTGGAGTATCCCCTTGAGGAGGAGTGGGCACGGCCCCGCCGTGAAGTATTCCATTACTATCAACCCTAGAGATGAGAGGTTGAACCAAAGTACGAAGCTGGTCTTGCCCATTCGCAACTACTTGCATCAGCTCCATAAAACGATCCATCCTTTCACGAAGCTCCTGAACATCTGACTGTACTTGGTCCATGATTCTCGTTTGATTGGCGCGAGTTGAGTAGCGGTGGATGAATCTTTGATCAATCCTGGAGATTGAAAGCAGCTCGGAACCTGAGTACCTGAAAAACCTGTCAACATCAAAGGTTAGGAAAAGGTAACAGAATGTATGTCATGCAAGAATGCTTCATGCAGATGCATGCGTGTGTCTGCGTGCTTGAGAGATTTCCCCCGATCCTGGCACCTGCTGACAATAACAAGGAGAGGAATCTGGGCCCAATCATGGAAATAGTAACCTCACATAGCAATAGTCAGATTCGACATATCAAGGACCGAGAACTCATACGCATCAGTCTTTCTGAGAACGGCTGCAGTAACACAATGAGAGATCTTGGATCGGGGAAACGGTACCTGTCACAGACACACGCTAATGGAATGATTATGCAAAATGCAGGCATGCAACAATATATCCAGGTGGCTGCTGTGGAGATTCGGTGTCAACAATCGCTGATGAAAAGGAAACCCCGGTGTAAAACCACTTATCTGATCTGCTGTGGACAACCATCTGGTAGGATCGAGATCAACATTCTGCTCTGACAAGAACGAAAGCCTGATAATAAAGACCCCGGATGCAAGATCAAGGAATATCTGTTGATGAAGTCTTCGGACCCCAAATCACAAATCTGCCCTCTCAAGAACAAATGCACAGCTGCTGATGAGATCTTCAAACCCCACTCAAAATCTGCCCTATCAAGAACAAAATAACAACTGCTGACGAGATCCTCAGACCCCATTCAAAAATCCGCTCCATCCAGAACAAACCTCTGACAACAATACTCTGATCGGAACCTGCTCTATCAGGAACAGACAAACATCCGATGATAAAATCCTCTGACCAAACCCTTGCTCTATCAAGAACATATCTGCAACTGAGAACCCAACATAACTGATTCACTGTCGAGAAAACCAGGTAGTCTGGAGGTCAAAGTTTCCTGCAATATCCCAACCCCACTCACAGGTATGATGGACCTAATCCACGGACAAAGGTACGACATCCTATGCGGTTGTCAGCGTCACAGACATTCATGAGTGACAATACGATTCCCAGAAGGAGTGGCATCGTCAAGTCATGAAGAGGCCTCTCTTAGCTGACTTCCAAATGATCGGTCCCCAGAGTCGACAATCCTCACGTCTGGACTCCCCTCAGATCCTCAGGACCGGAAAGGAGCACCTCTGCAAGAATCTCGTCTGAGCGCAGATTTTCGTAGGGAACTGTGCCTGCTCAGCAGACAGGTTCGTCTACTACTTCTCCGCAACTATATCTAGGTGTGTACTCAAGCCCAGGTCCGGCTTTTCACTCACAGTAACATCCCTCTCCCACAGCAGCACAGATAATCATATCAAACTGAAAATAAAATGCGGGAAATAAAATGCTGGAAGTAAAAATGCGGGAAGTAAAAATGCGATAAATAAACGCAACCCAACAAGCAAACACACAAACGATAGGATTGACTCGCGTAGGGGATGGGAAACGGTCCCAGCATAAGGGATGGGAAAAGTCCCTAGATGCTAGAAGTCCCCAGCAGAGTCGCCAGCTGTCGCTTGCGCGAAAATAAGGTGCCGGCATGACAGAAGAGTCGCCACCTTTCGTTATTTATCCCTCAGAGCGGGAAAGGAAACGATCGGAAAAACCTGACGAAAAAGGGTAAGACAAGGTCTTCGCAACCATTGTCTGGGTTCGGGAGTCGGTTACGCAAGGGGAAGGTATTAGCACCCCTCACGTCCGTCGTACTCGACGGGATCCTCGCTTGTTTGTTTACTTGGACGGGTTGGTTATAATCTATCTACCTATCAAGGCTGGCTGAAAAAAAAAGAAAAGAAAAATGACTCGGCAAAGCATCGCGCTTTATGCCTACGTATTCCCATCAGAGGGTGAGAAATCAGAGTCAACGTAGTTCGGCCTACGAAGGATTATGGGGGGAAAGGTTGCTCGCTAGGATATCTCATCCTATGCCTACGTACTTTCATCTGGTATGAAAGATCAGAGCAAACGTAGTTCGGCTAACTACGGGAAAATAGCTCAACTAGGAGGGAGACTATCAAGTCCTACTGTTATCATGCCATGGATTCGTCCTATGGTTGAGGTTTGAACAGGGAACTCCTAGATGTTGTCATGCATAGGTTTCAACCTAAAAGTCTATCATCAAATCCTCATCAGAGGAAATGAGAGTCCTAAGGGATCATGTCAATGATACACCAAAACAGACAAAAGCATCAGCTTTAACAGTAAAATGCATGCAATGCAAGTGAGGGAGGAAATGTGTGTGGGGCTTCAGCCTCCACAAGCTCGTCTCGACCTCAAGCCAGTCATGAAATAACAGTAATCATACTGAAGATAAGCAACATGCTATCAAGCAATGACAAATAAAAGGGAATGAAGTGCCAACAGGCAAACAAAACACACATGCTTGAGAAAGAATCATCTACTCTCTAATCCTAACCCTAATCCCAGAATCTGAACAAATCTAAGCACAGCCCTCAGGCAAAAACCCTAAACAAGAGAAATCATTCCCAGTCTTCAAGCTTCAGAACAAGCTTACCAAAGAAAGGGAGCTAAGCAATCAGACTCATAGTGTCTTCCTCAGGAAAGCACTAAGAGGTGTATACTCAGGAGTCATATCCTACGTGGCTCAACCACTGTGATCAGTTTACATTCCTCCTCAGGAGAAATTAAACTCACAAGCGGGCTCCAACATCACTGGATATTTAGGAAATCCTATCTGAACTAGTGGAACTAAATGAACAGACTCATAGGACCTTCCTCAGGAAAGTACTAGGAGGCTTCCACTTAGGAGTTGTATTCCATGTGGCTCAACAACATGTGATCAGTTTACATTCCTCCTCAGGAGAAATTAAACTCACAAGTTGGCTCCAACATCATTGGATACTTAAGAAATCCTAGATAAACTAAGGGAACTAAGTGAATAGACCCATAGGACCTTCCTCAGGAAAGTACTAGGAGGCTTCCACTCAGGAATTGTATCCCATGTGGCTCAACAACATGTGATCAGTTTACATTCCTCCTCAGGAGAAATTAAACTCACAAGTTGGCTCCAACATCATTGGATACTTAAGAAAGAGGTGAGAAGAAAGAATGAAAGTCATTCATAGTGCCTTCCTCAGGAAAGTACCATGAACTTCCTTCAAACTTCAGGATCTCAAACCTCACAGACAGGGAACAAGCCAAGCTCTGGGTCTCTGAGTATTGATCTACAATCTTCTCTTCATGATGCTCTCCACCAAGGTCTTCAAGGCAACACAAGCCCCTCAACAAATTCCCCAAAACAAACCCCATAGATGAACAGGTAACCACAGGGGAGACAGAATCAACAGGCAACTTCAGAAAATACCTAAAAATACTAAACTAATGGGGAAAAATCTAACAATTATTCACAAGGGTCCTCAACACCTACTCATAATATCTACATAGGCCTCTACCTAAGAATCAAGACAAAACTCAATCAAAGAAAGGAAATCATCACCTAAGCACAATCTAAACCCTAATTAGGATACCCTAAATCTACCCTAATTAAACTAATCAAAATTTAATTCTAAAAATCTAGAAAAAATCCTATGGGGAACTATGATTCATCATCTAATTGCACAAAAAAGAATGGATAAAAAAACCTAAGGGAAGGTCCTAAAATAATTCCTACAAAATCATGATATAAAACTAATCATTATAAAAGCTATTTATTTGGAAAATCTATTAAAAATATTAAACTAAAAAATAAAATCTCATTTTTATTTTTATAATTTTCTACACATTTTCATCTAATCATAGAAAAAAGAAGAAGTCAAAAATCATTTTTTATCAATTTTTAATGAATTAAACAAAACAGAAAAATATTAAAAGAAAATTAAAAGAATTAAATTAATTAAAGGGAGGGGGGTATGAACAGCAATAGGCGCCAGTTAAAATGATTGGGCCAGATAAAAGGGGGGGTGGGAATAGCGAGCTAGGCCCAGGCGCGGTTTAATGAAACGCCGCGTTTCAATATATTTGAAACTTTCCCTCCAACTCTCAGATTCGCTCACAGCCGTTGGATCTAATGAATTGGTCAAACTCTGGAGCCAATCTAAGGGCTCTCCTTCATCGTCCCAGATGAGACCTAGGGTTTTCAGAACCCTCTCCCATGCACTCAAATCTTCGAGCTCCTCTATCTCTCTGCTCAGGCCATGGTTTCACACGACTCCAAAACACAAAATGCTCTACTACTCAAGAGCAACACAACCATATGCTCACCTTCCCCTAACTCGCCCTAGATAGCCCTAACAGAAGACTTAAACATCTTGGTACAACCATGCTCACCTGAGATCGACCATGGTGAAACTTCCACCCAAGGGTCTGAACCTGCTCTACACGCCACCCTAGTCATTCTAACCTAATTCATGCTGATTAAAACGCCCTAAACAAATAGTTCTTGAAGATTCAAGAATCACTCACCTGCCATGAAACCTCACGCAGAGCTCTCAAACTCTCAGAAATTGATCCTCTACCCTAACACATTAATTCTATGGCTATAAAACTAATTGAAACTAGCTAACTTAAGAGATACAAGGAGAAGAAAGAACCTGTCAAAGGGATGATGGTGAGGCTCGTGGGGATGCTTGCAGGCCTTGGAATTGGTTCAAGATGATCCTACAATGGTCCTCAACCTTCTGTTTGCACTTGTGATGGTGGAGATGGCTTGTAGTGGAAGAAAAACAAAGTTGCTTCAACTTGAAGAAACCTCTTCAATGGCAATGTATCTCTCTCTTTCTCCTCTGACTTGACTCTCTATCACCAACCTTGATCACTTTCTGATGCACTCTCTATATAATAATCATTGGATGTTTCTAGATTCATCTAGAATGTGGTGGAAACTTCTTGAAATTCTCATGACATGCCAAGTTGGATATCTCATATCTCATATGTTATGCCTTGCAATTTTGTCTTAAATTCTCCTTACATGAGTTATTGAGAAGGGATGAGTGAAAAACAAGTTCATTTTTGGCTTATGTAGGGTTTTTCAACATTGCCTTCTTTTTCAAGTAACAACTTTTCAAAGCATCACCCATTTTTAGACCTCAAATGAAAATTCTAGCTAAACCAATGTTCTCAAAATGGTTTTTCCAATCAAAATGATATATTGGATGACCTATTTTGGATTTGTGGATCTCCCAAATCACTTTTCAATTTCAACTTTTCAAAGTTATAAGCCTTTTTTAGTTCATTTTTGACCAATCATGTAATCTTGTGCTATGAGCTTTTCCAACAATTTGTGACCTTCTTTCTAGACTTAAAATCACATTTTGAGCAACTTTCATGTTTTGAGTTTTTCCATTTGAGGCTTGGAAATAGGAGTTTTAGGCATTGGCTAAAATGACCTATAACTGACAAATGACCAAAATACCCCTGCCTTGTTCAAACCATAAGTTGAGTTCCACAAATCCAATCAAGGACTTCTACCACTCAAATTAAAGCTAAGAAGATCCTCTTCAACATTCATGTTGACCAAGAAACCATAGGAATCATCCTACTAGGGCAAAAGTTGTCTGCAAGTTGGGTGACTTTCAAGGACCCAGATTCACACACCTCTGCTGACCTGTAATTTGTCAAAACCATAACTTGAGCTCTGCAACTCCTATCAAGGACTTCCACCACTCAAATTAAAGCTTAGAACAAGCTCTACAACATTCATGTTGTGGGGAAGATAAGATATCAATCACAACTTGGGCTAAAACTGCCTGGAAGATAGGGACCAAATTAGGGTTTTTCCACTGACCATCCTCAGAAACCCTAACTCAAAACTTCTCAAACTCTTCAATCATGATGAGTTGGTCTAGGAATCACCTTTACAACATCTCTATTCATCATTCCATGATCTCATGGCCCTTGGATTAAGTCTCAACCTTCTCCAAATCTTCAGCTGTCCTAGGGTTGACCCAGTCAAAACCCTAATTCTACCATTCATGTTTGAATCTTCTGAATTCTTGCATAATAACCTCTCTGGGCTTCATGATGGCTTTCAAGACATCTCATAGGCTTTCTCAAATCATCAAATTCATTCTCAAAGTCTCAGAACCATCTGAGGAGCACCCACAACTCTCAAGCTATGAAGCACACAACCCTGGTTTCAACCCATTCCTCTGAGGATCTCTTGAACTTTCTGATGAAGGTATCCACTTTCAAACACTCAATGAATAAATAATTGTTGGTCAAATTTTGGGGTGCAACAAGGGGCTGCATTGCAGAGTGATGTCAAGCAGAGATTGGTCGAGATGCTAAGAGAGTATAGTGACGTCTTTTCTTGGTCATACGAAGATATGCCTGGACTTGATACTGACATCGTGGTCCACCACTTGCCGCTGCGAGAAGATTGTCCTCACGTTAAGCAGAAGCTTAGGAGGACACGACCAGACATGGCCGTTAAAATCAAAGAAGAAGTGCAAAAGCAGCTTGATGCTGGCTTCTTAGCGGTCACTACTTACCCTTCGTGGGTCGCCAACATAGTGCCTGTACCGAAGAAGGACGGTAAGGTACGAATGTGCGTCGATTATCAGGACTTGAATAGGGCGAGCCCTAAAGATGATTTCCCGCTGCCTCATATTGATGTGTTGGTCGACAATACAACTCAGTTCTCCGTATTTTCGTTCATGGATGGCTTCTCCGGTTACAATCAGATCAAGATGGCGCCGAAGGACATGGAGAAAACTACATTTATCACACCTTGGGGAACATTTTGCTACAAGGTAATGCCTTTCGGTTTGAAGAACGCAGGGGCCACTTACCAAAGAGCAATGGTTACTTTGTTTCATGACATGATTCATCATGAGATTGAAGTCTATGTTGATGACATGATTGCGAAGTCCCAAACGGAGGAAGGACATTTGGTCAATTTGCTGAAGCTTTTTGAGAGGCTTAGGAAGTTCAGGTTGAGGCTGAATCCTAACAAGTGTACTTTAGGAGTACGATCTGGAAAACTACTGGGGTTTATTGTGAGTGAAAGAGGCATCGAGGTTGATCCCGCGAAGATAAAAGCGATACAAGAAATGCCAGCGCCAAAAACATAAAAAGAAGTTCGTGGTTTCCTGGGCAGAATAAACTACATTGCAAGGTTTATTTCTCAGCTCACAGCCACATGTGAACCGATGTTCAAACTGCTAAAGAAAGATCAGGCGATTATCTGGAACGAGGATTGCCAGAAGGCATTTGATAAGATAAAACAGTACCTGCAGGAACCTCCAATCTTGATACCCCCAGTGGCCGGACGACCCTTAATCATGTACTTGACAGTTCTTGAGAATAGTATGGGGTGTGTTCTCGGTCAGCACGACGAGACAGGTAGAAAGGAGCATGCCATTTACTATTTGAGTAAAAAGTTCACAGACTGTGAATCTCGTTACTCGATGCTGGAGAAGACGTGTTGTGCACTAGCCTGGGCTGCCAAATGTTTACAACAGTACATGCTCAATCACACAACCATGCTAATTTCGAAGATGGATCCGATTAACTACGTCTTTGAGAAGCAAGCGCTTTCGGGCAGGATTGCCAGATGGCAAATGGTGTTGACGGAATATGACATTCAGTATGTTTCCCAGAAGGCCATCAAGGGAAGCATATTGTCTGATTACCTTGTCAAACAGTCGATCGAGGATTATCAGCCGATGAAATTTGAATGCCCTTATGAGGATATCATGTTTCTTAAAGCGAAAGATTGCGATGAACCGTTGCCCGACGAGGGGCGAGCCAGGAAATCCCAGTGGAAATTGATATTTTACGGGGCGGTTAACTCTTATGGAAGTGGCATAGGGGCAATCATCACGACTCCCCATGGATCCCACATCCCGTTCACCGCGAGACTAATGTTTCCAGTCACCAATAACGAAGCGGAGTACGAAGCATGCATCATGGGTCTAGAAGAGGCAATTGATTTGAGAATCAAGAACCTAGACGTATATGGTGACTCAGCGCTTGTGATCAACCAGATTAAAGGGGAGTGGGAGACTCGTCAATCGAATTTGGTGCCGTACATGAACTATGCCAGAAGGTTGCTTCTGTTCTTTGATCGAGTGGAACTCCATCATGTGCCCAGAGCGGAGAATCAAATGGCTGATGCCTTAGCCACGTTGGCTTCAATGTATAAAGTCAATCTTTGGAATGAATCTCCAAGAATTGTCCTCTCTCGTCTTGATAGACCAGCATTCGTCTTTGCGATCGAGGAAGCCTCCGATGGCAAGCCATGGTTCCATGACATCCAGAACTTCCTTATGACTAAGGAGTATCCTGAGGGAGCGTCAACCCAGTATAAGAAGACTCTGAGGAGGCTGTCTGGAAATTTTTATCTCAATCCTGATGGAGTTTTGTATAAAAGAAACCATGATCTCGTGCTACTCAGATGTGTAGATGAGAAAGAGGCGAGTATGCTCATGGAAAAAGTCCATGAAGGCACATTTGGTATACACGCCGGCGGGCATGCTATGACGAGAAAGATCCTGAGAGCAGGATACTACTGGCTAACGATGGAGTCGGATTGCTTCAAATTCGCGAAGAAATGTCATAAATGCCAGATTTATGCTGATAAGGTTCATATACCGCCGTGCCCGTTGAATGTCGTGTCCTCCCCGTGGCCGTTCTCCATGTGGGGCATCGACATGATAGGCAAGATCGAGCCCACTGCATCTAATGGTCATCGCTTCATTCTAGTAGCTATCGACTACTTTACCAAGTGGGTGGAGGCAGCCTCGTATGCTAATGTGACCAAGCAGGTGGTGGCTAAATTCATAAAGAGGGATATCATCTTTCGTTACGGAACTCCCGAGCGGATCATTACCGAAAATGGTTCGAATTTGAATAACAAGATGATGAAGGAGTTGTGCCAGAGTTTCAAGATTGAACACCACAACTCATCTCCTTACCGGCCGAAGATGAATGGCGCCGTTGAAGCGGCTAATAAGAACATCAAGAAGATTGTTCAGAAGATGGTTGTGACCTACAAAGATTGGCACGAGATGCTGCCATTTGCACTGCACAGTTATCGTACGACGGTACGTACGTCAACCGGGGCAACTCCTTTCTCCTTGGTGTACGGTATGGAGGTTGTCCTACCATTAGAAGTGGAGATCCCCTCTTTGCGAGTTTTGGTTGACGTGAAACTCAATGAGGCAGAATGGATTAAGAACCGACTAAACCAACTCAGCCTGATGGACGAGAAGAGATTAGCGTCGATTGCGCATGGTCGTCTGTACCAAAGCCGAATGAAGAAAGCGTATGACAAGAAGGTGCGTCCTAGAAGCTTTCAGATGGGTGATCTCGTCCTGAAGAAGATTCTTCCTCCACACTCCGATCACCGGGGCAAGTGGACTCCCAATTACGAAGGTCCGTATGTCATCAGCAAGGTCTTCTCGGGAGGAGCCTTGTTGTTATCCATGATGGATGGCGAAGATTTTGCATCCCCGGTGAACGCAGACGCAGTTAAAAAATACATTGCTTAAAAAATGACCCGCTGGAAAGAAAAAGAATATCCAGGAAAAAATGGGGCATCCCGGCGAACCATAAAAAAGGAAAAGGGTTCGGGCAAAAATTAGGGATATAAAGAAAAGAATGTACACCCGCAAAGTCGAAAACCCGGAAGGGCGACTTTGGCAAAAAAGGGTATCCCGGTGAATCGAAAACCCGAAAGGGCGATTCAGGCAAAAGTTAGGGATTTGAAAAAGAAAATGACTGCGTTCCGCGTATGGACTTTCATTGTTTAGTGGTTTGGAAGACCTGAGGGCCGTTTATCCGAATCAATCTCTTCTGAAGCTGAAGCGTCGGAGAAGTATCGAAGTTGAGTGGGTCATAGAGGGATCAACTCATGGTGTTCGTCTACGCCTCATTGCCGACATTTGTGTATATACTGATGTATATTTATGTTGTATATTTGCGCAACTTCCTCATTCCAGGAGCTTGCATCTGTTATAAAACATTTTTACCCATTCAGGGGTTCGTTATCAATAAAATGTATACTATTCAGCAATTTTGTTTGCCTGTTTAGCATTTATCTGTTTTGTTTGCGAAAAAGAACGCCAATGTTTTTGATAAAATGCGCATGCATAAACTTACTGGCCTAGGCCGCTGATTGTTGAGATAATGAATTACTTGAACATCGTCACAGGATGATAACCTTGATAGGTCCCTTTGAGAAGGGTATCTTGTCTGTTTGTTTGTGTTGTTACAGGAGATCGTAAAGCATTGATTTGTTTCCCCAAGCAGAGAAGATTCTCTCCCCACTCAGATGCATCCTGAAGGAATGTCATCTCCCCAGCTGATTCATATACTGAAGTGTGCAGCAATTGATGGTTCAGACTGAAGTCTCCAGGAGAATTGAGATTCCCCACAGAGTTGTACTCTCCCCAGTAAACAGGACGATTCCTTCTACCCCAGCCGAGCTGACGAATCCCCAAGAGAGTCGAGTCCTCGGAAGCCGTTCAGGCCATGATTAGTTTTCCCCAGTAGAGCGTTGAACAGCCGATGCTGTATCTCCCCACCGGAGTCGTTATCTCCAGCAAAGTTTTGCTGCGAATGCTGTGCAGTTTATTTCTGTGATTGACATCATTTTCCTCAGCAGTTGTGGTCTTGAATACCCAGTTGAGCGGGTCCAGGTTCTCGTAGAGCTTTGTTCCCCTACAGCAGTTGACTGAAGTTCGTTGCCCCAGGTGGAGGCCAATTGAGATTGGCGTGACTTCTTCTCCTCGGCAGGATGATTCCTCCTCTCCACCAGAGTGGTTCCTTCTCCTTGATAGGAGGCTTTTCCCTTCAGCATTTATTTTGCTGATGGGGTCGTGGCATTTTGCATGATTGCATATCATTTACCCTAAACGCGTAGCATTGCCACCGGGTGGAGCATTGTGCCATTGACGATCATATGCATATGAAATGTGAGCTAGGTTGTTACCGTTCTTGTTTTGCAGCAAAGTCGCTTACCCAAGATGATTCTTGAATTTCCCCCAGCAAAGTCGCTTGCCCAAGATGATTCTTAAAATCCCCAGTGAAGTCACCAGAGAGGGCTGCTCAAGTTGATGCTTAGAGTCCCCGGCAAGGTGATTTCTCAGGATGATTCCTAAAATCTCCAGCAGAGTTATTGGTTCAAGATGATTCTTGAAGTCTCCGGTGGAGTTATTTGTCCAAGATGATTCTTGAATTCCTCAACAGAGTTGATTCACCCAGAATGATTTCTGGAGCCCCGAAGCAGAGTTACTTGATAGTTCTCCAGAATCCCCAGCGGAGGTGCGTCATCCCCGGCAGGCTTCTGAACAGAGAAGTTGAAACTTCCCTTGAAGACTTGAGGATTGAAGTCTAACCATATTAATGAAGCGGTTCTCTCAGCTGATGCAGAGTGCCTGATGTCAAGAGTTTGGATATCCCCATTTGGTTCATGATTGACTGAGAATTCTATTCCCGACTTAGGGACGAAGTTCGGCTGACGCCCAAAAATTTCTTTGAATGCCCGATGGCATGATTAACTTGATTGTTGACCTGATGAGTCCCGAGGAATTGTGATGCCTGAAGGCATGATCGACCATGTATTACCGGTTACCGTGTGACCAATCCCCCAGCTGGTTGTCGTGCAGCTATCATTTCAGTTTCCGAAGATTTGTCCCTATCGGGGTGCCGTGTACTTGTGCAGTAGGCAAATTTCCGGGTTTGTTAGTATTCAACCGTCTTTTACCTAGATTGGTTGAGGGCCGTTCACTTCCCACCCAGTCAGGTTCAAGCCATTTGAATAGGGGCAGCTGTTGCACCCCAAAATTTGCCAAACTTTTCTTTACCCAGCTTATGTTTCAGTGCATTCACATTAGCATTATCATTTGCATTTCATTGACATGTATGCAGGAGATCAAGAGGTATGAGTACCAATAAAGGGATATGCAAGACTTTGAGGCTAGATAAGAAGCTTATTCAAGTGTTCAAGGGTTGATATCCTTGTCAGAGAAGTTAAAAGAGCCTCAGAGAGAGTGGTTGAAACCAAGTGTGTAGGTCTCCTAACTTGAGAGTTGTGGAAAGCCATCAGATGATTCTGAAGCCATGAAGTTGGACTTGAGGTCTTGAGAGAGCTCATGAGAAGTGTTGAAGTTCACTTTGAGGCCTAGACAGGTCATTGTGCAAGATTAAGAAGGCTCAGCCATGAGTGGTGCAGCTAGGGTTTGACTGGGTCAACCCTAAGTCAACTGAGGATTTGAAGGAGGTTGAGACCTAATTCAAGAGCCATGTGATCATGGTGTGATACATTGAGATGTTATAAGGATGATTCCAAGGTCAACTCATCATGATTGAAGAGTTTGATAAGTTTCAGGCTAGGGTTTCTAAGGCTTGACAGTGTAAAATCCCCTAGTTTGACCCCTATCTTCAAGGCAATTTAGCTCAAGATGTGATTGTCATCTCATCTTTCCCCCAACATGAATGTTGTAGAGCATGATCTTAGCTTTAACTTTAGTGCTAGAAGTCCTTGACAGGATTTGTAGAGCTCAAGTTATGACTTTGACAAGTTACAGGTCATCTGAGGTATGTGAATTTGGGAGCTTGAAAGTTGTCCAACTTGCATGAAACTTTTGCCCTAGAAGGATGATTCCTATGAACTCTTGGTCAACATGAATGTTGTTCCTTATTATCTTAGCTTTCTAGAGAGTACTAGTAGTCCTTGATAGGATTTGTAGAACTCAAGTTATGGCTTTGACAAGTCAAGGGTATTTTGGTCATTTGGAGATTATAGGTCATTTCAACCATAAGGCCATAACTCCTATTTCCAAGCTTCAAATGGGAAAATGTTCAACATCAAACTTGTTCAAAATGATGTTTTAAGGCTAGTAAAGAGGTCATGAGGTGTTGTAAATGCTTGTAGCTCAAAGTTGCAAAAATGACCTAAAATAAGGGTATAAGTTAAATGAACCAAAGTTGGAAATTGATACTTTTGATCTACACATCCAAACCAAGGCATGTAATAGGTCATTTTGACTCTAAAAAGCATTTTAAGAACATTGGTTTAGCCACATTTTTTATTTGAGGTGTAAATTGTGGACTTGCTTTGAAAAGTAGTTACTTACATCTTAAGTAACATTTGCAAAACCTAGAATCAAGGCACAGCCAAAGCCCCTTGCAAGAAAAACACTTCCAAAATATCACTAGGGGAGAAATTGGAAGGAGATGAAATTGGTTTCAAGCTGCAAACAGAACTATGCATACCATGGCATATGGTTGAAATTCTCATGACATGAGAGATTGAAACTCTCATTAGAAGGATCTAGAGGGTTCTAGATCATCCACACATGTTTTATATATTGAGTAGAAGAGGTTCAGATGAAAGGTTGGTGAGGATTGAGAGGAAAAAGAGAGAGTGAACTTTGAAACCTCCATGTGCAAATTGAAATCAGTTTCTGCATTCTACACCATTTTGATCCTTTCTTTTGATCTCAACAACTTCTATTGATGATACTGAATGATTCCAGATCAATTACATAGCCAAAGCCTTGAAGGATCGTGTTCTTGCATTTGAGTTTCACCTGCTACAAGTCACCATTGGGTTTGGAGTTCCAAGCATTTGCAATAAATTCTCTTGCATACAGAAGCAAGAACTTGGTACATTGAATGATTCTAGAGCAGTAGAAGGATTGAATTGAAGCTTTGCTACTTCTGTTATTCAAGAATTCACAGGTTTGAATCTTTCATCCCTCAACTTAATTTAAGAATAATTACCTCAGTTTGTTAGATTAGATTGATAGTATGTGGTTAGGAGATCGTTTCTGGAAATTTAGAGAGGATTTGGTGATGATCAATGAGATGACACAATTTCTGTTTGGATCAAGAACATGCTGGATATTGAGAGATAATGTGAGTGTTATACCGAGAAGTGATCAGGGTAATGTGGTGAACCTTTTAGACCAAACAATTTGAAGAATAGTTATAGTTGAGGTTTGAGCATAATTTTGATTCTTAATCGTGTTTTAGGTTAGAGGTTGATTCAATAAATTCTGAGGCTAGGGTTAGACTCAGGGAGAGATTTAGAGTGATTTAGTGTTTTAAATCTTGAATTTCGATGGAGATTTGAGAGAGCCCGAGTGAGGATGAGGTTGATGTCTGAACTCTGTTACAATGGATGCTTCCCTCCATTTTCATGGCTAGAGGTAGGTGATGAAGTCCTAGCCATCAGATTCACGTATGACCATTGACCAGAGCTAGATCCAAGGGTCGTGTTTTAATCTCAGGTTGTGAAGAGGGAAGAATTTTGATGCTCTAAAACGCTGCGTATCATTAAACAAAAGGTTTTGGGCTTTAGTAAGAGACCACTATCCACACCCCCAGCGAGCCCATTTGTGAATTGAACTGATTGTGTTTACTATTTGCACCGTGTGTTTATCTTTTATTTTGATTTTCTTTAATTTCTTCATTTTATTCATGGTTCTTGATAAAATCATAAAAAATTGAAAAATGATCCAATTAATCCCATTCTTTTTGCATTGAATTCATGATAGAATCTAGTATTTTTTAGATAAAATATATTTTGATTTCATGCATTTTCTGATTTTATGGGAATTTTTACATTTTAATTGATATTAAAATAGTCATGTTTGATGCTTGATCTTGTGGAATTTTGTGTGATCATGTGATGATGATTTTAATCCTGATTTTTTGTGAGTTGCTAGCATAGATATTCATGCTCCCCATAGCTTTTTCTCACATTTTTGTGATGAACATAGGTGGTAGTTTAGGTTGAAACCTTTAGAAGCTCCATTTTTAGGGTTTATGGTTGATACCATTGGATTTAGGACTTAATTTTAAGACTTAATAGTTGATTTAGTCCCTGGTTTTTGTATGAGGCATTATTAATTGAATTAGGATCCCTTAGGAATTTTTGTTGAAATTTATAAGATAGTGTGCTATTTTTGATTGATTTTAGTTTAGGTGCTAGTTTTAGATGATTCTAAGGCACTAAATCAGCTAGATTAACATCTTTAGTTCCCTTAGATTAGGGTTTTGCTTTGCTTGTTCTTGGATGATGTTGAAGGCAAGTTGAAGATGCATTGGATTGCTTGAGAAGGCTTGGATTTGAAGATCTTCCCTTCTTGTGGTGTAGTTTTGATTAGGCTAAGATTAGGGTTTTGTAGGCAGAGCTTCTAGATAGTTCTCTTCCTTCATAAACATGGAATATATTGATCAATTCCATTATTTCCTATGATGTAAGGTCCCTTGTAAAGGCCTCATCCCTCCTTTGGTAGGATGTGTGGCTCTTTGCAAATTGGTAGAACCTTTGAGGGTCCCTTTCTTTGATGACAGGATGCTCAGTGGTGACCTTTGGTCTTCACTCTGCTACCAACCATCCAAACTTTGCTCTTGATAGATGCATATTTCTACCTTGTTAGAGGATGGAGTTCCTTGCTTGAAGAAGATTTAAGAGTGAAGTTGATACTTCCATGTGATTGAAGATTACTCTGAGAAGCTGAAGCTTGTAGGAGAAGAAGACCAAGTTGACACTGGTAAAACAAAGAGAGCTGAAGCTTGAGGATCAAGTTGATACTTATGAAGAGGATTCAATTGAGATTGAGTGAAGAGCTGAGGCTTGAGGAATAAAGGATAAGTTGATACTTATATTGATGCATTGAGAGCCTGAAGGAGTCAAGTGGATACTTGCAGTTAGGAGTGAAGCCTGAAGGTGGAATTGACTGAAGAGCTGAAGCTTGGAGAAGAGATAACAAGTTGATACTTATGTTTGATGGGTTGAAACCTTGGAGAAGCAAGTTGATGCTTGTCATGGAAGATGATAGCCTTGAAGGGTGATTGAAGTCTGAAGACTGAATTGCTGTCAGAAAAGCTGAAGCTTGAAATTGAAAGAGGGGTTGATCTGCTTTCTTTCCTGTCTGTTTGCTTTCTGTGCAACTGCATTGATGTGACTTGTTTGATTTACTTGATGCATTAGAATAAGTTCATATCTAGACTGATGTAAGCTAGGAGCATGACTGCACTAGAGGTTGAGTTGCTCCCTCTGCTTGTATTTTTACTGTATGGCTTTGCTTGCGGGTATTCGGTAGAGCCCAGCTCCCTTGCCTATGTGGTTTGTTGTGTTTGCTTGATAGCATGTTATTTCTTCTGTATGATTGCAGTTATTGTATTTTGCTTGATGGCATTTTATTTCATTTCTTCTGTATGATTACAGTTATTCATATCTGGCTTGAGGTTGAGATGAGCTTGTGGAGGCTGATGCCCCACACACATTTCCTCCCTCACTTGCATTGCATGCATTTTACTGTATATCTATTTATTGTTTAAGATGATGCTTTATCTGTTTCTGTTTACCCTGGCATGATCCCCTAGGAATCTCACTTCCTTTGATAAGGAAGTGATTATTAGAACTTTAGGTTGAAACCTATGCATGATAACTTCTAGGAGTTCCCTGTTTCAAACCTCAACCATAGGATGAATCCTTGGCATGACAACATTAGGACCTGATAGTCCCCTTAGTTGGGCTTGTTCTCTCTTCTTATCTCAAAACAAATTAAAATGCAGTAATAAAGGTTAACTGACGTCGTACGTTACGAGCCTTAAGCTATCTGAGAAAGGGTTGTCGGAGAGTTTCTTTTCGACAGCTTGGATGTTTAGTATGGCACCCTTTGGGTGACATGCGACGCATTCACTCTCAGGTCATAGTCTCTAGTGTGATACTAGTTGCAAACAAACATAAAAAACAGTTCTTCCGTAAAAGACAGAAAACCAACTTCAAACCTTTTTGCCCCGTGGGCCCATAATTCAAAGGAAGCTTTTCTGACGAAAAGAGTGTCGTTAACTCCTAGTTCTACCGCAAACAGGCTTTGTCCCTAACTGCTGGAACTGTTTGTTAACCCCACTCGATAAAAACAGATGAATCTGAATTCCCGTAAGCCGTATTATCCCGAACTACGTAAGCTCTGATCTCTCATGCCTGTTGAGAGTACGTAGGCACAATACTGATGTATTGGCGAGTCACCTTCCCCGTAACCCGTAGTTAGTCGAACTACGTTGACTCTGATTTCTCATTCTCTGATGAGAATACGTAGGCAAAAAGCGCGACGCTTTGCCGAGTCATTTTTCTTTTCTTTTTAAGCCAGCCTTGATAGGTAGATAGATAAAACCAACCCGTCCAGTAAACACAACAAGCGTGGATCCCATCGAGTACGATGGACGTGAGGGGTGATAATACCTTCCCCTTGCGTAACCGACTCCCGAACCCAGACAACGATTGCGATGACCTTGTCTTATACCTTTTTCGTCAGGTTTTTCCGATCGTTTCCTTTCCCACTCTTAGGGATAAATAACGAAAGGTGGCGACTCTTCTGTTTTGCCGGCACCTTATTTTCGCGGAAGCGACAATGACTAATTTCCGGAACGAAGTCGATCATAACTTCACCTCACGTCGTGTCTGTATATCACTTATCTCGTCAGGATAATTCTCAGACAACCATAATCAATCGGTAAACCACCAACTTCTCCACTTTCATTAATACTCAAAATTCCCATCAAAATTAAACATCTCATCATTGTCCTGCGCCGATTCATCAAAATGATTCTTAAGCGCTCGGCTTCACTCAAAACAATTCACTGCACCACGCCATCTAAGCTTGCAAGACACATCTATCCCATCCAACACAATCCCAACTACTATCAACAATAGATTAAGGGTGATCAGTTCCTCAATTTGTCAATAGACAGTCGAAAATCATGATGGGGTATAAACCATCTTTACCAAACTATAAGAGCATTCAACCACACTGAGCTACAACTTCACACTTGCAGCATCCTGGAGAGGCACAAATTTCTTCCTCACTTGGATCATTCCCACTTATGCAGACAAAGGCTAGACAACAAACACGTACCAACAGTGTTGCACACACATGTCGCATACAAGGGAACAACTAACATTAGACAACTTGGCCGGATGGACCGACCTGCTCTGATACCACTAATGTAACACCCTTCTAACCCCACATAAAAATACATAATTAATCAGAGTAAATTAACATGCTTTCACAAAAGGGCATCACATAATTTACAAATCTCAACATTCACCTGTCATACTCATGTAGCATTTAAATAAATAGTCATGCTATTAAATTTTCATCTTGCATGTAGCAGCGGATTCAATTTATTACATAAATCTCTTCACAGAATATTCATATTCGTCACATAATCATCAACA
Source organism: Lathyrus sativus (assembly GCA_963859935.3). NCBI lineage: Eukaryota > Viridiplantae > Streptophyta > Magnoliopsida > Fabales > Fabaceae > Lathyrus > Lathyrus sativus. The sequence goes on along the minus strand of OZ012741.1, from coordinate 188,258,128 downwards.
CTTAGGCACAGAGGACATTATCACATATTTCAAATACATTTAAACACGACTTAGAATACTTAATATATCTCTAAGGCATAAACCCCGCGATCCCAGTGTTACATAACCAGAGCATGACTTGACCCAACATAATTAAATACTAAACAGTTGCACCAACAGCGAACTCGCAACTACTAGCAGTACTACTCCTTGATACCTGAACGATGTCATATAGGACACCATTCCAGCAGAAGGGTGAGAAACATTACCATAATAATCAATGCACATAATCATATATAATTGCACAAGTACATAATACATATATTCCACCTTTTCTCACCACAATGCATATTAACACAATAACAAAGCATATAATATATTTCTATAACATGGAATATCCATATTATACTCCTTACCATAATACATCACCACTCACTAACATACATTACAATGTATACATATATATGTATAACCAAGCATCTCATCATGCATATTTTCACGATTCACTCATATACATCGCCAATTACATATAAACAAATATGGATAACCATCAAGCATATTCATCATGCGTACATCTACAATCCCAATCAATCCATATAAACATTCACATTAACTCAATAAACATACAAAACATGTTTATTCCATCACTAATTCACATAAACATCTACATTCATGTTTATTTCACCATACATCATATAAAAATGACAACATGAAACTCATAGAGACCGACACACGACTCTATGTAGATGTAAATGCGGTACCGACTCATTTCAGCAGGTTCAATAGAAGAACCAAAAATAACCATCGCTCACACCCCACATGGGCATACGAGGTTCTGCAGATTCTACACGGAATCAAATATAACCATCGCAACATACGAGGTTCTGCAAATCCACCGAGGGATCAATAAATAACCATCGCTCACACCCCACAAGGGCACACGAGGTTCTGCAGATTCACCGAGGAATCAATATATAACCATCGCTCACACCCCACAAGGGCACACGAGGTTCTGCAGATTCACCGAGGAATCAATATATAACCATCGCTCACACCCCACAAGGGCACACGAGGTTCTGCAAATTCACCGAGGAATCAATATATAACCATCGCTCACACCCCATAAGGGCACACGAGGTTCTGCAGATTCACCGAGGAATCAATCAACACAAGAATGCATACTATGATGCTTCACATGCAACATGACTCATGACACTCTTAAAATGCACACATGTTTACATACTCATGCATTCGTCACATTCATCACATATATTCATTATGCACTCACAATATATACATATCGCAATATATACATATATTCATCATTTCATTCACACTATTCAAACAAGGTTCACATTTACAATCATCATACATCACATACCAGCACGTAAATTCAATATGCATTCACAATATATATATATATATATATATATATATATATATATATATATATATATATATATATATATATATATATATATATATATATATATATATATATATATATATATATATATATATATATATATATATATATATATATATATATATATATATATATATATATATATATATATATATATATATATATATATATATATATATATATATATATATATATATATATATATATATATATATATATATATATATATATATATATATATATATATATATATATATATATATATATCTCACAATGCATATATACATATGTTCATCATTCATCTCATATCGCTTCATTCTAGATCCACATTTATAACTCACAATTCAACAATTCATACACATCAGCATCCTTCATACAACAATGATATTTATGCCATATGGCTCATATAAAACTCATCAATTAACACCAATCCCCTTTTGGGAGTATAGGTACATCACTTATACCCTACCAGGAACAACATCTCAGTTATTCTACCCCGGTAATTATTCCACCAGGAACGGCATCTTGTTATTCTACCCCAGTGAGTACGACTCAACACATATACATATTTCCAACATCCTTCTTACATTACCAAACAATGCACATGTACTCGTCATATATAATCTCATGCATTCTTCACCCACCATCGCATACAAGCAATGTGCACTTACAAATATCGTGCCAAACGGCAACAAACTCAATCACATTCATCATGCATTTTAATCAATTTAAACAATGCATCACTTATGCCAAAAGGCCACATATTCACAATTGATTCATAATCTAGGATTCACACCATACGGCTACCCACAACACACATAATAGCATATAATTAGTCATCTCAGACAAGGAATGATCGAAATCAAACCACACAACCAATCCATGAATGGAAAACACAAGAAAGGAAACTATGCTGCTGCGTTCGTTAACCTTCACCTGGCGAAGCCTCTGGCGAACCTTCGCTACTACGTTCGCCTGGCGAACTTGCCAGCGAAGACCACTGGGAGTCATTCTGGAATTACTCGCTAGCACTCGCTAGCTCACTCGCTTGGTGAACCTTCGCCACACTCATTCGCCTGGCGAACTTGCCAGCAAAGACAGGGTGTTTGCTACTGACTTGGTTCGCTACTGCTCGTTGGGCTTTGCCTGGTGAAGCTTCGCTGCCATTCGCCTGGCGAACCTGCGAACTCAGAACTCCCATGGCTGCTTCAAAATCATCAAAACCACAAGAATCGACCGATTTAATCCAAATCAGTTCCAGTAGCACGACCCACTCATCATCCGACTATACTACACCGTCTATTCCAAATTCTAACCGTTCAAACTCGGTTTCTACCGATTAAATCCACTTCCGACCTAAAATGGAAAATGAAGAAAACACCCAACAAATCCAAACACACACATACATAATCATACACGTTGATTAAGATAGTAAGATTTCACACCCTTACCTTGATTAATCGGAAGCTAGAGGATGCTCTTGATGATTCTCCAAGTTTCCTCTTTTCTCCTCCTTTTCTCTTCTTCCTCTTTCTTTCCCTTTCTTTCTCTTCCTTCTTTCTTTCCTTTTTCTTTCCACTTCCTCATATATATCTTTCTCTTTATTTCTTTCCTTTATATTCCCCCTCTCAAAATATCTATCAATCCATTTAAACAATCATCTAATTATTCAAATAATTAGAATAATCCAAATAAATCAATTAATTAACACAAATAATTAATTATTGAAAATTGGGCTGTTACAAAAAGCAAAATCAATCCATGCAAAAGTTAGGGATCGAAAACAAAAACAAATGAGGCCCTCAAATCCTCACCAAAAACAAAATAGGATTCAATGACCACCATATCGAATCAAAGGGTCATTGACATCCATCAAAAATAAAAAAGGTGACTGCCATGTCAAGCAAACCTTGAATCATTACTCTTATACCGTCAACCCTTTTGGAAGACAGACGTGTGCAGAATTAACTGAACATAGGACTGGAGATCATCGCGAAGAAGGGGTGGGTACAAATCATAGTTTTGAGCCTAATATCCTTTGTTTCATAAACTGTGAACTAGACCACGTTACAACCCTCAAAAGACCTAATTGAGGCGAGGTTTATTCTGAACGCATACTATCGCAAGGTTGCGTAAACTGACTCCTCACATACTTGCTAATCATCCACATCAGTGTCATTATCCTTGCTATATCTTTCACACCGATCAAATTAGCACAACGTCTAGACTAATGATCCATTCGTCTCACACTATCAGGACACTTCAATAAACGAATCTTTTTCAAAACTTGCATGAACTTGGCATTAAGATTACCATTTGTGAATATACAATTTCAATTGCAAATCAGTGCTAGACATCCAAGATACTCCAACAAGGGGCAATGAGAGAGGGACTTGAACTTCCAGTGGCTGACTCGAAGCAAGGCTACCTCAAAACCCATAGGCTGGGGAAAATCACTCAACATCTTGATCAGGGGCAAGTCATCTTAGGGAATCAAAGTTCGACTTCAACTTTAGAATTGGTTAATCAAGGGCAGACCATTACCATGTTTAGACTGGGGTAAGACCAGGTCATCCCGACCATCAAGCAAAATTGTGATCTTTTCTGAAGCAAGTTCACAATAAATCACCAAGTAATCAAACATGGGGGAATCCAGAACATCTTCGTCTACTTCAATCATGGTGTCTTCAAACAAACTGTGTGTCGAGGAAATCAATCCCTCCCACCACCCAAAGTCCAATCCACGTTGGCAACTACCAAAAGTCCACCACACTGGGACCTTCACCTGCATATCCAATTACCCGTCTGCAATCATACGCATCATATGCATCACATTTGATATTATAAGCATCATTTGCATCATTTGCATCATATGCATACCTAAACCATATCATACTTCCCCAGCAATTGCATATCCGCGCGTCAGCATTTACATTTGCATTTCCATTCGTTATGGAACATAGCATATCAACATCAAGCATTCATACATATGCAAGTCAAGGTCCAGGATCAACCTCGAGATTTCCAAGTTGATCTTCAGCCCAGTCAGGGGCATTTTATTCAAGACTGTGGGTGTTCCCCATGAAGTTGTTTCAACCTTGTAGTTGATTGGATTTCCAAGATGATCTTTAGCCTAGTCAAGGGTAGCTTCTTCAAGACTGTGGGCACCCCCCACGAAGTTGTACCAGCCTTTTGTTGGTCAAGTTCAAATATTTCCAAGACAAGATTCAGCCCAGTCAGGGGCATGATATTCAATACTGTGGGCTTCCCCACAAAGTTCTATTAACCTTTTGTTGGTCAAGTTCAAGAGCTCATAGCAACATTCAACCCAGCCAGGGGCATTTTTATGCAAATCCGTGGGCATTCCCCACGTAGTTGTTCAACCACTTGTTGATCAAGATAAGCTTAACAGGCTAAACTCAGCCCAACCAGGGGCATCTTCTCCAAAGTTCATGGGCTTTCCTCATGAAGTTACTTCGACCTTTTGTTGACAAAGCTATGATCTCTAAGCAAGTCAGTGGGTGTTCCTCATGAAGTTACTTCGACCTCTTATTGACAAAGTTGTTATCTCCGAGCAAGTCCGTGGGTGTTTCTCATTGAGTTGTGTTCTCAACCTTTTGTTGGTGAAGTTGGTGTCCCCAGCTCAACCAGTGGCTTTCTATGAATCAGTGGATGTTCCCCATTGATTTGTTTCAATTTAACTTTCCTCCTGGGCGTTCCCCAGTGAGCTGGCTCCTTTCAATCTTTTATTGACAAGGATTGTGTTCTTTAGTGACTTCTTTGCTTCAACCTTTTATTGATGTCTCAAATAAGCATCACTCACCATATCTCTGACAAGTTGACCTTTTGTCAATTGCCTTACTATCATCCTTTTGGTGATAGCCAAACCTCGTCAACCACCTAGCCTGCATCCTTTTGGTGTTGGTAGCCTTCAAATTTAGGAAGTTCCTATCATCCTTTTTATGGTAGTAACTTGTGTATTCTCTATCATCCTTTTGATGATAGACCCGTCATTCTTTTGGTGTCGGGATTGTGTGTGTTTCGTTCTATCATCCTTTTGATGACGGGTCTGTCATCCTTTTGGTTCCAGATTATTCGAGTGTTCTCTATCATCCTTTTGGTGATAGACCCCAACATCCTTTTGGTGTCAGAATTGTATGTGTGTGTGTCGCTCTATCATCCTTTTGGTGATGGGTCTGTCATCGTTTTGGTGCCATATTGTGCGAGTGTTCTCTATTATCCTTTTGGTAATAGCCCCTACATCCTTTTGGTGTCGGGATTGTGTGTGTGTGTCGCTTTATCATCCTGTTAGTGAGGGGTCGGTCATTCTTTTGGTGCCAGATTGTGAGAGTGTCCACTATCATCCTTTTGGTGATAGACCCCTACATCCTTGTGGTGTCGAGATTGTATGTGTGTGTGTCGCTCTATCATCCTTTTGGTGATAGGTTTGTCATCCTTTTAGTGCCTGACTGCGTGAGTGTTCTCTATTATCTTTTTGGTAATAGACCCTTACATCCTTTTGGTGTCGGGATTGTGTGTGTGTCTCTCTATCATCCTTTTCTTGATGGGTATATCATCCTTTTGGTGCCAGATTGTGCGAGTGTTCTCTATTATCCTTTTGGTAATAGACCCCTACATCCTTTTGGTGTCAGGATTATATGCATGTGTCGCTATATCATCCTTTTGGTGATGGATCTGTAATCCTTTTGGGTTCCAGATTATACGAATATTCTCTATTATCCTTTTGGTAATAGACCCTGCATCCTTTTGGTGTCGGGATTGTGTGTGTGTGTCGCTCTATCATCCTTTTAATGATGGTTATGTTATCCTTTTGGTGCCAGATTTTGCGAGTGTTCTCTATCATCCTTTTGGTGATAGACCCTGCATCCTTTTGGTGTTAGGATCGTGTGTGTGTCACTCTATCATCCTTTTGGTGATAGGTCAGTCATTCTTTTGGTGTCAGATATGTGCGTGTGAGTTAGCTACCATCCTTTTGGTGTCAGATTGCTTCTGTTATCATCCTTTTGGTGATAAAGAACTTTGCAAGTTACTCAGTGTCTACTCGAGGGTTGACATTGATTCATTCCGCTTCCCAAACACTTTCTTTCTTTTCAGAAAAATTCAGGATTTTCTTCATATCTAATTGTCTTATACCTCGAGAGAATGAACGCCGTAGTAATTCATCTTACTCGATTTAAGCCAATTAGATAGGGGAATCTGTTATACCCCAAATTTGTCTTACCTATATATATAGCTTTCATCTGTATTTCCATCCACTAATTGTTATTCAGATTATCAAAAAAATATTGTTGTCCAGTTGCCTAAGTCTATGTTTCCTTTGGAAGACATCCAACCAGGTGTATGTGTGGGTTTAGAAAGAGTGGAAAACTAGTTAGGTCTGACCTAATCTTGGTTAGACAAGTTTCGTTTCAAGATCAATTAAGGATATGGTGTGCAATTCAAATGGTGTGTATTAGGGGTTGCAATTAGGGTTTTGTGCAACGGAGTTCATATTTCGAGTTGTGATCTTCTGATTTTTAAAGCATGTCATCCAAGATTTATTTTAGGATCCAATTTTGATCAGATTCGAGATTTATTACATGTTTGGCTCATTTGTGGTTAAAGTCAAGGATTAATTCAAGATTTATCATAGGTCCAATATTTGATTCATTTCAAACTACAAAAATCAAAAATTTTATTCATTATGGAGGAGGCACACATTAATCCAAAATCAAGATTCACCTTTCAAACTCACTTCAAGTGTCATGTTCTTAATCATCATGTCAAATTTGTTCTTATTGCAAGATGAAAAATCCAAGTTTTAAAGTCAAGATTTAATTCCAATTCCATTTACATCCAAATTCAATTCACAAGAAGCTAACCATTATTAAATTCTCTAAAAAAGGTTCATTCCACAAAAATAGAAAAAATTTCTTCATAAGCCCATATCACAAATACCAAAGCGCATTACAATAATTACAAAAGAGAAATGATATAATTACACTAAAACTTACATCTACACCCTATTTTCATACTATACAATCTATTTTTTGGTTTTGTTTATTATTTTTATGAAAATTGGAACTTGTGCTGCAGACAAAATGAAGCTGAAGATTTACGGTGTAATAAATTTTGGTGTCATTATAGCACTCCTCATTACAAAAACAAATTCCAAATCATTCAATATTAAAAATAAAGTCAAATTTGAAACAGACAAAAAGTTGAGGCCTCACATGTTGTACACGCGGCCCACATACCTAAATCTTCCCACATTTTTTGCCAAAATTTTCCACATCACTTACACAGTACATAAACATTACAAAGAAACAAAGATTACAAAAGGTTTCAACCATGTTTTATAATACACGTAGCAAATACATATTTATACCATGCCATTAAATTCTCCAAACCAGAATCTTCAACGTGCCATAACTAAAACTAGCCTTCCCGACTTGTATCTGCGGTACCACGATAAACAACCTGCCAAAACAATAAGACCAACACACAACCAAAATAACCTGCATAACTTTTCCACAACCTGCACAACGCAAAAATGACTTGAGAAAATCCAAAACGTATTTCACGCACAAAATGACACAGCAATTTCATCACAATACTCACCTCAAATCACTATAAATAGGGACACCCTTTCACTCATTCAAGGGTGTTCGGATGAAGCCATCATTACTCTGTATTTTTCTCTCCAAATCTTTCTTTAACCAAAAAACCCCATAACCATAAAATTTCAACCTCCAATATCTTCACAACCCAGTCCATCAACAACTCAACGCAACCCCTAATCAAACCATAATCGCTTCCAACTCTAAATCTCACAACCAAACAATCACGAACGTAGAAACGAGAATAAGTTGTTAAACGATAATCATACCCAAAACCAGAAGGAGAAGAAGAGAAATTAGAAACCAAATCTAAATGAGACGGGAGCAAACACACAAGCCGGAACGAAACGACTCCGAACCGGGATGAGTCACACAAGAGATGAACAGAAAATGGCGAGAAGAAGGTTGATAGTATTGTCGTCGTGTTGATTTACTCCTTTCGACGAACTCGACGTGTCGAATAAAGCATTTTTTCTCTTAATTCTTTTCTGATTTCATTTAAAGAAGAGGTTGTTGTTACCAATGGCCACCATGGGTTTTTCCTTCTATTTGATTTAGAAGAATGAAGGGGTAGCTTCTTTTTTCACCGTGTTGTTTTGGTTTTTTTTGGATCGTGCTAAGATGTTATAGAAATGGTGATGGGCTTTTAGAAGCCCAAATGATCCTTTTGACTGATTTACACCACCCTTATTGCTTTTTACTATCGTGCTCTTTAGGTATAGTATGGATGATGGGCTTTAGCCCATATGATTCCATATTCTCACCCTTTTTAATCTTTATGTGCACCCCTGTTCTTTTTTAAAAAAAAATCTTATTTCTCATCTTTGTTTTTTTTACTTAGATTTTATTTTAGGGTTTTTTTAATATATATTAGATTTTCAAGTTTAATGTGAGGATTTATGATTATCACTTTACTTCTTTTCATTTCAATTTTATATTGATTTTCAATTTCAATTTTGGTCAATGAAAGTCTAGTATCATAAATTGTTGTTTAATCTTGATTAAGATGAGACCCATTTCTGTTCCATTTCCATGCCCATTCCTTTTAATCTTTTTATATCCTCCTTTTCAATTTTCGATAGAGGAAGTCTTTAAATTCATGAATGTTGATTTATTGAGGCCGTTAACCTTCATTATTTCAAATCTGTAGAAAATGATCATCAAGATCATTTCCTATACTTTGGGATCGAGATAGGTTACCCTCGATTAGTTAACACAAGTTTGTGATTAAGACAAGACTGTCATCCTTTCGGTCTGTGTGACACGATTACATTGGAAAATGATCCTCAATATCATTCTTCCATCGTGTTTTTTGTCCGAATATCAACTTGTGCAACCTTATATAGCTTGATCTTCGTCATAGATCGAGCTACGACGGTTTAGTGCTATATTTCATCCCGATTCAATTTATATCAACTAACAACTAACTTTACTTTCTGTCAATATACTCTTGTTTTATTTTCAGACAATATATCTTGATTATATTTTCATTGTTCATATACTTGTTAATATTATCTTATTATACTATTGTGAATATTATCTTGATTATATCGTTATATATCTTGCTATATTATTCATATTATTCATATCATCTTATCATATTCATCTTGTTAATATCTTGCTCACACTATTTGAAAACACAATAATAACGATCGAAACCTAAAATCTTAAATTGGTGTACTGTTAGTTACTTTTCCGAGCAACGGATTATTAGACTTTATCAGAAACCCTGGCTTGAAGATTCTGTCCGAATTTTGTTCAAGGCATAGTTTAGGACACCTCACACACACAAATTTCTCTTGGGCTACCTTATAATGAGACCTTTTATTTCGTGCAATCCTGTGTAACTTATATGTATCCCTCTCCCATTCCAATGTACGCTTTTGTATTTCTTTGATGATGGTTTATCTTCTAGGAGCACCCTTAGGGACTAGAATAGACTAAACCGTTTTCAAACTAATTCTTGATTCGTCATCGAGCTATTTTTAAACCCCCTCCGTAAGTCGAGTGCTCGTACGCATTCACCATCAACATTTCGCACACACCTTCACATTTCATCGTGGTTACGTTATTAGGAGCATCCTCAAGGACTAATATTGTTTCTTATAACCTACCCTTTATTCATCGTTAAGTCGGTTCCATTTTCAAACCAAACCCTCGAATCTTCGTCGAGCCATGTTCAAACCAAACCCTCGACTCGTCGTCGAGCCATTATTCAAACTAATTTCCATTCCACCACATTTTTGCACGCAGATAAAATCAAACCCTTAATCCAACATCAAGTGGTATTTTAAACCAAGTTGTGGGTCAAGTGCCTTTTACCTTGCAGTCCACCTCTTTTCGCAACCTATTTGATTCTATCTTTTTCAAACGCTTTTCTTAACAAATAACGAAAGAAAAAGATTCTTGGAATCTAGTACTCCTTGAATCTTCGAATGAATGGCTTTTGAGGCGCACACTTTGGGGTTGTCGTTCATTCACCCTTTCGTCTCAAAAAACCTAATCTCTATTCAAACATTTTCGTAATCAAACTTACGAAAGAAGGAGATTCTTGGAGTCTAGCATTCCTTGAACCTTCGAATGAATAGCTCTCGAGGCGCATCCCTTGAGTTGTTATTCATTCACTCTTTCGACTTCAAAACGTTCAACCCTTTCTCAAAAACTTTCTAATCAACTTTTGAAAGAACTGAGTTCTTAGAATCTCGCATTCTTAGGATTCTTGAGTGACAACTCTCGAGGCATGCCTCTTGGGTTGTTTGTCATTCAGTCTTTCGTTTCCAACTCAATACAAACTTCAACCAATTTAACCCATATCTTTTCGTGGTCGTCTCTACAACCTACGAACGCTTTAATTCTTCATTCTCATTTGAACGTAAGATACATAGGCACAAGATTGGAATGATCTTGACGAGCTACCTTCCCTCAATCTTCTGTTTCCTCCTATCCTTTCCTGTAGTCGAACTACGAAGCTCTGATTTCTCATTCTCGTCCGAATGAGCATACATAGGCACAAGGGTCCCAATCCTTGGCGAGCACCATATCCTATAAACCATCCCATTTCCCCTTAGTGTCTTTATCCTTTTATCCTACCGATTCGCATCTACATTGAGAAGAAAACAGACAAGATTAGGTAACGCCCATCACAAATCATACTAAGAGGTTCCCATTGAGTACAACGGACATGAGGGGTACTTATACCTTCCCCTTGTGTAACCGAATTCCGAACCTGGAACATTGGTTGCGACGGCCTCGTTCATGTTACCGGCATCCCCAGTGAATTTTAGGATGGTTGGCTGTTACCAGCATCCCCAGTGAATTTTAGGATGGTTGGTTGTTACCAGCATCCCTGGTGAATCTTAGGATGGTTGGTTGTTACCAACGTCTCCAACATTCTAAGATATTTGGTTGTCACCGACATCCCTGGTCGGTTCGTTTGGCTTGTTTGTTTCTCTGGTCGTTTCTTGAAGATCCCGTTTGAACTCTTCATTGTAAGGAAATTCTTCGTTTTGGTTTAGTCTCCTGTGGAGTCTAGTTCATCCCGTTGTTGCCTCTTATTAGAGGTCAGCTTTTAGTTTTAGCCTTTTCCCTAGTGGAGATTTTGTTTCTTTTTGGGTTTCTCCGGTGGAGTTTTGTTTTCTTTAGTTTTTCCCAGTGGAGTTTTTTCATGCCCCTATTGGGAAGTTCTTTTCTCTAGAGCATCATACTGGTCATGTTTGAACCACGCGCCTGATCACTCTAGACTACCCCCGTGTTTGTCTTTCCCAACAAGTGTTTACTCGTTGTGTCAGCTTTATCCCTGTTTGTTGTAGTCTTCTGCATTCATGCATTTCTCATCATGAAGCATCATTGTAGAGTTCATGGCATGTCAGCACTGCATGGTTTTTGTCGTCCTTAGCATATCATTGCATCTAAGGGCAAAATTTTTAATTTGCTATATTTAAATACTTTTCACCATGATTTTATGGAGATTTTCATCTCTCATACCATTTGGTAAAGCTATTTAAATAGGGGCAACTGTCATACCCCAAATTTTGACCCTTAGATTCCATTGTCATTTTAGAGCATCAAGCATTATTTCTTAACCCTAACTTTGTTTTAAGCTTGTTGTTTAAGTTCACTTGAATTAGGGTTTTGCACCTGTGGAATCAAGAGGGATTTTGCTTGACCAGTAAATATTTTGGATTGATCATCATCAAATCAAGTCCATACCATCAAGAGGCCTATATTCAACAAAAATCAAGTGCAAGTTGATCTAACTACAATTCAATTGAAGCCCAATTTCATCTGGCCCTAAAAAAGAATCATGGTTACAACCAAGAAGGTAAAGCAAGTATGTGACAACATCAAGCAAAACAAATAAGAAGGTTACAATCAAGTATTCATCCATAAAAGAATCAAACCAAATGGTAAACATAGATGTTACAACATCTAAACAGCTATGAAATAAGGTTCTTACAAGACCAAACATCATAAAGGACAAGTACAAAAGAATCATGCATAAGTCAAAGCATTATTTATCATGGAAAAGTTCAACATTTAAGATCAACATGCATAAATCATAACAATATTTAAAGCATGGATATCAAACCAAAGTATGGCAAAGGTAAAAACCAAAATATCTTTGAATAAGAGTGAGACATGTGTGACAACAACATGTGAATTATGGTGAATCATGTTAAATAAGAAGGTAACAACCAACATCTAAAGGAAATTCAATCATGGAAGATGAGAAACATCTCAAAGGTAATTAATGCATACTAAAACATGTTTCAAAGTAAAATAACAAGTGTTTAATAACACTCAAGGCAAGGTATGATAGACATGAAGCATATGCACATTCAAATCAATTGATCATAGAAGAGAATCACATGTCAAGGGCAAGGTAACAACCAAGGTTCTATGATATTCAAACATGCATTCACATATGAACATGAAATTGGAAAAGCAAGAATCATCATGTAACAACAAGGTTATCCAAATTCACACATCAAGTGAGGTTCATATAAGCAAGAGGAATCAAAGGAATCAATTAAAAGGATCAAAATAAAACCTAAGAAAACCTAAAAAAAGTCACAAACTTTGAACATGCACAAGTACCAAATAAATAATTCTTCTAGGATTTTTGTTGATATAGTCAAAAGGTAGACATTCTTATGAGCATTTATAAAAAAGAGTGGTTTCAAAATGATAAAAATCAAAGGAGTTATGATCAATTCAATTTGTGAAAGAAAACATAAAAACAAAGCATTAAAAATAAAGGTAATGCACTCAATGGGGTTTGAACCCACACACTACTGCTTACAGGTCAAAACTCTAACTATCCAACCAACACGCAGGTTGTTCACAATAATGGAAGCAAGCAATAAAATATCAAATTTACCAAAGAAATTAGAAAAATGGAAAAAAGGGTTGATCAGCAGGATCGAACCCAGGTTAGGCATGTCAAAGGGAAAGGCAAGGCAAGACTTCTACCACTGGGGTGGATATTACATCCAAACATAATATGCTTCCATATAATTATATTTTAAGAACCCTCTGAAACGGCCAGATCAGCGCCATGTCAGACCAACTCACTTCCACCTCAGCTTCCATCTTCTTCTTCCTTGTTCCTCTCTCTTGTGCCCTAAACCAACCTCCATGACCAGATTTTCTTCTTACCGTAACTCCTTCACCTTACAACCATTTTTGATGATATAAAGATCAAAGTCATAGAATTTTTCATAAGGATCAAGAATGTAACAATATCTTGTTCTCAAAATAACTGAATAATTCACAAATCGCTCAACAACAGTGTAGTATCATGAAACTTCAACATGTTACAACATGGAATATTCAAACTAAATGAAGCAAAACATCATTCAAAATCACAAAACAACATACATACTACATCATTGTTGTTTAAAAGATAACAAAATAATGCTTGAATGATTGGACAAGCTAGAACAACCCTAAAAAACAGAATGTGATTCTTCTTGCACAAATGGAGTTTGAAGATGGTGCAGGGTGTTTGGGGTGTTGTAGAACCTCTCCAATGGATTTAATGAGGTCTATGAATGGTTTAGAGATAGTTTGTGATATTTGTTTTTGTCTGGCACAAGTGGAATGTGTATTTGAAGTGTTTTTGCAAGTTTGGAGGTATTTTGCAAGAGCACTTGATTATGATAATGCAAGGTAGTTTAAGGCTTATTTGTAGTGTTTTTTCTCCTCCTTTGAGTGAGGATTGAGGTCCTATTTATGGGGAGAATGGAGGTGTTGAGGTGTGGTCAAAATCTAAGTTCTTGCCAACTAAGTTACTTGGAAACCAACTTGCTTGTGATCATCATTTTTCCTTGTTTCTAGTGTCAAGTACAAGAGTAAATGTGATTAGGGAATGCCTCTGAATATCTCTTGTACTATAGAGTGCAAAGAGGAGCAAGGGGAATGGCTAAATGCTGGTTTTAGGCATAAAGTCACCTTTATCAAAATGGAAGTCATGCCTTATGCCAAAAATGGAAAGATCTTTGAGACAAAGCATCAACCACTTGGATAATGCACCAAAAGTATGTGTACTTATGTGATTTAAACCAATTTAACAAGTAATAAGGTCAGCCAAACAAAATCTTGGAGATTTGAGTGGTTTTGTAAAGTGAATCCATGTGGGCATGACCTAGAAATTAAGTTTTGGACTTTAACTTCTTCTCTTCGAAACTCCTTGCTCACAAATGCTATGAAGTAATTCTTGTACTTTTTGAAAATCCCTAAACATGCTCTACAACTTTCATGTTTGGTGAAATTCTTGAATCCAAAGGGATCATAGCGAAAACTGGCCTTGAAGTTGACTGATAATTGGAGTAACAAAGCTGTCTTGCAAACTTTCTAAGTGTTTTGAAATTCTTCCAAACTTTGAAGCTTCATAACTCAAAATATAACATCTTTTTCTCACTGGTCACTAGGACACTTTTACATGAGAAGATATTTAATTTGATCTTTGGAACTCAAAATATGGATGTGTGGATTGAAAGTTATGGCCTCTCAAAGTTGGTACCAAAATTAGGGTTTCCTCCCACACTTAGAAAAAATTCAAGTTATCCAAGTTTTCTTCTTTTGCAAGAAACCTCTCAAATCTTGATTTCTTCATGATCAAACGCAATGATTAAATTTATTTTGATGAAATTTATCTTGGAAGCTCCAATTTGAACCAAAAACCCTAAAAGTTAAAGAGTTAACTTTGTTAGATGAATCTTGTTTCGAGTGAATTCAATTGTGTGATCTTCAATGAATTTGCATATTGAGACTTATCAAACATCCTAGATAGGCTCCAAGGATGTATATGAACATGTTTAATCATGTCCCAAGGCTAGGGATCATGCTTGGATCAAAAGTCAAAGACACAGTTGATGTTTCCTGGCAAAATCCTAATTTGGGGCCAGATAAAATTGGGCTTCAATTGACTTGCAATGAGATCAATTAGCACTTGATTCTTGTTAGATATAAGCTCCTCTAATGTATGGAAAATTTATTTGATGATGACCAATCCAAAACATTGAGTGATCAAGCAATAGTCCTCTTGATTTCCAAGGTGCAAAACCTTAATTCATATGGATCTTAACAACAACAAACTTGAAACAAGGTTAGGGTTAGGAAACAATGTTTAATGCTCTTAGAATGATAATGGAATATAGGGGTCAAAATTTGGGGTATGACAGCAGGTTTTAACATATGTATCTAACTTTTGACCGTTTAAAATTTCAAAACAACGTATGAGGTGAAAGTTATTTGCTTCGTACTGAAGCTGTAGATTTTGGAAAAAATTTCAGCTTCTTAATTCTTATTTTTAAGCTAGTTTTCTTTGTGATTTTCAGTTGTTAGGACTAGTTTGTGAATCACTTTAAGACACTCTTGTACCCTTAATTGATTATAGTGGAATTATTTTTTGGTATGGACAACTCGTGGTTTTTACTCTCATATTGAGGGGTTTTCCATGTTAAATATATCAGTGTTCTTTTGTGCCTTTATTTGTTCGATTTGTCATCTTATATTTGTTTTTTATCCTCGAGGTTCTTACAAGTTTGAGGAGTTTTGTATTCGTTGCATATTTGTCTATTATTGTGTCTTAAATTCTCATCAGAGCTCTTGGTTAAGGGCTATTTTACTTGTTTGAATGATGGATCAAATACAAAGATGAATATGGTATTGTTGAATGGTTCTAATTATCATTTATAGAAGGACAAGATGAAAGAATAACTATTTGTGAAGAAATCGCATTTACCGATTTTTAGTTTCGTAAAGTTAGATTTTGTGTCTGATGAAGAATGAGAGTTTGAACATTAACAAGTATGTGGTTTTATTGGATAATCTGTAGAAGATAATGTTTATTATCATATTGCTAATGAGACATATGCAAAAACTTTGTGGGAGAAGATAGAGTCCTTTTATGCCTCTAAATTAGAGAATAATAAATTGTTCGTGTTGAATAGCTTCATAAGTTTGAAGTATAAGGAGGGGACTTCTATTTAACTTGAGTGAATTTCAAGACATCATTGATTAGATGTCAGGAATGAGTATCAAATTTGATGATGAGCTTTTGAGACTATTTCTGTTGCTATCTTTATAGAGTCTTGGGAGACATTTCAGGTTTCTATCACAATTTCTGCTCCTAGAGGTGTTGTTTCTTTGGAAATGGCTAAGGGTGGTATTCTTAATGAGGAGATGAGAAGGAAGGCACATGGTTCTTCCTCTCAACCCGAGGTGCTTGTCACTGAAAATAGGGGAGAGGTCATAAAAAGGAACCGAAGGATGGTAGAGATAATATCATAAGCAAGTCCAAGCAGCGATACAAGAATCTCGAGTGTCATTATTGTTACAAAACAGGACACATACAGAAGTATTGCTATCAGTGGAAAAGAGATAACAAAGGCAATAAGGGTAAGTCTAAAGAAAGATACTATGAAGATCATGATGATGGCCATGTTACTAATTCTACTAGTGATGATCTTGTTATTCTCCATGATCATGAATCTGTTAATCTTGTATCAGACGAGAGCATGTGGATAGTTGACAGTGGTGCTACATTGCATGTTACACCAAGGAAGGATTTCTTCACATTTTATGCTTTTGTTGATTTTGGAGTTTTGAAGATGGGTAATGATTGTGTATCTAAGGTAATTGGTGTTGGTGATGTTTGCTTGCAAACCAACATGGGAATGCAATTGTTGCTTAGAGGTGTCCAAATGCTCTAGATGTCCGCTTTAATTTGATCTTTGTGCATATGCAAGATGGTTGTGGTTATGATAGTCACTTTGGTCCTGGAAAGTGGAAACTCAACAAAGGTAACTTGGTTGTGTCTAGAGGGGAAAAGCTTTCTAAATTGTATTGGACAAAAGCTTTGTTTGCTAAGGAAAGTGTGAATGCTATCGACATGGAAGCATTTTGTGGCACCGAGACTTAGTCATATTAATGAAAAGGGGTTGAATGTTTTGGCCAAAAATGATGTTCTTCCTAGATTAAAAAATATAGATTTGGAAAAGTGTTCCCATTGCATGGCTGGTAAATAGATTAGAGTATCTTTCAAGAGACATCATCCCTCAAGGAAGTTAAAGTTTCTTCAATTGGTACATTCTGATATTTGTGGTCATTAAAGGTAAAATCCTTTAGTGGTGCACTTTATTTTGTTACCTTTATTGATGATTGCTCTAGGAAACTATGGGTTTATGCCTTTAAGACAAAAGACCAAGTTTTGGAAAATATTAAATAATTCCATGCTTTGGTTGAGAGGTAGACATACAAGAAGCTGTAATGTGTTGCTTAGAAAATGGTGGAGAGTATTATGGACCATTTGATTCCTATTGCAAGCAACATGGCATTGCACATGAAAAGACTCCTCCTAAAACTCCTCAATTGAATGGTTTAGCAGAGAGGATGAATCAAACACTAATTGAAAGAGTAAGGTGTATGCTCTCTGAAGCTAAGTTGCCAAATCATTATTGGGGTGAGGCACTTTACACTGTAGTGCTTGTTCTTAATCTCACTCCTATTGTTGATTTGAACAGTGAAGTTCCAGAAAATTTTGGTTTGGAAAGAATGTCAAGTATGATCATTTGAGTGTCTTTGGTTGTAAGGCTTTTGTGTATATTCCAAAGGATGAAAGATCCAAGTTGTATGTGTTGCGGTGAGAATCGTGATACCAAGCTATTGATTAACTTGAATATTTAATTCTTAAATTCACAACCGGACTTTAATTTATCCAAAAAAGGAAAGGTTTAAAGAAAGAAAAACCTATAAAAATGCAAAGCAAAAAAGCAAGGCTTAAAGCTAAGCAAAGAGAGATCTAAAGGTTCGGGGGTTGGTTATGCCTAGGGTAGGTATTTCACATCCTAAACATCTGTAGTACTCTACAGGAACCTCTTGTTAATATTTGTGTTTGCTAAAGTTTGCTTGTTAAAGGAAATGTGCTAAGGGTAAAGATATAAAGTTTGAAACAAAGGAAAAAAGAAAAGGTTGGAAAAAAAGAAAAAAGAAAAAGGTTGCTCGCCAAGGATCGGGGCCTTGTGCCTACGTATTCTCAAAAGGTACTTTGAGAAATCAGAGCGTTTGTAGTTCGCCTAACTAAGGGGTGAAGAACTCTTATGTTAAATGGAAGGGAATGTCCACGGCGGGACGATTAAATAGAGCACGGCGACTCTAAGGCTAAAGTTGTAAATGTAAACACGGGAAATATCCACGGCGGGACGACTAAATAGAGAACGGCGACTCCAAGCCTAAGTTGAGATTATTATGATAGAGGATGTCCACGGCGGGACAACTACTTGGAGTACGGCGACTCCGATCCTAAGGCTAGGATAAAGGGATAAAAATATGAATCATATGTCATGTGAAAATACTCATTAACACAAGAATTTAGCAAAAAGAACCACTTAAAAATGATTTAAAATGGAGAAGTTATGTGGTTTTTAAGTTTGTAAACAAAACATGAAAATTTAAATGATAAAAGGAATAAAATGCACATGGTAAGACAATGAATCAAACAAATTTGATTATTTAAACATGTTAACAAAAATTTATGAATAATACAAGATCAATATCACAAGAAAAAAAATCAAGTTACAAGTTGAAAAAGTTCAAGAACATCATGGTAGAAAAAAAAACCTAAAAATAGCCATGGTAGCATGTGGAATGTAAGCGGAAAGTTCACATTTATGAGTTTTAGGTTTACCTCTTAAAGCAAGCTTAAGCAATAAGAAAACTAGAGATCTTGAGAGCTCTTCCAAGATTTTATTACATAAGTGTGGAAGTGACTTGGATAGCTCCAATACATAATACTTTATGTGTTTGAAGTGTTTCTTGAGTTGGAAGAAGCTTGGAAATGGTTTCGAAAGGTGTTTTTCAAAAGCAAATTTTGAGGGATTTTGGAAACTTAATGAGATTTTGCAAGAACTTGTGATTGTGTAAGGGAGGGAGTTCTAGCTTGTTTCTAGCATGGAACTTGTGTGTTTATGATTTAGGAAGTGAGTTCTATTTATAGACAAAGGCCTTGGATCAAGGTATGGGCAAAAGTGAAGCAAATTGCCAATTTTAACCTTCCATCATGAAAATCTTTGAGTTTTCCAATGCAATATTCATCTTTATCTTTAATCCACTCTACTAAGATATTATTCATACCCTATATATCTTTTTCATCATGCTTGATAGGATAGGAGGTGACTTGTTGAATTAAAGTTGATGATTTGACAATGGTAGCCACCTTTTTCTCTTTCTTCACTATTCACTTTTGCAACTTGCATTAAATAATGATTTCCTTTGATCTTTGTGCCATTTTCGTGGGAATTGATGTAAAAAAAGTTTATTATCAATATAAACATCATAATCGAGGCTTAGTCTTTGATTAGCATCGATTTGGAGAGGTTTTGGAATCAAAAGAACTCATGCTGACCTGGTTTTGCCAATGTGAGTTTTTGCCAACTTGTGGACCTTGGTTATCTCTAACCAGGAAGAGTTATGGAACCCACTTGTACTTTTTAGAAAGCCCCAATTAGGTACTAAAATATTTATGGTTGTTTTAGGAACTCATTCCTCTTGAAACTAGGTCAAAAACCCTTGTGTGTTTAAGGAGTTATGGCTTTGCCCTTTTCAAAACTTTAATTTCCCAACTTTTTGATTACTTCTCAATTCTTGATCAATTGGTCACAAAACTTCATTATTAGATATTAAATGATGTTGGGAACATATTTAGCTTCAATTTTGGGTTAAAACCCTGTTGGTCAATGGGTTGACTTTTCTGTCAGACGAACCGAACGATTGAAAACCTCTGAATCGACTATTGGTGTCCTGGGTTTCCTGAGGCTTTGAAACTTCTTGTGGGGACTTCAATAAGTCATATGAACTTCATGGACCATAATTACATCATTGGAGCACCTTTTAAATCAAAAGTCAAACCACAGTTGACTTTTCCTGATCAGAAACCCTAATCGGGGATCCTGAACTGCATTGTTCCTAATCTTTGTGTGAAAACCCCAAATTGGATTCATGATTATCCCAATGTAGTATTCTTGATCGTGTAGAAACTTGTTTCATGGCGAAATAATACAATGCATTGACTGTTTAAACTGTCGAACCCTCGATTCCCAACTGTACAGAACCCTGATTCGCCTGTAACTTAACAAAGACAAACTTGAAATATGTTATGGTTAGATAAACAAATGAATATGATCCTAAAATGGTGATGAAGATCTAAGGGGTCAAAATTTGGGGTGCAACAGATGCCCCTATTTAAATATTTTCACCAGATGGTAATGAGAGATGATAATCCTCATAGAATCGTAGTGAAAGGTATTTAAATATAGAAAACCAGAAATTTTGTCCCTTAGATCCGATGGTATGCAAAAGGACAAATGCTAAGATGCAATGAATCTAAATGATGCTTTATGATGCAAGACAAATTCAAACACATGAGCAAAAGAAAAAAGAACAGCATAACAACGAGTAACTACTCACTGGGGAAAGACAACAACACCGGGGAAGCAACAATCATCATCCATGAGTGGAACTGGATGGAAAACAAACACAACATTCAGAATATTAATGAATGAGGTGAGGAGAAACCTGAGAAATATAACAGGGACATAGAAACAAACATCAGAGACATTCGGAAGAACATCAAATGAACTCTGAAACACACCAGAGATACTCGGAAAAACATCGAGTAAACTCCAGAACATATCCAAAGAAGCATATTAAAGACATATATTTTAAAGGTACATCTGAAACATTTTAGAAGGGTATTTAAATGTACGGGCAAAGGTTTGAAGATATATCTAGGAGAACATCAGATAAGCAACAAAGGCTCAATCTGGAAAACCATCAGAGAGAGAAATAAATATCTGGAAAACCATCAGATAGTCACGACACAAACTTGTTTGGTAGGTGCCAAGTGAGTTGGACTTTGACCACAAGGTAAGACATGAATAAAACACGACCTCGGGGGAAAAGTAAATGGGGATAAAACAACCATGATGCCAGGTAAATTGAAATTCGTCCACGAGGTAAGACGCGAGTAAAACACGACCTCGGGAGAAAAATCAAATGGGGAATAAAACACCCATGATGCTAGGTAAATTAAAATTCGCCCATAAGGTAAGACGCGAGTAAAACACGACCTCGGGAGAAAAAGTAAATGGGGATAAAACACCCATGATGCTAGGTAATTTGAAATTCGTCCAAGAGGTAAGACGCGAGTAAAACACGACCTCGGGAGAAAAAGAAAATGGGGATAAAACACCTATGATGCTAGGTAAATTGAAATTTTGTCCACAAGGTAAGACGCGGGTAAAACACGACCTCGGGAGAAAAAACAAATGGGGATAAAACACCCATGATGCTAGGTAAATTGAAATTTGTCCACAAGGTAAGACGCGAGTAAAACACGACCTCGGGAGAAAAAGCAAATGGGGATAAAACACCCATGATGCTAGGTAAATTGAAATTCGTCCAAGAGGTAAGACGCGAGTAAAACACGACCTCGGGAGAAAAAGCAAATGGGGATAAAACACCCATGATGCTAGGTAAATTGAAATTTTGTCCACAAGGTAAGACGCGGGTAAAACACGACCTCGGGAGAAAACAAAATGGGGATAAAACACCCATGATGCTAGATAAATTGAAATTTGTCCACAAGGTAAGACACGGGTAAAACACGACCTCGGGAGAAAAAACAAATGGGGATAAAACACCCATGATGCTAGATAAATTGAAATTTGTCCACAAGGTAAGACGCGGGTAAAACACGACCTCGGGAGAAAAATCAAATGGGTAATAAAACACCCATGATATGCAATATGCATATGTATACTGATATGATATGATATATGATTAAATGTAAATGCAGATGTTGATGACAAGGCTCGACTCCTTTGGTGAGATGACAAGACTGAAAGACTGATTCCTCAACACGGAGATCAATGTCAATCTGCTTGGGGACTAAAGATGCTACTGTTGAGCATACCTCCACTACAATTGTAAATTGCATCAAATTAATGATCCTTGCAGGAAGGGTGAATAATTGATTGGGGATTCTTCAAGTAAACTGCCCCAGTTTAGCTGTCTATTGTAGATGAACTGATAATTGCCTCAACTTGTCTGATGTTGAAGATGATTGATTTACTGAGTGCTTGGAGAGCTTTCCCTAGTCTATGTCTTGAAATATCTTCTGGATAAATTAAATCTGAGAAGAATTTGCCTTGAACAAATATTGAACTGATTCTTCGACAGGATCTGGAAGGAACTTGCCCCTGATAGGATCACTTGACCAAGTTTCTCAATGTTTGAAAATTCCTTGAGAGGAAAGCCAATTTGTAAACAAAAGTGTTCATACAAACATGGTAATACAAAGTTCATGCAACTTTTGAAATCAAAAATCATTTTTGAAAGATGCAAAGTAAAAGAGTCATTGGTCGGAACACGGTGGTTCAAGACACTCAAAGTTTAAAGCAAAGGTGTACTGCCAAAATAATTGATTTGCAAAGATCTTTTGGAGTCAATTTATGCAACCTTGCTGTAGTATGCTTTCAAAATAACCTTGTTTCAATTAGGTCTTTTGAGGGTTGTAATGTGGCCTGGTTCACGGTTTAAGAAACAAAGGATAAAGGCTCAAAGTTTATTTGTACCCACCCAATCTACGTGATGATCTCTAATCCTAGGCTCAGTTAACTCAGACTATGCGCTCAGGTTCCCATAGGAATTGCACTGATTATAGTAATGATGATGGTTCGGAAGTCAACAGACTTTTTGAAAAGGCAGTCACTGCTTCTTTACAACATTTGGTTGTTTTGAAATTAAAAGATTTAAAGATCTCCTCTATTTATTATCCCTAACTTTTGCCTGAACTGTTTCTTTTGAAACTTACAGTCAGCGGGATGCCCCAGTTTTGCCTAAGTCTCCTTCATAGGTTTTAACTTAGCGGGCTTTTTCTTTTGATATAGATTTTTTTGAAAGAAAGTGACTGCCTAGCTTAATGATCACGGTGAACCATCATCGGCATTTTGACTTGAAAAACATCTTCGACACTTGTTTGTTATGTGCGAAGGAATATAAATTGTGGTTGCAACCTTTATATAAAAGGTGTCTTGCGTGAAAACACAGCCAAGTTAACTGAGAACTACCCACCCCAAGGTTAAAACTGCAGGTTTTTGTAAAGAAGAAACTTCAACTTCTAGGCTCGAAAGGGGTTGACAAGGGATTAACTTCCTTATTTCTCCAGTGTTTAGGAGTTGAAACAATGCCTTACATCGTCAACAAAGTTTGATTGAAAGCATACTAACAGCAGTTATGGGTATAGCGTTTGCATCATCCTCCCTCAAATGTTTGCATAATCAGAAATTTGGACAAGGAGTAAATATTTGAAAGATAAAGCATAAAAGTGAAAACAATAGGCAAAATGATTTGAAATCAAAAGTTGAGATGCTCATTCATTAAGATGAAAGTACAAACAAAAAGCAAACAGCTTAAACAAAATGAAGGAAAATGCAAACAATGAGAAACAAAAGGCCTAGTGACTAAATCAGAACAAAGATGAGTTGTCCTGTCTGAAACACTGGCGCTCAAAAAAGAATAGTCCGCTGGAGTCGACCAAAGCCTCACTTTTGATGTTATGGCAATGGATTATTCTGGACATTCGGATGATTATCCTTAAAACCAAGGACTCCGGTTCTAATCAGCTCACGCACTCTGGCTTTCAGTGCATAACAATGTTCCAAGTCGTGGCCTGGGGCACCCTCATGAAAAGCACAATGGAGGTCAGCTCTAAATCCAGCTGGAGGAGGATTAGGAGTTTGTAAAGCCTTTGTAGTAATCAACCCTTGTTGAACCAGACTAGGGTAAAGTTCTGTATATATCATGGGAATAGGATCGAATTGATTCCTATTTTGATACTGGTTTTGTCCAACAGTTAGACGTTGAGGAATCTGAGCTGGTCGTGGAGCAGGAGCAGCAGTAACGGCAGCAATAGCAGGGTGATTATACCTCGGCTGAGGACGAGGATTTCTCACTTCAACCATGACAGCGTTAGTTTTCTCTTCCTTCTTCTTATGGAAAGTCCCAAAGGATTTCTTTGCACCATTAGAAGCTTCAACAACTTTGGATACCTTACCCTTTTTCAGTCCTTCTTCTAACCTTTGGCCAATGGTTACCAGGTCTGTGAAGTTTGAAGATACACTCCCAATCATCTTTTCCTAATAGAAAGGAGATAAAGTATCCATGAACATTCCCGTTAGCTCTTTCTCTGCTAGAGGGGGTTCAACTTGGGAAGCTAACTCTCTCCAACGTTGAGTGTATTCTTTGAATGATTCTTTCTCATTTTGAGACATGTTTTGAAGTTGACGGCGATCAGGGGCTATGTCCAGATTATATTTGTATTGCTTCATAAAAGCGTTGGCGAGATCTTGGAAGCAGTGAATGTTGTTATGCTCCAAGTTCATATACCATTTAAGAGAAGCTTCACTCAAGCTGTCTTGAAAGCAATGGATGAGCAACTTATGATTGTTAGTGTAAGCTGCCATCCTTCGGAAGTACATGACCAAATGGGCTCTTGGGTATGAGTGACCTTTATATTTCACGAAATCTGGAATCTTGAATTTAGGAGGCATGACGAGGCCAGAGACTAAGCACATATTATCAGCATCGACGTTGAAGAAATCAGTACCCTCAACGGCCTTGAGTCTCTTGTCTATGTTCTGAAACTGTTTGCGGACAATATCAGGCTCAACAAAATCTTCATGGTCTTCTCCTTGAGCACTAGCAGCATTGTAGTCAAAGAAAGGAGTCTCAAAGAGAGCTCGGCCATTCTGGGCAACAGCGTGGACCACAGGTCTGGGCTCTGTAAAGATGGAAGCTTGAAAAACTGGTCTGATAGTCGGACCAATCATAGCAGTAGATGCAAGAGGTGGAGAGTAGTTAAGAGGTAAACCAAACTCTGGCCAAGTAGATTGTGGCATTTGAACAGGAGGAGGGTCAACATTTGAAACTTCTTGAATGGCAGTCCTTTGAGATGGCTCTCCTCTGGCAATCAATACTTGAAGCATCTCAGTAAGTTTAGTCATGCCTGACTTCAACTCATCGATCTCCATTCGGACTTCTGCGTTGTGTGCTTCTTGTTCTGACATCTTGCGTCTATAGTTAGCTCTAGTCTGATATCGGTGTCGAGGAATCAGTTTGGCTACTCAAAGGCACACTGGACGATGAAGACAACTGAAGATGAGCGACTGGACAAACAGAGGTATGCTACAAACCATGCAAAGATGCAAATGCAATGCAATGCGATGCAAGACAGTAAGCAAAACATACATAACAGGATCAAAGGTTCGAGATCACAGCATGAGGTCTGGGTAAAGAACCAACCACAGGGTATGTACTAGGGGTAAAGCACCTGCACAACGGGTTCTAACAAAGTTCCCAAAGTCATTGACCCATCTTTCGGATATTATTGACACACCAACTACTTGGAAATCAATAATATTCTCAAGAGAGTCTCGTTTGAGTGTAGTATCGTGTATCAACTACTTCGGGAATACTCCCTCATAGTTATCGCACTACGTCCTAAAAGGCCAAGTGGGGATGAAAGGTAACTAAAGGTCCTCAGTGTCAAAGGCTCCTAAATTGAAAGTAGTAATGTTTTCACGAATACTCGTTCAACAAAAATAACTCTCAAGAGGGCCTCCACTGAGCGGTGGTTTCTCAAGTTAGCTTGGTCGGGAATCAACTCCCTATAAGCCTTCTTGAATATACCACCATCCTATCATAAGTGCACTCGAGTCCGGGTATAGGACTTATCCTCACCACTCAAAGCAACAACCCTGCATACAGAAGAACCCAAGCATAAACAGATAGATGTACAAATATATACAAATATAAAAGCAAGTAAACATAAAGCAAACATAAATATAAACAAGGTGGACTTAACCCTCTTAGGGGAATTCCCCAGTGAAGTCGCCATTTCTGTTGCGGTGAGAATCGTGATACCAAGCTATTGATTAACTTGAATATTTAATTCTTAAATTCACAACCGGACTTTAATTTATCCAAAAAAGGAAAGGTTTAAAGAAAGAAAAACCTATAAAAATGCAAAGCGAAAAAGCAAGGCTTTAAAGCTAAGCAAAGAGAGATCTAAAGGTTCGGGGGTTGGTTATGCCTAGGGTAGGTATTTCACATCCTAAACATCTGTAGTACTCTACAGGAACCTCTTGTTAATATTTGTGTTTTCTAAAGTTTGCTTGCTAAAGGAAATGTGCTAAGGGTAAAGATATAAAGGTTGAAACAAAGGAAAAAAGAAAAGGTTGGAAAAAAAGAAAAAGGTTGCTCGCCAAGGATCGGGGTCTTGTGCCTACGTATTCTCAAAAGGTACTTTGAGAAATCAGAGCGTTCGTAGTTCCCCTAACTAAGGGGTGAAGAACTCTTATGTTAAATAGAAGGGAATGTCCACGGCGGGACAATTAAATAGAGCACGGCGACTCTAAGGCTAAAGTTGTAAATGTAAACACGGGAAATGTCCACGGCGGGATGACTAAATAGAGCACGGCGACTCCAAGCCTAAGTTGAGATTATTATGATAGAGGATGTCCACGGAGGGACAACTACTTGGAGTACGGCGACTCCGATCCTAAGGCTAGGATAAAGGGATAAAAATATGAATCATATGTCATGTGAAAATACTCATTAACACAAGAATTTAGCAAAAAGAACCACTTAAAAATGATTTAAAATGGAGAAGTTATGTGGTTTTTAAGTTTGTAAACAAAACATGAAAATTTAAATGATAAAAGGAATAAAATGCACGTGGTAAGACAATGAATCAAACAAATTTGATTATTTAAACATGTTAACAAAAATTTATGAATAATACAAGATCAATATCACAAGAAAAAAAAATCAAGTTACAAGTTGAAAAAGTTCAAGAACATCATGGTAGAAAAAAAACCTAAAAATAGCCATGGTAGCATGTGGAATGTAAGTGGAAAGTTCACATTTATGAGTTTTAGGTTTACCTCTTGAAGCAAGCTTAAGCAATAAGAAAACTAGAGATCTTGAGAGCTCTTCCAAGATTTTGTTACATAAGTGTGGAAGTGACTTGGATAGCTTCAATACATCATACTTTATGTGTTTGAAGTGTTTCTTGAGTTGGAAGAAGTTTGGAAATGGTTTCGGTGTTTTTCAAAAGCAAATTTTGAGGGATTTTGGAAACTTAATGAGATTTTGCAAGAACTTGTGATTGTGTAAGGAAGGGAGTTCTAGCTTGTTTCTAGCATGGAAATTGTGTGTTTATGATTTAGGAAGTGAGTTCTATTTATAGACAAAGGCCTTGGATCAAGGTATGAGCAAAAGTGAAGCAAATTGCCAATTTTAACCTTCCATCATGAAAATCTTTGAGTTTTCCAATGCAATCTTCATCTTTATCTTTAAGCCACTCTACTAAGATATTATCCATACCCTATATATCTTTTTCATCATGCTTGATAGGATAGGAGGTGACTTGTTGAATTAAAGTTGATGATTTGACAATGGTAGCCACCTTTTTCTCTTTCTTCACTATTCACTTTTGCAACTTGCATTAAATAATAATTTCCTTTGATCTTTGTGCCATTTTCGTGGGAATTG
Organism: Lathyrus sativus; assembly: GCA_963859935.3. Classification (NCBI taxonomy): domain Eukaryota; kingdom Viridiplantae; phylum Streptophyta; class Magnoliopsida; order Fabales; family Fabaceae; genus Lathyrus; species Lathyrus sativus. The sequence continues at coordinate 188,229,985 of OZ012741.1, read as the reverse complement.
ATGTAAAAAGGTTTATTATCAATATAAACATCATAAGTGAGGCTTAATCTTTGATTAGCATCGATTTGGAGAGGTTTTGGAATCAAAATAACTCATGCTGACCTGGTTTTGCCAATGTGAGTTTTTGCCAACTTGTGGACCTTGGTTATCTCTAACCAGGAAGAGTTATGGAACCCACTTGTACTTTTTAGAAAGCCCCAATTAGGTACCAAAATATTTATGGTTATTTTAGGAACTCATTCCTCTTGAAACTAGGTCAAAAACCCTTGTGTGTTTAAGGAGTTATGGCTTTGCCCTTTTCAAAACTTTAATTTCCCAACTTTTTGATTACTTCTCAATTCTTGATCAATTGGTCACAAAACTTCATTATTAGATATTAAATGATGTTGAGAACATATTTGGCTTCAATTTTGGGTTAAAACCCTGTTGGTCAATGGGTTGACTTTTCAGTCAGACGAACCGAACGATTGAAAACCTCTAAATCGACTATTGGTGTCCTGGGTTCCCCAAGGCTTTAAAACTTCTTGTGGGGACTTCAATAAGTCATATGAACTTCATGGACCATAATTACATCATTGGAGCACCTTTTAAATCAAAAGTCAAACCACAGTTGACTTTTCCTAATCAGAAACCCTAATCGGGGATCCTGAACTGCATTGTTCCTGATCTTTGTGTGAAAACCCCAAATTGGATTCATGATTATCCCAATGTAGTATTCTTGATCGTGTAGAGACTTGTTTCATGGCGAAACAATATAATGCATTGACTGATTAAATTGTCGAACCCTCGATTCCCAACTGTACAGAACCCTGATTCGCCTGTAACTTAACAAACACAAACTTGAAATATGTTATAATTAGATAAACAAATGAATATGATCCTAAAATGGTGATGAAGATCTAAGGGGTCAAAATTTGGGGTGCAACAGTATGCAAATTCAAAACAATGTATCTTCATCGGCTATGGGCAAGATGAGTTTGGCTACAGGTTGTATGATCCTGTAAGGAAAAAACTTATTTGAAGTTGCAATGTGGTGTTTATGGAAGACTAAACTAGTGAAGATATTGATAAGGTAGAGAATGCTACATCTAAGACATATATCAGTTTGTCTAATGTTGATCCAGTTTGGTTACCTAGTCATAATCTGGATGCTATTGGTGGTGATGATCACAATGGTGAGCCATATGATTATGTTGATGATCAACAACTTAAATATGAGGTAAGTATTCCAACTAATGATGGTTAAAGAGGGAACGATCTGTCATAGGATGAGAATCTTGGTGAAACTCTAGAATCATCTCAAGTTCAACCTAGGATGTCTAACAGGCAGAGACAACCTTCTATAAGGTATAATTCTGATGAGTATGTGACCTTGACTGATGAGGGTGAACCCAAGTGTTTTCAAGAGGCCATGGAAAGTGATGAAAATCAAAAGTGGATGAATGCAATGCATGATGAGATGAAATCATTGCATGATAATCACACTTATGATTTAGTGAAGCTGCCTAAAGCCAAAAGGGCTTTGGAAAACAAATGGATTTATAGAGTTAAACATGAGAGAAACTCTAAGTCTCAATGATATAAAGCCATATTAGTGGGGAAAGGTTTTCGTCGAAGAAAGGGTGTTGATTTTAATGATATTTTCTCACTTGTTGTAAAGATGTCATCAATTAGAACTGTGTTGAGTTTGACTCCTACTCTTGATTTAGAGGTTGGGAAAATGGACGTGAAAACTACTTTCCACTCTTGAGACTACTCTTGATGTTAGAGGTGTCTTGGACCTTTTCACTCTTGAGACTGTTCTCGATGTGTTCTCCAACTATCACCAAGTCAGAGAAGTTTGATGTCCCATTGCCCATCATCTTTTCTAAGTATGCGTATTGCAAAGTATCTATGAACATGTCAACCAATTCTCTATCTAAGAGTGGTGGTTGAACGTAAGTAGCTACCCCTTTCCATCTCTGAGCATACCCTCTAAAGGATTCATGGTCCTCTTGAGATAAACCTTGCAACTATATGCAATTGGGAGCCATGTCAATATTATATTTGTATTGCTTCACAAAGGGGCTAGCTATATTCGACCATGATTGTACATGGCTACTCAACAATGCCCCATTCAGAATGTCTTGGAAACAGTGAATCATAGGTTTATCATTATGAGCATATGAGGCCATCTTTCTTCAAAGCATCACCAAATGTTGCTTTGGACAGCTATCTCTTTTGTACTTCTCAAAACTCGGCATCTTGAACTTTAGAGGTATTACAAGGTCGAGTACCAAACACATGTTCAACGCAGACAGATCGAAAGCATCACGCCCCTTTATGGCTTTAAGCTTCTCTTCCAACATACAAAATCTTTCCATAATCTCAACATCTTAAGGTCGTTCAGTATTCACCACCAAGCTTGTCCCTTGGGAATTCAGTACAGTGAATGCAAAGCTATGGTACTCAACATCATCATCAGATGAGGCATGTTCATCTTGAACAATGTGACATTCTTGTATACCTTGATTTTTAATAGAGATCTGAACAGGCTGAGATTGAGCAAGATTGTTCACTTGATATGGAAAGACGTTCTCAATGACTATAGGCCATTGAAGGTTGTTCTCTCTCCTTGCCAAGGCTAACATAGCTTCCAAGTGTTGGTCCAACTGGTTCTTCATCAAGTTAACATCTGCTCTTGACGCAAACTGGTTCTGCTCTTCTGAGTTCATAATACTTCCAAAAGTTTCTTCAAGTCTGATATAGGTGTCAGGAAATCAACTACGGATTATGGATAAAGGATGGATGGGTTTTTTTTGGTTTTGGAAACTGATATGCAATGTTGATGAATGCATATGCAATGGTATGTAAATGAATGCAATGTAATGCTCAGGATCACAGGTTCATCATGTTTTTAGGTCAGTCAGAACAATGGGTAAATAACGGATATCCCTGATTATCAGAACCCCATAGGTAAGCTCTAAGATGGGTAGGTTCCTAGAGTTATGGATCCTTCCAAAGATATCATTTGCACGGCAAAGGCTGATCTCTTATAGGTGAGGTTTTCGCGTCGTCCCACGAGAAAAGCTCCTCGTGAGTCTCTACTACACAACCATAAAGTCCAAGGTTTCTAAAAGGTATCTCAGAGTCATAGACAAAGGTTGAAAATACCATTTTTAAAATAACGATATGTTCAAGGGATCTCATCTGATTGGGGCGTTCGTGTCAACCCAAGAAGGAATGACCCTCATGAGTTAACACTACTGGCCACCATGGAAAATGATTAAAAGGTCCTTAGAGTTATCAATTCAGGCCTGAATACATTATTGCCATGGCAAAGGCTCACCGCGACAATAACATTCCCAAGAGAATCAACTTTAAGCGGAGTTTTCGTATTCTCCCAACGAGAAAGGCTTATCGTGGGAATCCACTACACAACCACCATCCTAATCCTAGGTTTTTCTCAAACTCGGGTAGGGAGCTTATCTCACAACACCAATAATCAGAAGACCCCCAAATGTGTCATAAGAAATAATAATAGGATATAATAAAAATAAGCAAGAAAGTAGATAGCAAATAATCAAACAAGCAAGCAAACAAACATTAAGATAAGATAAAAAAAACAAACAGATCTAACACTCATGAATCGAGTCCAGATAGGTTTGACTCTCTCTAGCATTAGGCAATACATATCCCCAACAGATTCGTCATATGTTGTAACTCGAAAAATATGATCCTCGCGGTGGACGCGGAAAAATTTTTTTGAACAAAGTCACCACCAAACTTTATTCATTCCAAGAAAGGAATACGAAAATATCGATAAAACCTTTAGGGATAAGAAAATGGTCATCGCAACCAAATTCTAGGTTCGGGAATCGATTACGCAAGAGGGAAGGTACTAACACCCTCTACGTTCTTTGTACCCAACACAACCCTCTTGATTTGATTCATGAGAGAAGTGAGCTAGGTTTGTTTGTTTTCTTATAAAGGAATAAGGAGTTTATGATATAGTTTCTAAAGGAAAATGGGTGGTTTTTATTAGGGTGCTCACCAAGGATTGGGTCCCTTGTGCCTACGTGTCTTTCACTCGAATGAATGAAGAATCAGAGCATCCGTAGTTCGTGGGACTACGGGAAAAAGGTTTAAAGTAAAAAGAAAAATAAGGTTGCTCGCTAGGATCTCGCAATCCTATGCCTACGTACCCTCATAGTGCAATGAGGAAGTCAGAGCAATTGTAGTTTGGAAGACTACGATTGGTTAGTTTGTGATTTTAAGCAAACGAGTGTTTAGAACGCATTCTAACTGCTAAAGGTTGACTTGTCTGCTCGCTAGGGGGGCGGAAGTACTAGTTCATATACGCGGAAGAAAGGAATAAACAATGTTCTTTTGGAAAAAAATATTTGAGTATGGATCGCACGAGAGCGAGGAATTAGTGTCTTGAGAAATTTCAGTTGTACGGGGCTAGAAAAAAGAGTTAATATGTCAATGTTTTGTTTGGATGACGATTACTTGAAGCTTAAGAAAGACTCCTCAGGCCTAAGTAATCGGGAGAGTAAATTGAAGACTCGACTCTCTCTCTTTTTCAACCTTAATTGTGAAAGGTTTTGATAGAGTTAGATTAAATTAAACGGATGATGAGCTTAGAAAAATGGTTTGAATGTTATCGCATTAGAAGTTTTTAGAGATTTCAATTGCTCACACACAAGTAAGAGAACTCGCACCCAAACAATTGAATAAAAGATCGAAGACTCCACCCCCCTCACTTTCACCTTGAAAAGAGTTTTGGTAGTTGTTACGTGTTTTGAGTTTGATTGCAAAAATCCACTTGATATTGGATTAAGGGTTTGATTGTATACGAAGAGATGATTTCTATGGTTTCTATACAAAGTCCATATTCCATGTCTCGAGAATAGTAACCAACCTTCCACCAACTGAATCTTTTTAGAGTTTCGATATTTTTAGTGTTTTTTTTAATGTTATGAATAAGGTGTGAATATGAAGAAGATATGAATAATATGACAAGAATATGAACAATGATAATAAGCAAGATAATATCAACAATAATATAATCGAGAATAATATAAATAGTGATATATTGACAAAAAGTAAAGCCAGAGTATATTGGACATAAATTGAGGTTAGTTGTTAATCATCATTGATCGAATGAATCGGGTCTGTTTTAAAACAACCATTATAGCACGAGCTATAACGAAGATCAAGCGATAGGAGGCCGTTCAATAATATTTGTGCTAAAACACAATAGATAAATGATATTGTGAATCATTCTCATAGGAATCGTGCCACACGAAAGAAATAGAGGAACAATCTGGTCTTAATCACAAAATTTCGTTGATTAGTCGAAGGTAACCTATTACGATCCCAAAGTAAAGAAAATGATCTCAATGATCATTCACTACAGATTTGAAACAATGAAGGTTAAGCAACCTCAACAATAAACATTCGCGATTCTAAAGACTTCGTAGACCAAGATGAAAAGAAAATCGAAAATAAAAATTGAAATGGAAAGTAATCACGAAAAATAAAATAGAATGAAATAGAAAAAGCCTCAAGATCCAATGATAACCTAAAAAATAACAAAAGTTTTCTTTATTTTATTTTTTAGAAAATAAAAACAAATTAAGAAAAGAAAAATAAAAAGCAAAAGGGGGTAAGCGCATCAAAACTGATGTGTTGATAGTAAGAATCAATGGTTCTAAGCCCATGAGGGAAAAAACATTAGTAAAACAAAGAAAAAAGAAAGTGTGCTTAGAAACTATGAGAGTAATGAGGCCATCCAACACGGCTATCAAGCCCATAAGTCAAACCATCTCACCAAAGGACATGAAAATCAAACCCACACAATACTTTTGTGAAAATAGGGCAAGCGTATGTGGCGGCAACAACATGAAACTAAAAAAAAACATATGCTCAGAAAAGGGAAAAAAATCCTCTCCATCATCGCACGCCATATCAACTATAACAAATAGATCCGTATCAGAAAAAGTCTCACTCCCAACCTTAAACTACGATTTTCCTCGATCCAAATTTCCTCCTGGCTCGCTCCGTTTCAGTTTTAGGTTCGTTTTTAATTCGTGTTCAAATCTCGTTCTACTCTTCTTCTCTCTTTCTGGTTTGAAACGATTTGGGTTGTTAATGGTGAAAGGTCAAAGCTAGGTCGATTGCTATTGTTGAAGGAGGGTGAGGTTATGATTTGGAGGAAATGATTTGTGTTGTTTTTGATGCATTAGAGTAAGCCTAGGGTGGAATAAGACTTGGTAAACTAAACAAGGCAACAATAAGGTGTTTAGGGTGGTGTCGGTTGATTAACAATGGAGGTTCGAAGTTGCTACAAAGCTTGGTAAGGTGAGGTTATTGCATGATGGCGTGATGCAGAAGTTTTGGGAAGAAGATTCACCCCCAAGAAAATGAAGGGTATGTCCTTATATAGAGCAGAGAGATAGATCTTGAATCTGTCTTGCCATTTTGTTCAAATTTCTGCGTTTTGCGCGAGAGTTTTGTGGTGGTACGCTTGCCGGTTTTTTGTGTTGTGGATATTTTGGCATAGTGTGGTGGGGTTGTACATTGAGGCATGTCAGCTAGAAAATAAGAGTTTTTGTTGTCGTGGTACAAGTTGTGGGGTCATGAATCATGTAAAGTGTTGATGCGTAAAGGTTGCAGCTGCTATGTACAAGACTTGGCCATTTTGTTCACTTTAATCATTTAATTTTTTTAATATTAGTAATTTATGGACTTGTAAATAAAAAAACAAACGGGCTTTGATGCACTTTGTATGGGCTTGTAATGTTGGACAATGATTTTGGACATGAATAAATGGAATTTGAAATTTGGAACTTGAGATGGAATTAAACGTTGAATAGAAACTTATGACTTGCATATGAAATCTTGAATGAAATGATATTTTGAATTGTAACTTGGATTTGAACTTCAAGCTTGAATATTTGGACTTTTCATTTGGATTAAACTTGAATTTGGAATAATGAAGTAACTTGAATTGAATGAATTTAAAGCTTTGAAATGTTTGAATTTGATACTTGAATTGAATTGAAACGGAAATGAAACTCAAATTGAATAAAAAATGCCTATAACTCGAATGTGAATTGAAATGCTATGAAGTGGAAACTTAGTAATTTTGAATTGTAAAATGAAGTTGGAAATGGATTGGAATGGAGACCTGACTTGAAAATTGAACCTGAATCGGAATTGACAATTGAATTGAATCAGAGAGAAACTTAAATGGAAATTGCAAAGGTTTTGGAAATTTGTCGTTGGATGGACTCTTGAATAGTTTTTAACTGAACAAGAAGCTTGACTTCTCCTATGACAATAAAATGCAACACCTAATCAGAACTTGCAAAATTTGACCAAATGCACTGACTTTTGATAGCTCTACAGCTTGACATCAATTAGATAAACTTTAATCTCACACAAAAACCTAATTTTGATCACTTAATGATTTTCAGACATAAACTTCTTGAAGGTGACACTTTCTTTCCCTTACAATAATCCATAGCACAGGTGCCCTGAGATATGAACTATGCTGCCACTGCACCAAAACGCTAATTGAAATTGAACAGACTCTGATGATTATCCACCTTGAAACAATTGCCTTTGCCACAACCTGATAACTTGATCCTAAAATAAACCATTTGTTTGACCAAGATTAGGTCAAACTTCCAATGTATTTCTAACCAATATTGCACACACCCTTAACCTGATCTAGAGCGAATATGAATTGTACGACACCTCTTCTCAAACAACAAAGGGATAAGAAACTGTAATCTCCATGCTTTGGGTGCAGAACGATGAAGAAAACAGTCTGAGATGTTGGCAATCAACAAAACCCTAGTTCCTTAGTCTCCATTAGAATCATGATGAAACCTTAATCACTTGATGCCTCTTGAGAAATCCTGAAGCACATAAACTTGATACTCGATGAATCTCGACAAAGGAAAGCCTTGTAGCTAGATGAACTTTAATAGAAATATATCCATGATGTTGTGAGCTCAAACCTTTGCTTCGCACTTGAATGGAAGAAACTCAAAACAAATAGGAAATTTTGATTCAAAGAGCCATTGTAATCCCATGTCTTAGAAGACCAATGCAAATGAATGGATGCAAAGTTATGAACTAATGGAGATGCAGATGAATGCAAAGTGAAAGTCAGTTAAGGTTAGAAAAAGAGTGGGCCAATTTTGGGGTGTAACAGATACCCCTATTCAATCAAATTAAACCTGAAGGTATGAAGAGTATCACCTTTCAGACATTCTAGGTAGAAGGAGATTGAATACAAAAGAGCCCAAAAAATTGTCCTACAAAAAGTAGGGATGCAATGCAAGGATGAAATAAGAGATAATAGAATTGGATAGCAAGGGAAAAGATCACAAGAAACTTAAAAAAAAACCTCTGCTTGGGGAAAAACAAGAGCAAAAGATTCTGGGGATTATCAATCATAAAGTTGAAAAGTGACTTGCTGTGGAATAGAATTCCATGAGCACATGCGGGGTATTAACTCTTTTCAGATTAATACTGCCGACTTTGAAGGAGGACTAGCCAAGATGCTTATGATGAACCCTAGATCCTGATTATGTCATGTATGATATGATGTTCCATTTGGGGTGGAAATGCTGGATGGAGATGCATGTGTGGATGCAACTGCTGGGAATTTGAAGTGCATGCAGGAATGCAAATGATTTGTATGGAGATGCCTGTGGGAATGCAACTGGGTAACTAGATTTTTGTAAGCTTTATTTATGGTTGTCAATGAAAGGTTATTGGGGATTAGATGAAGTAAGGTGAAAAGACTCATTGGGTATATTGACATATCAACTTGGGGATTGAGAAAAACAATCACATTATCGACTCGGAGGTGATCACGACTTTCTATGTCTAATACAACCTAACTGCAAGTGCACAATCTATCGCGTAGTAATAATAGATATCGATCCCACAGGCACTCGTAATCAAACTAGTGTTCTCGGGAGTTACTATGTTTAGCTAGGTAGAATATGTTTAAGGGAATAAGATTGTCACTAAAAGGGAAACTAAGACGGTTACTTAGATTATAATTGATTGAATCGATATGCAGTAATTGTATTCTTCAGGGATTTGACAAGTTACCGGTGTATGAAATAATTTTCAAAGTTTATTTAAGCAGAAAATGGTGATTTGAAGACTCTCGCCTCACGATGGTTATTGACGCTAATCATAATTCTAAGGGCCAAACGTACACTTTCGTATCCCATTCGGGGTTAAAATTATTTTTTGGAAATCTCTAAGTTCTAATTCATTTTAAAGTGCTTTCGCTGTTATTAAAATGAATGACTCGTGTTTACTATCTGATCTTACCGCAGCTTTCGCTTGTTGGTTCGTATCTTAATTAATTTCCCACTTTCGTGGCAAAACTACTTTTAAATAAGTTCTCGCTTTCGCGACGAAGTTTATTCAGTAAATTAATTTTAAACACTCAGACCATAAATTACTTTTGAAAAGACAATTTTCCACCAGTTGTTATCAAATCCCATTCGAATTATTACCACATATCGATTACTTAAATTTAGCTAGACATGGATTTGGGAAAGATGAAACATAAATAAAAACAATAAATAATAATATGCATTATAATAAAACTGGAATTACGATTGAAATGAGAAACCTGTAAATATTCCAATTGGCCTTTGGGCAGATCCTCCACAGATGTTGGCAGGATTCTGGTCTTTATGCCAATTTGATCGTACAATAGAAGTAGAAATTACAGAAGAATGAAAGGAATGCAGAAAAAGTAAAGAGAAATAAATAAGAATATTAAACTGGAAAGGTTGCTTTGGAAATAAATTTGGCAGCACTTCGTTGTATGAATGCCGCTCCCTTTCTGAGGTCCGCTTCTTCCCCTTTTATAGAAATGGAATTCTAACGGTTATAATTGGAGAGGGTGGACTTTGAGGCAGAAAAATCAGGGAGTAGTGGTCCACTATTTGGGACTTGGAACTGCTTCTTTAACGTGAAATTGAAGTGGGGCGTTTTTGCCTGCATGACGGTCGTCACAAGGTGTGACGGTCGTCACCCGTGTGACGGTCGTCATGGAGCTGTGACGGTCGTCACAGCAGCAAAAACAGCCTTCTGCGCTTTTCATGATGTTTTCACTCTTTTTTCGTCCATATTTCATCTGAGATTGCTTCTTTTCTTCATAATGCCTTGTTTAGACGTGATCATCAAATACCTGCAAAACATCAGACAAATAACACGGAAATAACCCGAAATCGGATCGAAAACAGTTAAACTTTAGTTGAATTATGCATCAAAATATATATACGATTTCGTGTTATCAAACTCCCCTAAGCTTGAATCTTTGCTTGTCCTCAAGTAAAACATGAAAAGGTCGGCAAGCACGAGGCAGCTTCTTCGTTCGCAAGGTTGGGAAAAACCGGGATTCTTGGTAAGAACAAAACGAGTACCATGACGACACTGGACTACAAGTCTTCGGAGGTCTTCTTTTTATGCAAACTGGTCCCAATCATGCTACTGTAACTTGGTGTCAAGGTTCTCGCGGCAAGTTCACCCTGTTTGTTCTAGCGCAATCACATTAAGCCCGTTGTCCATACACTTTCATGGCAAGTCGACCTGTTAGTGAATATGATCTCATTTCTGTTTTTGATCTTCTTCATTGATCATAAGCTTATGTCATTGATTTTTCAATGAGTTTTCGTGCCGTTGGGCTAAATGCTCGGGTGAGGAGCACCTAACTTAGAAGGAAACGTATCTTTATAGTTTTGGGCTCTCTAGCCTTCTTTTCATGATTTTTCATCTTTTTGGAGATCATACACTTATTTGCATCGGTCGCTCGCTTAGAAGTGTTTTAGGATGGTGCTGATTGCTAGTATAAACTACTTGGGGTTGAGTTTGCGTAGACACTTGAGACTTTGGTACACGTAGGTAGTGATACCAACTCGCATAAACCGGAGATCTAAGGTGTCAGGACGATACTGGTTTTGTTAGAACTGTCGTTTCCTCGGAGTTTCAAAACTTGGTTTGAACTCGGGTGCATTCTCGTGGTGCTTTTGCTTTTGAGGAACGAACGAAAAATTTTTGTTTACGTTGAATAACGTGGGGATGTTTGCGTAACGGAAAAAGGATATATAAACGATCTTTATTTGCTAAAAATAGAAAATGTTTATATAAAAATTACGAAATTCAAAGTACAGTGGAATGGAAATAAAGGCTCCTCTCCCACACTATCTCAATCAGTGTCCCCACTGATTTTGAAGCATGCGAGAGGGAGATACAACTGAAATGAAAGTACAAATAAACTGGAAATATAGTAAACAAATAAGGAAAGATGGATGACTAATCACGTCCGCTGCCTCGGTCACGTCCACGCTGGCGTCCTCTGGCTCTGGCAAGGGCTACTCGGTCCTCATAACTCATAGCTCCGGTGTGGTAGACGGTGTCCCGGAGTCCTTCGACCTGCAAAGTCAGATTCTCCAGGTTCTCAGTAATGGTAGCTTGGCCGGTTTGAAGTTGTTGCATTTGGGTCCGGTGCCAAGCTTCGAACTGGTCTGCTCGCTAATTCTGCTGCTGCAGCATAGCGAGTATTTGGGTCTGCTGGTCGAGAGAGCGGCGGAGGTCCTCTTCTGTGTAGTCGGGCACTGGATGATGGCGGCGGCGGCGAGAGGATGTACCTTCGGAAGGAGGAGGCTGCGATGCCCCCGGTTGCTCGGACATGTCCAACTCAGCTTGGATTTCATCGTCAGAACCTTGGGTGTGGTCCTGAGTTAGAGCAGCGACAGCAGGAGGGGCAGTGAGGTCAAATAACCAGTTGGTACGATCCTCTGGGTGTGTGCGGGTGTGTGATGGAAGGATGATGCTTCAGACGGTTTTGCCACGCACTACCGGATGGTACTTGCCATCGGCTCTGGAGCGGATAAGGTGAGAAGCTCTGCAGTGGTCAGTGTCAAGGAACACCGAGGGGATGGAATGGAGGTGCTGGAGGCGGTTGCCAAGGTTCAGCCCAAGTGCAATGGCAGTGATAATCCCGCCAAAGTAAAATGGCTTCGAGCCACGGTTGCAGTTGGCCTGAATGTGAGCCAGCAGGAACGAAGCGGCGTTGACAGGCTCGTTGTTAAAGACGCAATGGAGGAAGAAGAGCTCTTTCGAGTTCACCTTATGGTTGCTGTCCCTGGCGAAGATTGTGTTGCTCAATGTTCTGTAAAAGTACCGGATGGTTGGGTTATGGATATGCGTGGCGTGCAGAGAGTCCCAACCATCGGCATTGATGCCGGTCAACTGGTACTACAGCGCGAAAGCTTCGTGCTGGAACTGATCGGTGAGGCGGCGGTGAGCATTGTCGCCTCGAGGTAGCTGTAAGATGGCGGCAATCTGGTTTTGGTTCACCTGATAGTTTGTGCCGAACATCCGGAAGCATGCGGCACCGGAGTGTTGGTTGAGGTCGCCGCTGGATGTGACGTAGGTAAACGAACTCAAGAACTCGAGAGTGAGTTGTTCGTATGTTGGAAGTATATTGGTGCAGAGATTCCAGATGCCTGCTCTTTGAAGCATCCATGTGACGCCTTCAAGGAGTCCGAGCTCCGTAAGCGACGGAATGTGTGGATAATGAGTCGGCTGGAGCGACCTTTGATGGAATGCGATGTAGTTTGCCCGCTGTCTTTCGCCTAAGTCACCTTCGCTGAAGGCAATGTTACTGATGTCCGGGGTTTCGGTATTTCTCGCCATTGTTGGAAGATTGAGAGGGTTCTGAAGATTGGGGTTGTTCTGCAAAGTGGGAAAAATTGACAGAAGTGTGGTTGGAAGTTGAGATTGGAGTTGAAATATATGGTGCAATGTGGGGAAAACGAAAGATTGGAGTGGGGAGGAAGTTCTGATGATTGGAAGTTGAAAAGAGGGTAGTGGGAGAGAAAACGCAACTCCTGTTATATCAGATAGCAGTTTTGGGTTCGTGACGGTCGTCACATATGTGTGACGGTCGTCACTCGCGTGACGCTCGTCAGGGTCCTGTGACGGTCGTCACAGCAGCAAAATCTGCAGAACGCAGAATTTTGCTCTGAGGGCGTTCTTGTAGTGACTTTTAGGCCTAGTATTTATACGGCAATGTAATATAGCAGCCAACAAACAAAGAGTAACGTAAAAACAGAATAATTGAATAAATACTATAATTGAAATAACATGAAATTGAAATGATTGTATGTAGTACATAAAAAAAACTAACAATGCGAAAAATCCAAATGGTTAAACAAAACTAAACTAAACCAAACTAAACTGAATCTACTGCTAAAACTAGTATCTAGTCTTTTCGTGCCTTCAACTCATCGAATTTCCGTGCGTAGTAGTCGAGCTAGTCACAGACTAAGTCCATGAAGACTACCAGTTCGCTATGTATACCTGCGATGTCATCTTTTACAGTAGTCAGAGCTGCATCAACGTTGTCCAATCGGAGTAGAACAATATCCATTTTGTCGGTGGTCTCCTCAGGGATAGGCTCAGGATAGGTGTTGTAGTCCGGAGGAGTCATAGGGTCTACTTCAGCTTCGGATACAGCATCCTCATAGTACATATAGTCGTGTGCCTCAGAGATGTGGTCACTGTCATACATATAATTCTGTGGTGTTGACTGTGGTGAAGGAGGTCCCATAGGCTCGTCCAGTTCATAAAGCCAGTTGTCCTTGTTGTGGATACTTGTCATCTGATGATCAGGCAGTGTGAATAGATGTACTGGTTTTTCGTTAATGAGGTACTCATACGGTCCAGGTCCCATAGTTCCTAAAATGCGCCTGTTAAAGCAGAATTGTATATTCATGGGTCGGATGGTGCCAAAACGAGTGCTTGCATTTAAGTGGAATCTAAGGCCAAGCTCGTGGGCAATCATTGTCACGAGGCCTCCTATAAGAATAGGTGTCTGTGGTTCCTGTGTGAGGCGTTTGAAAGATCTCATCATGAAAGGCACTGCATTTACTGTACGTCCATGAGAAGCACAGAACATGATGAATAACTCCTCTTTAGATACTGTAGTAATATTTTCTTCTTTCCCAAACAGGGTGTGAGCTAGTATCTTATGGAAGTATCTGAAAGCTGGGTTATGAATATCATCATTATACATTCTGTCTGGTTCAGGGTGATAGTCGCCTATAATTCTACCCCATAATTGGTCGAGTTCAAAATCAAGATCGTCATCGTCTGCACTGATGAACACATGCGGTCCATTAGGAAATCCTAGGAGGTTAGCTAGTGACATTCGGCTATGGGTTTGGTCCATTCCAAACATTCGAAAGGTAATCAGCTCTGTGTTGGATCCAAAACCATAGTTGGGTATGTATCTGAAAGAACTAAGGAATTCATGGGTAAGATCCTTATAGGTAGCAAAACGTGTTTTCAAAGCAGTGTTCTCCCAACCTAGTTGATTGAACAGGTATTGAATGCTATCCGTGATTCCTAGTTTATCCATGGTAGACTTATCATAATACAGCGTTAAGGTGATTTCTCTTTCAGTTAGTGTTGCAAATCTTGCCTTTTGAGCTAGTCCTCGAAAATGAACCTTTGTGAAGTCGTACTCGGCCATACTCGCAGGTAATTTGGAGAAAACAGAAGGAATGTTTTGAAGACTTTAAAAATCCTGAAAAGTTTAAAACAGGAGTTTGAAGTCAGGATTTTTAAAAACAAAAAGCGGTAGAAACAAAAGACAAAAGAGAAAAATAAAATAAAAATAAAAATATGAAAACAAACGAAAGTAGAAAGTAGTAGTAATTATAAGTTTAGAATTTTTGTTAAATTTTCAAAGTAAAATTTTAAATAAAGAATGAAATACAGTAACGAGGAAAAATGCGGGAAAAGTTGGGTTGCCTCCCAGTAAGCGCTGTTTTTAACGTCTAAAGCCTGACGATAGCTTGGTGACAAGCTATTCGGGTGTTTGAGCTGGAAGCTCAAGCAATGTTATACTGCAGACTTGAGGGCTGGTTTCATTCTTATTATAATGTTTTAAACGTTGCCCGTTTACGATAAACGGTGCATTTGTCTTATCGGTAATTTCAACAGCTCCACTCTGAAGTACTTTAGTCACTTCATAAGGTCCAGACCACCTAGATTTTAGTTTACCTGGGAAGAGTTTTAATTTTGAATTAAATAGCAATACGATGTCTCCCACACTTAATTGTTTCTTGACTGAATGTTTATCATGCCACTTTTTAGTTCGTTCTTTGTAGATACGGGCATTTTCGTAAGCGTCTAATCGAAGTTCTTCCAATTCGTGTAAGTTCAAGATTCGCTTTTCTCCTGCCTCGGTGTAGTTGAAATTGAGTGTCTTAATGGCCCAGAAGGCCTTATGCTCTAATTCTACAGGGAGATGGCAGGATTTATCGTAAACTAATTTGTAGGGTGTAGTACCTATTGGTGTCTTAAAAGCGGTCCTATAAGCCCATAAAGCTTCTTGTAGCTTTGATGACCAATCTTTCCTTGAGGTAGCGACAGTCTTTTCCAATATCTGTTTTATTTCTCTGTTCGAGACCTCTACTTGTCCGCTAGTTTGCGGGTGATAAGGTGTAGCTACCCGGTGTCGGACTCCATATTTAGAGAGAAGTTTATCGAATATTCGCGATATAAAGTGAGATCCGCCGTCACTAATGACGAGTCTGGGTATACCGAATCTAGGAAAGATTGTGTTTTTGAAGAGTTTGATTACTACTCGTGCATCGTTTGTTGGAGCAACAATGGCTTCTATCCATTTAGACACATAGTCTACAGCGACGAGTATGTAGTTATTACCAAAAGAAGGTGGGAATGATCCCATGAAATCTATTCCCCATACGTCAAAGATTTCTACCTCTAAGATTCCTTTCTGAGGCATTTCATCGCGTCGTGAGATGTTGCCGGTTCGTTGGCATCGATCACATTTTAGCACAGCAATGTGAACGTCTTTCCAGAGGTTAGGCCAGAATAAGCCGGCTTGGAGAATCTTAGCGCACGTCTTGGATGTACTAGCATGACCACCATATGGTGCTGAATGGCATTGGGAAATGATATTTTCTATTTCTTCCTCTGGGACACAGCGACGATATATGTTGTCGGCCCCTCTCTTGAAGAGTAGAGGTTCATCCCAATAATAGTGTTTCAGATCGTGGAAGAATTTCTTCTTTTGCTGATAAGTGAGATCCGGTGGAAGCACGCCTGCAGCGAGGTAATTAACGATGTCAGCATACCAAGGTAATGTGACTTGGGCATAGACGGCTTCTACGGCTTTTTCGAATTCTGGATCTTCCGAGATTGAGTTGGGTATGTCACTTTCTAATTTGGCTATCAGACGTTCGTACGGGAAATCGTCGTTTATCGGTACTGGTTCGTGTCTGATGCCTTCTATTCGGGATAAGTGATCTGCAACAACGTTCTCGGTTCCTTTTTTATCTTTGATTTCTAAGTCAAACTCTTGTAATAACAGGATCCATCTCAATAGTCTTGGTTTGGCATCCTTTTTGCTTATTAGGTACCTTATGGCAGCGTAGTCTGTGTATGATAATTTTTGCTCCTACTAAGTAAGAACAGAATTTGTCAAGCGCAAATATAACTGCTAGAAGTTCCTTTTCTATGGTAGCGTAGTTCATTTGGGCAGGATCTAAGGTTCTACTGGCATAGTAGATGGCATGGAGTTTCTTGTCCTTCCTTTGTCCTAGAACTGCGCCTACGGCATAATCACTCGCATCGCACATGATTTCGAACGGTAGTCGCCAATCGGGTGGTTGCATGATTGGTGCGGTGATAAGGGCTGATTTTAATGTTTCGAATGCTTTTAGACAGTCGTCGTCGAAGACGAACTCAACATCTTTCATCAACAGGCCGGTTAGAGGTTTTGTAATTTTTGAAAAATCTTTTATAAATCTTCTATAGAAACCGGCATGTCCCAGAAAACTCCGTATTTCTCGTACGGATTTTGGAGGTTGGAGATCTTTTATAATCTCTATTTTAGCTTTGTCGACCTCAATTCCTTTATCTGATATGACATGTCCTAGAACTATTCCTTGCTGGACCATAAAATGGCATTTTTCCCAATTTAGGACGAGGTTCACTTTTACGTAACGTTCTAGTACCATTTCTAAGTTTTGTAGGCATCCTTCGAAACTTTGTCCACATACCGAGAAATCGTCCATAAATACTTCCATGATGTTGTCTATGAAATCTGCAAAGATTGCCATCATGCATCTTTGGAAGGTTGCTGGAGCATTACAGAGTCCGAACGGCATTCGGCGGTAAGCAAAAGTACCATAAGGACAGGTGAATGTAGTCTTTTCTTGGTCATCAGGATGAATGGGAATTTGGAAGAATCCTGAATAACCATCTAGATAGCAGAAATATGAATGTTTGGCTAATCTTTCCAACATTTGGTCTATGAAGGGTAACGGGAAATGATCTTTGCGTGTGGCTTTGTTAAGCTTCCTATAATCAATACACATCCTGCTGCCAGTCACGACTCTTTTTGTTATTGATTCGCCTTTTTCGTTTTTAACTACTGTGACTCCTCCTTTCTTCGGTACGACATGAACTGGGCTAACCCACTCACTATCGGAGATTGGATAGATGATTCCTGCATCTAGCAATTTTTTTACTTCATCTCTGACTACAGTGCTTAGGATGGGGTTCAGTCTTCTCTGATGCTCTCTAGAGGTTTTAGAGTCTTCCTCTATTGTAATTCGATGCATACAGATCGAAGGGCTTATACCTTTTAGATCACTTATGTTATAGCCTAACGCGGTGGGGTACTTCTTTAAGACTTCTAATAGCTTTTCAGTTTCTGCTTGTCCTAAGTCGGCGTTGACTATCACTGGTCTTTTTAGTTCATCGTCTAGAAATTCATATCTAAGGTTTTTGGGTAGTGTTTTAAGTTCTAAAGATGGGTTCTTTGGACCTGGCATGTGGTTTGGGGTCAGTGCTAAGCTTTCGCTTAGGCTGTCGTCTTTATACGATTTACGCCAATCATCGTCTTCAGAAATATCGGGTATTTGAATCTTTATTATTTATGAATACGTGGTCTCTTCATTTTCAAGTTCTCTTATGCATTCGTCAATTTTGTCTACTAAATAGCAGGTATCGTCTATGGCTGGTGCTTGTAAGAACTTGGTGAGAATGAACTCTATCTTTTCTTCTCCTACTTCGAATGTTAGCCTTCCTTTCTTCACGTCTATAATCGCTCCGGCTGTAGCTAGGAATGGTCTTCCTAGAATAATTGGGGTTACAGTATCCTCCTTGATGTCCATGATTATGAAGTCGGTTGGGATGTAGAATTGTCCTATGCATACTGGAACATTTTCCAGTATTCCGACGGGGTATTTTACTGATCGGTCAGCTAATTGAACGGACATTTTGGTTGGTCTGAGGTCTCCCACATTCAGCTTTTTGCATATAGATAAAGGCATACCACTGATACTAGCTCCTAAATCGCATAGAGCTTTGTCTATTACGAACTTTCCTATGACGCAGGGTATGGAGAAACTACCTGGGTCTTTTAATTTAGGAGGCATGCGGTTTTGAATAATGGCGCTACACTCTGCAGTAAGTGTAACTGTTTCGTTATCCTCGATCTTTCTCTTATTCGACAGGATTTCTTTGAGAAATTTAGCGTATGACGGCATTTGAGTTATCGCTTCTGTAAAAGGAATGGTAATATTCAGCTGTTTAAGGAGCTCTACAAATTTCTTAAACTGTCCTGAAGTTTTGGAGTTTATTAGTCTTTGCGGATAAGGAATAGGTGGTTTATATGGCGCTGGAGGTGCTTACGTTTTTTCACTTGCGGTACCCTCCTTCTCGTTGTCTTCCTTCTTCTCTAACTCGGATTCCTTTTCTACCTGTTCAGTTGGTTTTTGTTGCATGGCTGAGTTTTCGGTCCTCGGATCGATCGGTTCGTCCAATTCTTTTCCGCTTCTTAGTATTACAACATTTTCTTGGCCCTTTGGGTTCTGTTCGGGTTGTCCAGGAAATGTGCCAGCAGGTGCGGCAGCAGAGGCTTGTTGTTGAGCCACTTGTGATATCTGTGTTTCTAGCATTTTGTTGTGGGTGGCTAAAGCGTCTACTTTTCCGGTCAAGTGTTTAATTTGCTCGCTAGTGTGTATGTTTTGATTCGGAAATTCTTTGTTTGTTTGAGCTTTAGTAGCTATGAATTTTTCCATCATCAACTCGAGGTTTGATTTCCTAGGTGCAGTCTGAGCAGCAGCTGGTTTCTGATATCCTGGCGGAGCAGTAGGCATTTGCAATGCATTTTCGCTTTTGTAAGAAAAGTTTGGATGATTTCGCCAACCTGGGTTATAGGTATTTGCGTAAGGATTTCCTTGAGCATAATTTACCTGGCCTGGTGGGATTCCGGCTAGCAATGGGCATTCGGGCGCATTATGAGTGGTGCTTCCGCATAACTCGCAATTTGGAGTTACGGCAGCGACGGTTGCAGTGGGGTTAACGGTCAGACTATCAATCTTCTGTGCTAGAGCATCTACTTTAGCGTTGAACTTTTCAAGGCTGCTGATCTCGTACATCCCACCTTTCGCTGTGGTTTTCTCTGTTGGAGTGCGTTCACCTCCCCATTGGCAATGGTTTTGAGACATGTTTTCGATTAATTGATAGGCTTCATCGTATGGCTTATCCATAAGTGCACCGCCCGCGGCAGCGTCTATTGTCAATCTAGTATTGTATAAAAGCCCATTATAGAAAGTATGGATTGTCACCCAGTCTTCTAGACCGTGGTGAGGACATGTTCTCATCATATCTTTGAATCGTTCCCATGCTTCGTAAAGAGATTCAGTATCTTTTTGTCGAAATCCGTTGATTTGAGCTCTAAGCATAGCAGTTTTGCTTGGCCAAAAATATCTCGCTAAGAAGACGTTTTTCAATTGTTCCCATGTCGTAACGGAGTTGGATGGTAAAGATTGTAATCATGTCCACGCTCTGTCTCTAAGAGAGAATGGTAAAAGACGAAGTCTTATCGCGTCTGGAGTTACTCCATTTGCTTTCACTGTGTCTGCGTATTGTACAAACTTCGTTAAATGTTCGTTCGGATCCTCAGTTGCGTTTCCTGAGAATTGGTTTTGTTGTACAGCTGACAGCAATGACGGTTTCAGCTCAAAATCATTTCGGGTAATAGCTGGGGCAGCAATGCTACTTCTAGGCTCCATCTGAGAGGGCGTAGCGTATGCCTTCAGCGGTTTGTTTGGAGGTCCTTCAGCCATGTGTCGCACCTCGAAAAATCACAGAGACATTTCGAACATACGACCCTCGCGCGAAAGGCGCGGAAATGCGGTTCGACAGAGTCGCCACCGAACTTTATTTTTCCCGAACAAACGGGAGAGGAAAATATCGAGAAAACCTCTTAAAACGAAAGGATAGGAACAGGGCTGTCACAACCATGTTCCGGGTTCGGGAGTCGGTTACGTGAGGGGAAGGTATTAGCACCCCTCACGTCCGTCGTACTCGACGGGAACCTCTTAAGGTAATTGTGGGGAGTGTTGTCTAGGTTTACTTGTTTTCTTCTCGTTATTAAAGGTAGAATTGGTAGGGTAAAAGGTTAAAGACGCTAGGGAGAGATGGGTGGTTAAAGAATAGGGTGCTCGCCAAGGATTGGGGCCCTTGTGCCTACGTATGCTCATTTGGACGAGAATGAGAAATCAGAGCGTCGTAGTTCGACTACGGGAAAGGATGGGGGGAAACGGAAGATGGATAGAAGTGTGTTCGCCAAGATCATTACAATCTTGTGCCTACGTATCTTGTATTCAAGAATGAATAAAGAATCAGAGCGGTCATAGTTCGTGGTAACAACCACGAAAAGATGAGGTTTGAATAGGGTTGAAGTTTGAGTTTGAGACGAAAGGGTAACTGACGAGCAACCCAAGAGTGTGTCTCAAGAGCTTGTCACTCAAGAATTCAAGGAATGCGAGATCCCAAGAACTCAGTTCTTTCGGAAATTGAGTTGAATAAGTTGAAGATAAGAGTTGGATGTTTTGAAATCGAAAGAATGAATTAATAACAACTCAAGGGCGCGCCTCGAGAGTTTCTCGTTCGAATATTCAAAGAATGCTAGATTCTAAGAACATTCCTCTTTCGTAAGTTTAAAAAACGTATGTGAAAAGATCGAATCGAAAGATGGCATGCGAGGCCAAAAGGAAGTTGCTTTGAAGTAGCTCGATGACGTGTTGAGGATTTGGTTGAAAATGAAACCGACTTGACGACGTGTCAAGGGTTAAGATTGTGAGAAACGATATTAGTCCCTGAGGGTGCCCCTAATATCGAAACCACGAGGAATTGTGAAGTGTGTGCGAAATGTTGATGGTTGCGAATGCGTATGAGCTTTCGACTTAGGAGAACATTGAAAAACAATCGAGTTTTGAAAAAAAAATTCGAAAGGTTGAGTAAATAATAAATCAAGGGCATGCCTCAAGAATTATTTATTTGGAGATTCAAGGAATGCTAGATTCCAAGAACTTCCTCCTTTCGAAGTTTGAATCGAGGAGCTGTTTTGAAAATAATTTGAAGTGAATGAGGTATAAAAAGAGTTTACGGCACAAGAGGTGAGGATACGAGATTGAATTTGAAAATAAAGATTATTTAGTAAATGAGACGTCGGTCCCACAACTAATTAATCGGGGTATTATCGAGATGCTAGATCTCGACGACACCTTTTTTATTCGGAAAATGTTTGGATGAACAACGAAACATCACATAGAATGCTAGATTCCTATGATATTTCAAAATAGTGTACTAAACCGAAAAGTAGAACGACATATTATTTAAGGTGTACACCTCAATAATGTTCGTCCAAAAATCCGAGAAGTGCTAGACTTCAAAGATTTAATTTGCTTTGAAAAAATACTCAAGGTGAGTCGAGGTTTTAATTTAAATTTTAAGCGTGTGCACTAGCAAAGTGGGCTAGTCTTCTAAGTGACCAATTAAAAATAATTGATCAAATAGGTATCACTGTAAGAAAGCCCAGGATTAAGCTGTAAAATGTTGTGTATGGTGATCAAAGGTCGATGGTGAGGCCTTGAAAGCACTCGACTTACATGGGTGAAAAATGACTCGATAAATCGAGAGTTTATTATTTTAAAAATGATTTTAGAGCATTAAAGCATAAGTGAGAAAATAATTATTACATTTGAGGGAGTTGGGATACATTGTCATCGAATGGAGAAGAAAGAATGGTAGCGAATTTATCCGACGTACACATGTATTGCAAATTGAAACAAAATTAAAAATGAAGATTGAATGTATCTATCATTGATCTTATAGTCCACTTTAATGTTCTAACCATAATTAAATGAATATCATTAGAAAGGAACAAATATGACACCACCATATAAATCTAATAACCGAATGGGAGTGCATGAATAATAAAAATCCACTTATTAATCTTTGCATAAAAATAGTTTTTTTTTTTTCAGTTTTAGTGTAAACAAAACAATAATTTTCATGTGAATAAAAGTGAGGAAAGATCAAACGAAGAACCACCAAATGGTACACATATACCGACACTCACATCATTACAAATCGAAATCAAGGGCGAGTTTTAGGAGAACTTAAATGTCAACGACATGCTACAACATTCATACACACAAAAACAACAAAAATTCAACTACATAATGCCTAAACTGTATTTCAAAACCAACTCAACAACATATAATTAATTTGTGAAAAAACAATGGTTCTTGAGTTTTTTAAATATAATGAAGCTGCATCACCAGTAATCATCATAAACAAAACAACCAGGAACAACATCCTGAGTCTGAACCCAACACAATAAAAGCTACGTTCATTGAACTCAAATAATCAGCCCTGCAGCAATATATATCAAGATAAATATGAACCGTTACCGAAATGACAAAACTTGTTGTAGATGTTGGTCAGAGGAGGTTGTCGAGTCCGTGAAACTTGCCGCTGTTGTGTTGTTGTCAAACCGGGTAGGAATGCATTTGCGACAAACAAACCTTATCTATAATCCTCATCAACCAATTGTCTCAGAATCCCGAAGAATAACACCGCAGTTGGATACCCTGCAATAATCTCATAACATCATCAATACAGAAGTGCGATATGCCACCGGATCAACACTTATTTGTTGCCACGAGTTGATGGAGCGAGTTGAAGAGCTGTTGAGCTAGGACAAATAACTGGTACGTTCTCTGGTCACGGCGGTTTGTTGCTGAACGGGGCAAGCATCGTTGCGCGTTTGAGTTGTTATAATCGTCGCCCACACGAGTTGAACATAGTTGATGTTATTGCTTGCGTTGTGGTTACTGCTAAGTCAGAGCCTCGTGAAAGCTGAAAATGTCATGCTACCGTTGCGAACCACTGTTGTACCTGAAATTGAAACATGACAAAATATGGAAACACAACAGACACAGCTACAAGCTGATACAAGCTGAAAAAGTCATTGCCGAAACATAAAAAAACTCAAAGCTTTGAGTTGGGGTTATTGTTGCTGAATCGAATTTGAAGGCTTTCGGTGTTCATCCCAATCTTCTACATGATCTAGATACAATCCCTTGCAGTGTTTTTTAGCTTCTACGTTTACTGGTATTGAAGGTGGAACAAGTTAATGGTGTAAAAGACGACCACATATTTGCTATTGATTCATAACAGTCTCCATGAACTCGTCGCAGTTTGACCCGCGCATAACCGAAACCTGCTGCATACGTTGCTGAAAAGATAAACCCTGCAGGCGAGTTGCTCTTGTCGTACTCGAAAATAGAAGCAAACAGTGTCGAAGTCACCACAATTCGTCTGAGCCGCAAACCGTTGTAGCCTTCGTTGTTACCAGCTCGCCGCAATTTTCTCTAAGTTGTTGTTGCTTGAACAGACTTTGCACGAGCTGTTAGACAACATTTTCCTTCATTCTGGAAATTCATTGAAGCGTCTCCATCAGAACCATTTGAAGAGATCTCTTCAGCTGCAAACTGCTTATTTTCACCCCTGTAGTTAATAACAATCCCTGGCTTCTCAGCTGAAAGCAAACCGAAATGAGCTCGCATCACCATTGGAATCAAAGTTCATTCAGATTCGTACTCAAAGCAATAAACTTAAATCCACAATATGCAGCAATGTAAGTCGAAAAGAAACGTTAGCAATACAACCAACCAGTTTAAAAATCTCCTCCTAACAGACAGCACAAACAAATCTTGTGGCAGTAAATTTATCAGTAACAAAAGCTAACAACTTGGGAAACAAAAAAGTGTGAAGAAAAACATTATAGACATTGGTCAGAAGGACATGTTGCTGCGGAGACTCAATGATGTTGCTATTGAACATTGGGAGATGCTGCTGAGCTTGTCTTGTTGAAACATGACTGAATCGGAAATTCCATTTGAGTAGCCGTCTGTTCAATTCGAAATGCATCATTGAGACTGCGATGAATTACTGCCTTGAGCTATTACGGAGAAGTCGCAACCGTCAACATGGAGCTGTTGCAGGGATAGCTAAATCGAGTCTGGATCTTGGATTTGAGTCCAAACCTGCATACAAACCAGCCACAGACAATAACAATTTCTTTTAGATAAATAATAACAGATGACAACAGAATTAAATCAAAGACCAGAATGACATCGCCATCTTGCTATTGTTACTTGCTCATGAACTTTCTGTTGCATATTTTAAGTTGTGATTTTTGAGTTATGGAGAGTCATCATGAGTTTGTTCATGATGTCGTTGCCTGACTCCAACCAAACGAAACTTCGACTTCTGAGTTTCCATTCACACGAGGTTTATCGCAAATCTTTGTCAATGTCGAAACTGTTGCAACTCAATAGCACTAATTGATGGAGATGACGGCTTGGTCCCAACTGATTTGATGAAGATTTGTGCGGTGGTTGGCGAGAGACGGATTTAAGAAGGTTGTGGTAATGGATTTCGCTGGGGGAAAAGATGAAGGGGAAAGGTTTGCGATGAAGCAGATTGAAGAAGGTAGAGGGCCAAAATGGCGGCAGATTAGGGTTAGGGTTGAATTGGGGCGGCCGATTTAGGGATTTCGAAAGGTAGCGACGCCTCTAGGGTTTAATTGGAAAAGATGGTGAACAGTGCCTCCCTTCATCTGAACAACCTTCTCCTTTTATACCGCGTGGGGTCTTCAGCTTTTCCTAATGGGCCTCCAACCGTGGGCTCACTCCCACAAATGATCCACTCAGCATTTTTTAAATGCTGTCCTTTTACTTTAAATTATTAACAACTACTTAAAAATGTTAACAAATATAAATAAAGAATATTAACAAAAAAGTGCTAATCAAATCTAAATTACTATTAATTAACTAATTAATACCAAAATATCATTAGTTAAATAAATAAATTAAAATTTAATAAAAATAAACTAAAATTTATAAATAAGACAAAAAGGTTATTAACAAAATTATTAGTAATATTTTTTTTTTAAAAAAGAAAAAGGAAGTTTAGGAAATTAAGAAAAGAAATAAGATTCACAAAAATACCCTTTTAGGCCACATGTCACGCTTTGATTGGTCAAAAAGATAAATTTTTAAAAATCGACCAATTGCGAGCGGACATGTATCTAAATGGCATGAAACAAAAAAGTGAAAAATATTTTCAAAAAGGTAGGACAAATTTAGGGTATGACACCATGTTTGATTCTTCTTCGGATTTGGGAATGGGAGTGAGAGGATCGGGAATGTTATGTTTGAGTTGGTACTCAATGATTCGGCTTCTTAGATGTAAGAAGCGTTCTAGTTCTGCGACTGAAGGTTTCAAGATATCGCCTTGTGAGCGATTACTTGGCATACAATCGACAACACTAGTAAAGGAAAAATGAAAATTGTTAACCTAGTCTATACGGTGTAACAGAAGGTTACGCTATTGACTAAATGGGTCCCCGACAACGGCGCCAAAAACTTGATCGCGACTTTCTATGTCTAATACAACCTAACTGCAAGTGCACAGTCTATCGCGTAGTAATAATAGATATCGATCCCACAGGGACTCGTAATCAAACTAGTGTTCTCGGGAGTTACTATGTTTAGCTAGGTAGAATATGTTTAAGGGAATAAGATTGTCACTAAAAGGGAAACTAAGACGGTTACTTAGATTATAATTGATTGAATCGATATGCAGTAATTGTGTTCTTCAGGGATTTGACAAGTTACCGGTGTATGAAATAATTTTCAAAGTTTATTTAAGCAGAAAATGGTGATTTGAAGACTCTCGTCTCACGATGGTTATTGACGCTAATCATAATTCTAAGGGCCAAACGTACACTTTCGTATCCCATTCGGGGTTAAAATTATTTTTTGGAAATCTCTAAGTTCTAATTCATTTTAAAGTGCTTTCGCTGTTATTAAAATGAATGACTCGTGTTTATTATCTGATCTTACCACAGCTTTCGCTTGTTGGTTCGTATCTTAATTAATTTCCCAATTTCGTGGCAAAACTAATTTTAAATAAGTTCTCGCTTTTGCGACGAAGTTTATTCAGTAAATTAATTTTAAACACTCAGACCATAAATTACTTTTGAAAAGACAATTTTCCACCAGTTGTTATCAAATCCCATTCGAATTATTACCACATATCGATTACTTAAATTTAGCTAGACATGGATTTGGGAAAGATGAAACATAAATAAAAACAATAAATAATAATATGCATTATAATAAAACTGGAATTACGATTGAAATGAGAAACCTGTAAATATTCCAATTGGCCTTTGGGCAGATCCTCCACAGATGTTGGCAGGATTCTGGTCTTTATG
The DNA here is from genome assembly GCA_963859935.3 of Lathyrus sativus. Taxonomy (NCBI): domain Eukaryota; kingdom Viridiplantae; phylum Streptophyta; class Magnoliopsida; order Fabales; family Fabaceae; genus Lathyrus; species Lathyrus sativus. The sequence continues at coordinate 188,203,269 of OZ012741.1, read as the reverse complement.
TCAATTTGATCGTACAATAGAAGTAGAAATTATAGAAGAATGAAAGGAATGCAGAAAAAGTAAAGAGAAATAAATAAGAATATTAAACTGGAAAGGTTGCTCTGGAAATAAATTTGGCAGCACTTCGTTGTATGAATGTCGCTCCCTTTCTGAGGTCCGCTTCTTCCCCTTTTATAGAAATGGAATTCTAACGGTTATAATTGGAGAGGGTGGACTTTGAGGCAGAAAAATCAGGGAGTAGTGGTCCACTATTTGGGACTTGGAACTGCTTCTTTAACGTGCAATTGAAGTGGGGCGTTTTTGCCTGCATGACGGTCGTCACAAGGTGTGACGGTCGTCATGGAGCTGTGACGGTCGTCACAGCAGCAAAAACAGCCTTCTGCGCTTTTCATGATGTTTTCACTCTTTTTTCGTCCATATTTCATCTGAGATTGCTTCTTTTCTTCATAATGCCTTGTTTAGACGTGATCATCAAATACCTGCAAAACATCAGACAAATAACACGGAAATAACCCGAAATCGGATCGAAAACAGTTAAACTTTAGTTGAATTATGCATCAAAATATATATACGATTTCGTGTTTTTAGGAGGTCGAGAACAAACAAAAATAACAAGTCAACTCGGGGGTTGAAGAAACATTAAGATAAACTATCATCAACTCGGGGGTTGAAAAAGGTAAAGGCAACATCATCAACCCGGGGGTCGAAAAAATCAAAATAAAGACACAATATCGACTCGGGGGTCGAGAAAATAAAGATAATATCGACTTGGGGTCGAGAAGTAAAGACAATATCGACTCGGGGGTCGAAAAATTAAAGACAATATTGACTCGGAGGTCGAGAAAATAAAGACAATATCGACTCGGGGGTCGAGAAAATAAAGATAATAATGAATCTGGGGTCAAGAAAATAAAGACAATATTGACTCAGGGGTCAAGATCAAATCAAAATATCAATGTGGGGATTGAGGAAGGAAATTGATTATGTTATGTATGCATATGGTGTATGTTAATTGTATGTGATGCATATGGGAATGCAAGCAGGTGATTGGTTTTATGAAGGTGCCAACAGGGTGGACTTTTGCTGGTTGCCAATATAAATTGGACTTTGAGGATGTGCCAAGCAGGGTTGGACTTTAGGGGGTGCCAAGCAGGGTTGAACTTTTGGTGGTTGCCAATATGAATGGACTTTGAGGAGGTGCCAAGCAGGATTGGACTTTGGTTAATGATGATGCCAGGAGGGTGGACTTTTAGAAGGTGCCAAGCAAGGTTGGACTTTATTTGGTGAAAGGATTTGACTTCTCGACACTCGAAAACGGAAGACATTATGATCAGTGGATAAAGATGGATGCTATTGGTGCCCCAAGTTTGATCCTTTGCAGAAGTTACATGCTCGTTCCTAAGAGAACCTCACTTCTAGCTGATATGTCACGATGGCTTGCAAGTGATAGTATGAGCACAACGACGTAATCAATGCATGTTGATTGTGTGAGCTTAGCGACTTAACCAACATATGTTGATTGTGCTTTTGCTCTGCCCATTGACTTTTGAAACTCGTTGACCTTAATAGTTACTAGTGTCTGGCATGGTTTGCTTGACCAACTTGAAAACAAAAAGGGAAACTATTCCTTTGCAACTAGTATGCTTCAGTCGGTAGGGTATTTGAAGGTATTCACCTTGAAAGTGATCACCATGACATGGTCTGAGATGATTTTCCCCAGTGTCTAGATTTTTCCATGGTCTGTCCCTATTTGAACCTCGGAAGGACTTGCCCCAGATTTACAAGGTCACGAGAAAGTCTTGATTCATGCCAATACCCGCGAATGATCAGGTTCTTCTTTGATTTCTCTTGGTTGGAATTTCCATAATGTTAAGTACTAATTTGCAATTAAAATTAATCATTCAAAAATGGTAATTTTAATGCGACATTCGTGCAAGTTTTGAAACGATTACTTATTAGAATTATGTGAAAGTGTGTGACGAGTGGATATGTAGTCCAAGCCCAATGCTAATTTATTTGGTGTAAAAGATATAGAAAAAATATGACACCAATGCAAACGATTAGTAAATATGCAGGAGTCAGCTTACGCAACCTTGTTGTAGTTTGCTTTCAGAATAAACCCTGCCTCAATTAGGTCTTTTGAGGGTTGTATCACGGTCTGGTTCACGGTTTATGAAACAAAGGATATTAGGCTCAAAATTTGATTTGTACCCACCACTTCTTCGTAATGATCTCCAGTCCTATGTTCAGTTAATTCAACACACACACTTATATTTTGACAGTGTAAGAATGAAGATGATGATTCAAGATTTTCTTGAAATGACAGTCAATTTATTTTGCTTTTTTCGTGATGTCAGTGACCCTTTTGATTTTTGATATGGTGGTCAACTGAATCTTGTTTTGCTTCGCCTGAGGATTTGAGGACCTCTTTTGCTTTTGATTGTTTTATCCCTAATTTTTGCCTGACTGGTTTTTTTTAAGTCCACTGGGATTACCCTGATTTCTATCTAAGTCATCTCTTTGGGGGTTTAATTTAGTGTGAGCTTTTGTTTTGGTTTTTGAAAAGACTTGCGACTGTCAAATCATTGGTCATTGAAGAACAACCGCCATAACTCTTGGATTTTGCACAGTTCCTTCGACACTTCAAGACGTGTACGAAGAATGCAGAGTTAGATTAACTAAACACTACCCTACCCCAGGTTAAGCGTAAGGGTTTTTGACATCCGAAGAAAACTCCTACTTCTAGGATCGAAGCGATTAACTAAGGGCTAACTCCTTATCTCTCCAGTGTTTGGGGATTTGAAACGATGCATGTACATCATCAGTGGAATTTTATCCAAAAGCATACTATAAGCAATTATGGGTATTTTGTATTAGTCATCCTCCCTCAAATCTTTTCTCAACAACAATGCGATAAAGGAAGTGAAGTGGAAAAAATTGTGATTTTTGCAATAAATGAGAAAAGATGAGTGAATACGAATGTACTTGTTCAAAACTTGCATGGTCATTACATTGACAATACCATTAATAAACAACAATGTCTAAAAGAAAATAACACTTTAATAGAAAAGAAACTAAAAAATGCATATAGATGATATGATCTAAAAATTTCTAGCATTGGGGACTAGGCTTTTCTTTCTCGATTCGTTGTTTGACTAGCCTTCTTGCTCATCTAGACCAGTATGATAACCTTCTTCACACCTACTCTCAGCAGCTTCTTCCATAACAAGGAATGATGGACCCGCCTGACCAGATGAAGGATTCATGTTAATTTGAAGACCTTGAGGCGTAAATTAGATTATTTTGGATTCAATAAAATCTTGGACCTTATTTTTGAGTTGTTTGCAATCTTCGGTTGAATTCCCTATGGCACCAGCATGGTAGACACATCGTGCACTGGCGTCAAAGCCTGATGGGTATGGAAGAGGAACCATATTCAATCTCTTTGGCTTTACCAATCCACTACTAATCAACTGTGGCAGTATGTGACTAAATGGAATTGGCAATGGATCAAAATTCCTTTTTGGTCTTTGAGTGTAGAAGCGTCGGTGTTACGAAGCATGTTGTTGATGATGGGGACCTCTATTGATAAGAGGATATTGACCATGTGAAGAAAATGGAATCACACATGGAGACCCATAAGGCGGCTGACTCTGAACAGTTGAAATGCATGGGTACTAAGGATAAGGTATCGGAGGTGGAACTTGCGGAGTATCCCAGATCACATTAATTTCAACCTCTTCTTCTTCTTGGGAACTGAAAACTGATTCACTCTCACTGGCTGTGATGTTTGAGATGCCTTGGACCTTTCCACTCTTGAGACTACTCTCGATGCATTCTCCGACTATCATCAAGTCAGAGAAGTTTGATGTCTCACTTCATATCATCTTTTCCAAGTATGAGTCTTGTAAAGTATCTATGAACAGGTAAACCAATTCTTTATCTAAGAGTGGTGGTTGAACGTGAGAAGCTACCTCTCTTTATCTCTAAGCATACCCTCTGAAAGATTCGTTGTCCTTTTGAGATAAACGTTGCAATTTTACACGATTGGGAGGCGTGTCAAAATTATATTTGTATTGATTCACAAAGGAGTTAGCTAGATCCAACCATGACTTTACATGGATACTCTCTAGCTGCATGTACCAACTCAACGATGCCCCATTCAGAATGTCTAGGAAACAATGAATCATAAGTTTATTGTTATGAGTATAGGAGGTCATCTTTCTGCAAAACATCACAAAATATTGCTTTGGATAACTATCTCCTTTGTACTTCTCAAAACTCGGCATCTTGAACTTTGGAGGTATTACAAGGTTGGGTACCAAACACATGTTCAAAGCATTCAGATCGAAAGCATCATGCCCCTTTATAGCTTTAAGCTTCTCTTCAAACACATGACATCTTTCCATAATCTCAACATCTTGAGGGCGTTCAGTATTCACCACCAGACTTCTCCCTTATGAATTCGAAGTGAATGCAAAGTTATGGTACCTAACAACATCATGAGACGAGACATGTTCATCTCGAACAATGCGAGATTCTTATATAACTTGATTCTTAACAGGGATCTGAACAGGCTGAGATTGAGCAAGATTGTTCACTTGAGATGGAATGGCGTTCTTAGTGACTATATGCCGTTGAAGGTTGTTCTCTCTCCTTGCCAATGCTAACATAGCTTTCGCAAGCTGGTCCAACAGGGTCTTCATCAAGTCAACATATGCTCTTGATGCAAACTAGTTCTGCTCTTATGAGTTCATGATTCTTCCAAAATTTTCTTCAAGTCCGATACGGGTGTCGGGAAATCAACTGCGGATTATGGATAAAGGATGGATGAGTTTTTTTAGGTTTGGAAACTGATATACAATGTTGATGAATGCATATGCAATGGTATGAAAATGAATACAATGTAATGCTCAGGATCACAAGTTCATCATGTTCTTAGGTCAGTAAGAACAACGGGTAAATAACGGATATCCCTGATTATCAGAACCCTATAGGTAGGCTCTAAGACAGGCAGGTGCCTAAATTCATTGATCCTTACGAACATATTATTACCATGACAAAGGCTCATCAGACGATAACACCCTCGAAATGATCTCTTCTAGGTGAGGTTTTTGCGTTGTCCCACGAGAAAGGCTTCTCCTGAGTCTCTACTACACAACCGTAAAGTCAAAGATTTCTTAACGGTATCTCAGAGTTAGGTCGAGGTTGATAATATCATTGACAAAATAACGATATGTTCAAGAGATCTCATCTGATTGGAGCGTTTGTATTAACCCAATAAGGAATCACCCTCATGAGTTAACACTACCAGCCACCTTGGAAAATGGATAAAAAGTCCTTAGAGTTATGAATTCAGGCTTGAAAACATTATTGCCATGGAAAAGGCTCACCATGACAATAACATTCACAAGGGAATCAACTCTAAGCGGGGTTTTTGTATCGTCCCAACGAGATAGGCTCCTCGTGGGAATCCACTACACGTCCACCATTCTAATCCTAGGTTTTTCTCAGACTCGGGTAGGGAGCCTATCTCAAAACACAAATAATTAGAAGACCCCCAACAGTGTCATAAGAAATAATAATAGAATATAATAAAAATAAGCAAGCAAGTAGATAGAAAATAATCAAGCAAGCAAGCAAACAATACGAGAAGATTAATAAACAAGCAGATCTAACACTCACGAATCGAGTCCAGTTAGGCTTGACTCCCTCAGGGATATGCATATCCCCAATAGAGTCGCCACCTGTCGTACCTCGAAAAATACAATCCTCACGATGGATGCGAAAAAAAACGCTCGAACAGATTCACCACCAAACTTTATTCATTCCAATAAAGGAATAGGAAAATATCGATAAACCTTTAGGGATAAGAAAATGGTCATCACAACCAAATTCTAGGTCCGATAGTCGATTACGCAAGAGGGAAGATACTAGAACCCTCTACGTTCATTGTACCTAATGGGAACCTCTTAATTCGATTCGTGAGAGAAGTTAGCTAAGTTTGTTTGTTTTCTTCTAAAGGAACAAGGAGTATAGGATATAGTTTATAAGGGGAAAATGGGTGGTTTTTATTAGGGTGCTCGCCAAGGATTGGGGCCCTTGTGCCTACATATCTTTTACTCGAATGAATGAAGAATCAGAGAATCTGTAGTTCCTGGAACTACGAGAAAAAGGTTCAAAGTAAAAAGAAGAAAAAAGGTTGATCACTAGGATTTCGCAATCCTATGCCTACGTACCCTCATAGTGCAATGAGGAAGTCAGAGCAATCGTAGTTCGGAAGATAATAGTTGGTTGGTTTGTGTTTTTTAAGCGAACGAGTATTTAGGTCACATTCTAACTGCTAAAAATTAGCTTGTCCTCTCGCTATGGGGGGGGGATGAAGCACTAGTTTCATATGCGCGGAAGAAAATACTAAACAATGTTCTTTTGAAAAAAATTGAATATGGATCGCATGGGGTGAAAAATTAATGTCTTGAGAAGTTTCAGCCGCATGGGGCGAGAAAAGAGAATTAATATGTCAATGTTTTATTTGGATGATGGTTACTTGAATCTTAAGAAATGCTCCTCGGGCCCAAGTAATCGGGTGAGTGAATTGAAGACTCAACTCTCTCTCTTTTTCAACCTTAATTGTGAAAGGGTTTTGGTAGAGTTAAAGTAAATTAAATGGATGATGAGCTTAGAAAAATGGTTTGAATGTTATCAAGTTTTTAGAGGTGTCAATTGCTCACACATGAGTAAGAGAACTTGCACCTAAACAATTAAAGAAAAGGATAGAAGACTCCATACGCCTCACTTTCACCTTGAAAAGAGTTTTGATAGTGTCGCAACTGCAAAAAGCAACTGGCAGAAACAAACAAAAGAGTCGCCACCAAACGTTATTTATCCGAAAGAGAGAGAAAGGAAACGATCAAAGAAAACTTGCAGAATGGGAAAAGACAAGGGCATCGCAACCAAATCTTGGGTTCGGGAGTCGGTTACGCAAGGGGAAGGTATTAACATCCCCTCACGTCCGTTGTACTCAACAGGATCCACGTTTGTTGTCAAATTAAAGGGTGTGTTTTCTATAAGCTACTGCTAAACAAAAATAGGATGGAGAAAAGAAAAAGGAGACTCGATAGGACATTGCTGCCTTATGCCTACATATTCCCTCGTGCAACGGGAAAGTCAGAGTCCACGTAGTTTGGGAAACTACGGGTGATTGCGGAAGGTTGCTCGCCAAGGCATCACCATCTTGTGCCTACATATCTTCATCTGGTATGAGAAATCATAGCAAACGTAGTTCGGGTGACTAAACCACAGGTTGGTTAAGTGTTTTTTATGAGTGACGCTAAGTTCCCATTCTAGCAGTTAGGGACGATTCCTGTTCGCGGTAGAACGGAAAAGTAACATACTATTTTCTGATAATAAATTTGAAAAAAATCCTGGAGGATAAAAAGGTTTGAATTTTATTTAAGAGTTTTAATGAAGTGATTTAATTTGTTTGAGATTCACGTTGCACTAAAGACTATGATATAGGAGAGAATGCGTCGCATATCACCCAAGGGGCATACACTAAACACTCTAGACAATTAAGGAGAAACCCCCCACTCATCATTTCCCACATACTTAAGGCTTGTGGCGCACAACGTCCATTGTCTTTATTAAATGTATTATAATTGTTTGAGATGAGAAGAGAAGACTCAAAAGAAAAACACTAAAGGGAAACTAAAAACCCTAATGTTATCATACAAAATAGCCTTAAAGTTAGGATAAAAGGGATGCCTACCTAATGTTATCATGCGAAGGATTGAAAGCCTAACATCTCTCCTACTCTCACCTTAATCAGAAATTAAGTGGGACTAGGAATTCTAAGGGATCAAGTGAGTAAACACAAGTAAACATTATCCAATTTAATCACAAATGAAAAAAAAAATGAAACTTAAACAAGTCTCAAAGAGAGAGGAGGATGAAGAGGAGTGTAGAAGAAGTAGGAAGATATAATCAAGAAGAACAATCATGGAAATTCAATGACAAAGAATTATCAAACACACACATCTCAATATCATACAAAACATCATGTCAAAATAACAAAGGAGGAATCACATGTCAAACCATGTCACAAGATCAAAACACAATGTCAAAACAAAGTGCCCAAACACAATCAAATGACTTAAACATCTCACAAGAAGTATTATTAAACACAAAGTAAAATAAAATATGGTCAAATAAGATGAGAAACAAGATGGGGCAGTAGCAACATCACACCATAATCCAATCCATGTTAATGATCAAGGAAGAAACACAAAGAGTTAAGTCATGCATTCCATTCAAAAACAAAACAAATGTTACACACAACAAGCATATAAAACATAATCCTAAAGGAAAGGACATGAGATTAGGGTATGAGGTTAAGTGTGTGCAGCAACAACAACATGGTTATAAAGTCAAAGATTCATTCGTTAACACACAAAGGTGTCATACCCCAAATTTGTCCTACATGTATGTAACCTTCATTTGTACCTCTGTAACTAGCCATATTCAAAAACAATCCAAAAAAGTGTATGGCTTCTGTTCATGGTCTAAATTCAGGATGTTATGAGGTTGAATTGAGGTTCATCTGTATGAATGTGTGGGTTCAGTAAGGGTGGAAAATTAGTCAGGTCATACCTAATCCTGGTCAGACGAGTTTTGTTTCATGATTGGGGTTTGGAGATGATTGATTTAAGTGGTAAGTATGTGGGAAGCTCCAATTAGAGTTTATGTCAATGTAATTTCTCTGTGTCAAACTATGACAAGTTGTCAACGCTTCATGATTGAAGAATCATCATAGATTAATTCATTTATAATTTAAGGTTTTGTTGCAGTTGTAATATGTAGCACCCCAAAATTTGTCTTTTCGTTTTAGCGGTATCGGGCTTTTGTTTCTTCGCATTTTTGCATTTCTGCATTTCTGCATTTGCATAGCATTTGTTCTTGGAGACATGGGATCAGGGCATTCCTGTGGCTCAAACTCATTTTTAGTGCAAGAGACCTGAATAACAAGCGTCAGAGTCTTGGCATTTATTTTTCCCAGCGGTCGAGCGACCGATTTTATTTTATTTTGCAGGGTATTTCCAGATCAGGAAGCAGCATTCAGGCTATCGCAAGCATTCTCATGGTTACAGCGTTCAAGAGCAACTTTCAAAAGCGTAACAGAGCTCAAAACAGCAAGAAACGGGCAAACAGGCAGATTTCCCTCCAAAAGGCGCCAAAATTCAAATTTTGAAGGTGTTAACCGATTAACCAAGTCAAAATCAGGTCAAATATGAAGTTTTGAAGGGGTTAACCGATTAACCTATATGGTTAACTGATTAACCAGTGCAAATTTTGCCTCTGCATGTGAATTTTCAAAGCAAGCCATTTTGGGGTCCAATTATGGTCAAGTGCAAATCTGATTTTCACTTTGGGAAGGATCTTGAACATATTTGAATTGTGGTTAATTTCATTTTCCCTCTGTCGCTTCCGCGAAAATAAGGTGCCGACAACTAATGCTAAGTACACTCAAGCCTGGGTCTGGCTTCTCACTCATCAGAATGCCCCTCCCACAACAGCACAGATAATCATATCATACTGAAAGTAAAGTGCGGGAAATAAAGTGCGATAAATAAACACAACCCAACAAGTAATCATACAAGCGCTAGGATTGACTCTCGTAGGGGACGTTGGATCCCCAAACTGACTCGCATACGGGATGTTGGATCCCAGGAAACTATCAAGTCCCCAGCAGAGTCGCCAGCTGTCGCTTCCGCGAAAATAAGGTGCCGGAAAAACAGAAGAGTCGCCACCTTTCGTTATTTATCCCTCAAAACGGGAAAGGAAACGATCGGAGAAACCTGACGAAAAGGTATAAGACAAGGTCGTCGCAACCGTTTTCTGGGTTCGAGAGTCGGTTACGCAAGGGGAAGGTATTAGCACCCCTCACGTCCATCGTACTCGATGGGATCCAAGCTTGTTGTGTTTACTGGATGGGTTGGTTTTATCTATCTACCTATCAAGGCTGGTTTGAAAAGAAAAGAAAATGACTCGGCAAAGCGTCGCGCTTTATGCCTACGTATCCTCATCAGAGGATGAGAAATCAGAGTCAACGTAGTTCGCCTAACTACGGGTTACGGGGAAGGTGGCTCGCCAATACATCAGTATTGTGCCTACGTACTCTCAACAGGTATGAGAGATCAGAGCTTACGTAGTTCGGGATAATACGGATTACGGGAATTCAGATTCATCTGTTTTATCGAGTAGGGTTAACAAACAGTTCCAGCAGTTGGATGTACGCAGCTCGACCCTTGGAGACTTAGGCGTTACCGTTTGCGGAATAACTGGGAGTTAACGACACTCTTTTCTTCAGAAAAGCTTCCTTTGAATTATGGGCCCACGGAGCAAAAAGGTTTGAAGTTCGTTTTCTGTCTTTTACGGAAGAACTGTTTTTTATGGTGGCTCGCCAATACATCAGTATTGTGCCTACGTACTCTCAACAGGTATGAGAGATCAGAGCTTACGTAGTTCGGGATAATACGGATTACGGGAATTCAGATTCATCTGTTTTATCGAGTAGGGTTAACAAACAGTTCCAGCAGTTGGATGTACGCAGCTCGACCCTTGGAGACTTAGGCGTTACCGTTTGCGGAATAACTGGGAGTTAACGACACTCTTTTCTTCAGAAAAGCTTCCTTTGAATTATGGGCCCACGGAGCAAAAAGGTTTGAAGTTCGTTTTCTGTCTTTTACGGAAGAACTGTTTTTTATGGTGTTTGCAACCAATATCGCACTAGGGACTATGACCTGAGAGTGAATGCGTCGCATGTCACCTAAAGGGTGCCATACTAAACATCCAGACTGTTGAAAAGAAACTCTCCAACAATCCTTTCTCAGATAGCTTAAGGCTCGTAACGTACGACGTCAGTTAACCTTTATTACTGTATTTTAATTTGTTTTGAGATGAGAAGAGAGAACGAACAGGTTCAACTAAGGGGAGACTATCAAGTCCTACTGTTGTCATGCCAAGGATTCATCCTACAGTTGAGGTTTGAAACAGGGAACTCCTAGAAGTTATCATGCATAGGTTTCAACCTAAAGTTCTATCATCACTTCCTTATCAAAGGAAGTGAGATTCCTAAGGGATCATGTCAATGATCAACAGAAACAGATAAAGCATAAGCTTAAACAGTAAATAGTAAACGACTGTAAAATGCATGCAATGCAAGTGAGGGAGGAAATGTGTGTGGGGCATCAACCTCCACAAGCTCGTCTCGACCTCAAGCCAGATATGAATGACTGCAATCATACAGAGGAAATAAACATGCTATCAAGCAAAATAGAATAACTGCAATCATACAGGAGAAATGAAATAAAGTTCCATCAAGCACACACAAACCACATAGGCAAGGGAGATGGGCTCTACCGAATACCCGCAAGCAAAGCCACACAGTAAAAATACAAGCAGAGGGAGCAACTCAACCTCTAGTGCAATCATGCTACTAGCTTAAATCAATCTAAATATGAACTTATTCTAATGCATCAAGCAAATCAAACAAGTCACTGCAATACAGAAAAGAAAACAGATCAACCACTCCTACAACTAAACCAACTTTGACAGCAGTCCAGTCATCAATCTTCAACAGCTCTTCAGGGCTATCATCTTCAATAGCAAGTATCAACTTGCCTCTCCAAGTTTCTAACACCTCAAACATAAGTATCAACTTGTTCCCTCTTCTCCAAGCCTTAGCTCTTCAGTCAATTCCACTTTCAGGCTCCAACCCTAGCATCTAGTATCAACTTGACTCCTTCAGGCTCTCAATGCATCAACATAAGCATCAACTTATCCTTTATTCCTCAGGCCTCAGCTCTTCACTCAATCTCAATTTGATCTTCTTCACAAGTGTTAACTTGGCCTTCAAGCTTCAGCTCTCTTTGCTTTACCAATATCAACTTGGTACTCTTCATCTACAAGCTTCAGCTTCTCAGAGTAATCTTCAAACACAAAGAAGTATCAACTCCATCCTTCAATCTCTTCAAGCAAGGAACTCCATCCTCTAACAAGGGAGAAAGATTCATCTATCAAGAGCAAAGTGTGGATGATTGGTAGCAGAGTGAAGACCAAAGGTCACCACTAAGCATCCTATCATCAGAGAAAGGGACCCTCAAAGGTTCTACCAATTTGCAAAGAGCCACACATCCTACCAAAGGAGGGATGAGGCCTTTACAAGGGTACCTTACATCATAGGGAAGAATGGAATTGATCAACATATTCCATGTTTATGAAGGAGGAGAATCTATCTAGAAGCTCTGCCTACAAACCCTAATCTTAACACCTAAACAAAGCTACACCAAAAGAAGGGAAGATCTTCACATCTAAGCCTCTTCAAGCTTGTCTTCAACATCATCCAAGAGGAAGAGAAACAAAACCCTAATCTAAGGGAACTAAAGAAGTCAAGCTAGTTGAATTAGTGCCTCAGAATCATCTAAAACTAGCACCTAAACTAAAATCAAGCAAAAATAGAAAACTACCTTGAAAAATCCTACAAAAATTCCTAAGGGACCCTAGTTCAATCATGAATCTACCCTACAAAAATCAGAGGTTGAATCATCCACCAAGCTCTAAAAATAAAATCCAAACCACAAGGTATCAACCATAAACCCTAAAAATGGAGCACTTAAAGGTTTCAACCTAAACTACCACTTATGTTCATCACAAAAATGTGATAAAAATCTATGGGGAGCATTCATATCTATGATAACTACTCACAAAAAATCAAGATCAAAATCATCATCACATGATTAAACCACATTCCACAAAATCAACCATCAAGCATGATTTTTTTAATATCAATTAAAATGTAAAAATTTCCATAAAATCAGAAAATGCAGGAAATAAAAATATTTTTTATCTAAAAAATACTAGATCCTATCATGAATCCAATGCAAAAAGAATGGGATCAATTGAACCATTTTTCCATTTTTTATGAATTAAACAATATCCATGAATAAAATGAAAAATGATATGAAAATCCAAATAAAATGATAAATGCGTGGTGCAGATAGCAATAGAAATCAGTTCATTTTAACATTTGGGCCACAAAGGGGGTGTAGGTATCACTTATTTCACAAAGCCCAAAATCAGCAAATAAATGAAACGCATCGTTTCATTAAAGTTCAGAAATCCTTCACAAACTGAGAAGCACGCGTGGCCGTTGGATGAGGTCTTTGGTCCAAGTCAAACCTTGATCTGATGGCTATCAAGTCATCTTCCTCAATTTAAACTTCTGCAACTCAGGCCACCTGCGCACCCAAAGCCACCGCCGGTGACATTTTCCGATCACCAATCCACAACCCTAGTTTGCCATAGAGTCCACCATAGGCCACGATCCCTTGATCAAACTTGTCCCAAATTTCACAAGGAACTCAATCATACCCTTAATTCACTCTGAAACCTCAAGATTCGCAAGAACCAACTCTCAACCGAAAATGGTAACATCCCTAATTGGTCACTAATTCTCAAATTAATGATCTGAAAACCTTCCTACATCAATCCTCATTGCATCTAACATCCTAATTCTTCTTAATTCTAACTAAAACAAGCTGGAGATTGAAAGTTACCAACCTGAAAATTTCGTGTGCACAGAAGTAGCAAGCCTTCAAATCAAGCCCTAAAATGCTCCAGACTCCTTCAGTGAATCACCTTCAAGCTTCTGTATGCAACAAAATTGATTGAAATGGCTTCAGTTCTTGGATTCGATTCTGAGTTGCAGAGGAATTTCTTCAATGGCTCCCACACGATTCTCCACCAATCTTGCTCAATTCTCCATCTGGATTCATCCACCAATGCTAGAGCAAGCTTCTGAGATTGAAATCTTGGATTGAAATGGCTTCAAACCTTGTAACCGATCTTGACTTGCAATGTGAAATCTCAAAGTGCAATCTCAGTTTTCTCTCTCAATCATCACCAACCCTGGCCTTGGATCACCTCATTATCATATATAGAACATGTGTGGATGATCTAGAAACCTCTAGATCCTTCTAGTGAGAAATTCAATCTCTCATGTCATGAGAAGTTCAATCACATGCCATGGTATGCATAGTTCTGTTAGCAGCTTGTAATCACCCTTATTCCCTTCCAATTTCTCCCCTAATGACATTTTGGATGTGTTTGGCTTGCAAGGGACCTTGATTATGCCTTGAATTTAGGTTTGGCAAATGTTACTTAAGATGTAAGTAACTACTTTTCAAAGCAAGTCCACAAATTAAACTTCAATTCAAAATTGTGGATAAACCAATGTTCTTAAAATGTGTTTTAGAGTCAAAATGACATATTACATGCCTTGGTTTGGACATGTAGATCAAGAATACCAATTTCCAACTTTGGTTCATTTGAAAATCATCCTCATTTTAGGTCATTTTTGCAACTTTGAGCTATAAGCAATTCCAACCTCTCATGGCCTCTATAATACCCTTAAAACATCATTTTGAACAAGTTTTATGTTGAACATTTTCCCATTTGAAGCTTGGAAATAGGAGTTATGGCCTTATGGTTGAAATGACCTATAATCTCCAAATGACCAAAATGCCCTTGACTTGTCAAAGCCATAACTTGGGTTCTACAAATCCTATCAAGGATTTCTAGTACTATCTAGAAAGCTAAGAGGATAAGGAACAACATTCATGTTGACCAAGAGTTCATAGGAATCATCCTTCTAGGGAAAAAGTTTCATGCAAGTTGGACAACTTTCAAGCCCCCAAATTCACATACCTCAGATGACCTGTAACTTGTCAAAGCCATAACATGAGTTCTACAAATCCTATCAAGGACTTCTAGCACTCAAATTAAAGCTAAGATCATGCTCTACAACAATCATGTTGAGGGTAAGATGAGATGACAATCACATCTTGAGCTAAACTGCCTTGAAGATAGGGGTCAAACTAGGGGATTTTACACTGTCAAGCCTTAGAAACCCTAGCTTGAAACTTCTCAAACTCTTCAATCATGATGATTTAACCTTGGAATCATCCTTATAACATCTCAATGTATCAACCCATGATCACATGGCTCTTGAATTAAGTCTCAACCCTCTCCAAGTCATCAGTTGACTTAGGGTTGACCCAGTCAAACCCTAACTGCACCACTCATGGCTGAGCCTTCTTAATCTTGCACAATGACCTATCTAGGCTTCAAAGTGATCTTCAACACTTCTCATGAGCTCTCTCAAGACCTCAAGCCCATCTTCATGGCTTCAGAGTCATCTGATGGCTTTCCACAACTTTCAAGTTAGGAGACCTACACTCTGGGTTTCTACCACTCTTTCTGAGGATCTTTTAACTTCTCTGACAAGGATATCAACCCTTGAACATCTGAATAACCTTCTTAGCTAGCTTCATAGTCTTGTGTAGCCTTTGATTGGTAATCATACCTCTTGATCCCCTGCATACCTGTCAATGAAATGCAAATGATAATGCTAATGTGAATGAAATGAAACACAAGCTAGGTGAAGAAATGTTGGGCAAATTTTGGGGTGCAACAGCTGCCCCTATTCAAACGGCTTGGACCTGATTGGGTGGGAAGCGAACGACTCTCACACAATCAAGGTAAAAGACGATTTAATACCAACAAACCCAGAAATTTGCCAACTGCACAAGTACACGGGTATGGACCTAAGGTACGACATCCTATGCGGTCATCAGCGTCACAGACTTTCATAAGCGACGATACGATTCCCAGAAGGAGTGGCACCATCATCTCATGAAGAGGCCTCACTTAGCTGACTTCCAATTGATCGGTCCCCAGAGTCGACAATCCTCACGTCTGGACTCCTCTCAGATCCTCAGGATCGGAAAGAAGCACCTCGGAGAGAACCTCGTCTGAGCGTGAATTTCATGGGGAACGGTGTCTGCTCAGCAAACAGGTTCGTCCACTAATCTCCACAACTATGTCTAAATGCATACTCAAGCAGCCCAGGTCCGGCTATCACTCAAAGTATCACCCTCCCCAGCACGACAGCAACAGATAATAGCGATGAAAAAATAAACACCCAAAAGACAAGCAAACAAGCGCTAGGATTGACTCTCCTAGGGGACGTTGGATCCCACATGCATGGGGAACTATATTTTCCCCAGCAGAGTCAACGTAGTTCGGGAAACTACAGGGAATTGGCTCGCCAAGACTTCGCGTCTTGTGCCTACGTACTTCCACGCAGCATGGAAGATCAGAGCTTACGTAGTTCAGGCTAACTACGGCTAGGCTGGATGTTCTCACACAGGAGTGAGATATCTAGTTTTGAAGGTACGGGAACCTATGGGAAAAACTACGGTCTGGTCTCAAATGCACTCGGGCAAGAGAAAAGGATAACAATCAGTTGTCAGCGGGAAAGTCTCGATCGCACAGCAGCGAGAGAACAAAAGAGTTAGTTGTTAGTGTGCTCTCTAGGATATCGCATCCTATGCCTACATATTCTCGTCTGGTACGAGAAATCAGAGCAGCTGTAGTTCGGCTACTTTCGGGACCACAACTCAAATCTCGTTTTATTAATATTCAGAAAATGGTTACAGTGATTGAATACGGGAAAATAAACTCCTAAAAATACTATCCTGTCCAACTATCCTGGAAAAAATCAAATGGAAAATAGTCCCCTAACAAATAGACTTTTAAATCTACCTCTAAAAATGGTGAAATAAACTCTATGAAAAAAAATTGTATCCTAAAAGAAAATATTAAAGCTACAAACTAATATTTTCTATGCTCTATTTTTCTATTCTTTATTCTTTTCTCTTTTACAATATTCTTTTCTCTTCTTTTTTTTTCAATATTCTTTTTCAAGTATTTTTCTCACATATGATTTTTCTCTATATATTTTCTCAATATTTCTTTTCCACTATTCTTTATAAAAAAATTAAAAGAAAAACAATATAAAGGGAATAATGAAAAAAAAAGAAAAATACAGAAGGGGAGGGGGGTACAACTGAGTGCAGGGGAGTATACAAGTAAAAACTGAAGGCCCAACCCATAAAAAGAACAAACAAAAAAAACAGGGGAGGGGGCCTGTAAGTGAAACGGGGGTGTAGTCCAAAGACTTCACTGGGCTTGGCCCATATCCACACCAAAGAAAAAAAACGGGGGGGTACTCAGCGAACATGAGTGTTGGGCTTAGAGTGGCCAGACTTTGACCCAGCCTATTCTTCAGTAAGGAAGAAAACCCTAAGTCCTCTACCAGCTTCGTCACTGTTCACCGAAGCTTCTTGCGCCGCTCCACCCTCGTTTCTCAGATTCTGTCACTCCCTCTGAGAACTTCCTCTCTCAATCTTTCGTTTAACCATCTCTGAGATTCTTGCATAACCTGTTTTAGATCCTCAAACTCCACTTTATTTTACAAATCCTCACAACAACAGAGAGAACCACCAAACATCACACAATTTAAATCGAGACGCTCTGATGATTCCGTTTGAAGCTTCTCCGGAAGAAAAATGTTCCATGAACTTGAAGTATTGAGGACTATTACGTATCTGGTGAAGATCTGAAAGAAACTCATGACGGAGTTGAAGATCATACGAAGATTACTTGCTGAAGATGGAGAACCTGGAAACTCCTTGATGAACTATAACATGTTTGTCGACGGATCTTGAAGGATCTATTGAGCGATGAATGTATGAAGAAGTCGCAAGTTGTTGATGGAGTTCTTGAAAGAAGTTCGTTGAAGATCGGGTTAATATTTCTGGAAATTCGTTGAAGATCTTGAGTATTTTCTGGAGTTAGATGCACATGCAAGAAATTCCGATGGAGATCTTGTTGCTTAACGAAGGAATCTGAAGAGTGTTAGCGTTTCTGGAGAACGAACAACGAACGGATGATGATTGCTATGGGGATTTCAGACTGCATGCCATAGATCGAGAGAGATCTGGGGATCTTGAAAGCTGAATCTGGAGATGATAGTGAACACTCTTGGTGAATCGCTCATAGCGGAGGATGAAGGTTCGTGGTGGAGATCGGATGAGGCTCACACGGATGATGATGAACAAAGATGACGATCTCCAGAAAAAACGATGAACTCGGTGATGAAGGTTGATCGGAGAAGAACGATTTCTGGAAAAAATGGTTCCCGATGGTGATTGTTGATGATGAATCATGAACATGATGATGATAGTTTGAAGGAGGAAGATGAAGATTCTGGGTTTTTTCTAGTTCTGGCGAGTTTGGATTTTCCGGCGGTAGTTATGGTGGTCGGAGTTGGTTGGTGGTGGCCAGCGATTGGGGGTTGCGGTGGTTGCATGGCCGCCGGCCATGCAACCGGTGAGGGTCAGTGGTAGACGCGTGTCATGGTTGGGTGGCAGAGGGATAGTGCATGCGTGAGAGGGAGAGAGACGGAGTGACAAGTGTGAGTGGCGTGGCAGAGAGAGAGAGAGAATGGGAAGGGTGATGTGGCGTGATGTGAATGAAATGGAAAATGTGAGGTGGCCCCTCCCCGATTTGCACGCGTGGACGATTTATAGTGTGACATGTGGCATTTCTGGACAAACAATGGACTGAAAGATTGGGCCTCCAAAAAACCAATTGGGCCCAACGAAAATGATAGCCTTGGACTGAAAGGCGACAGCAGGGCTGTAATCCCGATAAAATCACCGTGATTGAGGAAATGCACTATATGCAGTATGTAAATGCGAATGCGAAATGCGTCGAAGCATAAACCGAAAGTGGCACCGGTTGGTCAAATTTTAGGGTGCAACAGCTGCCCCTATTCAAGCGGCTTGGACCTGAATGGATGAAGAGCGAACAACCTTCAGACAATCGAGGTACGAGACGGTTGAATACCAATAAACCCGAAAATTTGCCGACCGTGAGAATGATAAATTGCGAAACTGTTTGGGGAATAAAATCCAGAAAACCGAGTCCAGTCGTCACGGCAACAAACTGATCAATCATCTGGTAAAGAAGCTGACTTTAACACCAGTTACCTGTGTGACTCCACAGATAACAAACCCGAGGGTTGGACCAACA
Organism: Lathyrus sativus; assembly: GCA_963859935.3. NCBI lineage: Eukaryota > Viridiplantae > Streptophyta > Magnoliopsida > Fabales > Fabaceae > Lathyrus > Lathyrus sativus. The sequence continues at coordinate 188,184,273 of OZ012741.1, read as the reverse complement.
AACACCTGATCCTCTCACACTGCCTACTGATAGACAGAAAGAGAAATACACTCACATCGTCTAAAGATAGACGGAAAGACACCCATCCCATACTCACATCGTCTACTGATAGACGGAAAGACACCCATAATCCATACTCACATCGTCTAAGGATAGACGGAAAGACACCCAAATCGATACTCACATCGTCTAAGGATAGACGGAAAGACACCCATCCCGAAGGAAAAATTCAATACTCACATCGTCTAAGGATAGACGGAAAGACACCCATCCTGAAGGAAAAATTAAATACTCACATCGTCTAAGGATAGACGGAAAGACACTCAAAATCCATGGAAAAAATCAATACTCACATCGTCTAAGGATAGACGGAAAGACACCCATCCCGAAGGAAAAATCAATACTCACATCGTCTAAGGATAGACGAAAATACACCCATCCCGAAGGAAAAATTCAATACTCACATCGTCTAAGGATAGACGGAAAGACACTCAAAATCCATGGAAAAAATCAATACTCACATCGTCTAAGGATAGACGGAAAGACACCCATCCCGAAGGAAAAATCAATACTCACATCGTCTAAGGATAGACGGAAAGACACCCATCCCGAAGGAAAAATTCAATACTCACATCGTCTAAGGATAGACGGAAAGACACCCATCCCGAAGGAAAAATTCAATACTCACATCGTCTAAGGATAGACGGAAAGACACCCATCCCGAAGGAAAAATTCAATACTCACATCGTCTAAGGATAGACGGAAAGACACCCATCCCGAAGGAAAAATTCAATACTCACATCGTCTAAGGATAGACGGAAAGACACCTATCCCGAAGGAAAAATTCAATACTCACATCGTCTAAGGATAGACGGAAAGACACCCATCCCGAAGGAAAAATTCAATACTCACATCATCTAAGGATAGACGGAAAGACACCCATACGCATTTCAACACCATCCCTCAAATTTCAGAATCCTTTCGTCTACGGGATTTGATGGAAAGAACAATATCCTTAAAGGGGCCAGATCATCAGTAAGGACCGACGGGAAGAAAACCACCTTCAAAGAGCCATGTCGTCAATAAGAATCGACGATCAGGAAAACCGAACATTCTTCAAAGAGCCTCGACGTCAATAAGGATTGACGGTCAAAAAATCCCTCTTGAAATGTCATCTCATCCAATAAACAGAAAGAAAACCAATATCCGAAAGATCGCTTTGAAACCTCTCAACATCTAAAGATAGCCGGAGAAGACTAGCTGGGGAAACACAACACCCGTATGACCTGACGATAAGAAACCCGCTGAAAAAAAATCACCTGAAACTTCACATCGTCTACTGATAGACGGAGAAATCCACTTATTGGAGGAACACATCGTCAATATGAATTGACGGGAAGAAAAGTCTGTTGATACCAGATGACTGATTGATCAAAGCATAACTGTTGTATGATCTGAAGTACGAATAAACTGCTGAATTGTCTGAATACTGCTGCTGGATGAATGCCCCTGAACTGATCACAGAGTAATTCACGTGCCATATGAGGCTGATAGAAAACCTGGCTTATGCTTCGTATGCATATGCATATGTTTGAATCTTTCTAGGGCGTAATGCTCCATTTAGAATGGAAATGCTACGCATTTTGAAAATGAAATGTGAGTATGATGCAAATATGATGACGTATGCAATATGCTAATACAGGCTCGGGCTGCTGGAGAAAGTCGGGTACAGAAAACCACTTCAGCAAAATAAATGCTGAGGACGAAGCCAACTCCGCTGGGGATAAACCGGGTATCACAGAATTATTCCAGCAAAATAAATGCTAGAAGAGTGAAATCAACTCCGCTGGGGAATGACATATGTGCCAAGTATGATTGGACTTCTCTGGGGATAGTTTACCCGTGCCAATGAAAAATTGGACTTTGCTGGAGAAAATAGACGGAGTCTTCCTGCGTACTGATGAAGATCGGATTTGGAAACTGATGCGCCAACATGGATGGGCCTCACAGTGATCGCCAACATGGATTTGGGCTTTTAGGCTATCTGTGATGGGTCAGGTACAACTGACACTGGAAAACATTCTGTCTGAATACACAGTTTTCTGGTTGAAGAGTCAAAGGATAGTAACACGACTTCCCGACATTCGTCTCGCACTCGAAAATTGGCTGACTCTCCTCGAATAGCTCTGAATAACTCTGATGATACGGAGAAGAACAATCCCTTCGCTTCTGATATGCCCCAGCCTATGGGACCCCTGTGGTGATGCTCCTCAAAAGGAAATCTGAAAATCTGTACCCTGATGGCCTGATATGAAATGCCCCAGCATTCTGAACTTCGGAGAGATACCTCACATCAAATGCTTCTCGAATAAAGAATAACTTCTGCGCTCTTAAGATGGCCTGCCCCTGACTGCAATGACTTTGCCCCTGATTATCTGATTCAGAGTAGTGCCCCTGACTACGAGATATTTACCGAACCTCAACCTGATTGCCCCAGGATAACTGACTTCGAAAAGCTGACCTGACTGGGGATCTCTGGATGTAGCTTGCCCTGGCTTGCGGAGCATTCGGGCGTTCTGCATTCTATCCTGACCATACCTTCCATTGTAGAAAACTTTCCTGCTGTCGAGCGCTTACTCGCAAGTAAAACAAGTTGTTATGCATGAAAGATATACTAATGCAACGCATATGACAGCTTTGACATCCAATCTGTTCACTGGGAAAAGGAAAAAACAGTTTATGGCATATAATGCACAAAACATTTATCAAGAATATCAACATCAGTACCAACATGGTAAGAGGAACCCTTTTAGGAGTCATTTTCGACGCGATCTTTACCGAAGTATGCTTTCGAAACAAACCTGCTTCAATTAGGACTTTTGAAGGTTGTAACGTGGTCAGGTTCATGGTTTTGAAAGAAAGGATAAAGGCTCGAAGTTTATTTTAACCCACCCACTCTCCTTGATGTTCTTCCATCCTACGTTTAGCTAATTCGACCTTAGCGCTCACCTCTCCGAGGCTGAAAGATAGGAGTGATAGTTCGAGAAACCATGAGTTTTTGGAATGAAAGTTACTCTCTCTTCGTCCTTGACACTTGAGGTCACACGACTCGTATTTCATTTGAGGATTTTTCTTTTGTCATCCTTTCATCTTTTTTCTTTTCATATCCCTAACTTTTTCCTGGACTGACTCTTTGGAGTTTCTTTTGATTTTCCAGTCCAGCGGGATGCCCCTATTTTTGCCTAAGTCATTTGTTTTCAAGTTTTGACTTAGCGGGCTTTTGATTCTTTTTGATTTTTCTTTTTCCGAAAAAGTCGTGTGACACTGGTTGTCTGACTCATTGGGGGATAATGTGACTATTTCACTCTTGATTTAACCATTGTGGTTTTTTAGGCACGACCTATGAAGGTGTGATTGATCCTCGAACGGACACTCCTTTTGCAACTTGAACGCTCGGCCAAATTAGCTAACACCTATCTTGCCCCAGGTTAAAGATGGAGGGTTTTTCGTTTTCAGAAAGAACTCCTACTACTAGGCTCAAAGGGGTTGGCAAGGGATTATCTTTCTTATATCACCGGTGTTTAGGGATTTGAAACAATGCATGTACATCATCAGCAGGTTTTATTTCAAAAGCATACGATATCGGAAGTTGCATGTCGTTCATTTTCGTCATCCTCCTCAGATCCTTCTTAACCAAACATTGGACATTTGTAAAAATAATTAGTGAACACGAATGGATTTAATCAAAACATGCATATTTATTTCATTATCATCAATTGAATGAAAACAACAAGTTTTACGAACAAGATTGCAATTTAAACAAGAAAGAAACTACAAACGTAAAGAAATGACAAGATAAAACAAAGAAAAAATGCCAGCTTCCGAGAACCGGGCTTTCACATCTGTCCTGCTGCTGAACCATTCATCTTCACAATCAGTTATTAGAGGCAACTCGATGTTGTCCTGATCTGCTTTCAGCGACCCAACCAAATTATAGAGCCCCTCCTCCTCATTCAGATGATTTTGGGCCCTTCCTGCCCGAAGTTGATTGTTGTACTATCAAGTAGGTCCTGCACCTTGTGCTTGAAGGCCAGACAATCTTCAATGTTGTGCCCCGGTGCTCCTGAATGGAAATCACAGTGCTCATTGATATCGTATCCTGCTGGAGGCGTACCTGTCAGTGGGGCTAACTACCTCTTCTCAACCAACTGTAATCGTAGCAACGTCTGAAGAAGTTCGGCATATGGCATCGGAGGCACATTAAATACCCTCACCGGCCTCTGATTTTGAGCTCTTCGCTGATTGGGACGCTGTTGCCTTTGCTGCTGTTGAGGTCGTTGCTGTTGTCGCTGATACCGGGTTGACTGTTGAATAACCTTCGTGGCAAATACAACATCGGTTTCTTGACTTCTACCGTACTGATTAAGGCACTCCTTATGCTTAGCCATTTTCTTTCTCAGATCTGCCCCAGGAATAGGCAACAGTTGTGGGCATGGAGATTCTGACACCATGGAGTCCAGGATACATTTCTGACCTACTGCAGCTTTAGAAACATCCATTATCTTAGCATCCACTGGGATAGGACCAATACGTACAGCTACACCACTTGGCGTGAATTCAATATCTTGTGAGTCAATCAGGTCTTGAACATTGTGCTTAAAAGCCTGACAACTCTCGATGTCGTGTCCGAGTGCCCCAGAATGAAATTCACATTGCTTACTGGCATCGTACCCATAAGGAAGCGCTCCTGTGGGTGGGTCCAACGTTCTCTTCTCAACCAGATTCAAACTTAACAGTGTCGGAAGCAGTTCTGCATACATTGACGGAGGTGTATCAAATACCCTCTTTGGCTTCCCATTCTGGATCCTTCTCTGAGCAGGATTATACCTTTGTTGTTGTTGCTGAGGTCTGTCAACACGTTCGTTAAGCTCAGGTTCCCCATGCACAGGTGGCACGAGCTCCTTCACTGCGGCTTCAAATAGCTGATCATCCTCTTTCCTAAGCACATTCTTGACTACTTCCATGATCAAGCTCATTTGGGTCTTCAGCTGACTATTTTCCTCTTTGAGGATCTTCTGCTCCAGACGCATCTCTTGCATGTCTCTCATCATCTGCCCCAGCTGGCTTCAGACTTCAATCAATTCAACCTGATTCTGTTCCATATCTCTGAAGGAACTCCTGCAACAAACTGGACGATGAGGAAATAAGACCCACGGTTCTGATGTACCTGCTAAATGATAATGCAATGCAGAAAGCAAACACATATTCATGACAAGACAAAGAGAAACTCAAGCTATAAGCACACAGACGAACACCTCCCACACATGTACAACCAACAAAAGCAGCACATAAGCACAAATGAGTACGAATACAATGACCCCAGCCAACAATCCTGGTGATGGTCAGCAAACAATAATGCACAAAAGCTAAACGGGTTAGGCAGAGAAAACAGATGCGACACCCGGCACAGAAACCTCTAGAAACTTCTCCCATATTCAACTGAACTCTCTATTTGACATTCTTCATAACACACACTTCCCGTGGAGTCTTCCATGACATTAACTGACGAACCCACACAACTGGATGACGGAGAATCGTTAATCTGAACAAAACCCTGGGGCGCGATGAAAATTCGGTTAGAGTCTAACAGATCCTGAATCTGGCTTCTAAGCACCTTGCAATCATTTGTTGAATGTCCCTGTGCCCCAACATGATACTCACAGCGGGCGCTGGCATCAAAACCTGGAGGATATGGTGGAATCATTGGATTAGTCTCTTTCGGCACTATCAATCCACTTCTAACCAGATCTGGCAACAACTGACTGTATGACACCGGTAGCTGAGTAAACTGCCTTTCAGGTTTCCTTGGTCTTCGTTGGGCGTGCTGACGCGATCGACGACAGGATGACCGTTGACTTGAAATGTCTGAAAACCGATCCTGAGATGCTAGAGATTCTGAGACGACGTCACTTCCTTCTTCCCACTCTTCTTGAGAACTGACAACTGACTCATTCTTATCAACTGGGATATAAGGAGCATCTCGAAGCTTTCCACTCTTGAGTCCTCTCTCAACAAGCTCCCCCATTCTCATCAGGCCCACAAAGCTTGTACAACCGAACAATTTGTCATAATAATGGCCTTTCAGAGTACCCAAGAAGAGGTCAACCATTTCTCTTTCCTGAAGCGGTGGTTGAACACTAGCAGCCAATTCTTTCCATCTTTGCACATACCCTCTGAATGATTCATTCTTCGCCCGAGATAATTCTTGCAGATGTACGAGACTAGGAGCCATATCCAGGTTGTAATCGTATTGTTTCATGAAGGCATCAGCTAAATCTGACCATGATTTGACGCTATCGCTTTTCAACTGCATATACCAATCCAAAGATGCTCCAATCAAACTATCTTGGAAACAGTGAATCATGAGCTTGTCATTGGTGACATGCGAAGTCATTCTTCTGCAGAACATAACCAAATGTAACTTCGGACAACTATCCCCTTTGTACTTCTCAAAATTAGGCGTCTTGAACTTCGGAGGCAACACAAGGCCTGGCACTAAACACATGCTCGCAGCATTCAGATCAAGAGCATTCTTATTCATCAAGGCATCAATCTGATCTTCCAACAGCTGAAGTCTTCTCGTATACTCAACAGTCCTTGGGTTCTGAACATTAACCTGTGGAACAGCTCTTGGAGGTGGAACAATCCATGGAGAAGGAACAATCCTCGGAGAACCTGGCGTAGAAAAAGTGAAACTGTGATATTCTGTGCCATGGAGAGAAGGTATACCTCTGGTAGGGGTTTGCACAGGCTGAGCTACATTGTTCCCCGGAGTTCTCTGGATGTTAGCTTCTTCTCTATTCATAGTTGTTATGGTTTCCATGAGCTGACTCAGCTGATTCTTCAACAATTTACACTCCGGGTACTCACCTTCAGGAAACAAAGGCTGGATCAGAACTCTGGCTAACTGGAGAAATGCTATGCAATATGATGCAAGGATGCTTATGCAAATGCAATGCAATGCAGCAAACACGGGATCACAGCCCCCACAACACGCTCTGAATGTTGCTGCACAGCTGACGGAGTACGTTCTCTCTAAAAGAGAACGCCAAGATAGCGGGTAGGCAGGAAGTCAAGTTCTCGCAAAAAAAAAACCCCTCACGGGTATGGACCTAAGGTACGACATCCTATGCGGTCATCAGCGTCACAGACTTTCATAAGCGACGATACGATTCCCAGAAGGAGTGGCACCATCATCTCATGAAGAGGCCTCACTTAGCTGACTTCCAATTGATCGGTCCCCAGAGTCGACAATCCTCACGTCTGGACTCCTCTCAGATCCTCAGGATCGGAAAGAAGCACCTCGGAGAGAACCTCGTCTGAGCGTGAATTTCATGGGGAACGGTGTCTGCTCAGCAAACAGGTTCGTCCACTAATCTCCACAACTATGTCTAAATGCATACTCAAGCAGCCCAGGTCCGGCTATCACTCAAAGTATCACCCTCCCCAGCACGACAGCAACAGATAATAGCGATGAAAAAATAAACACCCAAAAGACAAGCAAACAAGCGCTAGGATTGACTCTCCTAGGGGACGTTGGATCCCACATGCATGGGGAACTATATTTTCCCCAGCAGAGTCTCCAGCTGTCGCTACTGCGAAAATCGGCGCCGGCTGACAGAAGAGTCGCCACCGTGCGTTATTTATCCCAACGGAGGGAAAGGAAACGCTCGAAGTAAACCTCGCAAAAAACGGGAAAGGCATGGTCGTCGCAACCAAAACCTGGGTTCGGGAGTCGGTTACGCAAGGGGAAGGTATTAGCACCCCTCACGTCCGTCGTACTCGACGGGATCCACGCTTGCTTGGGTTGTCTAAAGGATGCAAAAACAATCTATCTACGGCTGCTAAATCTAAACAGAAGGGAATTGACTCGATAGAGCGTCGCACTCTATGCCTACGTATTCTCAAGAGAGAAAGTCAGAGTCAACGTAGTTCGGGAAACTACAGGGAATTGGCTCGCCAAGACTTCGCGTCTTGTGCCTACGTACTTCCACGCAGCATGGAAGATCAGAGCTTACGTAGTTCAGGCTAACTACGGCTAGGCTGGATGTTCTCACACAGGAGTGAGATATCTGGTTTTGAAGGTACGGGAACCTATGGGAAAAACTACGGTCTGGTCTCAAATGCACTCGGGCAAGAGAAAAGGATAACAATCAGTCGTCAGCGGGAAAGTCTCGATCGCACAGCAGCGAGAGAACAAAAGAGTTAGTTGTTAGTGTGTTCGCTAGGATATCGCATCCTATGCCTACATATTCTCGTTTGGTACGAGAAATCAGAGCAGCTGTAGTTCGGCTACTTTCGGGACCACAACTCAAATCTCGTTTTATTAATATTCAGAAAATGGTTACAGTGATTGAATACGGGAAAATAAACTCCTAAAAATACTATCCTGTCCAACTATCCTGGAAAAAATCAAATGGAAAATAGTCCCCTAACAAATGGACTTTTAAATCTACCTCTAAAAATGGTGAAATAAACTCTATGAAAAAAAATTGTATCCTAAAAGAAAATATTAAAGCTACAAACTAATATTTTCTATGCTCTATTTTTCTATTCTTTATTCTTTTCTCTTTTTCAATATTCTTTTCTCTTCTTTTTTTTTCAATATTCTTTTTCAAGTATTTTTCTCACATATGATTTTTCTCTATATATTTTCTCAATATTTCTTTTCCACTATTCTTTATAAAAAAATTAAAAGAAAAACAATATAAAGGGAATAATGAAAAAAAAAGAAAAATACAGAAGGGGAGGGGGGTACAACTGAGTGCAGGGGAGTATACAAGTAAAAACTGAAGGCCCAACCCATAAAAAGAACAAACAAAAAAAACAGGGGAGGGGGCCTGTAAGTGAAACGGGGGTGTAGTCCAAAGACTTCACTGGGCTTGGCCCATATCCACACCAAAGAAAAAAAACGGGGGGGTACTCAGCGAACATGAGTGTTGGGCTTAGAGTGGCCAGACTTTGACCCAGCCTATTCTTCAGTAAGGAAGAAAACCCTAAGTCCTCTACCAGCTTCGTCACTGTTCACCGAAGCTTCTTGCGCCGCTCCACCCTCGTTTCTCAGATTCTCTCACTCCCTCTGAGAACTTCCTCTCTCAATCTTTCATTTAACCATCTCTGAGATTCTTGCATAACCTGTTTTAGATCCTCAAACTCCACTTTATTTTACAAATCCTCACAACAACAGAGAGAACCACCAAACATCACACAATCTAAATCGAGACGCTCTGATGATTCCGTTTGAAGCTTCTCCGGAAGAAAAATGTTCCATGAACTTGAAGTATTGAGGACTATTACGTATCTGGTGAAGATCTGAAAGAAACTCATGACGGAGTTGAAGATCATACGAAGATTACTTGCTGAAGATGGAGAACCTGGAAACTCCTTGATGAACTATAACATGTTTGTCGACAGATCTTGAAGGATCTACTGAGCGATGAATGTATGAAGAAGTCGCAAGTTTTTGATGGAGTTCTTGAAAGAAGTTCGTTGAAGATCGGGTTAATATTTCTCGAAATTCGTTGAAGATCTTGAGTATTTTCTGGAGTTAGATGCACATGCAAGAAATTCCGATGGAGATCTTGTTGCTTAACGAAGGAATCTGAAGAGTGTTAGCGTTTCTGGAGAACGAACAACGAACGGATGATGATTGCTATGGGGATTTCAGACTGCATGCCATAGATCGAGAGAGATCTGGGGATCTTGAAAGCTGAATCTGGAGATGATAGTGAACACTCTTGGTGAATCGCTCATAGCGGAGGATGAAGGTTCGTGGTGGAGATCGGATGAGGCTCACACGGATGATGATGAACAAAGATGACGATCTCCAGAAAAAACGATGAACTCGGTGATGAAGGTTGATCGGAGAAGAACGATTTCTGGAAAAAATGGTTCCCGATGGTGATTGTTGATGATGAATCATGAACATGATGATGATAGTTTGAAGGAGGAAGATGAAGATTCTGGGTTTTTTCTAGTTCTGGCGAGTTTGGATTTTCCGGCGGTAGTTATGGTGGTCAGAGTTGGTTGGTGGTGGCCGGCGATTGGGGGTTACGGTGGTTGCATGGCCGCCGGCCATGCAACCGGTGAGGGTCAGTGGTAGACGCGTGTCATGGTTGGGTGGCAGAGGGATATTGCATGCGTGAGAGGGAGAGAGACGGAGTGACAAGTGTGAGTGGCGTGGCAGAGAGAGAGAGAATGGGAAGGGTGATGTGGCGTGATGTGAATGAAATGGAAAATGTCAGGTGGCCCCTCCCTGATTTGCACGCGTGGACGATTTATAGTGTGACATGTGGCATTTCTGGACAAACAATGGACTGAAAGATTGGGCCTCAAAAAAACCAATTGGGCCCAACGAAAATGATAGCCTTGGACTGAAAGGCGACAGCAGGGCTGTAATCCCGATAAAATCACCGTGATTGAGGAAATGCACTATATGCAGTATGTAAATGCGAATGCGAAATGCGTCGAAGCATAAACCGAAAGTGGCACCGGTTGGTCAAATTTTAGGGTGCAACAGCTGCCCCTATTCAAGCGGCGTGGACCTGAATGGATGAAGAGCGAACAACCTTCAGACAATCGAGGTACGAAACGGTTGAATACCAATAAACCCGAAAATTTGCCGACCGTGAGAATGATAAATTGCGAAACTGTTTGGGGAATAAAATCCAGAGAACCGAGTCCAGTCGTCACGGCAACAAACTGATCAATCATCTGGTAAAGAAGCTGACTTTAACACCAGTTACCTGTGTGACTCCACAGATAACAAACCCGAGGGTTGGACCAAAAAACACCTGATCCTCTCACACTGCCTACTGATAGACAGAAAGAGAAATACACTCACATCGTCTAAAGATAAACGGAAAGACACCCATCCCATACTCACATCGTCTACTGATAGACGGAAAGACACCCATAATCCATACTCACATCGTCTAAGGATAGACGGAAAGACACCCAAATCGATACTCACATCGTCTAAGGGTAGACGGAAAGACACCCAAATCGAAGGAAAAAATCAATACTCACATCGTCTAAGGATAGACGGAAAGACACCCATCCCGAAGGAAAAATTCAATACTCACATCGTCTAAGGATAGACGGAAAGACACCCATCCCGAAGGAAAAATTCAATACTCACATCGTCTAAGGATAGACGGAAAGACACTCAAAATCCATGGAAAAAATCAATACTCACATCGTCTAAGGATAGACGGAAAGACACCCATCCCGAAGGAAAAATCAATACTCACATCGTCTAAGGATAGACGGAAAGACACCCATCCCGAAGGAAAAATTCAATACTCACATCGTCTAAGGATAGACGGAAAGACACCCATCCCGAAGGAAAAATTCAATACTCACATCGTCTAAGGATAGATGGAAAGACACCCATCCCGAAGGAAAAATTCAATACTCACATCGTCTAAGGATAGACGGAAAGACACCTATCCCGAAGGAAAAATTCAATACTCACATCGTCTAAGGATAGACGGAAAGACACCCATCCCGAAGGAAAAATTCAATACTCACATCATCTAAGGATAGACGGAAAGACACCCATACGCATTTCAACACCATCCCTCAAATTTCAGAATCCTTTCGTCTACGGGATTTGATGGAAAGAACAATATCCTTAAAGGGGCCAGATCATCAGTAAGGACCGACGGGAAGAAAACCACCTTCAAAGAGCCATGTCGTCAATAAGAATCGACGATCAGGAAAACCGAACATTCTTCAAAGAGCCTCGACGTCAATAAGGATTGACGGTCAAAAAATCCCTCTTGAAATGTCATCTCATCCAATAAACAGAAAGAAAACCAATATCCGAAAGATCGCTTTGAAACCTCTCAACATCTAAAGATAGCCGGAGAAGACTAGCTGGGGAAACACAACACCCGTATGACCTGACGATAAGAAACCCGCTGAAAAAAAATCACCTGAAACTTCACATCGTCTACTGATAGACGGAGAAATCCACTTATTGGAGGAACACATCGTCAATATGAATTGACGGGAAGAAAAGTCTGTTGATACCAGATGACTGATTGATCAAAGCATAACTGTTGTATGATCTGAAGTACGAATAAACTGCTGAATTGTCTGAATACTGCTGCTGGATGAATGCCCCTGAACTGATCACAGAGTAATTCACGTGCCATATGAGGCTGATAGAAAACCTGGCTTATGCTTCGTATGCATATGCATATGTTTGAATCTTTCTAGGGCGTAATGCTCCATTTAGAATGGAAATGCTACGCATTTTGAAAATGAAATGTGAGTATGATGCAAATATGATGACGTATGCAATATGCTAATACAGGCTCGGGCTGCTGGAGAAAGTCGGGTACAGAAAACCACTTCAGCAAAATAAATGCTGAGGACGAAGCCAACTCCGCTGGGGATAAACCGGGTATCACAGAATTATTCCAGCAAAATAAATGCTAGAAGAGTGAAATCAACTCCGCTGGGGAATGACATATGTGCCAAGTATGATTGGACTTCTCTGGGGATAGTTTACCCGTGCCAATGAAAAATTGGACTTTGCTGGAGAAAATAGACGGAGTCTTCCTGCGTACTGATGAAGATCGGATTTGGAAACTGATGCGCCAACATGGATGGGCCTCACAGTGATCGCCAACATGGATTTGGGCTTTTAGGCTATCTGTGATGGGTCAGGTACAACTGACACTGGAAAACATTCTGTCTGAATACACAGTTTTCTGGTTGAAGAGTCAAAGGATAGTAACACGACTTCCCGACATTCGTCTCGCACTCGAAAATTGGCTGACTCTCCTCGAATAGCTCTGAATAACTCTGATGATACGGAGAAGAACAATCCCTTCGCTTCTGATATGCCCCAGCCTATGGGACCCCTGTGGTGATGCTCCTCAAAAGGAAATCTGAAAATCTGTACCCTGATGGCCTGATATGAAATGCCCCAGCATTCTGAACTTCGGAGAGATACCTCACATCAAATGCTTCTCGAATAAAGAATAACTTCTGCGCTCTTAAGATGGCCTGCCCCTGACTGCAATGACTTTGCCCCTGATTATCTGATTCAGAGTAGTGCCCCTGACTACGAGATATTTACCGAACCTCAACCTGATTGCCCCAGGATAACTGACTTCGAAAAGCTGACCTGACTGGGGATCTCTGGATGTAGCTTGCCCTGGCTTGCGGAGCATTCGGGCGTTCTGCATTCTATCCTGACCATACCTTCCATTGTAGAAAACTTTCCTGCTGTCGAGCGCTTACTCGCAAGTAAAACAAGTTGTTATGCATGAAAGATATACTAATGCAACGCATATGACAGCTTTGACATCCAATCTGTTCACTGGGAAAAGGAAAAAACAGTTTATGGCATATAATGCACAAAACATTTATCAAGAATATCAACATCAGTACCAACATGGTAAGAGGAACCCTTTTAGGAGTCATTTTCGACGCGATCTTTACCGAAGTATGCTTTCGAAACAAACCTGCTTCAATTAGGACTTTTGAAGGTTGTAACGTGGTCAGGTTCATGGTTTTGAAAGAAAGGATAAAGGCTCGAAGTTTATTTTAACCCACCCACTCTCCTTGATGTTCTTCCATCCTACGTTTAGCTAATTCGACCTTAGCGCTCACCTCTCCGAGGCTGAAAGATAGGAGTGATAGTTCGAGAAACCATGAGTTTTTGGAATGACAGTTACTCTCTCTTCGTCCTTGACACTTGAGGTCACACGACTCGTATTTCATTTGAGGATTTTTCTTTTGTCATCCTTTCATCTTTTTTCTTTTCATATCCCTAACTTTTGCCTGGACTGACTCTTTGGAGTTTCTTTTGATTTTCCAGTCCAGCGGGATGCCCCTATTTTTGCCTAAGTCATTTGTTTTCAAGTTTTAACTTAGCGGGCTTTTGATTCTTTTTTATTTTTCTTTTTCCGAAAAAGTCGTGTGACACTGGTTGTCTGACTCATTGGGGGATAATGTGACTGTTTCACTCTTGATTTAACCATTGTGGTTTTTTAGGCACGACCTATGAAGGTGTGATTGATCCTCGAACGGACACTCCTTTTGCAACTTGAACGCTCGGCCAAATTAGCTAACACCTATCTTGCCCCAGGTTAAAGATGGAGGGTTTTTCGTTTTCAGAAAGAACTCCTACTACTAGGCTCAAAGGGGTTGGCAAGGGATTATCTTTCTTATATCACCGGTGTTTAGGGATTTGAAACAATGCATGTACATCATCAGCAGGTTTTATTTCAAAAGCATACGATATCGGAAGTTGCATGTCGTTCATTTTCGTCATCCTCCTCAGATCCTTCTTAACCAAACATTGGACATTTGTAAAAACAATTAGTGAACACGAATGGATTTAATCAAAACATGCATATTTATTTCATTATCATCAATTGAATGAAAACAACAAGTTTTACGAACAAGATTGCAATTTAAACAGGAAAGAAACTACAAACGTAAAGAAATGACAAGATAAAACAAATAAAAAATGCCAGCTTCCGAGAACCGGGCTTTCACATCTGTCCTGCTGCTGAACCAGTCATCTTTACAATCAGTTATTAGAGGCAACTCGATGTTGTCCTGATCTGCTTTCAGCGACCCAACCAAATTATAGAGCCCCTCCTCCTCATTCAGATGATTTTGGGCCCTTCCTGCCCGAAGTTGATTGCTGTACTATCAAGTAGGTCCTGCACCTTGTGCTTGAAGGCCAGACAATCTTCAATGTTGTGCCCCGGTGCTCCTGAATGGAAATCACAGTGCTCATTGATATCGTATCCTGCTGGAGGCGTACCTGTCAGTGGGGCTAACTTCCTCTTCTCAACCAACTGTAATCGTAGCAACGTCTGAAGAAGTTCGACATATGGCATCGGAGGCACATTAAATACCCTCACCGGCCTCTGATTTTGAGCTCTTCGCTGATTGGGACGCTGTTGCCTTTGCTGCTGTTGAGGTCGTTGCTGTTGTCGCTGATACCGGGTTGACTGTTGAATAACCTTCGTGGAAAATACAACATCGGTTTCTTGACTTCTACCGTACTGATTAAGACACTCCTTATGCTTAGCCATTTTCTTTCTCAGATCTGCCCCAGGAATAGGCAACAGTTGTGGGCATGGAGATTCTGACACCATGGAGTCCAAGATACATTTCTGACCTACTGCAGCTTTAGAAACATCCATTATCTTAGCATCCACTGGGATAGGACCAATACGTACAGCTACACCACTTGGCGTGAATTCAATATCTTGTGAGTCAATCAGGTCTTGAACATTGTGCTTAAAAGCCTGACAACTCTCGATGTCGTGTCCGAGTTCCCCAGAATGAAATTCACATTGCTTACTGGCATCGTACCCATAAGGAAGCGCTCCTGTGGGTGGGTCCAACGTTCTCTTCTCAACCAGATTCAAACTTAACAGTGTCGGAAGCAGTTCTGCATACGTTGATGGAGGTGTATCAAATACCCTCTTTGGCTTCCCATTCTGGATCCTTCTCTGAGCAGGATTATACCTTTGTTGTTGTTGCTGAGGTCTGTCAACACGTTCGTTAAGCTCAGGTTCCCCATGCACAGGTGGCACGAGCTCCTTCACTGCGGCTTCAAATAGCTGATCATCCTCTTTCCTAAGCACATTCTTGACTACTTCCATGATCAAGCTCATTTGGGTCTTCAGCTGACTATTTTCCTCTTTGAGGATCTTCTGCTCCAGACGCATCTCTTGCATGTCTCTCATCATCTGCCCCAGTTGGCTTCGGACTTCAATCAATTCAACCTGATTCTGTTCCATATCTCTGAAGGAACTCCTGCAACAAACTGGACGATGAGGAAATAAGACCCACGATTCTGATGTACCTGCTAAATGATAATGCAATGCAGAAAGCAAACACATATTCATGACAAGACAAAGAGAAACTCAAGCTATAAGCACACAGACGAACACCTCCCACACATGTACAACCAACAAAAGCAGCACATAAGCACAAATGAGTACGAATACAATGACCCCAGCCAACAATCCTGGTGATGGTCAGCAAACAATAATGCACAAAAGCTAAACGGGTTAGGCAGAGAAAACAAATGCGACACCCGGCACAGAAACCTCTAGAAACTTCTCCCATATTCAACTGAACTCTCTGTTTGACATTCTTCATAACACACACTTCCCGTGGAGTCTTCCATGACATTAACTGACGAACCCACACAACTGGATGACGGAGAATCGTTAATCTGAACAAAACCCTGGGGCGCGATGAAAATCCGGTTAGAGTCTAACAGATCCTGAATCTGGCTTCTAAGCACCTTGCAATCATTTGTTGAATGTCCCTGTGCCCCAACATGATACTCACAGCGGGCGCTGGCATCAAAACCTGGAGGATATGGTGGAATCATTGGATTAGTCTCTTTCGGCACTATCAATCCACTTCTAACCAGATCTGGCAACAACTGACAGTATGACACCGGTAGCTGAGTAAACTGCCTTTCAGGTTTCCTTGGTCTTCGTTGGGCGTGCTGACGCGATCGACGACAGGATGACCGTTGACTTGAAATGTCTGAAAACCGATCCTGAGATGCTAGAGATTCTGAGACGACGTCACTTCCTTCTTCCCACTCTTCTTGAGAACTGACAACTGACTCATTCTTATCAACTGGGATATAAGGAGCATCTCGAAGCTTTCCACTCTTGAGTCCTCTCTCAACAAGCTCCCCCATTCTCATCAGGCCCACAAAGCTTGTACAACCGAACAATTTGTCATAATAATGGCCTTTCAGAGTACCCAAGAAGAGGTCAACCATTTCTCTTTCCTGAAGCGGTGGTTGAACACTAGCAGCCAATTCTTTCCATCTTTGCACATACCCTCTGAATGATTCATTCTTCGCCCGAGATAATTCTTGCAGATGTACGAGACTAGGAGCCATATCCAGGTTGTAATCGTATTGTTTCATGAAGGCATCAGCTAAATCTGACCATGATTTGACGCTATCGCTTTTCAACTGCATATACCAATCCAAAGATGCTCCAATCAAACTATCTTGGAAACAGTGAATCATGAGCTTGTCATTGGTGACATGCGAAGTCATTCTTCTGCAGAACATAACCAAATGTAACTTTGGACAACTATCCCCTTTGTACTTCTCAAAATTAGGCGTCTTGAACTTCGGAGGCAACACAAGGCCTGGCACTAAACACATGCTCGTAGCATTCAGATCAAGAGCATTCTTATTCATCAAGGCATCAATCTGATCTTCCAACAGCTGAAGTCTTCTCGTATACTCAACAGTCCTTGGGTTCTGAACATTAACCTGTGGAACAGCTCTTGGAGGTGGAACAATCCATGGAGAAGGAACAATCCTCGGAGAACCTGGCGTAGAGAAAGTGAAACTGTGATATTCTGTGCCATGGAGAGAAGGTATACCTCTGGTAGGGGTTTGCACAGGCTGAGCTACATTGTTCCCCGGAGTTCTCTGGATGTTAGCTTCTTCTCTATTCATAGCTGTTATGGTTTCCATGAGCTGACTCAGCTGATTCTTCAACAATTTACACTCCGGGTACTCACCTTCAGGAAACAAAGGCTGGATCAGAACTCTGGCTAACTGGAGAAATGCTATGCAATATGATGCAAGGATGCTTATGCAAATGCAATGCAATGCAGCAAACACGGGATCACAGCCCCCACAACACGCTCTGAATGCTGCTGCACAGCTGACGGAGTACGTTCTCTCTAAAAGAGAACGCCAAGATAGCGGGTAGGCTGGAAGTCAAGTTCTCGCAAAAAAAACCCCCTCACGGGTATGGACCTAAGGTACGGCATCCTATGCGGTCATCAGCGTCACAGACTTTCATAAGCGACGATACGATTCCCAGAAGGAGTGGCACCATCATCTCATGAAGAGGCCTCACTTAGCTGACTTCCAATTGATCGGTCCCCAGAGTCGACAATCCTCACGTCTGGACTCCTCTCAGATCCTCAGGATCGGAAAGAAGCACCTCGGAGAGAACCTCGTCTGAGCGTGAATTTCATGGGGAACGGTGTCTGCTCAGCAAACAGGTTCGTCCACTAATCTCCACAACTATGTCTAAATGCATACTCAAGCAGCCCAGGTCCGGCTATCACTCAAAGTATCACCCTCCCCAGCACGACATCAACAGATAATAGCGATGAAAAAATAAACACCCAAAAGACAAGCAAACAAGCGCTAGGATTGACTCTCCTAGGGGACGTTGGATCCCACATGCATGGGGAACTATATTTTCCCCAGCAGAGTCGCCAGCTGTCGCTACTGCGAAAATCGGCGCCGGCTGACAGAAGAGTCGCCACCGTGCGTTATTTATCCCAACGGAGGGAAAGGAAACGCTCGAAGTAAACCTCGCAAAAAACGGGAAAGGCATGGTCGTCGCAACCAAAACCTGGGTTCGGGAGTCGGTTACGCAAGGGGAAGGTATTAGCACCCCTCACGTCCGTCGTACTCGACGGGATCCACGCTTGCTTGGGTTGTCTAAAGGATGCAAAAACAATCTATCTACGGCTGCTAAATCTAAACAGAAGGGAATTGACTCGATAGAGCGTCGCACTCTATGCCTACGTATTCTCAAGAGAGAAAGTCAGAGTCAACGTAGTTCGGGAAACTACAGGGAATTGGCTCGCCAAGACTTCGCGTCTTGTGCCTACGTACTTCCACGCAGCATGGAAGATCAGAGCTTACGTAGTTCAGGCTAACTACGGCTAGGCTGGATATTCTCACACAGGAGTGAGATATCTGGTTTTGAAGGTACGGGAACCTATGGGAAAAACTACGGTCTGGTCTCAAATGCACTCGGGCAAGAGAAAAGGATAACAATCAGTCGTCAGCGGGAAAGTCTCGATCGCACAGCAGCGAGAGAACAAAAGAGTTAGTTGTTAGTGTGCTCGCTAGGATATCGCATCCTATGCCTACATATTCTCGTCTGGTACGAGAAATCAGAGCAGCTGTAGTTCGGCTACTTTCGGGACCACAACTCAAATCTCGTTTTATTAATATTCAGAAAATGGTTACAGTGATTGAATACGGGAAAATAAACTCCTAAAAATACTATCCTATCCAACTATCCTGGAAAAAATCAAATGGAAAATAGTCCCCTAACAAATGGACTTTTAAATCTACCTCTAAAAATGGTGAAATAAACTCTATGAAAAAAAATTGTATCCTAAAAGAAAATATTAAAGCTACAAACTAATATTTTCTATGCTCTATTTTTCTATTCTTTATTCTTTTCTCTTTTTCAATATTCTTTTCTCTTCTTTTTTTTTCAATATTCTTTTTCAAGTATTTTTCTCACATATGATTTTTCTCTATATATTTTCTCAATATTTCTTTTCCACTATTCTTTATAAAAAAATTAAAAGAAAAACAATATAAAGGGAATAATGAAAAAAAAAGAAAAATACAGAAGGGGAGGGGGGTACAACTGAGTGCAGGGGAGTATACAAGTAAAAACAGAAGGCCCAGCCCATAAAAAGAACAAACAAAAAAAACAGGGGAGGGGGCCTGTAAGTGAAACGGGGGTGTAGTCCAAAGACTTCACTGGGCTTGGCCCATATCCACACCAAAGAAAAAAAACAGGGGGGGTACTCAGCGAACATGAGTGTTGGGCTTAGAGTGGCCCAGACTTTGACCCAGCCTATTCTTCAGTAAGGAAGAAAACCCTAAGTCCTCTACCAGCTTTGTCACTGTTCACCGAAGCTTCTTGCGCCGCTCCACCCTCGTTTCTCAGATTCTGTCACTCCCTCTGAGAACTTCCTCTCTCAATCTTTCGTTTAACCATCTCTGAGATTCTTGCATAACCTGTTTTAGATCCTCAAACTCCACTTTATTTTACAAATCCTCACAACAACAGAGAGAACCACCAAACATCACACAATCTAAATCGAGACGCTCTAATGATTCCGTTTGAAGCTTCTCCGGAAGAAAAATGTTCCATGAACTTGAAGTATTGAAGACTATTACGTATCTGGTGAAGATCTGAAAGAAACTCATGACGGAGTTGAAGATCATACGAAGATTACTTGCTGAAGATGGAGAACCTGGAAACTCCTTGATGAACTACAACATGTTTGTTGACGGATCTTGAAGGATCTACTGAGCGATGAATGTATGAAGAAGTCGCAAGTTGTTGATGGAGTTCTTGAAAGAAGTTCGTTGAAGATCGGGTTAATATTTCTGGAAATTCGTTGAAGATCTTGAGTATTTTCTGGAGTTAGATGCACATGCAAGAAATTCCGACGGAGATCTTGTTGCTTAACGAAGGAATCTGAAGAGTGTTAGCGTTTCTGGAGAACGAACAACGAACGAATGATGATTGCTATGGGGATTTCAGACTGCATGCCATAGATCGAGAGAGATCTGGGGATCTTGAAAGCTGAATCTGGAGATGATAGTGAACACTCTTGGTGAATCGCTCATAGCGGAGGATGAAGGTTCGTGGTGGAGATCGGATGAGGCTCACACGGATGATGATGAACAAAGATGACGATCTCCAGAAAAAACGATGAACTCGGTGATGAAGGTTGATCGGAGAAGAACGATTTCTGGAAAAAATGGTTCCAGATGGTGATTGTTGATGATGAATCATGAACATGATGATGATAGTTTGAAGGAGGAAGATGAAGATTCTGGGTTTTTTCTAGTTCCGGCGAGTTTGGATTTTCCGGCGGTAGTTATGGTGGTCGGAGTTGGTTGGTGGTGGCCGGCGATTGGGGGTTGCGGTGGTTGCATGGCCGCCGGCCATGGAACCGGTGAGGGTCAGTGGTAGACGCGTGTCATGGTTGGGTGGCAGAGGGATAGTGCATGCGTGAGAGGGAGAGAGACGAAGTGACAAGTGTGAGTGGCGTGGCAGAGAGAGAGAGAATGAGAAGGGTGATGTGGCGTGATGTGAATGAAATGGAAAATGTCAGGTGGCCCCTCCCTGATTTGCACGCGTGGATGATTTATAGTGTGACATGTGGCATTTCTGGACAAACAATAGACTGAAAGATTGGGCCTCCAAAAAACCAATTGGGCCCAACGAAAATGATAGCCTTGGACTGAAAGGCGACAGCAGGGCTGTAATCCCGATAAAATCACCGTGATTGAGGAAATGCACTATATGCAGTATGTAAATGCGAATGCGAAATGCGTCGAAGCATAAACCGAAAGTGGCACCGGTTGGTCAAATTTTAGGGTGCAACACGCGGCCTCTGCGACTACTTTCCTGGAGATAACGACTCCGATGGGGAGATACAGCATCAGCTATTCAACACTCCACTGGGGAAAACCAATCATGGCCCAAACGGCTCCCAAGGACTCGACTCTCTTGGGGATCTGCAAACTCGGTTGGGGAAGAAGGAATCATCCTGCTTGCTGGGGAGAGTACGACTCTGTGGGGAACTTCAATTCTCCTGGAGACTTTCGTCTTGAACTATCAATTGCTGCGCACTTCAGTATATGGCCCAGCTGGGGAGATGGTGATCCTTCAGGATGTATCTGATTGGGGAGAGAATCTTCTCGGCTTGGGGAAACATATCAATGCTTACGATCCCATGTTCAAACTCCGTGGCGAGAGGCTACTGGACTTGCTGGAGAGGAAAGGAATCATCCTGCCTGGGGACGCATACGGCGTACTGTCTGGAATATGCTATACCTATAACAACACAAACAAACAGACAAGATACCCTTCTCAAAGGGACCTATCAAGGTTATCATCTTATGACAACGTTCAAGTAATTCATTGTTTCAACAATCAGTGGCCTAGGCCAGTAAGTTTATGTATGCGCATTTTATCAAAAACATCGGCGTTCTTTTTCGTAAACAAAACAGACAAATGCTAAACAGACGAACATAATTGCTGAATATTATACATTTTATTGATAACGAACCCCTGAATGGGCAAAAATGTTTTACAACAGATGCAAGCTCCTGGAATGAGGAAGCTGCGCAAATATAAAACATAAATATACATCAGTATATACACAAATGTCGGCAATGAGGCATAGATGAACACCATGAGTTGATCCCTCTATGACCCACTCGACTTCGATACTTCTTTGATGCTTCAGCTGCAGAAGAGATTGATTCAGATAAATGGCCCTCAGGTCCTCCAAACCACTAAACAAATACAGTCCACACGCGGAACGCAGTCATTTGCTTTTTCAAATCCCTAACTTTTGCCTGAATCGCCCTTTCGGGTTTTCGATTCACCGGGATACCCTTTTTTGCCAAAGTCGCCCTTCCAGGTTTTCGACCTTGCGGGTGTACATTATTTTCTTTATATCCCTAATTTTTTCCCGAACCCTTTTCCTTTTTTATGGTTCGTCGGGATGCCCCTTTTTTGCCTGGATAATCTTTTTCTTTCCAGCGGGTCATTTTTTAAGCAAAGTATTTTTTAACTGCGTCCGCGTTCACTGGGGATGCAAAATCTTCGCCATCCATCGTGGATAACAACAAAGCTCCTCCCGAGAAGACCTTGCTGACGACGTACGGACCTTCGTAATTGGGAGTCCACTTGCCCCGGTGATCGGAGTGTGGAGGAAGAATCTTCTTCAGGACGAGATCACCCGTCTGAAAGCTTCTAGGACACACCTTCTTATCATAAGCTTTCTTCATTCGGCTTTGGTACAGACGACCATGTGCAATCGATGCTAACCTCTTCTCGTCCATCAGGCTGAGTTGGTTTAGTCGGTTCTTAATCCATTCTGCCTCATCGAGTTTCAAGTCAACCAAAACTCGTAAAGAAGGGATCTCCACTTCTAACGGTAGGACAACTTCCATACCGTACACTAAGGAGAAAGGAGTTGCCCCGGTTGATGTACGTACCGTTGTACGATAACCGTGCAGTGCAAATGGCAACATCTCGTGCCAATCTTTGTAGGTCACAACCATCTTCTGTACAATCTTCTTGATGTTCTTATTAGCCGCTTCAACGGCGCCATTCATCTTTGGCCAGTAAGGAGATGAGTTGTGGTGTTCAATCTTGAAACTCAGGCACAGATCCTTCATCATCTTGTTATTCAGATTCGAACCATTATCAGTAATGATCCGCTCGGGAATTCCGTAACGACAGATGATGTCCCTCTTTATGAATTTAGCTACCACCTGCTTGGTCACATTAGCATATGAGGCTGCCTCCACCCACTTGGTGAAGTAGTCGATAGCTACTAGAATGAAGCGATGACCATTGGATGCAGTGGGCTCGATCTTGCCTATCATGTCGATGCCCCACATGGAGAACGGCCACGAGGAGGACATGACATTTAACGGGCACGGCGACACATGAATTTTATCAGCATAAATCTAGCATTTATGACATCTCTTCGCGAATTTAAAGCAATCTGATTCCATCGTCAGCCAGTAGTATCCTGCTCTCAGGATCTTTCTTATCATAGCATGCCCGTCGGCGTGCGTACCAAATGTGCCTTCATGGACCTCTTCCATGAGCATACTCGCCTCTTTCTCATCTACACATCTGAGTAGCACGAGATCGTGGTTTCTTTTATACAAAACTCCATCAGGATTGAGATAAAAATTTCCATCCAGCCTCCTCAGAGTCTTCTTATCCTGGGTTGACGCTCCCGCAGGATACTCCTTAGTCATAAGGAAGGTCTGGATATCATGGAACCATGGCTTTCCGTCGGAGGCTTACTCGATTGCAAAGACGAATGCAGGTATATCAAGACGAGAAAGGACAATTCTTGGAGCTTCATTCCAAAAATTGACTTTATACATTGAAGCCAACGTGGCTAAGGCATCAGCCATCTGATTCTCAGCCCTGGGCACATGATGGAGTTCCACTCGATCAAAGAACGAAAGCAGCCTTCTGGCATAGTTCATGTACGACACCAAATTCGATTGACGAGTCTCCCACTCCCCTTTAATCTAGTTGATCACAAATGCCGAGTCACCATATACGTCTAGGTTCTTGATTCTTAAATCAATTACTTCTTCTAGACCCATAATGCATGCTTCGTACTTCGCTTCGTTATTGGTGACTGGAAACGTCAGTCTCGCAGTGAACGGGATGTGGGATCCATGGGGAGTTGTGATGATCGCCCCAATGCCACTTCCGTAAGAATTAACCGCCCCGTCAAATATCAATTTCCACTGGGATTTCCTATCTGGACCCTCGTCGGGCAACGGTTCATCGCAATCCTTCGCTTTGAGAAACATGATGTCCTCATCAGGGAATTCAAATTTCATCGGCTGATAATCCTCGATCGGCTGTTCGGCAAGGTATTCAGACAATACGCTTCCCTTGATGGCCTTCTGGGGAACGTACTGAATGTCATATTCCATCAATACCATTTGCCATCTGGAAATCATGCTCGAAAGTGCTTGCTTCTTGAAGACGTACTTGATCGGATCCATCTTCGAAATTAGCATGGTTGTGTGATTGAGCATGTACTGTCGTAAATGTTTGGCAGCCCAGGCTAGTGCACAACACGTCTTCTCCAGCATCGAGTAACGAGATTCACAGTCTGTGAACTTTTTACTCAAGTAGTAAATGGCATGCTCCTTTCTGCCCGTCTCGTCGTGCTGACCGAGAACACACCCCATACTATTCTCAAGAACTGTCAAGTACATGATTAAGGGTCGTCCGACCACTGGGGGTATCAAGATTGGAGGTTCCTGTAGATACTGTTTTATCTTATCAAATGCCTTCTGGCAATCCTCGTTCCAGATAATCGCCTGATCTTTCTTTAGCAGTTTGAACATCGGTTCACACGTGGCCGTGAGCTGAGAAATAAACCTTGCAATGTAGTTTATTCTGCCTAGGAAACCACAAACTTCTTTTTCTGTTTTTGGCGCTGGCATTTCTTGTATCGCTTTTATCTTCGCAGGATCAACCTCGATGCCTCTTTCACTCATGATAAACCCCAGTAGTTTTCCAGACCGTACTCCGAAAGTACACTTGTTAGGATTCAGCCTCAACCTGAACTTCCTAAGCCTCTCAAAAAGCTTCAGCAAATTGACCAGATGCCCCTCCTCCATTTGGGACTTCGCAATCATGTCATCAACATAGACTTCAATCTCATGATGAATCATGTCATGAAACAAAGTAACCATTGCTCGTTGGTAAGTGGCCCCTGCGTTCTTCAGACCGAAAGGCATTAACTTGTAGAAAAATGTTCCCCAGGGAGTGATAAACGTAGTTTTCTCCATGTCCTCCAGCGCCATCTTGATCTGATTGTAGCCGGAGAAGCCATCCATGAACGAAAATACGGAGAACTGAGCTATATTGTCGACCAACACATCGATATGAGGCAGCGGGAAATCATCTTTAGGGCTCGCCCTATTCAAGTCCCGATAATCGACGCACATTCGCACCTTACCGTCCTTCTTCGGTACAGGCACTATGTTGGCGACCCACGGAGGGTAAGTAGTGACCGCTAGGAAGCCAGCATCAAGCTGCTTCTGCACTTCTTCTTTGATCTTAACGGCCATATCTGGTCGTGTCCTCCTAAGCTTCTGCTTGACGGGGGGACAATCTTCTCGCAGCGGCAAGTGGTGGACCACGATGTTAGTATCAAGTCCGGGCATATCTTCGTATGACCAAGCAAAGATGTCACTATACTCTCTTAGCATCTCGACCAATCTCTGCTTGACATCACTCTGCAATGCAGCCCCTATCCTGACGTTCCTGACAAGTTCCTCATAACCCAAATTCACAATCTCAATCTCTTCCTCGTGAGGCAGAATAACTTTCTCTTCTTGTTTCAACAAGCGCGCCAACTCTTCGGGAATGTCTTCGTCTTCATCAATCTCTTCTTCGGCTTGATAGATCGGGCAATCAAAGTCGAAGTGAGTCGTAGAAGGTCCAGAGTCGATGTCATATGCTATGTGGATCCTGCAATAACAAGGGTTAAGCTTAAAACAAGGATATGCAGGTTAGCACAAACCCCATTGCCATTTTGTTGTTTTTCAAAACAAATATAAAACAGGAATAACAGAGATCACAACATTTGAATACGAAGAAAAACGCCTTTTGATTTATTGATAAAATGCATGTACATAATCAAACAAGGCCCTGACAATAAAACCATTATACCCCGGGTAGGACATAGGGTTGTACAATGATTGGAAAAAGTAAATCATTACTCTTCGCCTGCCGCTTGGATGATATCCCTGAAGGACCAGTTGTGGAGGCTCCCGCCTGGCTTACTTGGCTGGATCCAAGAGTCCAGATCACAGTCGTTGTCCCCGCTATCTTCAGACACCGTGTTGACGCTTTCAAATATCACCCCGCCACTAGTAAACTGGATCGGCCCTTTACCTCGCGACGCACTGCTAGAAGAGGAGGAGGCTTCAGCCGCAGGAGAGTATCCTAACCCGAACTTGTCTTGCTTGTTGGGTATCTCCAGAATCTGCCCCCAGCCTGAGGTAGATCCAGCTTGAACAACAGCCCGGGCTTCCTTGAAGGAAGAGAGAGTCAGCTCTGGCTTCTCGGTGATCACAGGAGCTACGTTCTTGACTTTAACAGCTTCGAACGCTTGACATAGGGTTTCGTGGATTTCCCCATCCATCTCAACATACTTGAAGGACGACAAATGGCTCACCATTATGTCTTCCTCGCCACAAACAGTCACGATGCTACCTCCGACAACATACTTGAGCTTCTGGTGCAACGTGGAGGTCACGGCACCCGCGGAATGGATCCATGGCCGGCCCAAGAGATAGTTGTAGGCAGGCATGATGTCCATAATATAGAAGACCGCGTCGAACGTTTCTGGCCCAACTTGGATCGGTAACGTCACTTCCCCGAAAACATGCCGTTTGGTTCCATTGAACGCTTTCACAACCAGATCACTGGGTGTGCAAATCAATCTTCGAGTATCTAACTTCATCAATGCTTTCTTCGGAAGAACATTGAGTGACGACCCTGTGTCTACCAACACGTGGGACATAATCGTTCCCCTACACTCTATCGAGATGTGCAGGGCGCTATTGTGGTTCCTCCCCTTCGGCGTCAGCTCTAGGTCAGTGAACCCTAACCCATTTCCAGCATTCACGTGGGCTACGACCCCTTCCAACTGGTTTACCGATATTTCCTGCGGTACCTACGTGGAATTTAACACCTTCAGCAGTGCGTTGCGATGTGCCTCAGAACACAGCAACAGATTCAGGATGGAAATTTTCGAGGGTGTTTGATGGAGATGATCCACGATCTTGTAGTCACTCTTTTTAATCAACCTCATAGACTCTTCGGCGTCTTTAACAAGTAAGTCTTTGTCTACCCCACGAGGGATCTCTTCAACGACTTTACTCTTCCCTTTATCAGTTGTGTCAGCTCTGTCTGCTTTGTCCACCACGACCTCAGGTGGTGCAAATACTCTTCCGCTGCGAGTAATTCCGCTAACGCCTACTAGGTTATCCACACATGGCCCTGAGGGTTCTAGTTCCAACTTCTGTCCGTTGCAATAGACCTCTGCCCCATAGTGCCATGGGACAACGTTGGTGCTTTCGAAGGGTATCGGCCCAACTTTGGTGATGGTAATTGTGGGCGGTCTGGGTGCAGAAATAGTTATCGTCCGGCGAGGGATGGTGATGGTGGAAACCTCATCATCTTGCTTCAGAATTACCTCTCCCAATCCGCTTTCGGCTCTTCGGCTAAACTGCAGAATTCCTTCGGTCATCAGACTTTGAATCCCCTCTATCAACTGTTCACATCCATCAGGACTTGTCGCACAACCCATACACAGCTCTCCACAACCTGGAAAGAAACCCCTTTTCATCAGCTTAGCTTTAACGAAGCTAAGCGGTGTCTTCAGATTTCTGACGTCAGTCAACAAATCCAAGCTCTCGTCTTCAATAATGGCGTTTACTCCACCTCCCCTATGATTCAGCATAGGGTTCTTCGTGACGTTTGGCACATTATCTGAGAAGTTGATGATCTTGGCGTCCACCATGTCCTGCACCTTGTGCTTGAAGGCTTTGCAATTTTCTATCGTGTGGCCTGGTGCCCCTGAGTGAAACTCACATGTCGCATTCGCATTGTAACCTGGCGGGGGTGCCCCTGTCAAGGGAGCCAAGGTTCTCTTCTGAATTAGCTGTAACTGGAGCAGAGTCTATAACAGCTGAGCGTAGGACATGGGCGGAGTCTCAAGGTGACGGCTCGATAGAGGTGCCCTGTTCTGATACTTTCTGTACCCTTGTTGATTCAGCTGCTGTGGCTGTTGAACTGCTGGGATAGTTATGCTGGCCACCTGCTGGTGAGGGCCTTTACCCTTCCTTCGAGCGTTGGACACGACGCTCGTCTCTCCTTCCCTCCTTTTGCCACCATAAGGTTTCTTGCCTCCTCCAGCTGAGGATGAATCACCTTGAATTTTCCCCAGTTTGATCCCATTTTCAATGTGCTCACCCGTGATAATGAGATCTGAGAAGGTTCCAGACATACTGCTGACTAATTTTTCATAATAAACCCCTGGGAGGGTGGCTACGAACATTTCCACAAGTTCGCGTTCAACCATCGGCGGCTGAACCCTGGCCGCCAATTCACGCCACCGCTGGGCGTATTCCTTGAACCCTTTGTTGTTCGTTTGTGACAGATTCTTCAGTTGGACTCGGTTCGGAGCCAAGTCACTGTTATATTGGTAGTGGTGCACAAATGCTTCAGCAAGTTCCTTCCACGTGCGCACACTGGTAGGTTACAGACTCATGTACCATTCGAGGGAGGGTCCGGACAGACTGTCCTGAAAGAAGTGCATCAGCAACTTCTCGTCCTCAGAATGAGCGGACATTTTCCAGTAATATGATCTCAGGTGGACGCGAGGGCAAGTGGTGCCCTTGTACTTTTCGAAGTCAGGTACCTTGAACTTGGGAGGCACCTTGAAATCAGCAATCAGTCCCAACTTGGACATATCAACACCCATGGTGTTCTGGTTCTCAATATTCCTCATCTTGTCCTCGAGTGCCTTAAACCTTAGTCGTGCTTCAGCAGTCAGCTCCCCTTCAGCACCTCTCTGTGAGAACACATCGTCTTGACGGTCTTCTAACCATGGTTGAGGCCTAAACAGATTCCAACACCCGCATTGTCGTTGCCCAGCCCAACATTGACGTTAGCTTCAAAATTCCCATTACCGACGCCCGTCGTATTACCATTGAGTCCCATGTTAGCTATCACATTGCCGTTGGCACTGCCATTCCCCCCGGTCACGGGGACGCCATTCTGAGGAGTTTCGACAGGTGGAGGGGTTGGAACAGTCCCACCATGGAGTACGCCATTGCTATCAACCCTTGAGATCAGAGGCTGAACCAAGGTTCTGAGCTGATCCTGGCCATTGGCGACCGCTTGCATGAGCTCTATGAAGCGGTCCATCCTTTCTCGGAGTTCCTGAATGTCAGTTTGCACTTGCTCCATAATTCTGGCTTGATTTGCTCTAGTCGGATAGCGGTGGATAGGTCTCTGATCAATCCTGGAACAACCTGAAACAACCTGAAAGCATAAAAGGGTTAGAAAAAACAACAAAGTGCTCGTTATGCAAATGCTTCATGCAAATGCAAACGTGTGTCTGCGCGTTAGGGAAATTTCCCCCTGATCCCAGTGCCTGAGTGCCAGTGCTGATAATAAGAAGTCTGAGTCCAGTCATGGAAATAACATCTCATATATAAAGAAAGCCCATCAAGGCCTCAACCAACAAACCTGGTGATGGTCAGTATACAACAATGATCAAAACAAAAGGAATACAAATAGTCAAGTACGGCCACGGGCGCGAAACTCTTCTAACAACCCCTTCGTTTCTGGATGATCAGGCCGAGTGAGCAACCCTTCGACGAGTAACTCCCTCTGCATAATGGTGTATTGAAGACCTTCGACCGAATCTTCCCATGCTCCTTCGTCGAAACAATCTTCTAACTTCCGCTTCTTGGACTCAAACGTCAGTTTGCGCTCCTTCAGGTTAGCAAGAGCCCTGTTGAGCTGGCCTTCAGCGGCATATCTGCGAGCGGTTTCTTCATCAAACCTCTTCTCACTGGCCCTCACCTGGGATTTCAACTTGGAGATCTGTTGCTTCAGCTTATCCTCCCGTTCTTTGCCGTTGGCTAGGGTGGCCTTCCAATGCTAGTTAAACTTGGATATTCTCCGGTACGCTTCATCCAAGTGCTTCTTCTTAGTGGCCAGTACATCGTTGACAGCTTTGAAGTCTCGACCCATGCGCTCGTGCTCAGCTATCTGCTTAGTCAAATCTGTCCCCAGCTGGTTCACCAGCTCTGTCTGCCTCTTGAAGGAATGAACGGCTTCGCTTCTCTCGCTTCTGAGTTGCGCCAATTCTTTCTCCAGTTCTTCATTTGCCTTCTTCAGCTCGTCTTTCTCAGCTAACACCTGATTGTGCTGCTGAATAGGCACGGTGGTAGGCTCTTCAATCACTGGAGGGCTTTCTGGCTTGGCGGGAGGAAACGACATCCCTATAGCATCTGCTCTGGCTCTGATCCAAGTCACATATGGAGCGTAGGCCTGGCTATTACTCTTTCCCAGCAATGGTTTTCCTCGCTTACAGATACCATTCCAAGCGTGCTGAAGCTTAGATAACATATCCCCCTCTGGAAGACCAGTGAGGTACAGAGATTCCTGTACCTCTTCATCCTTCGGCGGAGCTCTCAAAGCATAAACAAACTGTCGGACCAACAGAGACGATTATAATTGATACAGCCCTTCCTGCCTATCAAAGGCACGTTCGGAAACCCGCTGCAGCTGAAGATAATCTCAGTACCCAACCTATCTCTATCAAACCAATCAATATCCTCCGCTGACAGACTCATCAAACGCTCGGACCACTCAGCTGTGGCCGCAAACGAAGCAAAGGGACCCCTCTTGGGTAGGTGACTATCAAGCCATCTATAGAGTAGGGGCACACAGCACGAGACATTCTTGCCCCTTCTGTTCTCGTTTTTGTAGTGGACGGAATGGTAGACATCTCCTATCAAGGTAGGGACTGGATTCCCTGATGAAAAGATGTGAAAAGCGTCGAAGTCTACAAAGTCGGGCATATTGGGGAACAGAATGATGCCATATATGCACAGAGCAAGGATAGCGTTGAACACGACCCAACATTCGTCTTTGGCGCATTGCTGAGCCTTTCCCACTAAGAACTGCAAGGAGAAACCGGGAACCTTGTTCCAACTAGACAAAACCAACTCGGAGGCATCCAGATGAAGTGAGGGAGCTAGACTAGCCAGGTCAGGCTCGGCATCCATATGAACAAAGGGCATCTGACTCTTGATAGGCACACCTAACAAATCAACATACTCCTCTAGCGTGGGTGCGAGAACAAAATCCTGGAAAGTAAAGTATCTCAACGGAGGATCGTAGAACTGCAACAGAGCGTGCAACTCATTCAGCTCGAACATAGAGGGTTTACGAACCAAACTGAGCAGTTTACCGTAAGACTTTCTGAATTCATCTCTCATAGAATCATCTGCTAAAGCAATCAAACTAGTCAGCTGAACAACATCCGGAGTGGGGAGTTTGTAAGCCACGGTCTTCCTCAGAGAACCCATAATAGCACAATAGAAGGCAAGAAATCCTGAATCGGGGGAAACGGTACCTGCAACACAGACACATGTTAATGAAATGCAAATGAGTATGCAAAGCAATGTAAAATGCAATCATGCAGCAGGAGATCAAGGCAACTGTGCTATGGAGATTCTGTATCAATAAAACCATAATCCTGCTCTATCAAGAACAACCACTATCTCTGATAAGAAGAAAACCCTGGTATCGGACCACAAATCTGCTATGTCAAGAACACACATATCTGATAATAAGGACCTCTGATACAGGACCATCAATCTGCTCTGTCAAGAACAAACATCTGATAATAAGGACCTCTGATACGGGACCATAAATCTGCTCTGTCAAGAACATATATGATAATAAGGACCTCTGATACAGGACCATAAATCTGCTCTGTCAAGAACATATCTGATAATAAGGACCTCTGATACAGGACCAAAACTTTGCTCTGTCAAGAACAAACATACATCTGCTGATGAGATCCTGTGATCCCAACCATAAACCTGCTCTGTCAAGAACAACATACACATCCGATGATGAAAACCTCTGACACCAACAAAACTGATTCACTATCAAGAAAACCAGGTAGTCTGAAGGTCAAGGTTTCCTGCAACAAACCCAACCCTGCTCACAGGTATGGACCTAAACTGACACAAGTTCGGCATCCTATACGGTCATCAGCGTCACAGACATTCAAGAGGGGTGATACGATACCCAGAAGGTGTGGCATCACCAGCTCCTGAAGCGGCCTCACTCAGCTGAATTCCAAATGATCGGTCCCTAGAGTCGACAATCCTTCAAACCAACAACCCCCTCAACCCAAAGGGTTGAAAAAGAAGTCAACCGGGAGAACCTCGTCTGAGCATGGATTTCATGAGACACTAGTGCCTGCAAAGCAAGCACGCGCCCACTAATTTCCACAACTAATGCTAAGTACACTCAAGCCTGGGTCTGGCTTCTCACTCATCAGAATTCCCCTCCCACAACAACACAGATAATCATATCATACTGAAAGTAAAGTGCGGGAAATAAAGTGCGATAAATAAACACAACCCAACAAGTAATCATACAAGCGCTAGGATTGACTCTCGCAGGGGACGTTGGATCCCCAAACTGACTCGCATACGGGATGTTGGATCCCAGGAAACTATCAAGTCCCCAGCAGAGTCGCCAGTTGTCGCTTCCGCGAAAATAAGGTGCCGGCAAAACAGAAGAGTCGCCACCTTTCGTTATTTATCCCTCAGAACGGGAAAGGAAACGATCGGAGAAACCTGACGAAAAGGTATAAGACAAGGTCGTCGCAACCGTTGTCTGGGTTCGAGAGTCAGTTACGCAAGGGGAAGGTATTAGCACCCCTCACGTCCATCGTACTCGATGGGATCCACGCTTGTTATGTTTACTGGATGGGTTGGTTTTATCTATCTACATATCAAGGCTGGTCTGAAAAGAAAAGAAAATGACTCGGCAAAGCGTCGCGCTTTATGCCTACGTATCCTCATCAGAGGATGAGAAATCAGAGTCAACGTAGTTCGCCTAACCACGGGTTACGGGGAAGGTGGCTCGCCAATACATCAGTATTGTGCCTACGTACTCTCAACAGGTATAAGAGATCAGAGCTTACGTAGTTCGGGATAATACGGATTACGGGAATTCAGATTCATCTGTTTTATTGAGTAGGGTTAACAAACAGTTCCAGCAGTTGGATGTACGCAGCTCGACCCTTAGAGACTTAGGCATTACCGTTTGCGGAAGAACTGGGAGTTAACGACACTCTTTTCTTTAGAAAAGCTTCCTTTGAATTATGGGCCCACGGGGCAAAAAGGTTTGAAGTTCGTTTTCTGTCTTTTACGGAAGAACTGTTTTTTATGGTGTTTGCAACCAATATCGCACTAGGGACTATGACCTGAGAGTGAATGCGTCGCATGTCACCTAAAGGATGCCATACTAAACATCCAGACTGTTGAAAAGAAACTCTCCAACAATCCTTTCTCAGATAGCTTAAGGCTCGTAATGTACGACGTCAGTTAACCTTTATTACTGTATTTTAATTTGTTTTGAGATGAGAAGAGAGAACGAACAGGTTCAACTAAGGGGAGACTATCAAGTCCTACTGTTGTCATGCCAAGGATTCATCCTACAGTTGAGGTTTGAAATAGGGAACTCCTAGAAGTTATCATGCATAGGTTTCAACCTAAAGTTCTATCATCACTTCCTTATCAAAGGAAGTGAGATTCCTAAGGGATCATGTCAATGATCAACAGAAACAGATAAAGCATCAGCTTAAACAGTAAACGACTGTAAAATGCATGCAATGCAAGTGAGGGAGGAAATGTGTGTGGGGCATCAGCCTCCACAAGCTCGTCTCGACCTCAAGCCAGATATGAATGACTGCAATCATATAGAGGAAATAAACATGCTATCAAGCAAAATAGAATAACTGCAATCATACAGGAGAAATGAAATAAAGTGCCATCAAGCACACACAAACCACATAGGCAAGGGAGCTGGGCTCTACCGAATACCCGCAAGCAAAGCCACACAGTAAAAATACAAGCAGAGGGAGCAACTCAACCTCTAGTGCAATCATGCTCCTAGCTTAAATCAATCTAAATATGAACTTATTCTAATGCATCAAGCAAATCAAACAAGTCACTGCAATACAAAAAAGAAAACAGATCAACCACTCCTACAACTAAACCAACTTTGACAGTAGTCCAGTCATCAATCTTCAACAGCTCTTCAGGGCTATCATCTTCAATAGCAAGTATCAACTTGCCTCTCCAAGTTTCTAACACCTCAAACATAAGTATCAACTTGTTCCCTCTTCTCCAAGCCTCAGCTCTTCAGTCAATTCCACTTTCAGGCTCCAACCCTAGTATCCAGTATCAACTTGACTCCTTCAGGCTCTCAATGCATCAACATAAGCATCAACTTATCCTTTATTCCTCAGGCCTCAGCTCTTTACTCAATCTCAATTTGATCTTCTTCACAAGTGTCAACTTGGCCTTCAAGCTTCAGCTCTCTTTGCTTTACCAATATCAACTTGGTACTCTTCATCTACAAGCTTCAGCTTCTCAGAGTAATCTTCAAACACAAAGAAATATCAACTCCATCCTTCAATCTCTTCAAGCAAGGAACTCCATCCTCTAACAAGGGAGAAAGATTCATCTATCAAGAGCAAAGTGTGGATGATTGGTAGCAGAGTGAAGACCAAAGGTCACCACTAAGCATCCTATCATCAGAGAAAGGGACCCTCAAAGGTTCTACCAATTTGCAAAGAGCCACACATCCTACCAAAGGAGGGATGAGGCCTTTACAAGGGGACCTTACATCATAGGGAAGAATGGAATTGATCAACATATTCCATGTTTATGAAGGAGGAGAATCTATCTAGAAGCTCTGCCTACAAACCCTAATCTTAACACCTAAACGAAGCTACACCAAAAGAAGGGAAGATCTTCACATCCAAGCCTCTTCAAGCTTGTCTTCAACATCATCCAAGAGCAAGATAAACAAAACCCTAATCTAAGGGAACTAAAGAAGTCAATCTAGTTGAATTAGTGCCTCAGAATCATCTAAAACTAGCACCTAAACTAAAATCAAGCAAAAATAGAAAACTACTTTGAAAAATCCTACAAAAATTCCCAAGGGACCCTAGTTTAATCATGAATCTACCCTACAAAAATCAGAGGTTGAATCATCCACCAAGCTCTAAAAATAAAATCCAAACCACAAGGTATCAACCATAAACCCTAAAAATGGAGCACCTAAAGGTTTCAACCTAAACTACCACTTATGTTCATCACAAGAATGTGAGAAAAATCTATGGGGAGCATGCATATCTATGCTAACTACTCACAAAAAATCAAGATCAAAATCATCATCACATGATCAAACCACATTCCATAAAATCAACCATCAAGCATGATTTTTTTAATATCAATTAAAATGTAAAAATTTCCATAAAATCAGAAAATGCAGGAAATAAAAATATTTTTTATCTAAAAAATACTAGATCCTATCATGAATCCAATGCAAAAAGAATGGGATCAATTGAACCATTTTTCCATTTTTTATGAATTAAACAATATCCATGAATAAAATGAAAAATGATATGAAAATCCAAATAAAATGATAAATGCGTGGTGCAGATAGCAATAGAAATCAGTTCATTTTAACATTTGGGCCACAAAGGGGGTGTAGGTATCACTTATTTCACAAAGCCCAAAATCAGCAAATAAATGAAACGCATCGTTTCATTAAAGTTCAGAAATCCTTCACAAACTAAGAAGCACGCGTGGCCGTTGGATGAGGTCTTTGGTCCAAGTCAAACCTTGATCTGATGGCTATCAAGTCATATTCCTCAATTTAAACTTATGCAACTCAGGCCACCTGCGCACCCAAAGCCACCGCCGGTGACATTTTCCGATCACCAATCCACAACCCTAGTTTGCCATAGAGTCCACCATAGGCCACGATCCCTTGATCAAACTTGTCCCAAATTTCACAAGGAACTCAATCATACCCTTAATTCACTCTGAAACCTCAAGATTCGCAAGAACCAACTCTCAACCGAAAATGGTAACATCCTTAATTGGTCACTAATTCTCAAATTAATGATCTGAAAACCTTCCTACATCAATCCTCATTGCATCTAACATCCCAATTCTTCTTAATTCTAACTAAAACAAGTTGGAGATTAAAAGTTACCAACCTGAAAATTCCGTGTGCACAGAAGTAGCAAGCCTTCAAATCAAGCCCTCAAATGCTCCAGACTCCTTTAGTGAATCACCTCAATGCTTCTGTATGCAACATAATTGATTGAAATGGCTTCAATTCTTGGATTCGATTCTGAGTTGCAGAGGAATTTCTTCAATAGCTCCCACACGATTCTCCACCAATCTTGCTCAATTCTCCATCTGGATTCATCCACCAATGCTAGAGCAAGCTTCTGAGATTGAAATCTTGGATTGAAATGGCTTCAAACCTTGTAACCGATCTTGACTTGCAATGTGAAATCTCAAAGTGCAATCTCAGTTTTCTCTCTCAATCATCACCAACCCTGGCCTTGGATCACCTCATTATCATGTATAAAACATGTGTGGATGATCTAGAAACCTCTAGATCCTTCTAGTGAGAAATTCAATCTCTCATGTCATGAGAAGTTCAATCACATGCCATGGTATGCATAGTTCTGTTAGCAGCTTGTAATCACCCTTATTCCCTTCCAATTTCTCCCCTAATGACATTTTGGATGTGTTTGGCTTGCAAGGGACCTTGATTATGCCTTGAATTTAGGTTTGGCAAATGTTACTTAAGATGTAAGTAACTACTTTTCAAAGCAAGTCCACAAATTAAACTTCAATTCAAAATTGTGGCTTAACCAATGTTCTTAAAATGTGTTTTAGAGTCAAAATCACATATTACATGCCTTGGTTTAGACATGTAGATCAAGAATACCAATTTCCAACTTTGGTTCATTTGAAAATCATCCTCATTTTAGGTCATTTTTGCAACTTTGAGCTATAAGCAATTCCAACCTCTCATGGCCTCTTAACTAGCCTTAAAACATCATTTTGAACAAGTTTTATGTTGAACATTTTCCCATTTGAAGCTTGGAAATAGGAGTTATGGCCTTATGGTTGAAATGACCTATAATCTCCAAATGACCAAAATGCCCTTGACTTGTCAAAGCCATAACTTGGGTTCTACAAATCCTATCAAGGACTTCTAGTACTCTCTAGAAATCTAAGAGGATAAGGAACAACATTCATGTTGAACAAGAGTTCATAGGAATCATCCTTCTAGGGCAAACGTTTCATGCAAGTTGGACAACTTTCAAGCCCCCAAATTCACATACCTCAGATGACTTGTAACTTGTCAAAGCCATAACTTGAGTTCTACAAATCCTATCAAGGACTTCTAGCACTAAAATTAAAGCTAAGATCATGCTCTACAACAATCATGTTGAGGGTAAGATGAGATGACAATCACATCTTGAGCTAAACTGCCTTGAAGATAGGGGTCAAACTAGGGGATTTTACACTGTCAAGCCTTAGAAACCCTAGCTTGAAACTTCTCAAACTCTTCAATAATGATTAGTTAACCTTGGAATCATCCTTATAACATCTCAATGTATCAACCCATGATCACATGGATCTTGAATTAAGTCTCAACCCTCTCCAAGTCATTAGTTGACTTAGGGTTGACCCAGTCAAACCCTAACTGCACCACTCATGGCTGAGCCTTCTTAATCTTGCACAATGACCTATCTAGGCTTCAAATTGATCTTCAAAACTTCTCATGAGCTCTCTCAAGACCTCAAGCCCATCTTCATGGCTTCAGAGTCATCTGATGGCTTTCCACAACTTTCAAGTTAGGAGACCTACACTCTGGGTTTCAACCACTCTTTCTGAGGAACTTTTAACTTCTCTGACAAGGATATCAACCCTTGAACATCTGAATAACCTTCTTAGCTAGCTTCATAGTCTTGTGTAGCCTTTTATTGGTAATCATACCTCTTGATCCCCTGCATACCTGTCAATGAAATGCAAATGATAATGCTAACGTGAATGAAATGAAACACAATCTAGGTGAAGAAATGTTGGGCAAATTTTGGGGTGCAACACCCTCCAAATGCCCATTCCTAATTCCAATCCACAATTTCACAAACCATAATCCAAACCTCTCATTTGGATCCAAGCCTAAGTGATATTTAAGTGATCCACTCCAAACCAAAGCAATCTAATCTCTCATAATTCACTCTCATTTTCAAAATTCATCTCAATTCTCTCAAATTCTCTCTCAATTTTCCATTCTCCAAAACCCTCACCAAAGCTCTTCTCATTGAAATCATTGATTCTTCATTGGAATCCTTGATTTCTAAGAGCTAAACCTTCATCCATTCTCTTTATTGAATTAATTTCTTCATCCAATTTTCGTGCAAAATTGGATCTGAACTTGGAAGTGATTTTAGAAGTGGTTATTTGGCTTATTTTGGCTTGATCTTGGGGAATACTCACGCCTACAACAAGAACATACTTGGATCTCAAAAAATCTACGGTTTTCTTGCTCCGATCTGCTTATTTCCAGCGAATCAACACTAACCGGAGCAAATCTCCGCTTCGTAGGTTGGAAATTCTTGATCCGAATCTTTTTTTAGCTTATTTGCATAATCATGTGGATTTTCATATTTGATTGAGTTTTGATGGATTTGATCCGTTTGATCCATTATCTTGCTGTGTTAATCTGTTCATATGCTGTTTGAATCATGATTTGCTGGTTTAATTTCATGATTAAGTGATTATGCGATCATTAAGTTGATCGGATAAGTGCTTATTTGCTGAAAATGTTGTTCTGTTGTTGTTTTTTTGCTGTTGGCACAGTGTTAATCGGTTAACACATTTGGTTAATCGATTAACCATTACAGATATTCAAAATTTTCAAAGTTTTCAAGGTTTTAATTGGTTAACGCCTGGTGTTAACCAATTAACATGTACAAATTTCATGATTTTCAAACATTTTCCACAGGTTCACCGATTAACCTCCAGTGTTAACCGATTAACACTGTGCCAGCAGGTCTGTCTTGCTGTTTTTCTTGTTTGTTTGAGTACCGTTTCACATCGGATCATCGTAGATCAATATGATGCATCAGGAGTGAAATGATTTGGACATTTTATCGCTGTTTTGATTGTTTAATCGGGATTTCGTTGATACGCATTCGTTTTCCGCTTGGATACACATGTTTGTATGTGTTGTTCAAAGTGATGATGTGCTTGCATGTTCATGTTTTCTTGAACTTATTGCGTTTCTTCTTGCATCTTACTTCTTGCATTATTAAAGGTTGAGATGTGCTTGTGGAGGTTTTCACCCCACACTTTTTCCTCCCTTTGCTTGTATGTTGCATTGCATATGCAATCTTTCTTCTTTCATGTTATTTTATGCTTCCTTCTTCTTTTGTCTTCCTTTGCCATGTTCCTTTAGGACCTCTAATCTCTTGAGATTATGATAGACCTTAGGACTTGAACCATGTATGACAACATTAGGTAGCATTCCCTTTTACCTCAACTATAGGTACACTTTGCATGACAACTACTAGGTTTGAGTTAGTCTCCCTTTAGTGTGTCCCTTCTGTTCCCATCTTCAAACAATTTCAAAACACTTAATAAAGGTTAAGGAATGTTGTACGCTACGAGCCTTAAGTATTTGGGAAATGGTGATTGAGTGGCTTCCTCTCAATTATCTAGAGTGTTTAGTGTACACCCTTAGGGTGATATGCAACGCATTCGCTCCTAAGTCATAGTCTTTAGTGCAACATGAATTACAAACAATACTCAATGCACTTCTTCTCTAAAAAACTTCAAAAACAAAGTTCAAACCTTTTTTATCCTTCGGGATCTTAATAATGGAAAACCTTTTTCATAAAAAGAGTGCTTTTAAACTTTGGTTCTACTGCAAACAGGCATCATCCCTAACTGCTATAATGAAGGTTTAACCCTACTCGGGTAAAACATCTTGAACCAACCGGTGTTCTCGTTAGCCCGAACTATGTTTGCTCTGATTTCTCATACCAGATGAGGATACGTAGGTGTAAGTAAAGATTGCGCCTAAGAGGGGGGGGGGGTGAATTAGGTTCTTTTGAAATTTTCTGGTTTTAAGAGAGTTATGTTACTTTCTTTTAGTGGAGTGATGTTATGAAAGCTTGTAAAGGCAGAAAGTAAAAGAGACACAAGAAATTATAGTGGTTCCCCTCACACTCCGAGGGTACTCCACTCTCCTTTCGACTCGAAAGAGATTTCACTATAGTTAGGATCAGTGTACAACTTTTCTTTCTAACCTATAGGGATATGAAAGGCTCTTAAACACCTTTAAGATCTAAACACTAAGTGCAATGAGAACAATCCTCTCTAATGCACACACTTGCTTTCAACAATCCTGAACATCAAAGGGAAATAAATACAATCTGATTTTTGTAATGATTTGTAACAATGTATACAGTTGTTTTGTCAATGCTGAGATTGATCTTCTCTTTCAATGGGAAATTCCACAAGTTTCTAAGACTTATTGCTCAAGAATTTTCTTTTCAAAGGATATGAAATTTATGCAGAAAATTCTTTGTGAAAATTGTTTCTGATTTAGATGTGGAAATTGAAAAATATGTTAAAGAGTATTTTTTATTGAAAGAGGTTATTTGAATTTTGAAAGATTTAGGTATTTATATTACATAAACACCTCTTGAGAAAAACATGCAAATCTCCAGAAAAAATTGATGAACAATTGTCATGTTTCAAAGGAAACATTCCACAGAAATTCGATTGAAGAGATTCAATTTTTCAGAAAGATTTTTCAAAAACGTTTAGTGAGCAATCAATTGCACAAAGAGCCAAATTGATTGCACCTTCACAAAAACACTTGAAAATTCAAATTTACAATAGAGCAATCGATTACACCTTTCAGACTAATCGATTGCACTTCAAAACAGAAGTGAAAAATTGAGAAATTTTAAGCATGCAATCGATTGCACCAAGGCAGCAATCAATTGCTTGCTAAAACAGAATCAAAAAGAGTTTAAAACATTGATCATGCAATCGATTGCACTTACAAAAACTTAGAAAAATTCTCATTTTAAAAAGATTGTGTTAGTGTGAAAAGTAATGTAAACGATTTTTAATGATTTGAGCAATTAGGACTTAAATACTTAATGGAAGTTCTCATTATACCTTTTGAGGAAAACATCCTTAAAGTTGTGTCTTTGTCCTGATGCTTGGTGGTTGATCATCTTTGCCTTCTTTAAGTGGTTTGTCTTCATCAAAACATATGTTGATCTCTAAGAATATTGATTCCACAGTAGGCACAAGACACGATGTCTTGGCGAGCAACCTTCCCTCACCTTTCACCCGTAGTTGGCCGAACTACGTTGACTCTAACTTTCCCATTGCACGAGGGAATACGTAGGCACAAAGTGGCGATGCTCTACCGAGTCTATTTTTCTTTCCTTTTGACCTGTGAGCCTTTAGTTAGATAGATTAAACACGCCCTTAGATAGACAACAAGCATGGATCCCGTCGAGTATGACGGACGTGAGGGGTGCTCAAACCTTCCCCTTGCGTAACCGACTCCCAAACCCAAGACTTGGTTGCGATGACCTTGTCTTTTCCTTTTTTGTTAGGTTTTTCCGATCGTTTCCTTTCCCTCTCTTTGGGATAAATAACGAAAGGTGGCGACTCTTCTGTTTTCCGCCGGGTGTTTTTCGCAGTTGCGACATAATACAGTCCAGACCAAGTCACTATCCTTTGATTTCAAGGCGTATTTCTAACTGAGCACCTGGTTAATGGTGAAAAAATGTGTCTCATTTGTGATCCAAGTGACAAGAGTTCAACATGGCTCCATTTTATTCAGTATCAAGTTCAAGATAGATTTGTTTTGGTTC